>CAJGYO010000011.1:15850562-17050562 GCA_904845875.1 Miscanthus lutarioriparius | reverse complement strand
CGCCGACCCCAAGGCTACGGGGGTTTCCCCCAAGGCCACGGGCTCCATCTCACCCAACCCCTCGGGTGCGGGCTCCGTATCGCCCGACCCCAAGGCTGTGGGGGTCTCGCCTAAGGCCGCGGGATCCGTCTCGCCTGACCCCAAGGCCACGGGCTCTGTCTCGCCTGACCCCAAGGCCGTGGGCTCCGTCTCGCTCGACCCCTCAGGTGCGGGCTCTGTCTCGCCCGACCCCAAGGCCACGGGACCCACATGAAGGAGTAGAAGGACCCAATGATCCTCGAAGCCTTCTGCTCCCTCTTGTTCTTCTCCTTTCCCTCTGCTGTAACCCGCGCTTTCCCTTCGCCTATAAAAGGGGAAGCAGGGCGCCTTATTAAAGGGGAATCGAGATCGCAAAAGGACCCAAACTACAAGATAAACACACAAGAGCACGACACGAGCACACGGCTGAGCAGCGATCGAGCTCTTAGCACCCGTTCACTCCTTCCACCAGAGACTTGGGATCCTTTCCCTCTCTCGCCCGTTTGTAAACCCTACTACAAACCAAGTGCCGATAACATGAGCAGCATTCGAACCATTACAAACTCTTTTGTCCTCCGAGCACACCATCCGAGCCAAACGCGCAAATACAAATTTACTTGTCGGTGGTCCAAAAACACCGACAGTTGGTGTCTCGACGTCCACATCAGGCCTTAGATGGCTAATCACGACGTCAGCTGGGTCCCGGGCACGCACGTGTGCTTCGGGAACCTAGACTTCATCATTTCAACGGAGGGAGAGTTGGCGTGAGTCCCCACGACCATCCAACCTCTCCACTCCGCCGGCCTCAATGCGATCACCAAGGAGCTCGAAGAGCTGTAGCTGCACGCATTGGAGGCCCACGCCCCCAAGGCGACCAGCTCCTCAGCTTCGATTACGGGATGCTAGAGTGCTAGCTTGGCGCCTTCCTAGGACCCCGACCATCTTGGGAGGACCTAGGCCGCCTTACATTCTCGTTTGCCAACATCATGACATAGCTTGCCGGAGGAGAGCCACTCTCCCCAGAATACCTCATCTAGAGCGCCCCGACAGCTCTCCTGTTCGGTCTGCGCAACGCCGTAGAGACCGTAGGCCACCTTGTGGCACAACGCATGCCCCCATTCCCACGAACGACGAGTTCATGGGGATGACTGAATATGTCACAGAATCTTTCCATGACCTCCTCGTAGGAGAATCAGAGTCACCTCCAACTCTGACTCTAGCAGGGGGAGCCATCCCCCCTCTCGTGAATGTTTCATGGCGGGTACCCTGAGGGGTACGTCGAAAGCATCCATGAGGGAGAGGCTACCCCAATGAACGGCTTTGACGATGAGGTCGAGGGGGATGCAGGGGCCCCACCTCGCCTGTGGGTAGAGCAGCTGAAGGCCCGGCACCAAGAGCTCGAGGAAGCATGACTCCAGCTCGAGCAGGAACGCACGGAGCTCGAGCAAGAGATCGAGCACCACGGAGACGGTGGGCTTGCGAGCGCCGTGGCCCATGACATGAACCAGAGGATCATTGAGGACGATGAAGCCCTCCCACACTTCACCCGGGCAAGCCAGAACATCGCTGCTACGACGTCCTTGCTCCGGGGGCTTCCGAGGATCGTCGGGCCCATCGCGAGATTCGCACACTACTCAAGCGTGAGGCAGCGGAACAAGCTGAGAGATCGTTGTCTCGACGACGCAAGCTCAACGCCAACCAACGCACGCCCTCAGAGTGACCCGACATGGACGTGTCAGTCCACTAGGCGCAGCAAGGTGGCAGGCCATGCACCGTAGTCCCAGTGCATGAGCGTCTCGGCCTCCACCATGACGCGCGCGACACCCTCGACACCTACAGGCGTGCCCGCGGCGATGCAAGGGAGGAAGCTATCCATGGCTACCACCCTCATCGTGGTGGACGCTACAATATCTACGAGGATCGAAGCCCAAGCCCAGACTTGCCGAGACCTCAGGTCTTTGGCCGGCATATCCTCAACGTTGTCTTCCCACCGTGGTACCGACCGCCGACCAACATCCCAAAATACTTTGGGGAAACAAACCCCAGACTGTGGCTCGAGGATTATCGGCTTGCTTGCTAAGCCGGTGGAGCAGATAGTGATGATTTCATTATCCGCAACCTTCCATTGTTCCAGGCCGATATGGCGTGAACGTGGTTGGAACACCTTTCGCCTAACCGAATCCAAAGTTGGGCGGACCTAAAAGAGATCTTCGTGGGAAACTTCCAGGGCACATACGCGTGCCCTGGGAACCCGTGGGATCTCAAGAACTACCGATAGAAGTCCAGGAAAACTCTTCGTGGGTACATCCGGCGCTTCAACCGACAGTGCAACGAGCTACTCAACATCGCCGATGGGAACGTCATAGGAGCTTTCCTACCTGAGACCACCTGTGAGTCCCTGGTTCACAAGCTAGGATGTAAGGGCCCGCGAACCACCAAGGAGCTCCTCGACATTGCCACCAGCCACGCCTCGGGCGAGAAGGCGTTCAGGGCAATTTTCAACCGCCTCAAAGGCAAGGTAAAGTGGGACGAGGAAGCCGGCGAAGGCGCCTCCAACCGCCCCAACAAGAAGAAGAACAAGCAGTGGCACAAGGGCTCACTCGTGGCCACTACCGACCGCAAGGGGGTTGGAAGCCCACTGAGGGTACCCCAGACCACTTCGAGAAGCTACTCGAAGGGCCATGCTTGATCCATGCTTTCCCCATCAAGCACCTATACAAGGACTGCGTTCTTATGAAGCAGTTCTTGTTCGGAGGCTCCAACAAGGGGGAGCATAGGAAGGAGCCCAAGCCGGCCACAGACGACGCCGATGGGAAGGATGGAGGATTTCCAGCGCTGGATGGCTGCCTCATGATCTTCGGAGGGTCAGCAGCCTACGACTCCAAGCGCCGCCAGAAGCTTGCAAGTCGCGAGGTCTATACGGCCGAGCCGATCGTGCCTTCCTTCCTCTGATGGTCGGAGTCCACCATAACCTTTGATCGGACCGACCACCCGGAATGCGTCCCGCAACGGGGAAGATATCCGCTCGTGGTCAACCCCATCATCGGCATAAAGCGGCTCACCAAGGTGCTGATGGATGGAGACAACGGCCTCAACATCATGTATGCTGAAACGCTCAATGCCATGGGCATCGACCAAGCACACCATCTGAGCCAGACGCGTAAATACAAATTTTACTCGTCGGTGGTATGAAAACACAGACAGTTGGCGCGCTAGGTTCATCAAGGAAGTATACCACCCCGAGTGGTTAGCCAATCCCATTCTTGTACGAAAGAAGAGTGGGAAATGAAGAATGTGTGTCGACTACATGGGTCTCAACAAAGCATGTCCAAAGGATCCATTTCCTTTGACATGCATAGACCAAGTAGTCGACTCGACCACAGGGTGCGAAACCCTTTGCTTCCTTGATGCGTACTCCGGGTACCATCAAATCATGATGAAAGAGTCCGACTAGCTCGCGACATCTTTCATCACCCCATTCAGATCATACTGCTACATCACAATGCCGTTCGGTTTGAAAAACACGGGGGCTATGTACCAACGTTGCATGCTCAAGTGTTTTGGGGATCTCACCGGGCGGACCGTTGAAGCCTACATGGATGACATCGTGGTCAAATCCAAATGGGCTGACCAGGTCATAGCCAACCTAGAGCAAACCTTCGCGAAACTCCAAGCAAACGGCATTAAGCTCAACCACGAGAAGTGTGTTTTTAGGGTCCCAAGGGGTATGCTACTGGGTTTTATCGTCTCCGAGCATGGCATCGAAGCCAACTCAGAGAATATCTCGGCCATCATGAGGATGGGCCTAATTCAGAACATAAAGGGGGTACAACGAGTTACAGGGTGCCTCGCTCGCGCCAACCGCTTTATCTCATGCCTCGGCGAACGAGGTCTCCCCCTCTATCGGCTTCTGAAGAAGGCCGACCATTTTGAATGGATGCCCGAGGCCTAGGAGGCACTTGACACGGTCAAGCAGCTCCTAACAAAGGCTCCGATCCTAGTCCCTCTGACCGACGAAGAACCACTTCTGCTCTACATCGCGGCCGCCACGCAAGTGGTCAGCGCCACCTTGGTGGTAGAGCGAAAAGAAAAGGGACATGCCCTCAAAGTACAACATCCCGTGTACTTCATTAGCGAGGTCTTATCCAATTGGAAGACTCGCTACCCCCAAATCAAGAAACTCCTGTACACCGTCCTTATCACCAAGAGGAAGTTGCGTCACTACTTTGAGTCGCATCCAGTAACAGTCGTGACATCCTTCCCTCTTGGCAAGGTCATCCAAAACCGGGATGCCACAACAAGAATCGCAAAGTGGGCACTCGAGCTGATGGGTCAAGGCATTTCATATGCCCCTCGGACAGCCATCAAGTCCCAGGCGCTGGCTGATTTTGTTGCAGAGTGGACCGAGGTCCAAATGCCGCCAGCAGTCGTCAACCAAGAGTATTGGACGATGTACTTCAATGGATCGCTGATGAAGAAAGACGCCGACGTAGGGCTGGTCTTCGTTTCGCCCCTCGGGGTACACATGAGGTACATGGTTCGCATCTATTTCCCCTCCTCCAACAATGTGGTTCAGTATGAAGCACTCATCAACGGCCTACGCATCGCCATCGAGTTGGATATCCGATGGTTCAACGTCCGAGGCGACTCCCAACTGGTCATCGACCAAGTCATGAAGGAATCAAGCTATCACAATACCAAGATGGCTACATATTGCTGAGAAGTCCGCCAGCTAGAGGACAAGTTTGACGATCTCGAGCTCAATCACATCCTAAGGCGTCTCAATGAGGCGGCCGACGTGCTGGCAAAAAACAGCATCCGGCCGAGAGCCGGTGCCAACGGGCGTCTTTGCCAGCGATCAGTACAAGCCCTCGGTCTGGGGGCTCGATCTGGTCGGATCTCTCAAGAGGGCGCCCGGGGGCTATACGACTTGCTTGTCGCCATAGACAAGTTTATAAAGTGGATAGAGGCTCGATCGATCTCTGTGATCAAGTCCGAGCAAGTCATGCCCCTGCTGGCTCTTGAGCCCCCCCTCCATCAGCACCTCGGGCACGGCGGCGGGGCCACCCCCTTCGCTGGCACCTCAGGCGCGGCGGTAGATCTGCCCGCCCCTATTGGTTTTGAGGATGGGCCGAAGGTTCGGCCCATCTCCGTCGGTCTCGCAGGCATGTCTTCCCCTACGTAGAACGGAAAGGGCCCTGACCCCTGCAAGGATGAGCGGGTACCTATCAGCACATCCACGCTATCTAGGTCATCACGCTCGGAATCATCAACAACCTCGTCATCTTCCTCATCGTCATCGTCGTCACTATCCGTGTCCTCCCCTCGCTGCCGTGCCCGCAGCTTCTGCTGTTTCTTCCTCCTCTCGTCATCCTTCGCCTTCCTCTGCCGCTTGGCCTCGGCGTGATTCGCTGCCGTCACGGACGGATCCTTCGGCAGCGGAGCCGGGTGATCCGTAAGGGCAAGGTTCCTCGATAGGTTCCTCCATCACAATATCAGCGTCAAGGGGTCGGGAGTTCAATTAAAGAGGTGGCATGGGGAAAGGAAACTTACAAAGACGATGTACCCCGGCTCTGGCCACATCGGAGGGTGCCCCAGCACCGGATACACAAACTCGAGGAGGGCGCCATCGTCGTCCCGCGAAGGCTCCATTGCCTCCTTGATGCATTGAGCTACTTCTGAGGGCGAGAGCGCTCCTTCGGCGAGCGCCATCCCATCGAGTGAGGCCTCGGGCGCCATCATGTACAGAGGAAGCGCTTGCCTCATTAGCGGCGCCACCCTCCTTGTGTGGTAGGCGCCGATGATGCCCAACCTCTTCAGGCCCCTCTCCTTCAGGAATCGGATGGCGGTGAGGTGGTCCCGGGTCCTCTTCTTGTCCTTATCCAGAACCCCCCACTTCCTCCACGAGTCCGGGACCTCTTCGATGAGGCGCCCGATGAACTCTGGCAAGGCGGCGGCTGCGTCGTTCTTGATGTAGAACCAATACGAATGCCACCCCTTGTTGGAGGTGGACAGACGCATTGCCGGGTATTCACCAACCCGGTTGTTGCGGAGTTGGATGTCGATGCATCCCATTGGCGTGTTCAGCTCCTGCTTCTTCTCCCGTTTCTTTAGGAGGGTGACGGCGAAGAAATACCATCACAGGTCAAAGTGGGGACTAATCCCCAGGAATCCCTCACACAGGGCAACGAACGCCGCCATATGCTGGATTCCATTGGGATTAAGGTGCTGCAGCTCCACCTTGTAGTAATGCAGCAACCCCCGAAGGAACTTTGTGGGCGGGGGTGGTGAATCCCCACTCGTGGAAGGGCACGAATGAGACGACGTAGCCGTCGGGCGGCGACGTCACGTCCTCCTCGCCGGGCAGCCACCACTCCTCGATGGAGGTCCGCACGCAGAGGAGACCACGACGGACAAGGCCCTCTAGGCGCTAGAGGGTGACATCCAAACGGCACCATGGCTCCATTGGAAGATGGGGGTGAGCGGATGCGAACTCAACGGCAGCTAAGACACGGCTACGGGGAGTTTAGGCAATTGGCGGCGGAGGTTGCAGATGTGAAGGCGAGGAGGCAAAGTATGAAACCACGAGGGCGAACCCTTTGGTTTTATAGGGGCGACGGATGCGAGGAAGCCAACTGTCCGCCTAGATATCCGTGCCCGCCATGATCTGCCACCACGTCACGTCACGGGATTTATGCCAGCAATCCCTATCGTTTCCCTCCGAAAGCGCGCTGGACATTTCGCCTCCCTGGGCGGACCGGGACTCATTGCGAGTAAGAGTAATACGGATCAAAAAGCGTTTCTGTGGCCCGCCTGGGCCCGGAAGTTCAAGGGCTGGCCCATCAATGGTTTCGACGGCCATCCTAGGGCACCCTTGTGATAAGGGATGGGCCCGCAAGCGGCCACAACTCAGGCGCACAAGCGTCACGGGAGTCTCGGTCCTCAATCAAGTCTTAGCCAGGCTAACCCTGGCCGGATCCCCGCGAACGGGATACCGGGATCCCAATCAAACTATCCAGCTAACAAACCATCAAGTCTCACGGCCACACCCGCGAAGGATCTGACCTCGGCAAGAAGGAATCGCCGTCCACAGGACATGTCGTGGGTGACAAGAGAAGGCCAGGGCCCTTAGAATCCTCCCTTTCGAAAAAGCCTCCGAAGGAGTATTCTACTCCTCCGTAGGCTCGGGGGCTACACCCACCGGGTGCGCTCGCGCGCACCCGCTGGCAAGTCAAAAAATCCCCTAGGCGATTCTACTCGAATCGTCCGGGGGCTCGGGGGCTATTGTCGGGGACCAATAATAGGGTACTCAAAGAGAATGAGCTAATAACCATCAACATTGATTCATCCAAGTAATCAGGAGCACAACTGCACCTCTTGCTGGGCACCGCCTCATCTAGACACCAAGGCCACGGGCTCCGTCTCGCCCGGCCCTCGAGGGTCGGGTCGACCTCGGCTGGCTCCCGAGGGATGGGTCCGCCACGTCCGACCCCCGAGGGTCAGCTCCGGCTCACCCGATGTCTGAGGGCGGACTCCGCCTTGCCCGAGGTCTGAGGGTGGGCTTCGCCTCGCTCGAGGTCTGAAGGCTAGTTCCGTCTCGCCCGACGTCTGAGGGCTAGCTCCGACTCGCCCGACGTCTGAGGGCTAGCTCCGTCTCGCCCGACGTCTGAGGGCTAGCTCCGACTCGCCCGACGTATGAGGGCTAGCTCCATCTCGCCGAGGTCTGAGGGCTGGCTCCGCCTCGCCCGAGGTCTGAGGGCTAGCTCCGCCTCGTCCGACATCTGCGTGCGACTCCTTTAAAACAACGCGCGGAGCGGATAAGGCAAGGCGCTCAAAGTTAGCCGCAATACCGAGGATCGTACCCTGCATCCCTGCAGGACAGTCCCGTCAGCCCATGTCAGAAGGGTGCTTTGCAACCTTCCAGGCATGGCCGAGCCCAAACAGTATTATAGGCGCCGACATTTGCCCTACAGTTGTGGGTGCCGTCATTTGCCCACGGGCACGAATCCTTACGGAAGCTAACGACAACCGCTACGGTCCAGAAGGAAGCACGCGTTACCCACAGTAATGGACGTGTAGTCACTGTGTTGTCTGCTCCTCGTGTGGCTGCTGATTAGCACCCTGGTCCGCCGCGCCGCCCGCCGGAGCGGGATGGGACATGACATTGTCAGGGGACCAACGCCCAACGTAGCCCTGTCAGGACCAGCGGCCATGCGGTCGGCATGGAACTATCCCTGCCACCGCCTGCCATGTGTCCTTGAAAAACTTCCTTTGCATCTCGTTTTACTTTTTTCTCCCATATGTAATCCATGCTCTTCCTTGGCCTATAAAAGGGAAAGCAGGGCACCCCACTAAGGGGGGGTCGATTTCACACGTCACACCACATAGCTGAGCAGCATCCAAGCACTCAGCACCCGTTCGACCTTTCCATCAGAAATTTGGGACTTGTCCCTCTCTCGCCCGTTTGTAACCCCTACTACAAACTTTTCAGTGTAAATAACACGAGCAGCAGCCACGAACTGGACGTAGGAACATTCTGCCCGAACCAGTATAAACCTTATGTCTTTTTAGCATACCATCCGGGCAGACGCGCAATAACACAAATTTACTCGTTGGTGACCGACAATGTGTGTACCATTCCATACAGCACGATACAGTTTGGCCTTTGAGATTTGCGCTGGATGAATAGCTCCGCTGGCAATGTGCGTTACAGCGTGTACCATTCCATACAGCACGATACAGTTTGGCCTTTGAGATTTGCGCTGGATGAATAGCTCCGCTGGCAATGTGCGTTACAGTTTCAGGAAGAGTCTGATCACATAGTCACCTTCTTAGCCAAAGACAGGGGAATCTTCAGTTCAGTTTGAGATTCCTTATGCAGGCAGTGATGTAATCGATATCCCCAGCATCAGGTGAAACATTTGCCGAAGAAGAACCTTGTTCATTCAGTTCACTTTGGGATCGCACCTGAACCTGAACCAAAGTAAATAAAAAATAAAAAATCTGCAAACTTTCGGAGTTCTTTTTACTAAAATAGTAATGCAGCCGCTGGTTAGAATTTTTCACGCTCATTACTAAAATGAGTAAATGGTTTAGGTTACAGCTTACACATACCAACTCCTTGCTCAAAAAACAATTAGTTACCTCAAGCACATTTCTGGTTCTGGTTGTAAAAGTAGTAGACTAGCAGCAGTGGGATAGTTGGATGTATTAATCCTACTACCATTCTTTTGTTGTTCTTTTGAAAGGTGTCAATTTCCATGATTCCCCAAGAAACCGTGGGGTTTAACATAATTAACATAATTCCAGTGCAAATACCACATGTATCTTTTCCACTAAAATATTAGGTAAGCACAATACAACAATGCATTGAACTAGAAACATGAACAAAAAGAGCATGAGGATGTCAATGTATACAACTAATTTAGAGAGATCAGAGGCAGCAGTGGAAAAGGTCCTGCAAGACAATACCCAAACCCTGTAGTTTCTGGAACTTGCGCGAGGTGTGCTCTTTTTAGCTTCAACTCTACAAAGATGACTCTTTTGCTTAGCAATCACATGAGAGATAGCCTTGTCGCTACTGGCATTAAAGAAACACCGCCGATCCTTTGCATTGCGAACTAAATCAGCCCAGATTGAGCCACTCCTTGATAAAGTTGTTGCATTTCCCAGGATCCATAGGCAGTACCTGTAATTTATAATTCAATCAGAAGTTATTTGTTGAGGCAGATGAAAGGAAGAACAAGATTGGATATGGATCACAAAAGATACTCAACATTAATTAGCAAATCTGTAGAATTGGATACCTTGCTCGGGTCAATGCCACGTTTGTGCGTTGTCTGTTTGAAAGAAAACCTACCATCCCATCTGAGTTAGACCTCACAGTTGATAAAATAATTATGTCTTCCTCACCACCTTGAAAGCCGTCAACAGAATTAACTTTTACTTCTATTTGATCAGACTTCATTTTCCCTATTTTTTCTTGAATTGCCAGAACTTGAGCAGTGTATGGACAGATGACACCAACTGTAACTTTCGCTTTAGTTTTTGAGCAAGCTGCCAAAAGAGAAATATTTAGAAGAAGCATGCACACTCATACCATATACACCAAATAATATAGGTTCCAATTTCGGTGCATGTGTTTTAGACATTTAACTCCGCAGATTTTGCGGGGGATGGCTTGCCTCGATTTTTCCCTTCCCCAGACCCCACTCATGTGGGAGCCTCCGGCATTGGGTCTGCCCTTTTTTTTGTTTTAGACATTTAACCTTATGATAACCCATGAGAGCAACGTAAATTGGGTAGCAGGATTTTTTTTTTAAGAAAAAGTATGAACGTTGCAAAAGCAATTTCTCATATATATTAGAAATAAGAATATTTTTGCTCCTCCAACCTAAAGAAACTTCAATTACAAGTAGAATACAAGTATAGATGTGAACCTTGACAACAAGAATATAATAAGGTTAATCATATCATCAAACATGACTCTATTATACAGACTTCATTCCTCATCCCAGTCACATTTTTCTAAAAAAACGATGCTTCAAAATTGATGCACGTTTCACTGAAAAGCTGTTTTGGTATCATGTTTCAAGTTCCTCAACACAAGAAAATTTAGTTAGATCAGATTTTTTTTAAAAGATCATATGCGTAAGTAAATGAAGCGTCAATAGAGAACACATGCCTTTTTGGAGATTGCGCAATATTTCTTCAACGACGACTACTTCAACCAAGTTTTTCCTGCTGTGGCCAAGTTCATCGAATTCCTCCCTCCCTTCTTCAATATTTACAAATGAGTATGGACCAAACATAGAACCTGGAAGATACTTCTTTTGGTGTTCTCTTTGCATAACATTAGGAGCATCTGAGATTTTCTCATCATAAAAGCTGATGTTTGGAAAACTACTAATGGAAGGATGCATTCTGTATTGCATATTAAGTAGATGCTTTTTGTGCCCAAGTGAACTCAACCTTTCGAAAAGGCTTCTTCCAAATAATGCATCTGCACAAACCTGAAATGATCATGAAAATTAAATGACATAGTAGAAATTTTACAAAACAAGTGGGAAATCTGATGCTTGCTAGATTAATAGTTTAACAAAAACACAAAAGTATATCAAGAACCAACCTTGCTTTTGACAGTCGCTGGCAATTGGCACTCATCACCAATTAGAACAGCATACTTTAAGGTCCGCAACTGCAGAGGGACCAGTGTTTCACATTCTTTCAACTGGGCAGCCTCATCAATGACAAGCAACTCTAGTTTCTGACTTGAGACTTTTGATGAGTGAGATACAGTACAGAAAATTATGGAAGCACTTTTAATGCAGAAATCGCGAATGATACGTTTTGAGGAAGTTACAGGAAGTTTCAAGTGACTTAGCAGCATGTTCAATTGCTCAAGGCATCTCATCCTCGCTCTGCCAAGAGTGACTATAGTTTTCCGATGTTTCATCACACTAGAGTTTCTAGAATCGGATGCACCATTATTGTACAAGAAAACTTCCTTAACTTCATCCCCAATATACCCCCGCTGAAACATGTTGTTGAAGTCTTCAAGCATTTCAAGAATTGAAAGGATATTGTTGTGATTCAGTTCCAAAATACTAGATCTCGGGACATGAGATAATAATTCTTTGAAACATCTTCTAGAATTCGTATAAATAATAGAGAACCTTTTTCTGCAATAAGAGAAGAAAGAAGGTTTATCACCTTCCTCTTGGTCTTGTAGATATTGGAGGTACTGGGTGTAACCGTTCTCAAAAAGATCAGATAGAGAAGATAGGCAGTGTCTCCATCCAGTCAATGGTGCAAAGCAGCCAAGAAGCTTCCTTACACGGTCATGTACATATATCTCTTTGAGATCACCATCAACACACATGCGCTCCTTATTGCCAAGCAATAGAACATCTCCCAAGCACCTTTTATCAAAAGAACGCTGTTTGATCAACCTCAAGAAACGTGAAGCAACTTGTTTAACAGCAAGGTTTGTTGGTGCACATGTGAGTGTACCATGTTTCATTTCTCTCATTAACCACAGTAACACACTGATTGTTTTTGTCTTTCCTGTGCCAGGAGGACCCCAGATAAGGCTCAAACTGCTGCTGTTGCTGTTGCAATTCATTTCCGAAATACAATTCAAGACAGCATCATTCTGAGAACTGTTAAGATCCATCGTAGACAGCTTGGTCCATATTTCCATGCTGTCAATTGAACCAACACCCTTTCTGAATGTCTGAAGAATATCTGGGACCTGGTGAAATCAGAAAATGGTACTAATTAAGTTACTCATTCGTCACAGAAGTCCCAAATCTATCAATGACTACTTTGATTATGATGTGAATGTTGTTGGATCCTTCATTTTCCATTATATTGGATATTTTCTTTTGTAGTGAAATATCTAATAAACACAAAACAAGGATGGCAATTCAACACTAATTTCTCTGTTCTTTGATTTCTGTCCTCTGCATGTTTGTCATCCAAGTATAATGACTTCTTCATATAAGGATGATTCAGAATAAACATACCAGAGGATATTGCACCATCTCCTGTATGAGGCCTCGGTTTCTTTTGACTGCTGTTTCATAGTCAAGGCAACGCCATATTCGGATGTATGTCACAATGTTGAGCAAATAAGCAGCAAAGAGTGAGTTCCTTTTCCCATCTTGACGCTTGCCATAACCACCATCAATTTTGCCCGATGCTATGATCACATACTTAGATGGCGGTGTGTCGTCATCTCCGTCCCCTCCTTCTGTTACAAAGGCAATATGGTTCGGCTTCCCATCGCGAGCAATATCAGAAATATGCCCCGGCTTCACATCAGACAAAATAATGATATCACCGACACTTGGAGCATAACATTCAGGCTGATTACATGACTTAGCAACCTGAGAATTAGACGCAACAGAAATTTCATAAATATTGCTGCCATTCTTTTCTTCAATAGATGATATCCTGATGAAGGGCATGGTTGATATGGATTCCAGTCCGGACGACATCTCAGCTCTCAACTCCTCCAGCAATGGAGAGGCATATGACTCCAGGTAGCTCTTGAGGGAACTGAAAGTGGACGGTATCCTTTTCACCTGCATTACAAGCCTCACTATATTAAGCAAACAGCTGGATATTGAACCTAAGAAACTCAGTTGTCCTAAGTTATAACCCATTCTATGTTTGACCAAGTTTGTGGAGAAGAATATTAACATCTAGCACATCAAAGAAGTAAAGAATAAATTTTGTATGTCTCCAATGAAGCTCATTGATGCCGTAAGTACTATTATTCTTTTCTATAAACTTGATCAAACTTATGATGGTTCGACCTAGGACAAGTGAAAATTCATTGTATTTCAGGAAGTACAGTTAAAGTTTATGTGTTTGAAACAACTAAAATGCCATGTTAAAGAAACACACTGTAAGAGAAACAGGAAGCATGACAACGTGCTACATCCTAGGCAAACCACATATTGTGATCTGCAGCTCCATATTATAATTTGCTTAACATTTCAAGAAAGTTGCTATTTTGCCCTCACACCATGGATTTGTTCAACTAAAATCTCAAGAAAATAATGTACCCCACGTCAATACTCATCTACAACACCATTGTAATACACTCTCCAGGAATACATAGGCCAAAAAAACGGCCACACTTTCCCGGGTCCTTTTACCATTGTGCATTTGGCGACTTGACGTCAACTAGACTATCTGGTGAACGCAAATATAACGCCCAAAATAGGCAACTTTCCACAGTGAATGCTCGGGATAATAGGAAAGTCCGTAATACTCCATACTAGCACAGAACAAGATTACATTATTAAGTACTTCCTCTGTCATGCTAAGAGTGTCATTCTCACTTCCCGAGAAATCAAACATTTTCAACTTTAACCAAATATATGCAAGAAATTATTAATAGTCAACGGATAGCTTGTTGGTTGATACGGGACCCCTCGTCAACTTCATGTGTTTTGTAACTGCCATATTGTGATTCATAATAAGTATCTTGAGATATTTTCATAATAAGCTTATTTGTAGATACAAACATTGTTAATATTTTCAACGAACGTAATCAAACTTAGAAAGTTTGCTTCGTACAAAATCCTAGACGACTTTCTTTTTGAGACCGAGGGAGTACTAGAATGAAGATACATTACGAGCACAGCACGCAAGCATGAAGATGAAGCATTAATGCCCGTCCCGCAAAGAACTGATCGAGGACATCAATAGATTCTTACAAACCTTGTCCTTGAAGAGGCCCTCGTTCATGACATCCTCGAGCCTCCAGGACAGTACCACGTCCACGAGGTTTGGCCACTCCACACCCGCGTCCTCTCTCCGCACGCCGCGGCCGCCACCCCGTCCGATCATCTCTACCGCGCGGCGCCGTCCGTCGCAAGGGCGACTCGAAACCTAGCTTGCCTGTGCCGAGCGCACCAGAATGCGGCGGCGGGCGGCCAGCGGGCCCGTGCTCTCCGCGTCCGTGGTGTTAATGAGCGAATGAAAAGAATAGGGGGAGGAAAGCAGAGCAGGGAGGGAAGGCACGCAGAAGCGAGATGGGGCGGGCTTCTTGCCTTCTTCGGAGGGTTAGCCGGTTGCCTCCACTAGTACTCCTACTCTGAGTCTCTGACCATCAACGACCTGGGTTGCCCAGACTGTTCCGCCACTTACCACGGCGTATTATTGCGGTGAAAATGTGCTTTCCTAAATATACGGAAATTGACAGACGGCTACAAAGACGTACTACCTGTCCTAAAAGAAAATACAATCTCGTTTCTTAGAACGTCAAATTCTTTGAGTTCAATGACTTTTATATAAAACAATACTATATCCTCAATAAATTTACTAGAAAAATATTACGCATCATAAACATTATTTTTTATGTAGCTAGTTAAATTTAAAAATAATTGACACCTCAAAAAGTGATATATGCATTTTTTTTATGGAGAAAGCTAATGCCAGTGCTGTGAGAACTTTAAGTAGAAAGTCACGGCGGACAAAAAAAAAAATAACAGCCGAATAGCAACAGAACACCATACAAGGCTCCGGATCGATCAAAGTCTCATGGGTCAAGCAAAGTTTCCTATAATTTCTGCCAGTGTCTTAGCGGCTAAGTACCTGGTGCCTCAGAAAAATATACAACATCGTAGGAAAAAAAGATACGAGATGTGGAACCCAAGTCGAATCTCTTAGCTTCGCTTCTTTCGTGTCATTTCATTTTCTTACGCGAAGTATGGATTGTAAACGGAGATTACGAGCATATATAACACAACAACAAAGATATTACGTGACGAATAGCGGCCGGATGTCCGGTCCGAGGATGCGCCTTAACGCAGCTAGGGGCCATCCGATTCGAAGCTGATCTCAACGCATAATAGAAGAAATAAACGCACCCCACGTAACGGAACAGAAGGAGTGCGCGCCAGCGTGTACTCGCAGCGGTCCATCCCCCGCCGCGCCGCCATCACAAGCCGCGCCGCCAGCATCGAGAAGAAGGGAAAGGGGCGGCGCCCAACTACGCCTCTGGTTTAGAAGCCTGCACCGAGAGAAGGTGGAGACACCGGGACGAGGCAGTTGAAGGCGATGAGGGAGCGGGATGCAACATCCAATCTACTTTTGAAACATCCATATGCAACACTTGTAAATATACATCTCAAGACATATGAAACACTTGAAACATGCATCAGAAAAACTTGCAAAAACACCTCAAAATTCTTGTAAAACATACGCAACATACAGATAAAAACACTTGCAACATATGTGTGAAACACATGTAACATCAAAATAAACACACTTGCAACATACGTCGGAAAAAACAGATAAAACATTGAGAACAGGAGCTTGCAACATACATGTACAACCATTACAACATTACAACATCCCGATCTACTTTTGCAACATACCTATAAAACATCTAAAACATGCTTGCAACGTGCGTTTTTCATCCTTCCTTCCGTACGGCGCAGCGCAAGCGGGGGATGGGCGGGCGGAGGGCAGTGTCGTCACGGCCCCTTCCAGAGGCGATATGAGGGGTGGCGTGGACAGGTCGTCGGCGAGCTTTGACCGGGATGCGGGCTCCGTCGTCGCAGGCGGGCGGAGGGAAAGGCGGGGATAGGCCAACGATGGCGCAGGTCACCGGTGGGCTCTGGCCGGACGAGGGCTGAGAGGAAGGGGGCAGCCACATGCGCAGGCGGCTGCCGGCAAGCTCTGGCCGAGCGGAGGCGGGAGGAAGGGGCCGACAGGGGAGCTCTGGTCAGACAGGGGACAAGAAGAAGGAGCTGGTGACACGCAGAGGCATCGCGGAGAGTGGAACGAGCAGGGTTTTTTTTTTTTACGTGAGCGAGTCAGAATGGGAGTCACGGACGGACGTTATCGTTGCATCATTATCGAAGATGTTAGTCACCACGTCGCCAATTAGCTTGAAAAATAAACGCCAGCCTAACAATTGACTGCTGGAATGACGCCGCTGCCGCGCGAGGTCCAGGACCAGGATACAAGGCAGCGCCTGTAATCAAATGATGCCATCAGCCGTGGATCCTAGGGCTGAATAAAATGGTAAAATTATTGCCGTTTAATTTGATGTTTTTTGAATTTGATTTGAAAGTACCCTGCATCTGCATTGCCCTCGTCAGAACGACGTTGGACTTGGACTTGGAGCGCCCAAGATTGGACAGGACGCCGATGGATACAACACTGTTGTACCCGACGGTTTGACAGCACGATGATGTGATCGACGGAGTTGACGTGCAGTGCCGCGGGTGCGGGTTGCATGGCTCTCGGCTCTCTCGCGTCGATCAGACTGTCGGTATGGGCAAATGATATGACCCCAGCAGAAATCACCGTCAGCGCATAGAGATCAAAAAGAAATTTTACATATAATCAGTTTAATGTCACAGAGAAAAGTAAGAATTAAGCCTAATATTTTCTGTTCTAAATCCACCAATGCTTCAAGTTTCTTTAGGGGGTTCATGTGGGCTGCTCAAGCATCAAGAATGGAAACTTTATAGGATAGTCAATGAGAAAAATGCTACCATTGATGAGGTCTGGGATGGGTCCTCTCTCAAGTGTTCTTTTAGAAGAAACATGGATGATGGCCTGGAACAGCAGTGGATGGAAGTTTGCCAATTAGCTTGTACTATTTCTTTCACCAGTGAGGAGGACTCGCTTATTTGGCAATTTTCGTCTAAGGGTTCTTATTCTACCCAAACCCTTTACAAAGTGATCAATTTTAGGGGTATACATTCTGCAACTGTTCCAGCTCTCTGGTCTTTAAAGGTCCCTCCTAGAGTTCATTTCTTCTTATGGTTAGTCTCTAAGAATGAAGTGCTGACTAGGGATAACTTGGGGAAGAGGAGGAAGGTGGAAGATGCCACATGTATGTTTTGTTGTGAAATTGAATCTGTCCAGCACCTTTTCTTTGACTGTGTGCTGGCTACTCAACTCTGGAAAATTTTATCCACGGTTCTGAATGTTAACCTTGGTGGATCTTTAGATGTGATAGGGAAATATTGGCTTTCTAATAAGAAACATTGTGTTACTAATATCTTCACAGCGGCTGCTTGGTGGAGTACGTGGAAACTGAGGAATAATATTTGTTTTCAGAGAAGTGGTTGGAAAAGTATGGAAATTCTTTACCAGATGATTATTGCTATGACACAGAATTGGTGTCCTGTGGAGCATCAGGATCGTATGGAGTTATTGCCGAGCTCAAATCTCAGTTGATGATGGCAAGATGGCTTCCTGCTGGGAGAGGCCTAATGAATGGCGATGTGAGCATATGAAACTGTTGATGAAGGATGACAAAGAGGAAATGAGCAAGACACTGCCTAACAAGCCGGATGAAGGATGACAAAGAAGTCAAGATGGCTTCCTGTTAGGGATCATCAAATGAATGGTGCCTTGATCATATGAAGCTGGTGATGGAGAAGGGAAGAGATGGAATGGTCAAGCCTTTGCCTAACAATTGGGGGTTGCCAGTGAAGACCTAGGCTCTGTTCGGCCACCATTATAAGCCAGCTTATAAGCCGGTTTATCAGGTATGGTATAATATTTTTCTCTCCCAACAAACCAGCACAAGCGGTTTATAGACCAGCTGAACAGAGTCTTAGTCTGAAGATAGCGTTGTGATGTTGCTGCTTAGTTGCTGTTTTAGGCTTCTTGTATGAGGATGGTTCAGCGGTTCTGAACTTGTCCTGTTTTATTTGCTGGTGTTTGGTAGACGGGTTAATATGGATTTCATGTGGTATACCACCTTCGATGCTGTAATGAATCTCTGAGTCTTTTATCTAATGATAGAAGACGGGACCAGTTGGTCCTAGAACTCTAAAAAAGTAAGAATTAAAAAAAATGAATGAGCACTCTCTGTCGGTTCGGTTAAAATAATCTTGTTTTAAAACAGGTGCTATTTGGATAGGAGGAATTTCAAAGAGAAAATATAGGAATCAACAAATAGACGTCATTTTCGTTTGATTTATAAGTCGTACTTTTTCAGCTAACAATGAATAATTTTTTTTTTCACAACAAATTAGCCAACAATATTTTGAGTCATGGCTTATCGGTGAAACAAACAGGACAAGAGCATTCGGATTCTCGTAGCTAGATGCCAATTTCATATGGAAAAAAAGAATTTACATTCCAATCTTTTTTTTTTCCTACACGATTGTTGACTAAAAGGCAACTTGATTTTGACCACTCAAGTGCATGCATCAATGCATGTCCACAAAAGTGAACTATTATTACTATTTTGTGGATAATTCACTGTTACTGTACTGTTGAAGTAGCAGAATACTAGAGTCAGAAGGGCGTACTAGAGGCCAATTCGATTTTTAAGTTTTGGCTTCGTCCTAGAATAAGTGTCATTATTATATTTATGATGATTAATTAATAATATTTATATTTTTTAGTGAGTTTATTATAAAAATAAGGGTAAAGTATATTTTATAACCCTCAACTTGCGTCGAAGTTTGATTTTTAACCTTCAACTATGAAACTGGTCAAGAAACACTCTCCAACTATCAAAACCGGACAAATTTGATCATCGGCCGGTTTCAAAAGCGGTTTTTCTATTTTTGGGAGTCGCTGAAATTTTAAATTATTTTTTAAGCATCTTAACGTCATCAAATGAAAAAACTCAAAACTACAAAGTTGTAGATCTCATTGAGAGCTACAACTTTGGTATAAAAAGTATTTTCATTAAACTCCATACATATAATATATTAATGCTCTAATGCGTCAAGCGCTAGTAGGCGATTATTATAGTGATGAAATTTTATATTATTTTTTTAAGCATCTTACTGTCCTCAAATGAAAAAAATTAACATATAAAAATTATCTTCATCCGACATCGTATTGAAGGGTTTTCTATTTTTTGAAACTTGAGTCTCGTCACGCCACAGTATTATTTTGTCGCGTGACGAGACTTAAATTTCAAAAAATAGAAAACCCTTTAATACGATGTCGGATGAAGATAATTTTTATATGTAAATTGTAGACCTCGATGAGATCTACAACTTTATAGTTTTAATTTTTTTCATTTAAGGACAGTAAGATGCTCGAAAAAATAATATAAAATTTCAGCACTATAATAATAGAAAATCTTTTGAAACCGGCGCCGCGATCAAAGCACTAATATATTATTTATAGGGGTGTTAAAAATGATTTTTCATACCAAAGTTGTAGCTTTCAATGAGATCTACAAGTTAAGAGTTTAAAGTGTTTTTTACCCTGAAAAATAAGCCCCGAGAGTTTGTCAAAAATAATTTGATTGAGGCCCGTTTGGCGGGGGGCTTCACTTCACTAGTGAAGCCATTTTTTTTTTTGCCGAGCTCCACGAACAATTCCATCGGTGGTTTTGAGCTTGAAGGGTGTTTTTGATTTTTCAAAATGAAGGTCCTGTGAGAAGCATATTTTTAGGGGCACTGGAGGAGGGCCGGAAAGCCACTATTTTTGGCTCCTTCCCCCTAAAAAATAACGAGCCCGTTTTTGAGTTTGTCGGTGGGGTCAATTTGGTGATGACTGATGCTGAACTTATTATCCGATTGAACTTATTATCCGATTGTGCGTTGCAATAACTGAAGGGAGTTGTGTGACAAGTACTAGGTGCCACTATACAAGTCCACGCGTACCATTTTTAGATAGCAACTTTATACTATTTCATATAAGCCGATTTTGTTGACTGGTGAATTTTCTCAGCCACAAACGTCCGACTCCGATTCGACTAGCTGGAGACTTGGGACTGCTAGCAGCCTAGCAGAGCAAATGGAAGACTCCACCAGCGGCTTCCGTATCGTGTCCAGACGGGCGGTCCGGCCAAAGCCGGCAAGCTCGCCGGACGTCTCGCCGTTGCAGCCCCAGATCATGGAGCTGACGCCGTGGGATCTCCAATACATTTCGATCCACTACATCCAGAAGGGCGTCCTTCTGCACAGGACCCAGACAACAGGAAGCGCACTCGCCGACGACCTCGCCTTGTCGTTCGCGCGTGCCCTGGGCCGCTTCTACCCGCTGGCCGGCCGTTTCGTCGTCACGGAGATCAGCGGCGGCGCATCAGGTTCCGGTGCGTGTCTCACCGTGTCGCTCAGCTGCAGCAACGACGGGGCTGAGCTCGTCCACGCGGTGGCGCCGGGGGTTTCGATGAGCGACATCATCTGCCCGCGCTACTTCCCGCCGGTGCTGCGGTCCTTCTTCCCGTCGAACGGGATGCTGTGTGGCGACGCGATGCTGGAGGCTGGAGCCCCGTCCACTGCTAGGCGCGCAGGTCACCGAGCTCGCCGACGGCGTGTTCGTTGCCTTGTCGCTCAATCACGCTGTCGCCGACGGGACCACGTTCTGGCACTTATTCAACACCTGGTCGGAGATCCACCGCAGTGGTGCCCACGGCTGCGAGCTGTCCACGCCGCCGCTGGTGCTCGGCAGATGGTTCCCCGACGCATGCCCTGTGCCGGTCACCCTACCGTTCATGAAGGTGGAGGACATCATCCAGCGCGTCGAGTTCCCACCGGTACGCGAGTGTTTCTTCCACCTCTCGACGGCGAGCGTAAGGAACCTCAAGGCAAAGGCAAACGCCGAGATGACCGGCACGGCACAGCCACAAGCAGACCCCATCTCCTCATTGCAGGCCGTGCTTGCGCACCTCTGGCGCGGTGCGTGCCGAGCCCGGCGCCTCCCGCCTGACCGGGAGACGATCTGCCTGCTGCCCGTAGGATGCCGAGGAAGGGTGCAGGGCGTGCCGCAGCACTACATGGGCAATGCCGTGGCGCTCGGCGTGGCCAAGTGCACCGTCGCCCATGTCGTGGACAAAGGGCTGGGCTGCACGGCGTGGCTGCTCAACCAGGCCGTGGCGTCCTTCGACGAGGCCAAGACGAGGGACGCGCTCGCGTCCTGGCATCAGAAGCCACACATCCTGTACCTGGAGGCGTCCGGCGACGGCGATCCTGCATATATCGTGGTCGCGGCCTCGCCGCGGTTCGACGTCTACGGAAATGACTTCGGGCGGGGCACGCCGGTCGCCGTTCGGAGCGGCGCCGGGAACAAGATGGACGGCGTGGTGACCGTGTACCCGGGGCGTGATGGTGGTGGGAGCATGGGGGTGGAGGTGTGCATGTCTCCAGAAGCGCTCGCCAGGCTCACAGCCGACAGGGAGTTCATGGAGGCAGTGGACATGGCGTGAGATTGTTTACTTAGTTTTTTTTTCTCGGTTGTGTTGTACTAGTACAAGTATAAACATCTGGTCAGCATTTGACTCTTTAGAAAGGGAGTACAGTACAACAATAGCTACATATATGTACTAGACAAGCACTTGTTCAGATTTATTTCTAAAATAACACTTTTTTTTTTTTGGAACCGAGGAAGTACCGGAACATGGGATACTACTATCCCTTAGTGTGGGTTTGCAAGTCCTATAGGACCTGCATTATTCATGAAATGTGATCTTTGTGAGTTTAAATGAAGAAACAATACTAGCTCCATTGATTCCTCTACTTTTATCATTTTTTCTTTCCATACCATTTAGTTAGGGTTATCATATGCGAGGCTCAGAAATTTGAGCGATGAAATGTGTATGAAACTGACCTTGTGCTTGCATGCTCAGATGCTCTAACTGAAAATGAAAGCACGAATGTAGAAAGTCCTAACAAAGGAATACCTTAGCAAAAGAATATATCTGCATTGTATATCTGTAGTTACCACGACATTGGAAATCACCAGCCAAAACGCAATTCTAAACCTGAAATCCAAAAAAGCCTCTTCACTCAGCTAGACGCAGGGAGCCTAGTGCACCGCAAATGTCAGCTTCGCATCCGCGGCACGCAGCAGGGACGTGCACGCCAAAGTCTGATCCAAATCCAACTGCGGCTGCATTCCATTTCCGCCACGGAGTGATGGGAGAAGAAACTCCCGCGCTGTCTCCCCAGTTGAAGAAGCAGCGGCGATCCACGGCGTCCTGGACCAGTTCCTCCCAGATGGAACCGCTGCCGCAAAGGGTCGCCGCGTTGCCCAGGATCCAGAGGCAGTGCCTGCACCCACCAAGAACGTGCAAGAACAGCTCAATGAAAACGAAAACGATAGGGCTAAGTTGCTGTCTGGTTTGTTTTTTGGCCTGAAAATACAGTGGTTACCTTGCCCTCGTCAGAGCGACGTTGGCGCGTCGGAGATTGGACAGGAAGCCGATGGATCCTGCACTGTTAGACCGGACGGTTGACAGGATGATGATGTCTTCCTCGCTGCCTTGGAATCCATCCATGGAGTTGACGCGCAGAGTCAGGGGATGCATGGCTTTGGCGTCCCCTATCTTCTGCTGAATTGCCTCCACCTGAGCTGCGTATGGGCTGATCACCCCAACAGAAACTCCTTGCCGGCTGCTGATACAAGCTGCATATATATAGCCAGAGACTAAACTGCATGACAATTGCAATAAGTCGTGACCATTGATCTAATCTATTTCAGCAGCAATGTTTCAAGTGTGAGAATTGAAAAAGAAACATGAATTAATTTAGCAAATATAAATATGAATCAGTTACCTATTTTTAGAGCGTTCAATATCTCCAATATGACAGCTACCTCGGCCATGTTTCGCTTGCTCCGACCGGGATCTTCTCTTCCTTCGACATTGATGAATGAGTACGGCCCAAACATTGCAGCTTGAAGGTACTTACGCGCGTGGCCCTCCTGCGTGACATTCGCGCCATCCAAAATTTTCTTGTCGTAGAAGCTCAAGTTTGGGAAGATGCTTATAGAAGGGTGCATCCTGTACTGAATGTTCAGAAGGTGCTTCTTCTGTCCCAGCGCGCTTAGCCTCTCAAACAGGCTCCTGCCCAGCAATGCGGTGTCTGAAACCTACCAAAATTAAGATTGCCAAAGCTCAATTTTGCCCAGCAATACAAACTATGAGCATTGCCCAGACAGATGCGATAATGCACGAACATAAGTAAGCACTGACCGTACCTTGCTTTTCACGGTTGCTGGTAGTTGACACTCATCGCCAATAAGAACAGCGTGCTTCAGTCCAGAGAGTTGCATTGGTATGAGGGACTCGCATTCCTTCAGCTGCGCAGCCTCGTCGATGAGCAGCAGGTCCATCTTCTGATTATTCAGTTTGGCCGAGCCAGACACCGTGCAGAAAATAAAGGGCGCGCTTCCAAGGCAGAACTTCTTGATTCTGAAGTCAGAGCGTGTCACGGGAAGCTTCAGCTCCCGGAGGAGAGTTCTCGTGACGTCAAGGATTCGTGCCTTGCTTTGCATAAGATTTTGAGCGAACTCTGATTTGCTCGCTTCATCGTTTCCGACGATCTTCCTTCCAAGCAACTTGCTGAAGTCTTTGAGCATTTCCATCAGTAGGACAATGTTCTTGTAGTTCTTCTCCAAAAGGACGGCTCTAGGGACTTGTGACATGATTAGTCTGAAGCAGTTTCTCAGCGTATCAAATATCTGATGGAGCCTCGACCTGACGAAAGATGTCTCAGCCACTTTTGTCCCGACATTCTGCAAGCAATCTCCTTGGTACTGACACGTGACTGTTCTTTGTTCTCCCAGGAACACTTCTAGTGAAACAAGGCAATGCCTCCAACCCGTCGCCGGTGAGAAGCACTTCTTGAGCCGCTTCACGCGAGTGTCCAGGAAGATCTCGCCCAGATCACCGTCGACGGCCATGCGTTCCCGGTTGCCGAACAGCAGCAGATCGCCGTGGCAGCCTCCGTCGGCAGCGGCGTGCTGCTTCCACAGCGTCAGAAGGCGGGACGCGACCTGGCTGATGGCGGTGTTGGTGGGCGCGCACGTCAGGACGCGGCATTTGGTCTGGCTCGTCAGAAGCAGTAGCAGTAGCACGCTGATCGTCTTGGTCTTGCCCGTTCCGGGCGGGCCCCAGATGAGGCTGAACTTGCTCGCGCCGTCCTGCTGCCGCGTCGCCTTGACGCAGCTCAGAATGGACTCCGTCTGGGAGTCGTTGAGCTTGAACGTGGACAGTTTTGCCGCCACGTCTGCGTCCGTCCCGCCGGTGTCTCGACGAGCTGGAGCCGAGGACCCAGCCGGAAACGATGGGCTCTGCTGAACAAGAGGGTCGGCCAAGTAAGGAAAGCCGATGCATGCAACAAACGAGAATACGTGGGTAGCGTTGGACAAGTGTGTGTGCGTGTGTACCTGCGCGTCGCCGGCGACCACCTTGACGAGGGTAGGGTTTCTCTTCACGGCGGCGTCGTAGTCCAGGCACCGCCAGATGCGCGCGTAGGGTATGAAGCTGAGCAGGCTGACAGCGAGAGCGTAGCAGCTCGCGTCTTCGATTTTCCTGGACGCTCTGATCTCAAAGCCGTACCCGTTGCGGTCGACATCCTGGACGTGCGCGACACAGTACGAGCCGCAGCCGCTCCACGCGAGCTCGGCCGGCCGGCGAGGCATGCCGTCCAAGAGCACGATGATGTCACCGATGCACGGCGCCGCATGACGCGATCCACGGCCGCGGGCAACCGTGGCACGGTACACCAAGCCGAAATTCCTCAAGCTCTTGCCAATGCTGGGCACCAGGGACCGTATGGGCACGGCCGATGGGTGGTCGGGCAGCGGCTCCAGGTTAGAGCTCATCTCTGCCCGCATCTCCTCCAGCAGCGGGATCCTGAACGCGTCCAGGTAGCTCTTGAGCCCGAAGAACCTGTCAGGTATCGTGCTAGCCTGCACAGAGCATGGACCGCGTGCTTAATCAGAGACCAGCTTGCACTGGAGAGAGCGATGTGAAAAAAAAGGGTCTTGCGATGCGGAGAGACCAGCTAGTAGAAGTAGATGCAAAGATCGTAGTGATCGTCGAACCTTGTCTCTGAAGAGGTCCTGGTTCATGACGTCTAGGAGGGACCAGGAGAAGATGAGGTCGACCAGCTCGTCGTCCGGCCGCTTCTTGCCCGCATTCGCCGCTCCCTTGCCCTTCTTCCCCATCATCGTCCACGGCCCGAGACGATCGGATGCCCTAGCCTTTCACCGTGGTGGTGGATCAGTCAGTTCTGCGTGAGCCGAGGTTCATCGTCTCGGCACGCCAGCTATCTATGTACTAGTGCTCCGCTGCTCCCGCATTGATGGCGAGCGCCTCGTTCCACTCCATGGCTCCGGCACCCATTGGTTACCCAGGATACGGGGCGCGGCGCGGATCATCTCATCTCCTCTGGTACCGTGCGCCGAATACGAGGCGGCAGCGCGCTACAGTACCGTGGCGTTTCATCTCTTGTGGGGATCGATCGATCATCGTTGCAATTTAACTCGATCGAGAGGCCAGCGCTGCGTCGAATACGAAACGGTCTCTGTGAGACCAGCGGTGGACCCAGTTCTCCAACTCGTGAATCGTGATTAGCATTTGACGGGCCGCCCGTTCGCTTCCGGGTGAACGAACCCGAGGAACAATTCCTTGCCAGATTTCTTACTAAAATTTATATAAGCTTTCAATGGCTGGAACGGTTCCACGGCCGGATTCCCTCTAACCGAAGGGAGCCTAAGAGTACTGGGCCTCATTTCTTGGCTAAAAATAAACTGGCGGGCGACTTCACGACAGGCCGAGGCCCGAGGGAGAGTCCTAGTCCTAAACGAGCCGAGCTGGGCTGTGCCGATTTGTTAGGCCTGCTCCACCCACTGTGGGTTTGGCTGGTCATTTTGTTGAGATGCATCCTCTAAATTTTTATTTTATTTTAATTCAGAAAAACTAATATTTTCATAATAGGATATACTGAACTAAATTTTTAGAAACTACTAGTCTTTTTCATCAAGTCAGGAACCATGGCTAACAAATGACCATGCCACACCATATGTGTTGGCGTAATTAAATAGGTGTATTTTACACGTGTGCATATTAGGCTAAACCACGCCATTCTGCTTGGCGTGAACCGTATAGAAGTGACGCCACCCAATGAAGACACACACCATGTTTCCGATCGTGACGGTGTTGGCCTCAATTTCCAACCGCTTACTACGTTATTTTCTTTATTTTTTTTCCAAAATGAAGGATCTAGTGATTTTTAAAAATTGTAAATTTTAGGTAGATGCTAAAAACCAAGCACATCATATTTTGTTTGTATTTGGCATCATATCATTTATAATTTTGAGATTATTTTTTCTCAAAATGTTATTATATTTAATTTCAGCTAAACTGTTTTATATGCTACTTCCGTATATGAGTGTATCGAGACTTCTCAGCTCTCTATACAATCGTCAAGTGTGTTGACGGTCACTATTGCAAAGATTCGGTCATCAAGTGATCGGAATAAATGAGGATTACCAAAAACTTATGTGCTAATATATTTATTTCAACTAATAAGATTTTCACATGCACATGGAGAGTATTTGTATGTAGCGATGTACACGATGAAAATAAATAAGCAGAAACAGCTACATGAGGGGGGGGGGGGCAGCCAACCCTACCATGGATCGGGTGGCTGCCCCAGCCCAAACAAGGTCAATCCAAGTTCAGCATGAGAAGACACACTCACGAGCTATCATATGTGTTCGATCAACACTGTTCATTTTTGAAGGACGAGATGATCGTCACTTGGATTCATGAATCCACAACCGCATGCAAAGAAACATAGACTTGTCCAACGAACGTCCACGAGATCATCCAAGGCATCCATCTCTACACACAAGAAGAATGGATGGCCAGGGGAGCACTTAGGGAGGTGAAAGGTCCTAATGGCTAGAGGGGGGTGAATAGCCTTGTTCGACCATCCATGTGTTAGGTTGGACCCCACCTTGGTGTCCAATCCACCATCACCGACCTCAACTTTCAACCAACATCAGGAGGCAATCTAGAGCATTGGGGAGCACAAAGGCACTAAAGCGATAATCCCATGTAAGAGTGAGCAAGAGACAGACATGGAAAATCAATCACCCTCATCCCCAAATGATGGCAATGATTTTTCTCCTACATCACTATAAATAGGAGTGTAGCACCATTTCTTAAGACACACAAAGGAACTGAGAAAGGTGTCACAATCACCACGATCGGAGTCGGAGACAATGCGATCCTTGCTTGCTCCAAGCCGTCTAGGTGGCGGCAACCACCAAGAGGCAACCATAAACAATCATCGCCTCTAGATGCAAGGTCAAAAAGCTCTTGCTGTCAAGGGACCAAAGGTAGTTCAATTCAATCAAGACTAGGGTATAAAGTGTGTTGAATTATCCTTTTGGGCACAACGCTGGGGAAATATTGGATGCAAACCACCTCTCGATGCAATCATAAAAACCCTTTATAGTAAAAAACATACCGGACGAGAGTTTTCCAAAAATTATGAAATGATGGACCGACGCATCATCATCGATCATAGTTCATCCATAGATATACGCATTGTAACATTTCAAAGTTGGGACCCAAAAACTTACCTTGTGTGTAGAAATTCACAAATATTACAAAAATGATCAAATTTCAGAGTTGCAAGTGCACTAGAAGACAAAATTCGACTATGAATTTGTCTAAGTTCTAGATGCAAATAGCTCTTACAAATTATACCTTTTGCCTTAAATTTGTTATTTGCCATCATCTTTATATGATGATCTTTTTTCTAGATTGATTTTGTTTCTCAACTTTTGTTACACTTAGGGTTTCATCAATTCACCAAAACCAATCTAGAGCTTTGGAGGTTTAACTATGGACCAACCCCACCGTGCAATCCGTTCACCGACCTCAACTTTTCAGGAGGCAAAACATTGGGGAGCTACGTATCCCATGGTTTTTGGAATGGAAAAGTCCCTCACCCCAAGGGCTCTCCTACATCACTATAAATAGGAGTGTAGCACCATTTCTTAAGACACACAAAGGAACTGTGTACTGTGCACTGGCACGGCAACCATAAGAGCATCGTTCGGAAGGTAAAAGCTCTTGCTGTCAAGGGACCAAAGGTAGTTCAATTCAATCAAGACTAGGGTATAAAGTGTGTTGAATTATCATTTTTTTTATTGCATCTAGGAAGTTAGTGTTTTAATTATAATTCTGATATATTAATACAAGATAAAATCAAAAGGAGCAAACCCTCAAAAATGACAAATTTCAGGTGCAAGTGCAAGAGACAAAATTCCTGGCTTCTAGCAAAAATTGTTATTTTCATATGAGTTTTTCTAGATTGAGATTAATCTATGGATTAACTATGAAAATAGTTTCAATTTTGGAAAAAAATTTTTGGAAGGATTTTCATTATTGCACCGGGAGAGTGGTTTGCACACAATATTTTCCCCATTTTTATTGCATCTAGGAAGTTATAAATAATTCTGATATATTAATACAACAAAAATCAAAAGGAGCCCTCACCTTCGCCAAGAGGGCCTAGAAATTACGAGATTAATCATAAAATAGAAAAAAAATGTACTGTTAGATTTTATGATGATCTGACGGCTAAGAATAAATAGAGTATTAAAAAATGAAGAATATGTACAGTTGGATTTTATGATGATCTAACGGTAGAGAATAGATAGAGTACCGAGAAAAAATATACACTGTTAGATTTTATGATGATCTAACGGTATAGATTAATCCATAGAGTCCAATACAATAAAATTCAAAAAAGAAGCTGTGAATAAGTAATATGAGTAATAATAGTAGTCATATACATTATATTTTTTCTACTATAGCTATAGAATATATATGGTTCGTGTCTCAATCTGATTGGAACTCCATATATATTTCCATATGTGGCACCATATAAGAAATCAAAATACTCCTACAAACACATGAGATTGAATAAAAAGAGATACGTGACCGATTTTTGGACACAAGCTATTGGTTCAACGACCCAATATGACATTGAAATTGGAAAGTACTCAACGTTCACTAAATAAATAGAAAACACCAATGCAATTGGCACAATTAGCTTGGGTTTCCATAATTTTTTCTGGTCAGCAACAACTTTTTTTATCAAGATCGTTGGCATAACCTGATTAAGGTTCCTCTTGTTTTTTTTCCTTGGGAATCATCAATCCATCAACCGAGTTATAAGGGTTTGAAAAGATCAATCAATTAGTACAAGTGTGGATCATTCAACTAGCGTACTAAATTTACTAGTATAATGCCCGTGTTAACGCCACGGCTTTATCTTAGGGATGCACATGAAAACAACCAATGATTTTTTTTTCATAGTTCAACTTTTACACAATTGTATTTGAGCATGTATACAATCCGGAAAACACTTTTGCATAAGAAGGCATAGTAAAGTTATTTCTCGTATTAACCATCTAAGTTACATTCTGTCTAAGTCCTTAATCATGACTTAGAGATCTTCAGAGAAGCTACCAAAACATTCGTTTGCACGGCTCTTCAAAATGTCCGCCAAAAATTTCATCCTTAGTGAAGTTGATAGCTATGCATGGCAGATAATTTATTTTCATTTTGTTACTTGAATCCCACACATTGCTACGGAAGAGGGTTCCCCACCAGATTACCATCCTAGGTTCATCACCAACTAGCACATCATTTTATTTTAATTTTAGGCCCAGTCCAGTTACATATAGGAGGCCACCGATTCGCATACTACAAACTATATACTATATATAGAGAGAATCAATATAGTATTATTTAGAGAACCACAAAAGCAAAAAAAGTTCTAAAATAATCTCTTTAACTCTCAAGGGCTAAGAAAAGCTACCTAAACAAATAATGTACTTAAATTTTAGTATTTTCAACCTTAAACATTACAAAAGTACTGATTTGATTTTCTTATGTTTACTAGTTGAGTGCTCCGTACGTTGCTACGGGTATATATATATAATTCCACAACATACAACTACATAGGTAAAACATGTGTAAAATCTCATGACATGCAATAAATGTTGAAATTGGATAATTCCATCGAGTGCAAATGTATGTATTATTGCAAAACGTGATTTAGTATTTTAGTTATAGCCCAGCAGGCTTGGACGAATTGGATAAATGATTTAGCAGTGTTATGTCAATCTAAGTAATATCATCCTATGAAACTTATGTATGAGTGAAATCATAAGGCACAAAAGTTGCTTGCTAATGGTAGAACCTTTACCCACACGACTTTCGTGGACAGTAATCGTCCATATAGTGAGAACATGATGCCAAATCATAACCCACGAGCTCCGACTCCGTGCAGCAGACCATATCAAGAAAAGCCAAAACATCTTATAATTTGGAATGGAGAGAACAGTAACAAAGTTGGATTCACAAAAATAAGAAAAATAGAGATGAATCTTAGCATTGGTAGTTCTCTTATAAGTACTCAAATCCAGATAAAGAAGAAAGGGAATTAATGAATGAATCTTCTGAGCTCGTGAAATACACTCCCTGCCATGTGACTGCCAACACCATTTTTCTATCTATCCATTTTTCTATCTATCCATTGGATGCATAATTTTTCTATCTATCTATTACCTTCTCTTTGAGCAGTGAAGTATATATCTTAGCGCCCTCCTTGTGCTCTGTGAGTATGCTTCTCAGGGTTGCATCTGTGTTGTCCATTGCTATCTGCACCAAGAGCACAAAGTTGTACGTGTATGAAGTGCAATCCTATCAAGTGGCAAGTGCAATGCAAAGGCCAAAATGGTTACATCAAATATGTGCCATCAGTCTGAATAATAAATCTGAACTTTGAAGAGAAACCAGGAAAAAATCCATGGAGAAAATTACTTTCATGGCCTTTTCACATCTTCCTTCATGGAATCAAGCAAGATTTTCAGTTAAAAGAAAAGATTCTAACACTTCTACTAATGTATACTTTCAAACCAGACACCTTGTTTGATGTAGAGGACAAGAAAGCGGATAAAGTTTGACAGCATGCGGCAGCCAGGAAATAGAACTGGCCAATAACATTGCAGCCAGGAAACACTTAGCGCTGCCAGGAAACTCTTAGGAAGGGGAGAGGCGCAGATCGCAGAGGCATGTGGTGAAGTGCTAGTGTGGATGAAACCCTCAGCGTTGTAGATAGAGGTATTTGAGACTTTGTTTGATCACCTCTACTGAACTACAGAATTCTGCTTAAAGGTTAAGGTACCTGTGTCGTAGAACAGAGGCAACGTTCCTGCAAGCTCATACAAATAATAGCATATTCAAATTCAATTTATGCAAGTAGTGTTCATATGCTTAATTAATCCTTGTGGATGAAACAAAATGGTACACTACCTCTGTTCTTAATTAGGGATGGCCTTCCATATGTCTGTTTGGATTTATTTTGTTGTATCTTGTATGTCCGCAAAATGATTTGGAATAAGAAGAATACACAAGGACACCTGAGTTTTGCACTTAGGACAAATGAAAGAGTGATGTCTTAACAGAAGCACCTGGAATTTAGTGTATCCAAAAAAAATATTATCTGTACATATTCAGGTTCAGGTCTGAGGATACATATTTCAGGTTACATGTTTCATCATCAGGAAGCAGAAACATAAAAGCATATGGATGCATCTCGCAGGTTTCCTGAACAACAGTAGGTTTAATAGATGATGCTTATGGAAGTCAGCTAGATAGCTTTTTCAGAAAAATAGTTTGTTTAAATGGATGATGCTTATGAAATTTTTGCCTTCAGAAGGAGAGCCTGTGAACTATCTGACTGGAATTAGGCACTGGCGATCATGTAAAGTAGGCATCACAAACAATGTTGGGTCATACATGATTAACTATTGGTGTCAACAGTCTACACTCTACAGGCAGGAACTAAATAGTCTGTACTTTCATTCAGAGTATTTGAACCATGTATGATTATTACTAGAGCTTAATCAAGCAGCAAATTAAACTAAATTACAGATTGATTAATGATAGAAGCATTGACACGAACGCATGGTAGATATGATTATGTATCATCAGTTCGCATCAAAAATCAATGGAAGACCAAATTAGTTGGAAGGAAGACCAGATTAGTTGGAAGGAAGAAGTAAGTCAGATCTGAGCAAAAGAGAAGAAAGAAAAAGGATAAGAGAGAAAAGGAGTAACACGAGGGAATGGTTGGAGCATGTCAAATTCGTCGTAGAACTCAACCTTCATCACAAGTGCTTTGCTTGGTCGTGCACTGTACTACTGCAGCACTAAGCTGATGGCGTGCCCCAGATGCATTGGATGCCATGCATTGAGAACTGGTCCTACTCCAGGAGCTTCCCCATCTCAACATGATATGCATTACCTAAAAGATCCCATGATCAGATTAGTGTCACAAGCAACTGCAAAGGCACAAAGGAAACATAATTGAAATTAAAAAAAGGAAAGGAAAAGAAAAAACACCTGATACATAAGTGACAAAGAAGCTATGTACAGATTCTCTAGAAACAGAATAATAAACATGAAGATATTTGTGATATTATTCAAATACTAATCAGCAACTGAAAATGTAGCCAGGGCGTCCAAATTCAGTCTTTTGTCCATACCAAACTAATCAACAAATCAAACATTTAGAACTTGTCGGTGTTTTGGAACCGGGGGTCCCTCAACCAACGAGTGAATTTGTGCTGCGTGCCCCTAATCCCGGATGGTGGCGCAAAGAGACACAAGGTTTATCTTTGGTTCGAGCAATCGAGGCCCTACGTCCGGTCGAGAGATCGATCTTGTATTCCTTGCACCGGAGTGCTCGTAGTAGGGGGTTACAAGCTAGGTGAGAGAGGGAACTAGCCCCAGGTCTCGGCGAGTGTGGTGCGGGCTGCTTGAGGCGTTGTTCCCAAGCAGCGTAGGAGTGCGTGGTTCTATCGGCGTGTTCGTCTTTCTGGCCTCTCCCCCAGAAATGGTCCCAGTCCCTCCCTTTTATACTCTAAGGGAGGACCGGGACCGTGCTGTGGTGCTATATAGCGCTTCAGTAAATGGGGTGGCGTGTCCGAGCCCGTAGTCGGCCTTTGTTGTGGTATGGTCGATGGAGTGGCCCGTCCTTGTCATGCGAAGTGACATTTGGTCATACTCGGTCTTGTCGCGTCGTGGGGCTCCGATGACGGCTTGATGCGGGACATGGCGGGCGACGTGTTTGGTCGCCGTGTAATGACGTCGTAGGGAGCAGCTGCTCTGCAGATGCCGAGGCCGAGCCATCGTGGGGGCTCGGTGGTCATGGACCCCTCAGCGCCGAGAGCCGTGAAGCAAACTGTCGAGGCCTTGGGGGAGTTATTGGCCCTGGTGCGATTCCGAGGCCACAGAGCCCAGACGTGGCTCCCCCATCTGCGTTGTCCTTGGAGCAGGAGTTGGCGGACAGTGAGGCATGGGTGTCAACCATGTGCACGGTGGATAGCATAGTGACGGGTAACCCCTGCCCGGTCAGGGGACGTCTGAGTCATCGCGTGATGACGCGTCGTGAGGGGGCTGTGGCTCAGAGGTGCCGAGGCCAAGCCATCGCGGGGCTTTTGGCGGACATGGGTCCTCGGTTTGTCGAGCCCTGGAGCAAAGCCGCCGAGGCCTTGGAGGAATTATTGCTCTGGTATGCGATTCCGAGGCCACAAGATGGCCGGATGTGGCTCCCCACGCTGCATTGTCCTCGGTGCGGGAGTTGGCGACATAGTGAGGCATGGGCGTCAACCCATGTGCACGGTGGTTAAAATACGATGGCGGGTAACCCCGCTTGATCCCCGCCTCTGTCCCCCATCGGCCATCTCTCATTGCATCTGCGGGCATGCGGCTGTTGTCGAAGGCAGCATTGGCTGATTGAGTTGATGCGACGACGCTTTTGCGGAGGGGACGGGAGAAGGAAGAGGTAGTGAGTCTTCTGCCGAGCCCGCCTTTGCGCGAGACGGAGGGTCGGTGGCCTCGGCCGAGGCCTTTGGCGGGGAATCGACCGAGAGGCCAGCGGTGAGGGGGCCTCGGGCGAATCGGAGAATCGGGTGAGGTCCGCATGGTGATGAGGCCTCGGGAGAGTCGGAGAATCGGCCGAGGCCAGTGGTGATGGGGCCTCGGGCGAGTCGGAGAATCGGCCGAGGCCAAAGCAGCGTTATTTGGTTTTCGATCTTTATGAAATCTAAGCGATCGTTTTTGGATCTTGCTTAGGGTACCCCTTCTCATGGTATCCGACAGTAGCCCCGAGCCTTGGGGGGTGGAGGCACTCCCCGAGGTTCGGCGAGAATTGGCTCTTGATAGCTCTGCCGGGATGGTGTTTTGTTTCGAGGTTTGGTGGGTGTGCTGCAGCTCTGGCCGTGTGTAGCTCTTGAGGCCCTGGAGGAGTGATTTCACTTCTTCAGGGGCTTTCTCTTCGAGTGAGGCGTTTTGATCGTGTTTGCGGGCCCGTGGGTGCGAGTTCGGATCGCTGGGGCCTCGGCGATGTTGCTTGAAAGAGCCCCTTAGCCTCCGCTTTGGGCGAGAGGGCCGTCGGGGTTCTCCGGCTTTTTGTACGACCCTCGTGCTTCCTTTTCGCTCGGAAGGAGGGGTGAAAGATGCCATGCCACCCTCGGTGGCGCGAGCGATGGCATCTCTCGGTGAGCTGTTATCGGGTAAGTCCGAGTGGAGGCCCGTACCCCGTTCATTTGGGGTCGGCTAGCGGTCCAGGAGACGCGCTCCAAAATCTTGGAGGTTTCTCTAGTGGGTGCCGAGGCCGTTCGGCTGGGCCTCGGTGGCTCGGTGCCTCCCTACGGTGGGATCCCATTCGGAGACCTCCCTACCGGTCTCGGACACAACACAACAGGCGTGCTCGTGCAGGCTCGCCCGCCAGTAGTCGCCCCTCGACTCTTTTGCCCTGGGGCATTGTGCCGAAACCACTGGGGCCCAGCTTTGAACCCTGGACCGTGAACGGGATCGGGTCGCTTGTTTTTATCTTGGGTGCGGGAAGAGCCCCGAGCCTCCGTGACGGAGCGAGAGGGCGGTCGAGGGTCCTCCCGACTTTTTTGCCGTCCCCTTGAATCCTTTTAAGCGCTCGGACGGGGGGCTGTTTGCCGAGTCCACTCGTGTGCGAGCTGAGCCAGCTGGGTCTCGGCAAAGTTTGCAGGAGGAGCCCCGAGTCTCTCTCGCACGGAGCGAGAGGCGGTCGAGGTCCCCAGCTTTTGGTTCGCCCTCTGGCGTGAGGGTCTCGGCTGCCGAGCCCCCCCTCGGTGCGAGCCTAGGTCGTGGGGTCTCGGCGTCGTCTTTTTGCGAGAAGGAGCTCCCTAGCCTCTCTTGCGGAGCAAGAGGGCCGTCGGGAGTTCTTCCGGCTTTTTGAACGACCCTCGCTTTCTTTTCGCTCGGAAGGAGGGTTGGTTTTTGCCGAGACCCCTCGTGTGCGAGCTCAAGTCGCCTGGGCCTCGGCAACGTTTTGCGGGAAGAGTCCCTTAGCCTCTGACGGAGCAAGAGGGCCGTCAGGGATTCTCCTGACTTTTTATTCGACCCTCGCGCTTCCTTTTCGCTCGGAAGGAGGGTGGAATGTGCCACGCTACCCTCGGTGGGGCGAGCGATGGCATCTCCGGTGAGTTGTTATCGGGTAAGTCCGAGTGGAGGCCCGTGTACCCGATTCATTTGGGGTCGCTAGCTAAGCGGTCCGGAGGCGCGCCCAAGAGTACCGGAGGGTTTCTCTAGTGGGTGCCGAGGCCGTTCATTTGGCCTCGGTGGCTCGGTGCCTCCTCACGGTGGGATCCCATTCGGAGACCTCCCTACCGGTCTTGGACACAACACAGGCGTCCCAAGCGTTGCGCTTGCTTGGGCCTCGGCTTTGTGTAGGCTCGCCCGTAGTTGCCCCCCGACTCTGCTTGCCTGGGCGGGTGCCGAAACCCCTAAGGGCCTGACCTTGAACCCTGGACCGAAGCGGGCTTGGTGCCCAGTTCCTTTACTGGAAGGAATCGGGGGTTATTTCTCTCCCTACGGTTAATTAATGGCGGTAGCGTCTTTTGAGGCGGCTTTTTCGGGAGGCGAAAGCGGCTCCTGCTGCTGCGCGCGTTGACGGTTGGTATGCGACGTGGCGTCGGTCGGACGATACCGATACGCTGCGATTAACGAGGAGGAAGCCGATGGGGACGACCGCGCGTGCGATTAACGAGGAGGGTGTGCGTGGGCGGTAAGCCGGATCCGGATAACAGCGCGCGGATTTTTGGGGAAACTTCCCGATTTCGTCGCCCGCGGTTTCGTCTTGTCCGCGCCATAAATACGCAAAGGGCCTCGCCCTTCCCTTCTTACCTCTCTCGCATTCGCTTTTCTTTGCCTCCGTGCCGTTCTTGAGAGCATAGAGCGCCGGGAAGAAGAAGGCGAAGCGAGAGACCAAAAGAGAGGGGGGAGAGATTACCGCCGTAGCGGCGTCCTCCGCGCGCAATGGTGGTGGTCCCGTCATCCTCCGGCGGATCCACTCGGGGCGGTCCGACGTCACCGAGGAGAAGCTGCGATCGCTCGTGGAGGCCGGTCTTCTTCGCCCGATCACCGACCCCGACGAGCCGGAGTGGATTGCTCCGGGGAACGAGTCGGAGCCGAGGCCGCGCGACGGCTACGTGGTGAGCTTCGTCGTCTTCCACGAGCGAGGCTTCGGGTCGCCGGTGGATAACTTCATGCGGGCGCTCCCGCACTACTATGGCGTGGAGCTGCACAATTTCAGCCCCAACTCCATCGCCCAGGCGGCCATCTTCGTCGCCGTCTGTGAGGGGTACCTGGGGATCGCTCCCCACTGGGAGTTGTGGCTCCACTTGTTCCGAGCGACGTTCACCACCAAGCCGGGGGGAACGAGGGGGGCTCGGAAGGGGCAGAGGGCCGGCGGCTGTACCCTTCACGTGCGCCAAGACCGGCAGTCCCTCTACATCCCGGCCCAGCTGTCATCGTCCAACCGTCGTTGGTATGACGGCTGGTTCTACCTCCGCAACGACGGCGGAGGACTTCCCCCTTATACCGGGCGGGTTGTAGAGAGTCAACCAGAGAAATGGGGGTACGGCGTCATCACGGCCGATCAGCCCAGGCTGGAACCGCTCTTGAGGGCCTTGGGGAAGCTGCGTGACCACGGCCTTTCGGCGGCCGTGGTCGTGGTGGCTTTTCATCGCCGGAGGGTGTTGCCGTGATGGCGGCGGCGGCGGCTGTTCGAGATGACCCCGGGCGATTCGATCGTCGGTGTCAAGATGTCTGCCTTCGCCCTTACCGACGACGAGACCCTGCGTCGGGTGAGAGAAGCGGTGGACGGGAAGCCGAAGATCGACGATTTGACGCCGTTCCCGATGCGCCCGTCGCGGGGGTATGTCTCGCTGGTAAGTTGGATGTTGTCGAGGCTTTCGCCTTTTTGGTCTGTTGTCTTACTTCGTCGTTCTCACAGGGAATAAGAGACGTGCGAAACTCCCCGCCGCCCGTTCCCGAGGACGCCCGGCGGCGAGCCACGAACAGGGCGCGCGCCGAGGAGGAGAAGAAGAAGAAAGATGCCAAGGAGGCGAGGCGCACGAAGAAGCTCCTCGCGCGCGAAAAGCTGGACGCCCGTCGCCGGCGTCAGAAGCTCGACGGTCTCCGTTGGAACCGTCTCCTCTCGTCGTCGGTGTCGGATTCTTCGGCGACGGCGGCGCGGTAGCGTGGGGGACGGCTTTGCTCGGGACACCTCCCGACATCGGAGAGATGGTTCCGGCGCCGCAAAGGAGCCTGACGCCCCTAGGAGGAGGAGGAGGTGTCCGGGGCGATGGCATGCCGCCCCGGGCCGAGGCCGACACACCCGAGGCGCGGTGTCGGAGGAGCGTGCCGTCGACCCGATGGGTTCGACGGCGGAGGTGGAGCGGGTGACGGGGGGGGCGACCCCATTATCTCCTTGAAGGGTCAAGGAGGTGCCGGGTCCGGCGGAGGCTACCGGCATTTGGTGGACACCGGGGCTGCTATTGCTTGCCACCACCGCTGCCGTTGCAGAGGAGGCAGGCGGTGTCGAAGCGGCTGCATCCCCGTTCGCGGTAAGCGTCTTCTCTGGTGGAGTCCGTAGTACTTCTTGTCTGCCCCTGGGTTGCATGCTGACCTTGGGAGTGTCTTTTCTTCCAGCCAGACGCTTCTGGTGGAAGATCCTCCCTTGGCGCCCCGTAAGGCGCTCAAGGTGAACGTTAGCTCCTCCACCCATCGAGCAATGGAGGCCTTGAGTGGCGTCTTGACGCGGCGCCTTGGCGTCGGGCGAGGCCGTTTCGGAGGAGGCGGCCGCCCAGGAAAAGGGGGCCGAGGCGGCCGTGGGACGAGTGGAGGAGGAGGAGCCCATGCCTCACGATGTTGTGGGTCTTGGGGCGAAGGAGGCTGGGGCGTCTGCTATTGCCGGGGCCATTGAGGGTGAGGCCGGAGCCCCCAAGACCTCCGACGTCAGGGCGGTGGACGCCGGGGCCATCGAGGTAGAGGTGGCGGAGGCCAGAGCCCCTGGGTCCGTCGAGACCGAGGCGATGGAGGTGGAGACGGGGCAAATTTTGGCGCCGCCCCTGGTTCGGACAATCTCGTCTGATGATTCTTCCCGAGGGAAGGAGGCGGCGGACGTCCAGCGCCCAAGATCAGCGGAGCAACCAGATCCCCAGATCCCGCTGAGGGGAGTTCGGCTCTTGTCCGGCTCTGGCCCGAGCCTCATGGTGGAACTTCAGCGTGAGCTGGCGGAACCGGGCTGACCCGAGGGGAGCCGTGTTGCGCTTGAAGATACCGCAGGAGGGGGGCATTGGGGCACCCTCGGCGATGACCGCTTAACCGGCGGTCGGCGGCATTGCCGCAGACAATGATGACTATTATGGGTCGAGGACTTGCCCGGTGTCGCGCGGTAAGTACTTTCTCTCTCTCGTGCGCGTTGTTTTCTCTCCGAGCCCCTCGCGATTTTTGACGTGCGTTTTTTGTTTTGCCTCCTTAGGAGCTCGAGACCCGATCCCTTGGGAAATCGGTGTTCTGCGAAATGAGAGGATATTTGGGACCAGCTCCGGCGCCAAAAGGGCACGCTTGCCGATGCCTGTGGGCTATTGTCGGTGTGAGTGCGGAAGTGGAGGACCTCCGCCTTCGTTGTCTTGACATTCAGCCCGAGTTGGCTACGGCTAGAGCGATCCGCTCCTCTGGTGGCCAAGATCAAGGAACTGGAGGAGGAGCGAGACTCCTTCAAAGCCGGGCCCAAGAAGCGACAGCCTCTGCTAAGGTCACAGCCGGGCAGCTGGGTGCGGAGCAGAGCGAGCATCAGGCGACGAAAGTCGCCTTGGCAGAGGCTACCAAGGCGGCCGAGGCCTCTCGGGTCGAGGTCTCAGCCTGGAAGAGCAAGGCCGAGGGTAAGTTCCGCTGAACCATGTTCCTTGCTCCATTTGCTCTGGTTCGCGTTTGACTCCTGACCCCTCGTCGCGACGTAGATCTGGAGAAAGAGGCCTCCCAAGCGGCTGAGGCCTCCGTCGCAGCGCAAGCAGCGCTGGATGTCGAGGTCCGGGAGCACGAGACGCTGCGCAGCGCTGTCCGGACCGCCTGCGAGGCTCTTGACGTCGAGGAGGTCCAATCAGCTAGCTCCCTTGGGAGCCGCCTGATTGCGTTGAGCGGCCACGTCCGCGAGAGACTCCGAGGGGCGTTGCACACGGGTGTCAAGCGCGCCCTGGCCGTCGTCTCCTCGCACTACGCCATCAACCTCGAGGCTGTCAGCGACGGCTACGTGTTGCCAGAAGATGACGAGGAGGCGGATGCGGAGGTCATGAAGCTGTTGGAGGCGGCCGAGGCACCTGGCACAGCGCTGGCCCGTCTGTTTGAGGAAGAGGTGGTCCCTCCCGCGCCAGCCGCCGATCCTTGAGCTTTGACCTGGGCCAAAAGGGGCCATGTAACCGGATTGAGTTAGTTGCCGTATCGTGACGTTTTTGTGGCCGTCGAGGCCTTTAAAGTATTTGCGTATGTGCGTCTTTTAATCGTTTTCCGTTCTACTTCCGAGCCTGTGCCCTCTGTCTCGATCTTGGGAACCCATAAAAAAAAACCCTCGGGACCTAAGCCGTCCTTGGCGAAGGGTGGTGAGGGAGCTGCCAGAGTAACCAGGCGAGGCCGTTCTCACGTCTCGACCGCCCTTTGGCCTCTAGACAAACTTTTGGTCTTTGGGTTTCTTGTGAAGGTCCCATCGGAGCTTGAGAGAGTTTTGGCGAGAAATTTTTTGAAAGACCATTAACAAATGGTGTTCGGGACTTAGGGGTTCCCCTTTCTAGCCCCGAGGGAGGCCCGGCTTTGAGGAGGCGCCGAGTCTCCCTTATAGCGCTATTGTGACGCCGAGCCCCTATTGATAGACAAGCTCTGCATGCAGAACTTCCTGAGCCTCTGCTGTCTTTTGGGTGAAAAGGTGGTGAGGAGTTTGCGTAGCCGAGGCGTAGGCCGTTTCACGGCTCACCCGGCCTTTTTCGCCTTTGAGACGATAAATGCACGGTCCTTGGGTTCTATCGATCGGCTAGTCTATAAGGGGGTTTCTCGAAAAGTTATAACAACTAAGAACGCTTCTTTATTGCATTTCGAGAAACAATGTAAGCAACGTTTGGAATTTTAAGGGTAGAAACGACGTAGTTGTTCTATGTTCCAAGCGTTGGTGAAGATTTCGCCCTTCTCGTTGGCTAACTTGTAGGTCCGGGCTTGAGACTTGAGCGACGATGTACGGCCCTTCGAGTGGTGGGGTCACTTGTGGTGGCCCTTGTTGCTCTGCCTCGATCAAAGACTGGTCGCCCACCTTGAGGTCTCGGCCGGACGGCGGGCTTGGTAGCGTCGTAGGGCTTGCTTGGTACTGGCCGAGTGTAGCAAATATGACGTCTCGGCTTCCTCCGGTGGTCGAGGGCGTCTTGGCAAAGCGATCTGGTTGCTTTGCTTTTGCTCAGATGTATGCTGTAGCCTCGGGAACCGTATTCTAAGTCGATGGGGAGGATGGCCTCGGCTCCATAGACCGGGAAGAACGGTGTGAATCCGTGGCTCGGCTCGGGGTATTTCTTAGGCTCCGGATGATCGACGGGAGTTGGCAAGCCATTTCTTGCCAAACTTCTTCAAGCGGTTGAATATCCTTGGCTTAAGGCCTTGTAGGATCATGCCGTTGGCACGCTCTACTTGGCCATTGGTCCTTGGGTGTCCCTGGTGACCAGGCCACCCGGATGTGGTGGTCGCGTCGCAGAACGTTAGGAACTTGCGACCGGTGAATTGTGTCCCATTGTCAGTGATGATGGTGTTAGGAACCCCGAACCTGTGGATGATATCCGTAAAGAACAGCACCGCTTGCTCGGATTTGATCTGAGCGATCGGACGAGCCTCGATCCATTTGGAGAATTTGTCGATAGCTACCAGCAGATGGGTATAGCCCCCGGGTGCCTTTTGCAGAGGCCCAACCATGTCCAGCCCCCATACAGCGAATGGCCATGTGATGGGGATGGTTTGGAGGGCTTGGGGGGGAGGTGCGTCTGTCGGCGTAGCATGGCATCCCTCGCGAGCTGCGTACTAGCCTCGTGGCGTCGGCCACCGCCGTCGGCCAATAGAAACCTTGGCGGAAGGCGTTACCCACGAGCGCCCGAGGCGCCGCGTGGTGCCCGCAGACTCCCGCGTGCAAGTCCCAAAGTAAGGATTGGCCAGCCTCGGTGGTGATGCATCGTTGGAGAATACCGGATGGGCTACGCCTATACAACTCGCCGTCGCAGAGGACGTAAGTCTTGGCGCGCCGCGCGAGCCGCCGGGCTTCGGTTCTGTCAGCAGGAAGCTCTCCCCGAACGAGGCGATCAAGGAAAGGGACTCGCCAGTCCGTTTCTGGGTCGGCCTGGGGAGGCTCTGCGTCAATCGCCATGGCCTCGGGCTTGGCTGGCGAGGTCTCGGTGGTAGAGGGGGCCTCGAGCCCTGCGGCGGGCTCGGTCGATGGGCCCCCTTCTATCGCCGAGGCGTAGTCGACGGATGGCTTGTGGAGGTCTCTGGCGAAAACGTTCGGGGGAACCGGGGTCCGTGCCGACGCCATCTTTGCTAGTTCGTCTGCGGCCTCGTTGAACTTTCGAGCGACGTGGTTGAGTTCGAGGCCGTCGAACTTGTCCTCCAGGCGACGTACTATCGTGCAGTACGCCTTCATTTTGGGGTCATGGCAGCTTGACTCTTTCATCACCTGATCGACGACGAGCTGCGAATCACCCCGTACTTCGAGACGCCGCACTCCAAGTTCGATGGCGATTTGTAAGCCGTTGACGAGGGCCTCGTATTCGGCCACATTGTTGGAGGCGGCGAAGTGAAGCCGGATCATGTAGCGCATGTGTACTCCAAGGGGCGAGACCAGGAGCAGGCCCGCGCCAGCCCCAGTCTTCATCAGAGACCCGTCGAAGTACATGGTCCAGCATTCTGATTGGATTTGAACGGGTGGCAGCTGTGTGTCGGTCCACTCGGCTACAAAGTCGGCGGGAGACTGTGATTTGATCGCTTCCGAGGCGCGAAAGACAAGGTTTCCCCCATGAGTTCAACAGCCCACTTGGCTATTCTACCCGAGGCCTCCCGGTTTTGGATTATCTCTCCTAGAGGAAAAGACGACACCACAGTCACCGGGTGGGACTCAAAGTAGTGACGCAGCTTGCGTCGAGCCAAGACTACTGGTGTAAACCCAGCTTACGGATGTGGGGGTAGCGCGTCTTAGTCTCGGAGAGCACCTCATCGATGAAGTAGGCAGTCATTTGGGCCGGGTAGAGCATGTCCTTCTCCGCCTCTCGACTACTACGGCCCTTGACCGACCACTTGGGTTGTCGCGGTGGACGTAGAGTAAGAGGTGCTCGCCCTCGGTGGGCGGAACCAGACGGGGGTTGGTGAGCAGTGCCTTGAGCTGGCGAGGGCTTCCTCGGCCTCGGTGGTCCAAAAAAACGCTTCGGACTTTCTCAAGAGGCGGATGCAGGCGGGGCCTTTTTCGCCGAGGCGCGAGATGAAGCGGCTTAGGGCCGCGAGGCATCCCATGACCCTCTGCACCTTTGAGGTCTCGGATCGGGCCCATGTTGGTCACGGCCGAGACCTTCTCCGGTTGGCCTCGATTCCACGCCCGAGACTATGAATCCCAAGAGCATGCCTCGGGGAACCCCCAAGACGCACTTCTCGGGGTTGAGCTTGATGCCCTTCTCTCGAGACATGTGAAGGCGGTCTCCAAGTCGCCGACGAGATCACCGCCTTCTGGACTTGACTACGATGTCATCCACGAGGCCTCGATGGGTTCGCCTGATGTGTTCGCCAAAGACTTGGATCATGCACCATTTGGTAAGTAGCCCTGCGTTTCCGAGGCCAAACGGCATGGTTACGTAGCAGTACATGCCGAATGGAGTGATGAAAGAAGTCGCGAGCTGGTCGGACTCTTTCATCTTGATTTGGTGATAACCGGAATACGCATCAAGGAAGGAGAGGGTTTCGCATCCTAGTGGAGTCGACGATTTGGTCAATTCGTGGTAGTGGGAACGGGACCTTCGGGCATGCTTTATTTAGACCAGTGTAGTCCACGCACATCCTCCACTTGCCACTTTTCTTCCTGACTAATACGGGGTTAGCCAACCACTCTGGATGGAATACTTCCTTGATGAACCCGGCTGCTACGAGCTTCTGCACTTCTTCGCCGATAGCCCTGCGCTTCTCCTCGTCGAACCGGCGCAGGCGCTGTCTTGCCGGTCTGGAGCCCGCTCGGATATCTAAGGCGTGCTCAGCGACCTCCCTTGGTATGCCTGGCATGTCCGAGGGGCTCCATGCGAACATATCGACGTTCGCACGGAGAAAGTCGACGAGCACGGCCTCCTATTTGCTGTCGAGGGTGGCGCTGACCTTCAGTCCCCGGCCGTCGGGGACGGTGGGATCGACGGGGACGAGCTTGACGTCCTCCGCGGGCTCGAAGGTCCCGACGCGCCGCTTGGCGTCGGGAACCTCGTTAGCAAGCTGGTCGAGATCGGCGATGAGGGCCTCGGCCTCCGCGATGGCCTCGGCGTACTCGATGCACTCGACGTCGCAGTCGTATGCATGTTCGTACGTGGACTCGACGGTGATGATGCCGTTGGGGCCTGGCATCTTGAGCTTGAGGTAGGTGTAATTGGGGATCGCCATGAACTTGGCGTAGCACGGGCGCCCCAAGATGGCGTGGTAAGCCCCCTTGAATTCAACCACCTCGAAGGTGAGGACCTCTTTGCGGTAGTTGGAGGGAGTGCCGAAGCAGATGGGTAAGTCGATGCGCCCGAGGGGTCGCGTGCGCTTTCCTGGCACGATGCCGTGGAAGGGCACGGAACCGCCTCGAAGCCGTGATTGGTCGAGCTCCAGGAGCTCCAGAGTGTTGACGTAGAGGATGTTGAGGCCGCTGCCTCCGTCCATGAGCACTTTGGTAAGTCGGGTGTTGCCGACGATCGGGTCGACGACAAGCGGGTACTGCCCGGGGTTTGGAACATAATCGGGGTGATCATCCCGATCGAAGGTGATTGCCTCCCGAGACCAATCGAGGTACCGGGGGGTGGCCACCTTGACCGAGAAAACCTCCCGGCGTTCCCTCTTCATTTGGCGGGCGCGCCGTGAGGCATGCCGAGGGTCCGCCAAAGATCATGAAAGCGCTATGCGTACCTGGGAACCCGTCGTCCTTGTCCTCATTCCGACCGCCGGGGCCCTACGCTTGGCGTCGTCGTGGGAGCCCGAGCTGGCGTAGTAAACGCCGAGCATGGTGCACTCCTCGAGGGCGTGCTTCACCGGACCTTGATGGTAAGGGCAGGGCTTCTTGAGATGTCGTCAAATAGCGGGGGCATGGGGGCATGGGATTCTCGCGATCCGTTGTGGCGACATGGGACGGCCTCGAGAACTTCCTGCTTCCTCGGGCGACCTTTCTTCTTTTTCTTAGGGAGGTGGAAATTTGAGGCCTCGGGGCCTCTTCCTCCGCTTCCCCTTAGAATCGGTGTTGGGGAAGATGGCTCGGCAGCTTCTTCCCCTGAGGCGAAGCTGGTGGCGATGTCGAGAGCGCTGGCAGCAGAGCGGGGACGTTGCGCCCTAACTCTCGGACCAAGTCCCGACAAGTGGTGCCGGAGAAGAAAGCACGGACGATCTCCGAAGTCGCCGACACTGGTAGCTCGGTGCCTTTGCTTGGAGAAGCGCCGGATGAAGTCTCGGAGAGACTCGTCGGCTTCCGACGGCAGCTTTTAAGATCCCCAGAATTCCTGTATGCACGATGTGCCCTGGAAGTTCCCGACGAAGATTCTAACCAAGTCGCGCCATCGTGGATTTGCGAGGAGGAGATGCTCAGCCTGAGCTCGCCGAGAGTCCGACAAGAGCAAGGGAGATTGCGGATGATGATGAGGTCATCGTCCGCGCCACCTAGCCGGGCGAAGCCAGCGTAATCGGCGAGCCGAGTTCCGGGTTGGTCTCGCCGCCGATTATTGAGCGAGGTTGGCGTCACCGCCGGAACCGGGCGGGGGAAAGGAGCAACGCGGATGGCCCTCGCTTGAAGACCCGAGGTCCTGGCGACTCGGGGAAGGATCGCGGTCCTCACCGCTGTCGAGCGACCGCCTCGGTGTGGGTGGTAGCCTCGGGCGGCGGCTCCGTCGTCGTGGCGCCGCCGCCGCCAACAACTTCGTGGTCGCGCCTGCCTCGTGTTGGTCCCGAAGATTCGGTTGCGCACCGAGAGGGCCTGCTGACCGTCGGCGCTGCGAAAGTGGCAGGGACGGGCCGAGGCACCCTCGCCTTGGCGAGGTCGTGCCGTGGGTTGCTCCGAAGTGCCTCCGCGCCGGCGGGAGGCGGAACTTTCGGCCTGCTGCACTGCTGCGGTCTCGAGGAGGTCGCGGAGCTCTCCGCGGACCCGTCGCCCCTCGGTGGTGGAGGGCTCGGGCATTGCTCGGACTAGCATCGCAGCTGGCTGCGACACATTCGCTAGCGGTTAAAGATTGGGGCGGCTCATCCCCCTCGTTGTCGTTGATGCGGTGGTGGACGTCGCGGGCCCTCCCTCGGGCCCCTCCGCCCTCACCGCGCCCTTCTTTGCCGCTCCCGCCGAGAGTGTCCAAGAAGCTGCATTGCGAATGAGTCGGTCTTGTTCGACCTTGGCTTGAAGCTCGTGGAGCTGCTCCAGTCTGGCGTCGATGCCCCTGCTGGCGGGATTCTCGCCCGTCTTTGCCGGGGCCTCGAGACGCGGTGGGGTGGCGTCGCCCGCCCGCCCGGGCGGGAATGGTTGCCTGTCCTCTCGTTCCTTCGCCGCGCCCTTGGCATCCCGAGCCCGACGTGGAAGCACTCACGAGATGGATCGTAAGTCCCTTCATCGTCGGAGTCGGAGTAGCCGAGCGATGGTCGCTATGCCAAGAATTGGCGCAAATCGTGGTTGTGAAGTTCGGAGAAATCCACCTGGGCCATGCCTCGCCCTCGTCCCGAGGGAGTCGGAGCGGGTGCTCAAGTCGAGCGAAGCGGTTGGCGGCGTTCCGAGGGGTGCTCGTGAGTGGCGGCGTAAGCGAGGCGCGAGAGGCGGCGGCATTTCTCAACCCAAAGGGGTATGGGGACGGGCCGTCTCCATATTACGCCCACCGGGTCGGCTCTTCGAGGAGTGGCGGAGCGGGTTAGACGATCGGGCATCGCCGTAAGCCACCGGCGATTTTCCTTCGCCCGTGCTCGGGTCGACGGGTCCTGACCAGGACCCCGTACCAACAAATTGGTCGTGGGACATCGGCGGGGAGAGGCGTGTCGCCACAGGCTCGCAGAAGCGTCGGGGTGGCCTTGCTCGCGTCGTGCTGGCGGCGTGGGAGAGAGCGAGCCGCCGGCGCGCCGCTGCGCTGGGCTGCCGGGGCGCGACTTCGTCGTCGGACGGTGGGGTTCGAGGAGTGAGGAGCACCATGTCGTACTCATGCCCTAGAGACATGAACTCTAGGCTCCCCAACCAAACTATGGTGCCGAGACGCAATGGTCGTATGTAGTCGCCATCCGGAACTTGCTACGATGACGAAAGCCGACACGCAGCGCCCCTACGGGCGCGCCTTAACTGCCGGTGTTTTGGAACCGGGGTCCCTCAACCAACGAGTGAATTTGTCTTTGCGTGCCCCTAATCCCGGATGGTGGCGCAAAGAGACACAAGGTTTATGGTTCGTTCAGCAATCGAGGCCCTACGCCCATCCGAGAGATCGATCTTGTATTCCTTGCACCGGAGTGCTCGTAGTAGGGGGTTACAAGCTAGGTGAGAGAGGAACTAGCCCTGTGTCTCGGGCGAGTGTGGTGCGGGCTGCTTGAGGCGTTGTTCCCAAGCGGCGTAGGAGTGCGTGGGTTCTATCGGCGTGTTCGTCTTTTCCGCCTCTCCCGAATGGCCCCGATCCCTCCTTTTATACTCTAAGGAGGACGGGACCGCACGGTGGTGCTACATAGCGCTTACGTAAATGGGGTGGCGTGTCCGAGCCTCGTAGTCGACCCTTTGTTGTGGTATGGTCGATGGAGTGGCCCCCGCCCCTTGTCGCGGAAGTGACATCTTTGGTCATACTCGGTCTTGTCGTCGTGGGGCTCCGAGACGGCTTGATGCGAGGACATGGCGGGCGACGTCGGTTGGTCGCCGTAATGACGTCGTGGGGCAGTGCTGCTCTGCAGATGCCGAGGCCGAGCCATCGTGGGGGGCTCGGTGGTCATGGACCCTCAGGCTGCCGAGCCCGTGAAGCAAACTGTCGAGGCCTTGGGGGGAGTTATTGGCCCTGGGTACTGATTCCGAGGCCACAGTAGCCCAGACGTGGCTCCCCATGCTGCGTTGTCCTTGGAGCAGGAGTTGGCAGCACAGTGAGGCATGGGTGTCAACCATGTGCACGGTGGATAGCATAGTGACGGTAACCCCCGCCTTGATCCGGGGACGGCAGTCATCGCGATGATGACGTCGTAGAAATTTCATGTGGCTCAGAGGTGCCGAGGCCAAGCCATCGTGAGGGGGCTTTGGCGGACATGGGTCCTCGGGTTGTCGAGCCCCGGAGCAAGCTGCCGAGGCCTTGGAGGGAATTATTGCTCTGGTATGCGATTCCGAGGCCCAAGATGGCAGATGTGGCTCCCCCCACGCTGCATTGTCCTCGGTCGCGAGTTGGCAAGATAGTGAGGCATGGGCGCCAACCCATGTGCACGGTGGTTAGTACTGATGGCGGGTAACCCCGCTTGCCCCGCCTCTGTCCCATCGGCCATTCTCATTCATCTTTCATGCGGGCATGCGCGGTCATTGTCGAGGGCAGCAGTTGGTGAGTTGATGCGACACGACGCTTTTGCGGAGGGACGGGAGAAGGAAGAGGTAGCGGAGTGCTGCCGAGCCCGCCTTTGCGAGACGGAGGGTCGGTGGCCTCGGCCGAGGCCTTTGGCGGGGAATCGACCGAGGCCCGCGGTGGTGGGGGCCTCGGCGAATCGGAGAATCGGTGAGGTCCATGAGTGATGAGGCCTCGGGCGTGAAGTCGGAGAATCGGCCGAGGTTCAGCGGTGATGGGGCCTCGGGCGAGTCGGAGAATCGGCCGAGGCCAGCAGCGTTTAGCTGGTTTCGATCTTTACGAAATCTAAGCAGTCGTTTTTTGGATCTTGCTTAGGGTACCCCTTCTCATGGTATCCGACAGAACTACTCTAGACATCAGCATACTGTATTACTGCCTATATCATGCAATTCAATGCTTGAAAGTCCACCTGAAAAATGTATTAGTTTTCATGTCTCAAATGCAGATAAATTTGGAAAACATGACTTCTTATTCTTAAGAGTCAGGATACATCAGGGGAAATGGAACAACTCAACCTTTGGCTATATATAATGCTAAACAAGCAAATGGGCATCCATTGAAACAAACTTACCCCTTGTGTAGCCTCAGTTAGCCTCAGAAATTGTGTTGTTGATTGACAAGTGAAAAGATTAACATGCACTCAAGGAGCTCTCCTGTAAACAATTGGCAATTTTTTAGTTATCATCATAATCTAGTCCGCATTTCTGTGCTATTGCATTCACAGGACAGTGAATTGTGCATCCAGAGCACGCAAAAGGCAAACGGAGGGCTGGGCGCAACTGAAGAGGAGACAGTAAGGGGGGAGAGGGGTTTACCCAACACCTACCGTTGAGGTGGTAGATGTCACCGTAATAGCAGCCAGAAGGAGGATCGCCACCGTAACCAATGTAGATATGACTCGATTTTGGTAGCAATTTCCAACTGCGTGCTAATCAGTATTGCTGTTCTGCTCTACTCGTCATGCAGTCCAGTTCCTGCCAATATTAATGTCACAGTCCGATCGAATATCAGTTGACAAAAATTGAACATGAAGACAACAAACATTAATTCCAAAACGAATGTACTGAATCTTCCTGACCATGGAATGTCAGAGCATCACTCTATAAATGCTCATGATTTGGTCCCGCGAATACAATCTCCATGTTAGTTCACCATCCAACGCTGAAAGGAAATAGTGCTTGGATTGGTCCCTCTATTGTGGCCTTTTGCTCTCGGTTCATGAAAACTTGCAGTAGTAGGTACATTGATTTTTTTTGTGGGATATAAGTAGAACCAATCCACTATGCAATAACTCAGTTTTGTTCGGACTGGCAGGTTATGTGCAATGTTCTTTTCTGAAAACGCAATTGGAATACACATTAACTAAAAATAGGCTAATTGTTCATAATTCGTGTACAGTCGGGCAGGGGGTGATTAGCTCTGAAATTAGTGGCGAGGACGAGCTCGAGCTGGTCAGCTGGATGGATGCTGGAGGCCGTCGGGCAAAGGGCAAAGGGGGCGATACTGGCCGCCGACGACGCGCGAGGCGGACAAGGCCCAAGGCTGAGCAGGCGACGTTCGGCCACGGTCCTGCAGAGGCACGGAGCGCCGTCGCCGCGACGCCGCGCGATGGCCGGGACAGGGGCGCCGGGTGGGGGCGGCGCGACGACGATGCTGTCGTCTCCTGGTTGCCCTAGGGTTCCGGTGGAGGTGGTTGGAACCCGCGGCGCGATGGGGCAAGAGGAGCAGGCGGACGTCGTGGAGGAACCGGCGGTGGCGGCGCCCTTGGCCGCGGTTGAGCGCGTCGTCGGCTGCGGAGAGCGGGGCGGGGGCGGGAGCCGGGCGGCGTGCGCGGGCGGGCGGCGGTTCGGCCCGGCGGTGGCGGCGCCCTCGGCCGCGGTTGAGCGCGTCGTCGGCCGCGGAGAGCGGGGCGGGGGCGGGAGCCGGGCGGCGGTTCGCGCTGGGAGCTGCGGAGGTAGGCAGTGGCGGAGCCTGAAGGGAAATACAGAGGGGGCCAATTTATCAATTGAATCCATATGTATATAAATAGTGGAGAAATTAATTTTAGTAGTTATAGTTAAGTCACAGTACAATTGACGACAAAATAGCCGAGCATAAAAAATTCTCCAAAACGCAACATGAAATCTTGATTACTAATAAAATATTACTCAAACAATCACTTCTAATACGCACACTAGGAAGGTAAAAGAAGCAACGAAAACAGGCTAACTGCTGAGCGATGCTAGCACTAGTACATGATTGCTATGTGGGGGCATGTCTGACCTGGCCGCTGGCTACAGTGATGACCCTGGCCGCGGTCAGTGACTCACGAACAGAGGAGATCTGTGGGGCGTGGGCTTCACGAAATCATAGAGGCAAGGGGGGGCCATGGCCCCCCTAGGCGTCGTGCGCGCGTGGGCGGTTCCGCGGTAGAGAGCGCAGGCGGGGCGAAACGCCTGATTATTATTAGCGAGGCGATTACGCAGAGCGGTGAAGCGATTAGTGCTAATCAGACGATGACCTCCGGGTCTTTTTAGTTGTAGGAAAAGATAGAGATAAGAAATTAGTGTATTACTATAAGTAAATAAATTTAATTAGAAATCTATTTAAATCAAAAGGATAAAAAAAAACTATACCACATTGATCCTATAGATAGACCACGTTTGTAGCGTTTTAGATCTTCAAAATTACAATAAAAAAATAACAATCCAATAGTTCAAATCAACATTAAAACCAAAGGAAAAATGGAGGATTTAGTTCCATAGGAAAGGAATGAAGATGACATGTTTGGATCAAAGGATTCGGAGAAAAACTTTCCAGAGGAAAGGCAATAGAGATTGTACTTTTGAAGGAAAGAAAAAATGTGCTCAGAGCTAAGGGAAATTTTCCTACGACGCTTGCTCGCTCACGCAGCACACTCCTTCTAGTTGTTTCCTGTGTTTTTCCCGTGTTATGGATTCCTTCGTTCCAAACACCTCTTCTAGTTATTTCCCGCGTTTTTCCTTTACTCTGTTTTACCACTACACACTCACCCTATTCCTGCGTTTTTTTCTATTTCCGTGTTTTTGATTCCTGCATTTCAAACAGGCCCTAAGGATTTCGTTGCAATGCTGGTCCACCATTTGAATAGGTGGTGTCGTAGCCTTGTAGTACCCCCGAGTCAGAGGATGGTGTCTTAGCGTTGTAGGACCCCCGAGCCAGGGGATGGTGTCGTATCAACTAAGAATTTTGTTGCTCCAGGGCATGCTCCAGTTGTTGGTGCAACTGCTGATCTTGATGAGTTTATTTATTCTGTCCTTGAAGACCCCTATTTAGCGGGGAATCCTTAAGACGCCGCCTAGGAGAAGGGTGAGTAATCCGGTTAATGTCGATCTAATCCCTCGCAGGAGCCTCAAAGCCTCCTTGCAAGCAAGGAGGGTGTTGCTTAAGAAGTTGGGCTTGGAGCAGTTTGTGGCTTCATTGACACGGTGTCCTTTGAAGAATTCCAGCAGACCTTCAAGGAACTGCTATCCTCGGCAAAACACGAGGCAACGGACGAACTGTTTAATGGGGGATGCTGCCATCCCGCCCCAGATCTGCTTGGAGTTTGTGCATCGCAAATCCTTTGTTGTCTAATCCACCTTGTAACTATGCGGAGGGCTTGGTCTAGGGCTACGTCGGTCCGCATCTTGCACTGTCGGGCTACTCCTAGGTCTCGACTATGTATTATTTTACTCCTTTCCTCTTAATGAAAAACATGCGCCATGGTGAATGTTCGCGAAAAAGGCACACATCTACAAGTGCTATCTAACGTGGACACTAATAAAGTTTTTTTGTAACCATAAAAATCATCAAAGTACTTTGATCCCCAAGCCACTAACTTTCTTCACCATGCTCTACATCTCGCCATCTTATCATGTATTCTCACCATAGCTCTAAGCTTGACGAGTCTTTTTTTTCTCTGGCCGAAGAGATTTGGTATCGCCACATATGTCAACAAAGTGGAAACATCCAACCATAACGTATCAAATCTAACGATTGTGACTCAATTCTGATGACATATAACTATGACCTCGGGGGAATAGGCTATGGCACCTAAGATTATGATAAAATCACAATAAATATATATATATCGGTTCTTGATATCTCACATACAATCGGCCCATCAATTCCCTAATGTGCATGCGAGCAAGCTCACGAGCGACACAATGTACATTGTTTAGCCTTTTTCTTTGTGATAAGTTGGTCACAAGTGAAAACAAATAGAGTCACAACATTGTAGTAAACAATATGGCAGAAAAGCATAGGTGGCAAGATGGCGTCATTGATGTCCAAAGTGTTGTTTGGAAGGGTTGATCCACTGGTGCATGTTGGCGCGATGATAGGCAGAATATTGGCTATTTAAACTAGCAGTGGGCTACAACTGACATGAACAATGCAATGATGAATATAGCACATCTGTTTTAGGGAAAAGAGACAAGCATGGATCAAAGTTAAAAGACAACCCATAATATAAATTTATAAAAGGGCTAAGAATCTAAATAATTTGTAAGAAACTTGAACAGTGGCTTTATCAAGGAATGGATCTCACCAAAAGAGAACCAAAGGCCACCTTCTATACAAATTTACAACCACGAGATAGGAGCAGAGAGGGAAAAATGAGAAAAACAAAACAATATCTTTAATCCAAGAAATTGGTCAACAATTGACATATGCTACGATACTATCTTCAATCCAAAGAATTAGCTATATGGTGATCATGTTGAAGGATAGTAGAGAGAGAGAAATTACAATTAAATAAATAAAAAAGTTATTTAAAAAGCAACTCAAGTATCTAATAATCAATATAAATAAAATACGGATGTTATAATGACAAAAGCTAGCTACCCGCGCTATTTGCGTCAGGCCAACCTGGAGATCAAATCTTCTCTAGATGGCAACTCGATTGCATGCAATTAGATGATGCCAAGGAACAAATTGTATTGGCCCTAGTGGAAATTAGAAGGAAGAAAAAAGGTACTTAAAATAGTGAAGATTTTTTTTAGCTTTCATGTGCTCCTTGATAGTATCGTTGAAGGTACCAAACATCAAGTTGTGGCACTAAAGGTCAACATGCAATAGGCTACAAAGAACAGGATTCCAGCTTCAGCTTCAGGCACTATCGGGGGAACAAAAAAATAGACAAATAAATATATGAATGTGACAACGAGGACCAATGCGTTTTAAACTTCTCTAGGTTCATTACTATTGGATGAAGTGGCCTCTTCTTGACCCATCTTCCGTGATATCTCAAATGCCACTAGCTTGCCAATGACAAGTGATAGGGTCATGTTACTCAAGTCCTCCATGTTGTGAAGGATGGTTATGATGCTTGTATATTTGCTATGTGGTTGCACCAAGATGATCTTCCTCGCAATGTCGTATCACCTAGCTTTGTTAATCCTATAGAATTGAGCCCATTGATAATTAGATTCAAACGTGAATACATATCTCTAACAAGCTTATTTTCATTCATTTTGAAATAATCATAGCTTTGTTTAGCTAGGCTATGTTTTTGCTCATGAACATTACTTGTACTATCATGGAGCTCATGTAATTTTAATCATATTTCATTTGCTTTAGATAGAGTGAACACTTGGTTAAAAATTTCCATGCTCAAAGATTCACTAGCAATTTTTAGCTCTTGAATTTAGATGAATTTCTTTTTCATCTCTCGCCGTGGGTTTTTGGGGATTCTTTAGGGTTTTCTCCCATCATGAGTGACTCTACAAACACCTAAATCTATCGTCTCAAGGTAGCAAGCCATTCTAGCACTCCAATAGGGTAAATTAGTGCCATCAAGGTGTGGAGGCCTATGGATATCCATCCTTCCCACTCTAAATAGCATCGGCTCAACGACGGTGAAGCCAAAGGTCCAGATTGAGCCAACCAACTTTAATACCACTTGTAGGGACCATGATGCCAAAGAGTGGGGGTGATTGAGGCAACTTAAAAACTATTTCTAACTATGGCATGTAATTTGAACCTAAGCAAAACCTATGCAAAGACAAGCTATCTTATGTGCAACTAAGGTTTTGCTATGTGTGTTGCTATCTCTACCACAAAAGGGTTATGCAACTTAGGTTCCAATCATATCAACTAAGCTAGGAAGATAAAGCACAAAACCTAATAAGTACACGAGCTCCCGTTCGATGACTCTAGTATTTTTACCGAGATATCAAGAAGCGAGCAAGCTTCCCCATAGTCCTTGTTGGAGCCTCTCACAAGGGCCAAGATCCCGGTCGGGTAACTCCGTGGATAGCTCTAGGCCTTCACCACGTGCAAGTGGGTCTCCGGCAAGCCTCTCCCGGACCGCTCCCCACCATCTTCACTATCAAGCTTCCGCCAAACCGTTGTGGGCCTTGTTTCCTCTGCTACATGATGGCGGACACACCACAAAACGCAGTTTGTGTGGTCTCACAAGACTACAAGCCCCTCCGGTGTACAACAATGGTGCGTACACAAGCACTAAGCTTTTCGAGGTATGCAAACCTCACTAAATACTAGGCCTAAACCTAGAGCAAGCGTGATTAAGCGGGTCTAACTATCATAAGCACTTCGCAAAGCACCTACACTAATCATCAAATCTTCTCTTAAGCACTGGTGGTGGTCAGAGCACTTGGTGGGGTGTCTCAACACTCCTATATCTTTAGCACACTCCAACTTTTACCAAATGGTTGGTTGGGGTCATATTTATAGCCCCTAAGAGAGAACTATATATCTATTTAGAACTTGGCACAATTTTCTACACACCGTCGAACCGTCCAACGATGGTCGTCCAACCAATTCTGTTAGGGTCCGACGCCCTGTCTCGCGCAGCCACTAGCCATTAACTAGTTGTTGCTAACCGTTGAGTCACTGACATTTTGGCCCCACAGAGTATGGTCCAACGCTGGTCATCGGATCGGTCTAATGCCCAAAAATCCTTTCTGGACCTTAGTGGAAGCCATCAGACTCTACTCTTGATGTTACGACGCTACTGCTCCCTTGGTCTAATGCCTTCGCTGCATGTGAATAGTGCTGGCGCACCATCTAAGGCCTACTCCTAGCTTGGTTTGATGCCTATGATGAACACCATTGGCTAGGGTTTGCAATAGCGCATGGTCTGATGCCCTTCATCACGTGAATAGTGCTGGCGCACCATCTAAGGCCTACTCTTGGCTTGGTTTGATGCCTCTGATGGACACCATTGGCTAGGGTTTGCAATAGCGCATGGTCATGATATTATTACATAAACATGATGCTCATGACATGATTTAGTAGTTTATTTAGGGCATAACACCGAGGGTGTTACAAAGGGCGTATGGCGCCTCCTATTTGAAAGGACCGGCCACGGTATCGTATGGATACCCTGCCGGCTCCGAGAGAGACGATGCAACAGAAGGTGGGGAGGAGAGATGCAACACCGATCTACTTTTGAAACATCTCATATACAACAGTTGCAACATACGTCTGAAGGCAATTGAAATACTTGAAACATGTTTCTAAAACACTTGAAAAAACAACTAAAACACACTTGAAAACCACTACAACCATACACAACATTCAAATAAAACACATGCAACCTATGTGTGAAACATATGCAACATCCAGATAGACACACTTGCAACATGCGTCCAGAAAACACAGATGAAACATACCTCTAAAACATCTGAAATACTCGAATAATTACAACATATGCAACATCCCCCGATCTACTTTTGCAACATCCATATGAAACAAATGCAATATACATCTGAAATGCCTGAAACATTTGAAACATACATATGCAACATAGGGGGAGAGAGATAGAAAGCCTGGCGCGGGGAGCGCCATGGCCGCCGGGGTGGGGGAAGCATGATCGTCGTTGTGAGATAAGGTGCCGCCGGGGTGGGGAGGGCGTCGCGCCCGAGTGGGGGAGAGCCACCGACTCCCTGCAACACCACCGTGACACCTCCAAAGGATCTTGCTCGTGCTCCATGAATCTCGCCGGTGTAGGGGAGAGGGCCATCGGATCTACTGGCATTGGGGGCTCCCTGTGGGGAGGATGCCTGTGGCAGAACCACCCGAAATAGCATACTTACGGAGGCGCTCGTCTACCACCAGACACTAAGCACCCCGAAAGCAACTACAACGAAGCGATATCCGTCGGGCACACACCCAGGAGGAGAACCCAAAGATCCACATTTATCCCAAGGATCCAATAATGAAAACGAGTTACAACACAAGTCCATCTCATACATTAGAGTTTCTTAAAAGTACATTATTACAATACCAAATAAAGTGCGGAATGATAAGCAATGAATATTAAAAGATAACATCTAGCGATAAGATAACGAGGATTCCGTCTGAGCCCACCAGATGGATCCTCCACACAAGGAACTCCTCAAGCATATCACCGCAAGAAGGTAAATAAACCACGAGTACACAATGTACTGCAAGACTTATCCGATCGGTGGGAATACTTTCCCGACTCCAAGAAATATGCTAGGCTTTATGGTTCTTTGGTTCTCTTTAGCCAAAAGAAGAACTAATAGTGGGTCCTTATTGATACATTATTATCATCGGTAGTATTAAGTTTTTATCTAGTCAATCTATATAGCAGCACACATGCTACTTTCAAGCAAGAGTTGAGCAATCGTTGTTCGTTCCTTCTCCTTTTCCACTTCAGCTTCTTACTACGTGTGCTATTGCAGAGACAAGCCATTGTCTCTGGATAACCCGGCGATTCGCGAATCAATGTGCCCATTTGGGTGCCCTGAAGACACGCCCGCTTGTACCCTAGGCACAAGCAGGACTAACCCACCACTCTCTGTCTCGGGTGTCGTGTCCCCGCCCAAACTTGGACTCCAAGCCTCCGCCTCTGAATCCGGGACTCGGTCTTGGCGCAAGGACCTCCACCACCTCATCTTCCCATCAGTCCGGTCCGGAAAGAGCCGGATCCACGACAAGAGAGCAAAGAAGTCTTTCCTCGCTACCATACCCAAGTATGTGCTCGGGACAATGGTCCGTGACTTGCCTAGAGTCATATGCAACGACCGGTCCTTAATCGACCTGGCGCAGTGAAGAAAAAGTGTAACTCGGGCTATGCCTGTTGGTCGCAGGACACAACCCCACACCCACCAAGCATTTCAAATCCACATCCCCGTCCGGTCACCATTTTTCCTTTCCATTATTTCATCATGATATCATAGTGTAATCACCTATTTATGAAAGTAACGGTAGGTTACTCACGCTACCGACATCTGAGCATAGCAACTACTCGATCCGCACTAGTAGGACTCATGGTGGATATATCTATGCATGTAGTTTCCATAAAATGCACGTAACGTAAATGCATATCATATAAATATATTCGGTGATCATTTAAAAAATAGGTGTTATGCACCGGGGCTTGCCTTTGAGCAGTGTGTCGGGTCAAGAAAGTCGGCACCAACAAAGCTCTCGGCTTCCTCCCCATGCGAAGATCTCCTCCTCGTACTCCTCGATCACCTCGTCGTACTCGGCTCGACGACGGGCACGAAGTCTACCACTCGTGATCTACATGCATGAAATGATGATGCAATGCTTAGGAATATAACAACAGCTGACTCTTAAAATAAAAGTACATTGACTTAGCTACTAAGCTATGGATATCCACCACGGTACTAGGCTACCCATTTTACAAACAAGTAAGTAAAGGTCTAAGGACCCCACCGTAACAATTCGAAGCTAAAATTATTACCGGTTTACCACAACAAATCCTGCAATTAAAGATCGATATACCGCTAAGTTCTCTACTTTAATCCTATGGGCCTACCATCCTAACAGTTAATGGTGAACTAAGCTGTACTAAATGTAGATGGCATTTTGTGAACCTAACAAACTTGGTTTTACTATTTTTGGACCACCATGCAATTTACTACTAATTATCGAAGTTTAGCTTGAAACCTGAATTGAATAAGCGAGTAGCAAATTATTTGGAAATAAGAAAACGAAACCTCACTCATGGCCATTACGGTCCGACGTGAATTTGAATGAAGGGCGAGGCCAATGTGCAAATATGGACATGCGCCATGCAGTGAGCCCAAAGAACGCAGACGTTGCAGCACATGACGCTGGCAGCAGAAGAAAGCGAGAGGGCATGCTGGCGTGAAGTTAATGGCAATGTGGCAGTCGAAGGCCCTTGTGGCAAGCCGCCACCACGGCGGGGCGCGCCGCGCCATGCCAGTAAGCAGCCAACCAATGGTCAAGCCCCAGAGGCGATTTCAACGACACGCGGCTTTATTTTCCTACATGAAAAGTGGCCACAAACACGTGTGACGTAGGGGTGACGTCATGTCGACGCCGCAAGCTAATATAAATGAACGCACCACCGGTCGCTGCTCGCTCTGCTCGGGCGAGGTTCCGCCGGCCACGAAGAAGACGCAAAATGGCGGTGGAGCTTTGAATGAAGTGGGCAGTGCGATGAGCAGCTGGAGGAGAAGCTAGCAGTGCGGTGGCTTGAAAAATGGCAAGCTATGGTTGTGCGGCATGTCGTCTATGCAGACCACCTCGGTCTTATGGAGCAGGCGGAGCGACAATCCAAAATTGGAGCCACAGTGAGACGCCACGATCGGCGAGGTGGTGTCAATCGAGCAAATTTGGTCGTCTAGCGAGAACCCACGGACGCTTGATTTAATTTCATTAACGCGCGCCACGGTCACGGCGAATTGAAAACGAGAGGTCCCGTTGGTCATGGCGACAGCGGAGACAGAGGCGTTGGCACATCCACGGTCATTAACGCAAGGTACGCGTGCACATGACGACGGGAAACATTGAGACGTGCCCAGGCGATTGTCCGCGCGGTCGACCCACGCGAGTGCAGAGCTGAAAGGACTCGTGCGTAGTGCACAAGCGTGCGGTGGCAGGCAACCGAGGCAACAGAGGTGACCGCGGCCAGTCCAACATAGTTCGACATAGGTGACGTGCAAGGTTACGCGTCGAATTCAATTCCGAGCTACCTGCTTCATTGTCGACTACTGAGTACGTCCTACAAATTTTATTAAAGTTCACATACACGATCTACATCATTTTTATTTAATAAAAATCCGTTTAGAATACTAAACAATATAAAGCGACATGAAACTTAACATTTATTTTCCGTTTCGGATGAACGTTTCAAATGCCGTATATCGACTTATACTCCAAATCACACACATGTACAAACAAGCATGAGGCTAATGCAGTGTTTTAGCAAAAACATTACAATATAACACCGAGGGTGTTACAATGCCGGGGTGAGGGAGGACGTCGGGGTGGGGCGAGGGGCGCCGCCGGGGTGGTGGAAGGACTTGCCGGGGTGGGTAAGGGCGCGCAGCGCCGCAGGCCACGGAGGCAGCCATGGCCACGTAGCGGGATAGGGGGCGCTCCGGGGTGGGTGAGGGCGCCGCTGCCGGTCATGGAGGGAGTGGGCGGTGCACGCAATGGAGGGGGCGAGAGGCGAGCGAGCCAGCGGATGAGTGGAGGATAAGCACAGTGGAGGTTTTTTTAATAGAGAGCGGATGAGTGGAGGAGCTGCGTTCAACGTGTCGGACGTCTCGAAAACCAAAAGGAAACAAAAAATAGACAGAAAAAAGGTAAAAAAGGAGCTAACCAAAAAAGCTCTTTGTAGTATATTATTAGGGTACTTTTATTCTTTTTATTTGAATTAACATTTGGATTAGAATTCCTATTCAGCTTACTCATGATGGGAGTGTTCTATTGGGGATTAGAGTTATAAAGGTTATTTTAAGAAGCTATCATATAAAATAGTAGAGCTATAGATAGAAAAACAAGGACAATTTTCACATTCACAAAGTTAGTTAAGGGAGGTGGATGAAAACAAACGGACTGAAATTTTAGCTATTTAATTTTATTTGGTATAGATTTTGTTATCCAAAATGAAGAATCTAGGGATTTCTATTTTTTGTAAATTTTAGATAGATGCTAGAAACCAAGCACATTATATTTTGCTTGTATTTGATATCACATCATTTATAATTCTGAGAATTCTTGAAATGTTATATTGGAGTTTTCGGTTAAACTGTTTTATGCGTCTGCTATATAAGTGCATCGAGACTTCTCTACAATTGAGTGTGTTGATGGTCACTATTGCATAGATTCCACCATTGAATTCTTGAATAAATGGGGATTACACCAAAACTTATGTGCAATTTTATTTCAACCAATAAGGTTCCACATGTATATGGAGAGTATTTGTATGCAGCGATATACACAATGAAAATGAGCAGAAATGAGCACATAGGGGGTCGGCCAACCCAACCTTGGATCAGGTGACTGTGCCCCGAGCCCAACCAGGCTCAATCTTAGTACAGCACTAGAAAACACACTCATAAGCTATCATATGTGTTCGATCAACTTCAATTCATTTCCGAAGACTGAGATGATCGTCACTTGGATCCATGGACCCACATCCGCATGTCAAAGAAACACATTGTTACACCTCTGGTATTACGAGCTCGCTAAGCACTAAGATTATGGTATGAGTGATAAATCTATAAATATAGTGAGTTAGTTACGTAAATGCCTATATGTGTTAATGAAAAATCCTAACGCAAAGAGTAGAATAAGTAGTTCTAAACATTGTCACGGAAGTAATTTTTATAAGCAAAAATTAAATATAATTTGTATGTAGCACTTGAATAAAGTTTAGAGTGTAAGTGTAGTAGATGGAAATGCAACATTAATTTTTGGAGAATAAATACTATTAGTTAGTAATTTGGGAAGTTCAACAAAAATCAAACTTGGAATTTGGAAGGGTCATTTTCGTAGACAACAAGCACTTGAGCTTATGCTTAAAAGTATCCTTCTTTGGCAAATTATATTGGACAAACTAATTAGGAAGTGCTTGAATATTATGTTTCTAAGAGTTAGTATGTAGTATGGGCTAGGTCGTGGTACAATTGTTAGTTAAATCTGGCAATGTTTAGACCCTTTCAAAATTAAGGCAAAAGCGCTAAAGGTTGTTAGTTCTAACTAAGCCCTTACTCTGTCTAAGTCGGAAAAAAATCGTAGACAATGTCATTTTTGCATTTAAAATTCAACAAAAATGATTAAGCAATATATCTATATTATTGCACGATTGGTTGCATTTAGGTGTATACTAGAACGTGGTGCGGGTTGTGGTTACGTTAGAGTTATGATGCTCATGCAAAAAAATTGCCGAATTTCGTAAGAACGCGCTGTGAGCATGTGGTTGGTGCTCTGTTCGCGAACCGAAGTTTCAGCGACGAACTGATCTTGGCACTCGTTGATCTTCCTCTATAGGCACTCTCGGAATGTGGGATTTGCTTCGCTAACTAGTGGATAGCGCCGGCTTCGGGTTAGAGTAATTGGTTAAACTTTAGTCGAGTTAGTCAATAGTTTTTTATTCGCTTTAAAACTCGTGCACATCACCACTCACTCTTCTTTGGCATGAGCCCACGGTCACCGCGCGAGCATGCCACCGCTGCCTGGTCGTTCCTGGCCGTGGTCGCCGCCTCATGGCCCGTTTTCTGCTCATTCTTGTCGCGACGTCAGGTTGTGTCATCCTGTGACCGCCTCCGTGGGCTCGGGCATTTTTGCTGGTCGCTGCTCCTTGTGAGTAGAATAGGAAGTTATTTGGACGTCCCATTCTCGTCAAGGTGCCCTTTTGGTGGCTAAAGGTTTTCCTCACCGCCGGTCGACCAAGCCATGAGCAGGACCATAGCCGATTCAACCGGATATAGGCTCATCTTGATACTCTTAAATCACCTTAGCTCACTGGCCGCCGCCGTGGCTTCCATTGCGCCACTCATTTTACCAACCTGCTGAGTCGCCGTTTGTCTCGGCTATCTCCTAGTGTTGCCATCTCGCCACCGTTGTCCGGCCGTCCACGCGCCTTTGTCGCCTGGGCGCACGGTGCTGATGCCTTTGCTTGTCTTGTTTCCGCCCTTATCCCCTCATTAGCCAACGCGTCTCTCCTACCGCTCGCACGACCATATCCCCGCATAGTTGTGTCCTTATCATGTCTTGGTCGGTCCATGCTAAGTCGAGGCCACGGGCCACGACGTAGCAGCGGTGGTGCGCCATTCCCTTCATAATCTGTAGCTCAAAGCTTTCCAGTCTAATTCCTCGCGTCGGTGAGTAGAATAGGAAGTTAGCTGGACATCCCATTCTCGTCGAGGTCAGCCATGGTCTTTTGGTGGCCAATTTTGGGTTTTCCTCGCCGCCAGTCATCCCGTCGCCGTGGGATGGCACGTTGGGGGTAAGGCGTTATGCTTGGTTTTAGTTCGATTCAATCCGGATATAGGCTCATCTTGATACTCTTATGTCGGTGCTCACCTTAGCTCCGTCTAGGATGCCGCCGGTGGTGAGCTGACACATCGGTGTCCGCCCTGAGCACCGCTGCCCCACCAGCTCATGCGAGGCTAGGCCACCTCGGCACTCGTCCGCCTCAACCAGCACCACAACGCGAATCCCGGTGAGCTACTAATGCTTCCCCGCTACCTCAACCCTTCCGAAGAGCGCGTAGGTTCATCGGACGGCTGCGCCATCACCGTGAATCCATGATCCACCGCCCATCGCAGCAGCGTACCCTAGGGCGCCTCCTAATGCTCCACCGCTTCCAACCGTCATCATCTGGATCATTGATGGTGGTCGGTCCTTTAGTTTGTCTAGAACGGGCCCCTATTGCTTGGCACGACCGTGGTTTGCCGTCGGTCGCCGCACTGGCGAACGCGATGGCATCAGGGACCGTCCTGTGGTGAAGACACGATAGTTCGAGGGCTTAGCTGCTAAGCGCATCTCTTGCAGAATAGTGCGCAAGTGCTCTGCATAATAACTCGCTAGGTCAGGGGCTCTTTCACAAAATGCGCAAGAGCGCTCGCGTTGCGGGCCTGTTGGGCTAGCCTGCTACACGCGCGGGCTCCTCGTCGTGGGCCGTTTAGGTTGCTGGGCCGAATAGTTGGCCACCGGCCTTTTCTTTTTCTAAAGCGTTTTCCAAATTAGTTTGTAAGGTAAATTTGTAAATTCAAGATAAATTTGTGTAGATGTTCAAAAATAGTGAAACCAATTTTGTTAGGTTCATAAAATCATGACCTATCTGCTAATATATTTTGTTTACTTAGTTTCATAGAATTTTCAAGAGTAGACTAATTAATTTGAAGCACTTAAAATGGGTAAAATATGAACTTGTAGGAATTATTGTGATGAGTTGGTAGTAGTACTAGCCCTGAAATTTTTACAGTAGATTCCTAACATTATTAGGTGCTCGCTGTAATTTTTGTAGCTCTATAGGAATTAGTTCGTTAAGGTAACTAAAGGAGCCCTAGTACAAAAATATATATTTAATCAATCAAATGTCAAAAATTAGTTGGGGTTTGTAGAACGAAAACATTTTCCAGAAACGAGCCTCACTTGACCACGTGGATACATGGCTTAGTATGTTAGTCATTAGAGCTAGCACGTTAGCTTGTGAGACGTAATCGTATTTTAGAGTTGCGGATGCCGTTGATTATTTACGTCCCTGCGTTGCATCCACGTATTTCATGATAGGAGCGATGTTGGATCGCGGAGTCATCGGGAGTAACGGAAGTAGATGGTGTCTTGATGATCATGTCACCATGATGGAATGCTAACTTTTGGTTATATCTTACCCAGGCAAGCCCTGGTGCATAACCCATATTATTCTGCACTTTATTTTATGCTTATGCATTAAGTTTAAGGAGTTGAATGAAATCCACTTGCATATATATATATATATCATTATCCTATGAGTCTTACTAGTATGACAGGATCGTGTAGATTGCTATGATACAGGACTCCGGTAGAAATCGAGTGATTGCCTGTCACTCGCGAGAGATAGGAAAGACATTATTGTTGTTATTATATTACTATCATATGGAATATATATAAATGATAATTAGAGACCGGACGGAATGGTATTTTAGATTTGGACTTGGTCAGGCATTCAAGAGAGGCTCGGATTGCACTTGTCCTGCCTGTGTCGATTAAGGACCGGTCATTGCATTGGATTCTAGTCAGGTCACAGACTTATTATCCTGAGCACATACTTGTTTATAGAAGCAGGGAAGGCTCGTTGCTCTCTTGTCGTGGGTTCCAGCTCTTTCCGGACCGACTGATTAGAGGTGGGGATGGTGTTGGTCTAAACACCACACTAAGTCCGGGACTCAGGTGTGGGGGCTTGGAGTCTAAGTTTTGATGGGGAACTGGACCCCTTGACAGGAGAGTGGTGGGTTGGTCCTGCTTGTGCCTGGGGTACAAGCGGGGCGTGTGTTTCGGGGTACCCAGCTGGGCACATTGATTCCCGAATCGTCGGGTAATCCGGTACGACTTGTCTACAATTTAGCACCGTGGTAAAAACTGGAAGATGAAAAATGGTAAAATGGTCCTGATTGCTTACCGCCTGCTTGAAAGTAGCATAGGTGCTTACATAGAATGGTTAGTTAATGAACTAATGATGATTGCTAATAAAATTGAATATAAGGACGCACGTTTAGTAATGCTCCTGCAGATGCAATAACCCACAAGCCAGATAGCCTTGCATACCATTGGAGTATTTTCTTTACTCCTGACGGGTAAGTCTTGCGGAGTACAATTGAGTACTCAGGGTTTGTTCTACCCTGTTGTAGGTGACAGGAATATGTGGAGCTGACCCTTGTGTGTGGAAACCTTCTGGTGGGCTCAGCGAGGATTTCCTTTACGTTGCGGACATAGAGTTTATTTGAAACTTCCACCCAAAATGTTTTACAATGGAAAAACTTATAACTTGTTACGATGTATATAACGGACCATCATTTTAATGTTTAACTTGTTAGTAAATGATTTTATTTCCGTTGAAACTCTGATAACATGGTTATATTCCGCTGTCATAAACCATAAATATTATACTTTGATGTTGCATGGAAAGTGATGTAAGAAATGACTTAAGAACGTTGTAAACTTTATTCTCTCATTTGTGATCCTGATGGAAAAATATGAATTTTTGAGTTCTCCCTTGGGGTGTGCCCGACGGAACTACGTAATTTAGTGTCCTCCCTTGAGTACTTAGTGTCTAATGAAAGACAAGTATTCCTGAGAGGCATTAGATTAGCGGTTCTGCTACACACATATTTGTCCAACCAACACCCATGAGATCATCCAAGGCATCCCAACTATGCACACAAAATGATGGATGGCCAGGGAAGCACCGGGGAGGTTGTTCGACCATGCATAGGGTAAACCAACCCTACCTTAGTGCCCAATCCACCGGCATCGAGCTCCTTAGTTGTCAACCTCCATCGGGATGCAATCTAGAGCGTTGGGCAACTAAGGCGACCTATGGCGTATCCCATGGTCGGCTGACATGGAAAAGCCCCCCCCCCCCCCCCTTACATTTTGACACACACACACACACACACACACAAGTACGCTCCTACTCCTATATCACTGTAAATAGGAGTGTGGAGCCATTTCTCAAGACACACCAAGGAGAATTTAGCTACAAGCTATCCACTTTACTTAGTAGTAGTTAGGCTACTTTAGTTGGACGTTAAAGTGAGTTTAGTTGGAAGTTAAAGTGAGTTGAACTTGCCTCAGGTTCCCAAAGAGTATTTGGAGTCTAGTATAACAATTGTATCTTTTTTCTTTGTAAGACTTTGAGCTTCAATATATTTATCTTCACTATTTGCCTTTGAGTCAATTTTATCTTTTGAAATCTACTTCATCCTAGTTGCATCACCTTCTATTTTAGACCTTAGTAGTGTAACCAAGTATTAGTTTAACTTATTCACTCTTGTGTTCTAGCATGGATATATGTTTGCATCGAATGCTCTAGTTCTAGCATGGGGTTAGTATTCAATAGTGTAAGCATGGTGCATGGTGTTTATATTGTTGTTTACCCGATATTGCACCCTGCCCCTGAATCGTACTGGCAGCCGGCGGGTGGTGGCAATCCTGGCTGTTGACGTATTCCACCACGTTTCCGTTAAACTAGTCTAACACCCTTGTCATCAATTTCTGCTATTACAAAGTCTAATGACGTGAACTGATAGATGTAAGTTTAACTAGATTGCTAAAGACTTTGGCCCTCTCCCCCCTCCTAAGTTTTATCCTGGAGTTGTCCCATTTTAATGGAGAAGATAAATAAAAAAATTATACTCACTCGTTGTCATCCAGCTGTGCTACGCCACTACTTGATATATTTTATTTAGTTTGTATCCCTCTGTGTCGTACTTCCCTTTTTACCATTAACCTCTGTTAGACCTTTGCTTGTTAATTGAGATACAATTAAGAATCATATTCATTAAAGTCTTGACCATAGTATTCTCGAGGATAAAAATATGACACTGCTGAATCTACTCCACGTGGGCATAAGAACTATCAACAAGCTGCATCGTGTCTTGGACTGACTGTCCTGCAGAGCAACCTCTACCGCACAAATGTGTGCATTGCTGTGCGCGAGTTCAATTGGCAGTACACAAAAGGCAGGCCTGAAAACTGCAAAGATATCATGTGACCTGAATTTTTTGGATATTATGTGGTCAAAACTCAAAAAAAGCTGAATTCCGTGCTTCTGGATATTATGTTTCCACCTTTTCTTTTGGTTGGTAGGTAACCACAACATTGCCGGCCCTACTGACCTATGGCTCTCAAAAGAAGTTGGTTTCCTTGAGCAAAAATGCAGCAGCCAGTACCACACGGCCCACGGGTGATAGTTTGGTACGAAGACAAAGCTGTTGGTTGCTTTCGAATGTCTTTCAGTCCAATTTCGCCTCCTAACAGTTTAGATCTCTTCCCCTGCTTGCTCTGTGGCGTCACAAGTTTGTTTACTGGTACTCTAAAAGAAAAAAAGTTTGTTTACTGGTGGCTGTCCTCCGTGCTCGAGCTACGCGGATCGAGCGAGCGTCTCCAGAATCCAAATGAGGCAGGCGATTTTTCACCGTATTTCGCCCAAAAACCGTGCTCCTTACACTTGCAGGGTAACTGCGACTCCACGTAACAATGGTTTTTGAATTTCCAATGGCTCTCCTGAAGCTTTCTGTCTGAACCCACGTGGCCACACCCTACCCATGCATAAGCATAACAGAACGTTTCAACCAAGAGGGACCAGCAGACATAAGGTGCCCCGAGCGTAAACAGAGTGGTTCTTCCGCTCCCTTCCAGCCTCTAGTTCTTCTTCCTCCTCCAGAGTGATGGCCAAATGCTACTCAGATTGGCCCCCGATTCCGCCTCTCCATCCGTCGCGAAGAACGCCGCCGCAATCCCACGCCTCCCCGTGGACGATCAGGCGGTCCTTCGTGCTCCACTGCTCCAGGTCCTGTGCTCCTCTCCTCGAGCCCAAGAACCTGCCCGCCGATGAGTTCGAGGCCGTGCCGGCGACGCAGGTGTCGCCGCTGCCGGACGCCGCCCCAAAGCTGGGGATATCCAACAAGTTCATCCGAGGCCTCTGCGGCGACCCGCAGACCGAGCAGCTGGCCTTTGAGGGCTACAGGAGGGCGCTGCTGCAGCCGGAGTTCCGGCTGGAGAAGAAGACGGCCAACGCGCTGACCCTGCAGCTGCTCAGGGACAAGCAGTGGGGCTCGCTGGAGCTGCTGGTCGAGGACTTCAGGTCCTACGGCGTGCTTCCGGAGAAGCGGACGTGCGCGCGCCTCGTCGCCTGCTGCATCAGGGCGAGGAGGTTCGGCCTCGCCGACGCCGTGCTCGGAGCCGTCGAAGCCAAGAAGGGAGCCGCCGCTGCCATGGCCTTCAGCGCGGCCATGCAGGCGTACAACAGGCTGCACATGTACTCGAGCACGGTGCTGCTGTACGGGCGGGCGAGGGTGGCTCGCCTGCAGCTGAACGCCGACGCCTACCGCGCCGTGATGGCGGCGTGCGGCGCGCTGGGCGAGCCGGACATGGTGGCCTCGCTGTTCAAGCTGTACAGGTCCCACAAGTGGTACCCCTCCGACACCTGCGTGGAGACGTATGCCATCGTCTGCGACGCGCTGGGAAAGGCCGGCAGAGCCCTGGATGCTCTGCGGTGCCTGCGCGAGATGGAAGCGGATGGGCTCTCGCCCGACGCCGCCATCTACTCCTCCGTCATCGGCGCGCTGGCAGACGCTCGAGAAAAGGCGGCGGCGGAGGACCTGTACCACGAAGCGTGGCACAGCAAGATGCTCGGAGACCCCGACATGTTCTTGAAGCTGACCATCATGCACGCCGAGGCTGGTCTGGTTGAGTCAACAATAGAGGTCGCGAAGGACATGAGGCAGATCGGCCTGAGGGTCACGGACTGCATCCTCTGTACCATCATCAGTGGCTTCGTGAAGAGGAGAGGCCTTAAACCAGCCATCAGAGCATATGACAAGCTGGTCTCCATAGGGTGTGAGCCTGGCCAGGTCACCTACGCATCAGTCATCAACGTGTACTGCCGGCTTGGGCGCAGCGACAGAGCAGAGGCCGTCTTCTCAGAGATGATCGAGCGAGGCTTCGACAAGTGTGTGGTCGCCTATGGCAACATGATCTCCATGTATGGCAAGATCAGGAGAGCCTCGGAGGCCATGAGGCTGCTGGCCCTGATGAAGCAGAACGGGTGCGAGCCCAACGTCTTCGTGTACAACGCCCTGCTCGACATGCACGGCAGGCTGGGGAACTCGAAGCAGGCCGAGAAGATCTGGAAGGAGATGATGCGGCGCAAGGTCCGGCCTGACCGGATCAGCTACACGGCCATCATCCTGGCGAACAACCGGGCGGGGGAGCTGAACCGGTGCATGGAGCTGTACCAGGAGTACAGGGAGACCGGAGGGAAGGTGGACAAGGTCATGGCTGGCCTCATGGTTGGGGTGCTCTCCAAGAGCAGCAGGTTCAACGAGCTCATCGAGCTGCTCAATGACATGAACGGGACAAAGCTGGACCGGAGGCTGTACATGAGCGTCCTGAGAAGCCTCCGGGATGCCGGGCTGGAGGTTCATGTCAAGTGGCTCCAGAGTAACTTCACCTTCATGGAAGAGAAAACTTGATGCCGGGTGCCAGGAGTTCTTGCTGTGCATATTCATCACCCAAGTAATATCGGGCGCCTGAAAAAGTATTGCTCTGTAAATGGAAACATAAAAAACAAAAGGTAAATATTTGCTTGCCTCAGTGCTCTCTTCCGAAGCTTGTATGCTATTGCTGCACAATTCCGACATTCAGTGGCTCAGGTGAATAGCGATGTAAATGTATTTTAAGGGATGCCAACTTTGTACCAGTAATGATCTGATTCCGAAATTCTTGAACAGATTGCCTAGTTCAGTAGCTCTGCATGTCAGATGTACTGAAACTGTTGTACCATAGCCACTTTGGGCAAATGTAACTTTGTATCTATAATGAAAAAAATCATAATACTTTGGTACTGCTCCTATATAAGTGTCGATACTCTATAAAACATTCACATGTTTTTATCTCATGAATGTCATATCTACTACTCTGCTAGCTCCTCTTCCTGCTTCTACTTGCCAGCAGATTTCACTACCAAGAATAAGAAGCATCGCTTCTCTGTTCTCTATGTCTAGCGATGATGAATGTTTTGATGAAACTGGAGGGGCCAAAGCCCCTACAGGGATTTATTGAAAACCAAACTTACAAGTTACAAGTTTACTAAATTACAAAAACAACAACAACACTTCAAGAGACCCAAAAAGAGAGGAAGAAAATACAAGTACAAAAGAGGACTATAACATATTCTGGATCCATAGGTCAAAGAGAGCTGAGTGTTTAGCCTTTGCCCTCAGAGTGAGCAACTTCATCTCTTTTCTGAAGGTCTCTTTCACAGAATGCAAGTTGGTTTGAATGTTGCTGAAAATTATATCATTCCTCGCATTCTAAATGGCCCAAGACAACAGGATTGCCACCATCATAAAGAACTTTGGGTGGGACTGATTTCTGATAGCTTGCAAAGCTTCTGGAAAAGGTATGTCTTCTTCAAGAGTTATATGGACCAAATTCCAACAATTTTTGGCGAAAGAGAAGGTGATGTATAACACATCTGTTGGCTAGGGCTGGTTGGGGGGTGCGGCTATGGAGGATGAGGGTGGTGGCTAGGGTTTGGTGGAGGTGCGGCAGGAAGAGACAGAGAGGCGCTGGGGGAAGAGGAGAGGGGAGAGGGATAGGAAAGCCCTTAGGCTATATTTCTTTCTCGATTTCCAATGAGTACGCGTGCCAGACAGTTATACACATATTTGAAGACATAGTGAAGGATTTGAGGACAGTTCAAGTCAAGAAGAATGCTTGTGAGTGACTTATGTGCATCTTTGTCCTCTTGCCTTAAAGCTTGATCAACCAAAGAGTGAATGCTAGTTACTCTTAGAGTTTGCCAGCTCCTAGACGGCCTGGTGGAGGACTAGGTGACCTTATCAGGTGAGTTGCTTGTTGGAAGGATCCTTAGTTCGAGACCCGCCAATCTGAAGTGGAGAATGAGTACTCCACTTGAGCCTCTCTGACTCAAGAGACCAGGTGCTCCAGTATGGACTAGAGGGTAATGGCAACTACTTAATACCATGGGGAAAATCTGATTATCACTTGTCCGCCTCTTTATTTGACGAGTTTTACTTCCATTGCTTATCTTTTTTTATGTGCTTAAGACATTGTGTGAGTCTTTTGCTAGACTCGATTTTATCTTAGTGATGCACTAGCTAGGTTTCTGTCGGGTTCATAAACCCGGGGTCTCTAATGGGCCTGCTTTCCAGCAAAGGCTCGGCCCAGCAGGCAACGTTGCGAACAACGCGCAAACTCCCGGCCCGGCCCAAGTGCCTAAACGACAGGCCCTGGCCAAGAAGGGACGGTGCTCGCTTCCGACTCCGACCCGCTTCTCCGATCGGGAGGCCTGGCCAAGAAGGGACAGTGCTCGCTTCCGACTCCGACCCGCTTCTTCGACCGGAAGGCCTGGCCAAGGAGAGCGACGCTCGCTTCCGACTCCGATCCGCTTCTCCGACCGGAAGGCCTGACCAGGGAGGGGCGACGCTCGTTTCCGACTCTGACCCACGTCTCCGACCGGGAACACACCAAACCTCTACCTGCGGCTCTTCTCCGACCGGCGCGGTCGGAGCCGACTGGGAACGACCAAACGGGGACGCCCGCTCGATAAGGACCCGAGAAATCAGGCGGACCAGATAAGGTAAGGCGCACAAGTCAACAACAATACCGAGGACTGTACCCTGCACACCTGCAGGACAGTACTGTCAGGACATGTTAGAAGGGTACTTTGTAGCCTTCTGACATGGCAGGACGCGAACAGTGATGTGGGCGTCGACATTTGTCCTGCAGTATGGTAGGCGTCGACATTCGCCATACCAGAAGAACACGATGGAACCAACCACATGCATCAGGACGTCAACGGTATTGTAGGCGCCGACAAACCGTCTCGTACCCGACAGCGTGGGCAACAAGACTAGGTAGCACACGCTCCCTCTCTCACTTGTAAGGTCGTTCCCTTCATCTATAAAAAAGAGATGCGCCCTCTCTCCAAAAGGAGGACGATTCGGACAACGGACAACAGACAATAGATGGATCGATCCGACGCACTCTCTGCTAGCTTTAGACACTCTAAAGCCACACATAGCACATGTTCAAATACTTAGCGCACGTAGGAGCTCCCGTCACTCTCGGCCCTTTAGTTCAGAGTCCGACCGGACCTCTTACACCCCCATCTTACTCCCACTCATTTGTAACCCCACAGCAAACTTTGAGCACCTGGGCTTAGGAATAAAGTCACCGACCGACTCAAACTGAACATAGGGCACGTTGCCTGAACCAGTATAAACCCTGTGTCATTGAGTGACAGTCCACATCCAATCACAACGTATGGCAAAACGACAAATATTTACTAGTCAGTCACTTTTCGCACCGGCAGTTTCTTTCTTGCAAATTCTCAATAAGGACTCTTTGCTAGTGTGTTCTAACTGGACACAACTTAGTGCGGTGGCCCTAGGGATCTTCTTTAGTTTTGCTTTAGTAGTTGTTCTAGGGCTAGTTCGTGCCTGGGGTGTAGTAGCTTTAATAGGTTGAGGTTTGTTGTTTAAATTTTTTAGAGACGCAATTTAAACCCTCCTCTTAAAGTCATCTGATCCTTATAGTTAGGAATTACATACACATTTAATAATATAATGTGCTAAAGAAATTTGATGACTAAAATTGCTTCCACACGGCCAGCAGACAACTTATCCTTGTTTATGGTGTTACGTCATATTTTTCCCAAACTTGCAGACTACAACACGTGCTCACACTTTCTATTTCCATCTACAATTTGGATCCATATAATTTAATGTTGCTCAGAAAATGGAGTGTTTTTTTTGTGCGATTGAAGATGGAGGTTGTTGTGGAGTTCCTAAAGGACTTCAAAAGTGTTTGGCCTACGTGTTCCTCAATTGATTAGTAGCGATCTGTGCATAATGGACTTCCACTGATTAGTAAATGAGACATTTATGTTTTATTATTTCTAGAAGACTTTAAGTAACTTTGTAATACTCTGAATTTATTTATTTTATGATATTAATATTGGTATTCTTATGGTGTACACGTCTTTGTTCTTAAAACTGGATGTAACATGACGCAGCAGTGGCGGTTGCGCTTAACGGTCTACATGGTATCGCCAATCCTTGGAAGCAACGGTCTCTCCCTCTAAGATCTAAGGGCACATGGTAATTATATGTATGTGGTATTTCTTTAGTTGTGGGTTTTGCAATTATATTTTAATTGGTATGGCATTTCTTTAGTTGTGGTCTTTGTGTTTTCCTACTTAAGAGATCTTCAAGAGTATTTTTATATCATTTCTAATTGATATGAATGAGATTTTAGTAAAAGAAAATGAGTCTGTCTACTACACAACCATGTGTTTTATGTAGTTTCAACACATGATTTTTTTTGCACCATAGGATTAAGATCCAACAGCATCCACCCTTCTTCTACCTCCAGTCTCCATAGATCACAGATCATAATTTTTTTTCTATGGAAGGACAAATCACAGATCTGCCGCCGCCGCCACCGCCACTGCCATGGCCGGCGCAGGCGCGCCGGGCGCGGGCACGGGCGCCGGGGCGAGCTCACCGGTCGCCGGCGCCGGCGGCGGTGGTCACCGGTGAGAAAGAGAGAGGGAGAGAGATAAAAAAATCTATTTGTTTTTTTTTTTTAAAACACATGTGTGTTGTATAGCATTTCTGAAAAGAAAATACCCTCCAACAACTTTTTTAATTAGATCTCTAAATCTTTTATTCTGGATTTCTCGCTTTACAAAGATGAAAAACGTGGCTAGATACGAGATATACAGAAACTGTTGGACGGTAGGAAGATATTAAAAATGATTTTATTCAAATGACTCGGGATGATTTAGAGTGTGGGTTTAAGATAGTCTCTCTAGATCCAGGAGATGCTCTGAACCACGTAAATGTTTAGCATTTTTTGCCCTTCCTTCCAAAAGTTCAAGCAAAGGTTCTGGCCCTTGTTGGGGAGGAAAATGGGCTAAGCTCACTGCTCACCTTTTGTATACTTGTCAATAGTTAGTGCACCGTCACTAAAACCACTAAAACTATCAGCAGCACATTGATCAGGCGTGTTCTGATTGTAACATCTACAGGCTCCAACGAAATGCAGAGATGTGGAAAGGACAAATAGGAGATCACACGAACGGAGTTATGGAAAGGACAAACCAATTTGATGCAAGCCGGATCAAATCCAGAAAAAAACCACCTTTGTAACATGTTAGCTCTCTTGCAAAATATTTACAGATGCAAGGTATCCATAATTCCACACGTGCCTAGTCTTTATGGCATGTTCGCTTGAACTTATTAGCTGACTTATCAGCTAAAATCTATAATATTTTTTCTCACGATAAAACAGTTTCAGACGGCTTTAACACCGGTCGAATATGCCCGATCGTTTGGCCATTTCATTTTCAAGTTCCACGCAAACCAACAACCGTATTACGTGGCAGGGATTTTACTGGTAGGCTGGCGAATCCCCTATGCAAATAACAGGGGGTTCCCGGCCGCCGCTGATCTCGCCGTTACAAGCGGCCGCGCTCGCACCAGTCTTCTCGGCGCCGAGCGGAGGGCCGGCGGCGTCGTCAGCCGCGCCCTGGACGCCTGCTTCTTGCCGGCCGCGGAGGGAGGGCCGCGGTGCGCATCCTTGAGGCCGACGCCGCAGCTCCGCGACGTCTTGAGGCGCTTCGCCGGCGGCTTGGGCAGGTCCTCGAGGCCGCCCACCGCCGCCAGCGACGCGAACGACTGCGACTTGCCGTCGAAGAACTTGGACAGGCCCCTCCTGCACACCGCAAACAAAGCAGCGCGGCGTTGTCAGATCACAGCAGCACACCCGCCAAGACCAAATCTTTGTAAGCCGGAAGCGACGCGGCAGCAATGCCTGGCCGGCCGGCGCGCGGCCACGACTACGTACTTGATCGGGAGGTGCGTCATGAGGGAGGCCATCTCGAAGTGGCAGGTGGACCCGGACGAGCTGGCGTCGTCGGCGAGGTCGACCCCGTCGGAGGACGACGACGTGGAACGCGCCGCGGAGGACTCGGACGGGCAGCCGATGTCCTCCTCCTGCTCCTCGAACCTGCTGATCACCTCCTCCTTGCCGCGCGCGAACAGGACGTAGGCCTCCATTCCCCAACTCCACCAAAGCAGATCACGCGAAAGAACGAACGAACGAACGAGCGAGCGGTGGAACGATGAGGTGGTACGATACGATGCTCTAAGCTGACGACTGTTGCGGGGCTGCACGACACGACGAAGACGAAGAAGGCATGGGGAGGGAATGGAGGAAGGAAGCCAGAGCTATAAAGGTAGCGGTGGCGGAGGGCGGAGGCAGGCGGATAAGAATGACGACGAGTAGCGGGGGATGCGCATGCGCGCGGGAGAAGATAAACGAGCCGTCAGTCAGCTCGCGGGATCAACAAAAAAAACGGGGGGAAAGGTGTGGTATTATCTACAGCAGTCCGTCTCGTTCTCATCCGTTCAACGGCGAGCGACCCTGCCTGTCGTCCTCCCTTTTCTTTTGCTGTCGGAGGAGTGGGAGTGGGTTAACGGGGTGCTGCGTCGTGGGAAGGAAGAGGAGGACGGAGAGGATAAGGCCTCCACCTGTTTGCTTGCACGGTTTCGCGAGGAGATGCGCGGCTCTGCTCTGCTGCTGCTGTGCCCGCACGGGTTGGGGCCAGTTTGGATGTCAAAATTTTTGATAAAATGTTACTATAGTGTTTTCGTTGTTATTTGACAATGAGTGTCTAATTATAGTGTAATTAGGTTTAAAAGATTCGTCTCGTGGATTTCGTCTAAACCGTGTAATTAGTTTTATTTTTTATTTATATTTAATGCTTCATGCATGCGTTAAAGATTCGATGTGACAGAAAATCTTGAAAAATTTGGCATTATGGGGTGCAACTAAACAGGGCCCGGCGTGCCGACCAGCCCCGGCTCTGCCTCTGCACTCCTGCACGCTGCAGCAACTGTCCTTGGCAATCTTTTGCCGTCAGATCTCTTGCTTGCTAAAAAAACAAAAAAAAACGTTCGTGTCAGCTGCGAATGCTCGGATTGTCACGCTGTCTTTTTTGTTGTTTTATTTAAAACGTTGTACCATATGGAGACGAAAAGGCTTGCATGTAACGTGATAACGTCGGTCTTCTTTTGTATGAAAGGGATCAGAGCATCAAATCGTTCAAAAGATTTGAGGGTGATCTTTCGAAACAAAAAAAAAGTTTAAGGGTTGCTTGTGAGTTACCATCAGTGTCTCCAGAGGCAGTGGCGGATATAGGACGGGGACAAAGTGGGCTAAATAATACTCCCTTCGGTTCTCTAAAGCAAGTCGTTTTGGACATCGATACGGTCTTTAAGAAACGACTTTCACTATAACTTTTTGCTATAAAATATTTATAAAATATAGTCAATATATACTTTTATGAAACTACATTTCGAGATGAATCTACTTACATCACTTTCATATTTTCAAACTCAACCCAAAAGAAGTTATTTGTAGTCAAAGTTTAAAATGTTTGACTTAAGACAACCTCAAAACGTAGAGAACCGGGTGTCTGCACTTTAGTTGGACTAAACAGCCAAACACTTCGCATGGGGATCCTATTGGAATTGGGATCCTAAGGAAACTTGGGCATTTATTACCTGGACCATATTTGCAATATATTTACATAGTAGAACAAATCCAAATTGGAAGGGTGCGAATTCCGCACTTGTAGCTTCGATAAGATTTCTTATAATTTGGATCTGCTATTTTGGTATCAATCTGTTAGGAATAGGTTTACATAGTTACGGTTCATTTACATTACCATCTAAATAATTACATAACATAAAACCTGAAGGTTTTTTCCTTTTTTGTTTGATTTGAGAACCCTTTGAAAAGACGTTAAAGGGGTTCTAAAAAATTCGAGATGGATCTAATTAGACTTTTTTGCTCTTTTCTGAATTTTTTATTTTTCCACTCTGGAATATAGAGCGGACTGGTTAAAAAAAGAAAATCCTATTTAGTATAGTAATTTGATTAAAAGTGGGCTAAAGTTTTTTAGTCCTTTAGTCCACAAAACTGGACTAAAATGAACTAAAAGGTGTTGGGGACACCCATGCCCCTCATTTATTGTCCTCTCACTCAGGGTAAAAGGGTCTTTCTTCTACATCATTTAATAATTTTAGTCCATTTTAATTCAAGAAACCAAACACTACTTTAGTTCACTTTTATTTCATGACTAAAATAGACTAAAACTTTAGTTCATGGACCAGAGAATCAAGTAGGCCTTAAGTAACTATGCTATAATAAAGAAATCTGGCTCACCAGGGGCTGTAGCCCTGACAGCCCCCTTTAGATCCGTACCGAGGGTGTCACACAAGGATGGTCGGTCGGCCGAGGAGCAGCCCCCGCCGTGCGTGCCAGATCAGCGCGGCATCAAGGCGCCAGCGGCAAGCTAAAAATACGGCCTGTCCTGCGGGGAGCCATGAGTAATCGCAACGAGGAGCAGATGCGTCTCCCCGTGGCTCAGAGCTGCCCGCTTGTCCACGTCAAGCGGCAGGCTGCAGATGTGCTCCAAACGTGACTCAGGGACACATAAGACTGTCTCCGAGGATCGATACTCAAAACACATATCATTTCATATTCGGACAGCGCTATAGTCGAAGGGTTCAATATTTATTTTTAGTTTTCTTCGACAACAAGGTCCAAATGAGAATTTTTTCTGTAAATGGGTCTCCAGAAGAGAGAATACTCAGATTTGAGTTATACCTCTTTTGACACCTAAAATAAGTCTTCTGTATAGGTATTCTGTTAGAGACTATAGATATCGTGTTGGTGATGATTTTGAGTTTGGGTCTCCAGGTGTCGGAGACAGCCTAACCGCACGTCGTTTTCGCCTTCACCGCAGGATCGCGAGCGGGCGTCAAATGCTACTATAATGCTGCGCTTTGTACTCATTCTGGTTCAAGTACGACGGTTGAAGCGGCATTTATTAGTCAGACTTGGCTCGGGATATAAAAAATAGAGAATTTGGAAAATATAGGAAAAGCGTTTTCTCGTTGGGTCGGGCCCATGCTTGTCGGTTGTATGGGCTAACATTCCTATATTAACGGCCATGGCTCGCAACGACGGAGCAGGCTAGCGGGGCTCTATCAGGGAAGCCCACGAAATGTTACCCAACGTTCGTTCCCGCCTAGTAGGCTTCAAGCCCACCTGAAAACTAAGCTGGGTTTGCCGTTGCGCGGTGCGGCCCGCCTGATTACGCGTACTGTGTGCTGACTGACTCCAAATCTTATGGAAGATTTTTTCTGTTGTTGTCTTTCATAAGTTGCCACGTAACATGTCACACAAGACAAACAAAACAACGAAAATACACCAGATATACGTCACATGACAGCTTCTGGAAGATTTTGATGCTTGTTATCTTCCACTTTCAGAAATCAAAATGTGCCACGTCAAGAAATTTAAAAAATGACAACACAGCTACAGTACACATATCCAACGAATAGAAAGAGCTCAGAAATTACAGCACATATTAATTCACAGAAATTACAGCAACACATCTCGCGACACCTGAGATGGCCGCGACGGCGGCGTAGAACACGGAGGAAAACGATGAACACCAAAGGAAGAGCAAGACCAAACATCAAAGCAACACCAACATCAGAAGAAGAAAATGACCAATGCATCAGAGGCAAGGTTTTGGATTTCGTTTTGCGTTTTTTTTCGGCCAGGGCCGAAAAACCCGAAATTCGCGAATTTCGACCGAAATTTCGAAAATTTCGTGTAAACCTGCACGTTCAAACTTAGGTGTATTTTGGCGAAATCACCGAATTTTTTTAAAAAATCGGACGAAATTTGAGACGAAATTTCGGCTAAATTTCGTTACGTAAATAGAAAAAATGCTTTTAAGTTAGAAATAGAGAAGAGATCCACAAATACAATATTCCACGGTCCACAGGAGGGCATAACACGTACAAGTTCATACAATATCTGTGCAGAACATACGCATGTCCAGTTCATAGTTTCATAGTCATAGCGGGAACATAGATAAGTGATAAGTCCATAATAGTTCATAAAAGGGGTGCGAAAGAGATCAAAAGTCCATAGTTCAAATTCGAGAGACAGTCCATACTTAAAATCTAAAGACAAAGACCACATAGCTAATAGAGAAATCCTTGACCCTCTTCTTCTTCCTAGCACTTTGTCCCTTCGATTATCGTCCCTCTGGTTGCTCTTCAAATTGTTGGTGTGTGCCCAGAGTATCACCTATTGAAATAATTAAACACATTAGCCTCTTTGTCTTTGGTCAAAAGAAAAGAAGTAAATTCACACATGAGTAATTACCATCCCTATGCTCGGTTCATTATACATGTCATTATTTGAGCTACTATCGGCCAGATTCTCACATAATGGGGCTGCCATGAGGGCTGCTATCATCGTGTCGTTTTCGGTTTCTACAAAATCTTCTTCTTCATCTTCAACAACCCTCTTACCTTTTCTCCTCCTATTAGCCCTATGTAAAGCAAGAATTTTCCTCTTCTTTGACCGACCAAGCAATTCTTCAAGACAAAGATCATCATCTACAATTTTTGGCCTGTTCAACCAATCCATGATTGGGTTTGATTCATCAAATAACGTGCAATCCATCAAACAGAGCACATGGATCAGCCTCTCTCTCTTCTGTTTGATTTTTCCTACACCTTGCTTGAGGCGTTGCTTTAAATTGTGGCGTACATACACAAGCTTTGCAGACTTCTCATAACCAAGGCGGTTTCTCGGTTTTGTATGAACTAGTGCAAAAGTACTCCAATTCCGCTCACACCCACTAGATGAGACACTGCTGCTGAAACAATACGAATGGCAAACTTCTGCGACTACGGTGTATCACCACCAAATAATACCCACCAATCATTTGAAAATAAGAGGTACATGATATATCCATAAGGAGCATACAAAAAAAATAAGAGGTACATGATGTATTAGGAAGGAGCATACAAAAAATGAGAGGCAGTCGTGATTAAAAATTACTGCAGGCATTTTGCCTCATCTGCACCCTTTGCTAATTTTCCATCAAATTTTCTCTCATAGGATATAAAGGTACGAATTTGTCTTATTGCTTCAACCCCATCCTCATTGATTCATTAGCCTTTCAATTGCCTCTTGAGAGCTCTCAATACTGTTATTTTCATGAAGCCGGTGTTGATAGTGCCCTCTTTGGATCAAGGACACAGCAATTTGCAAGCATAGAGAACACATTAGTATCTTTGTTTTCCAATGAAAACTAGACATGAATAAATTGTTTTTCCTTACCAAAGCAACAATGAATGTGTCATCATAGAGATATTGAACCCTCTCCTTAATCACTCTCTGTGTATCATTTGCATCTATGTGTCCCTCACCTAAATAGACCTCCATCTCCCTAATGGCACTCAACAATCTTGGCATTATTCCAAAGAGCGTCCCCTCATCTCCATCCACATAGCGGCAATCTTGAATAGAGTGGGCCAATTGTATCTAAGACAACCTTGACATCATCCCACCACCGAGAACTTGTCATCTGACTATCAACATACTTGAAGCCGGGCTCATTGTTCCAAGCAATTGTTCCTCCACTCATCGAGAGACCATCCTTTGCCGGAATTTATCTTTCCTATCCCACAAACTCGGAGGAACATGAAGGCAGTTCAAATCTGGTTGCATTCCATCGAACTATCTCCCTCCAATCCTTCTTTTCATCTCATTATGCAGCCTATTGTGGCTATGTAGGAAATTGGTACATTTTTTTACTTTGGAGACAATATCATCAACCTCGGAAAATTTACCAATATCCTTCAACATTAGGTTGATTGTATGAAATGCACATGGCTGCCAAACAATACGGGGTACTCGTCAATAAGCTTGGCACATGCTTTCTTGTAATTTGCCCCATTATCGGTGACAAGCTGCACAATATTCTCGGGGCCAATGTCATCTACCACTTTCTTAATGTGTGTATACAAATATTACGCAAGACATGCAAAGACACAAAAATTAGAGCACATACTGAATCATGAAAGATAATCTGCAAGACATACAAAACGACATAAATTACACGCATTTTGGATGTGCTCACTTGCATTGATAGCCTTATGGAAGAATATCGCCCATGGCAATACAATGAAGTTGATAATACTCATGCTTGTCGTACCTGTCCATGAGTCACACATGACTGTAACACCATATTTCTTCCAATCCCTTTTAAAGACCTCAACAGCCTCCTCAATGCTTTTATAGTTAGCATCCAAACATGGGCCATCGATGTCACTCCCCATCGAACAACCTACTTGTTGTTCCTAACTCTTGAGTCAACCTCATTCTTTGCTCGAAAATAAGGACAATTAGCTTTTTACCCTGCAATGTCATTTGCATGAAACCATTTGGACCAAGCTTGTGCAAGTTTTTCCACCACTCCTTCCTTCAAGATGGTGTCAATCCTAGGTTGGACAGAACTAGAAGATGTAACAAATGAGTCAATCCTTGGCTGTACAGTAGGAGGTCTCCTGCATGATCCGCTACTAGCTGCTTTGAGGCGAGATGAACTACAGATCCATGCTCATATGAGGCTGCCTCATATTCACTTCTTCTTTGCAAATCATTATCTTGTCTTGATAATGCCATTAACAAGCCGCATCTGCTGCTCCTCCTCATCGCTTGCCACATAAATACTTCCTTTTCCACCCATCTCACTCACAAGAGTATTTTCCAACCTCTTTTGGTCCTCTTTAAATCTTTCTTCCTATCCTTAGATTCTTTATGCTTTCTCCACATAACATGCTTCACATCACTTGGCACCTTCTAAAAAAAGCGACATCACCTTTTGACTAGATCTTTGTAGTTAGTCTCGTTGCACCTCCGGATCTCTTGGTAGCGCCACAAAACCCACATTTAAATCCTTGTCCAACACTAAAACCATAATTCCACACATTGAATATGTTGTCATCTTTTACTTGACCTGCACAAAAGACCATTCAAAGACATTGGCTTGATAAATAATATGCAACTACTAATACAAATTTCTGCAATTTTACCTATGGCGGTAGAGGGTGGTCTTTGCATCCACATCAATAAGCACCGCCGGAGAAAGCACTCCACTCTGCTAGAATTGCTTGTACCCTCTCCACTGAAAATTCACATTTTAAAGTACACATTAGCTAAATTTGGCATACAATAGGATGACATTTTCCTTAGAGATTGAAAGCGAGCATCGGGATCAAGCGCCACCTTAATAGATTGAACTCATTTTCCTCGAAATGGAGCAGAGCATCGGGGATCAGACTACTACCATGCATTGTGCATACATTACCTAGATCGAGACATGCTTTTGCAATCGAGTGAAAAATGCAACTCCTATCTTACTTGTTTCATGGGAATAGAGTCGAATACACAATCAAAATTAACCAAATCAGACATGGTTCCACAATCCACAATTTCTAATCAACTGTTTTGGGGATCTGAAATTACGAAACGACATTATCTCGGGATGGCATACCTTGTAGGAGGAGGAAGCGATGATGACATCTTGAGCGCCGCCGCCGAATCGAGTCGAGTGCCGCTTTGCTCCCGCCCTCGCCTCTCCACGCTAAGCGTCATTGTCTCGCCTGAGCTCGCCAGACTGCGCGCCCATTTCTCGCCTTGCCACACACAAGCGTGTGTGTCTCTCTTCTACTGTTGAGCCCCACCGGCGCTGGGGATGGGCACCTATTTTGGGGCGCTCGCTCTGTGGCGCTTGATCGCCTACGGACCAAGCGACCGCCGCCAAAGTGAACGAGGAGAAGGAAAAATGAAACCCTAAGGCTGCCGATTGCATATTTGGGGGAGTTAGGGTTAGCAGTAGAATGGGCTTGGGCTGCTATATCGATAGGGACCGGGTCTGTTTTAAATGGGCCGAGAGTTTCAAATCCGAATGGGCCAATTTCGCCCCGGGTCGAAAGAAGCGAATTTTGCAAAATTTCGCCGAAATTTCGCCGAAATTTTTTTCCCTGATCAGAGGTAACCCAATCAACCCCCAAGGACCTTCATCTCAGAAAAAAAATCTCCATAAATTTGCACCTGCCTTTTGCTACGAATTACTAAAAGAAACACACCAAAAACAGGAATGTAGTTGTGCTGCTGCTGCAAGGGTACCAAAACTACTACAGCCAGTCCAGCAGCTGCAGCCTAGACAGCTGTAAAAAATCATAGCCGAGCACAGCAAATTGCTATTGATAAGAGTAGGTCTATAGTCCTTAGTGTGGCTAGAGCAAACTACAAGGACATGCTCATTAGTTGTGTGTGCCATGTGCATCCATTTCTCTTTCGCTTCTGCTTAACGGCCGCTGTGGCTGCAGTAGTTATCGCTATAGTAGATGTCAGTTCATGGGCTGCAGCTCCAGCCACAGTTGTAGCTCAAACGAACACCCTGCATCATGATAAGAAGGTAAATCAAAATCCTAGCTCAGCCCTATATCAACCCAAAAAAAACATCCCAATTTACATGCCATACAACTAGAAGACTGGAACGTAGTCTGCATAACGATCCAATCAATCTATGCAAACATGCACCTCCTTGTGTTATCTGCAAGTCTGCAAAAAGGTAATTTGGGAACTAGTAGCAGCAAAGAGAATTTTGATTTACTTGTATCCTCATCTACTATTTCACTTCAAGCATCTTCTATCCAAACCAACATACAGCCAGAACAGTTCACCTAAAACTCTCTGCCTTCTCCAAAGACCTGAACCAATGAAGCCGGCATTCCAAAATAATTTGTAGGCTTCTCTTATCAAGCATCAGCACAAAGAGATACCGCTTGTTTCTAATCTGAAACGTGTGACAAATAGCAGCAGTAAATTATAGGCATTTGGAAGTAAGAAGCAGCAGTACAGAGCACAGTGATTTCAGACTAGCGCAAATAGCCTCGGACAACACCGCCGCGGACACAGTTGACAACGCGGCGGGCCGCCGCCGCCGCTGCAGACAACGCCGCGGCCAACGAAACTAGCGGACAACGCCTCCCAGAACAACGAATTAGATGGGCCCACGAAAGAGAAAACAGTGAGTCTGTACAAGTAGAAAAGCACGAATCTTAACATACATCTAGACCATACAAAAGTGGGAAAAAAACGCACAAAAAATATGCTGGCAGATATTTAGAAATTCCGAAAACAAACGGGCTGGTCCCGGCCTGAGGAGCCCTCCGACGCACGGGCACGGCTCGCTCTCGCTCCTTCTCCACTGTATCGTTCGTTTCGCTTTGGCTGCTGCCATGCCATGACAACGCGCGCGGCCGGCATAGTGCACGCCGGCCGAGCCGGCGAATGCCAGATCGCGGCGGAGCATGCACGTACGTACGCGTCACCGGCAGGCACAGGCGCACCGCCGGGCACGTCTCGATCCGTGGAGCTCAGCTCACCACCTCCTGCATTTGCGTGCTGATCTCTCCCCGCGCGCGCCGCTCGATTCACGCTGGTGCCTCTCTAGGGCCATGAGTGGAGGACACGTGATGATGAGATCACGGCACAGGTTTGCTTCGTTCCATGACTGTTCCTTGCTCCTTCATGTCCAACTGTTCCATGACTGATCGATATGCCGTAGCCACCGCGCCTGTACGACGCCCGACGCCAACACATGCACATGTAACACCGAGCTAGTCCTCGCGCGCGGTGGCTAAACATGGGATCAAAATCCAGTCCACTCCGTCATTCGACGCCTGGCCTGCTTGGTTGGCTTGATTCATATCGTTGCTGGTTCGTGAAGAAGCACTGCTAGCTGGTTTGTATGGGAGAAAAATAATGTTCCGACTGGAAATTTACGATCTATACGATCATTTCTCTCCAGCCGAACAGTCTGGGGAGCGAGCGAGCGGGCACGTTGACCGATCTACAGGCGCATCTTGTCCACGATACGTCGATAATACCACGACCCACTGCTGCTCGCCTACAGAAGCGGATCTTGCTGCCGCGCCACCGCCATGGCCGTAGTTGACCGCAGCAGGCGACTCGGATCCGTCGATCGAGATCGCAGTGGCTCGCGCCGGGCGGCTCCATCTCCATGAAATTTTAGCAGCACCATCCAATGGCCGCGTGCCTGGGCCTAATCAGGGCCTGGATGCGCGTGTCACGGAGAATCCCCAGGGTCGCAAGGGGACAGAAACGAGAGGGCTCACACCACCTCACATGCGTACGAGTGCCGTGGCGTCCGTGGCGCCCTGGCGCCCGTCCGTGGAAGTCCAACCTCTGTGTGTGTCCCCGCCATTATCGATCGGTGGTCCAGTCCAGCCAGAAGTTACCTGAAAGAAGGCAGGCGGCAGGCCCGTGGAATCAAAATGTTCCCGGTGGGTCGCTGGGACAGGGGAGCGCTAGCGCACCCTTGTTCCAGTTCCGGGCCTTCCTTCCCCGGTGAGCGCCTGGTTGATACGTTCCTCCTCTGGTTCCTACCAGATCCTCTGCCGTAATTTCACCGTGACTTGTCACCGACATACGGAGTACAAACACAAGGGGGAAAAAACACGCTAGGCATGAGGTCCACCTGTCATTTACAGCGTCACACTCCCACGCCGTGCAGTCACGCAAGAGAAACTATGGCCCGTTCGCTTGGCTGAAATTGGCTGGAAAAATAGATCAACGCTGAAATGTTGTGAAAGAAAAATACTATTTCGGCTGAAAAAAGAAGCCGAATAAGCCGGCTTTTAAGGTAAGACAAACGGGGCTAGTGTAGTAGCTATATAATTCCCGTTGACATAAACTCAAGACTTTTCTGGCTCTGTTCGCTTGTCTTATGAGCCGTATTTTTTCAATGAATGAATAGTGTTTTTCTCTCACCGTCTCTTTGGCCTGATATTAGATGATGATATTAAGAGCAAATAAATTCGACAACTGTAGTACGCTGCGTAAAGCTGTAATAAGTTCATGACTTGTATTGTGTCCAATCTACGATGCTACTTACCTCTGTACTTTATGCTCAAATGCGAATGCCACTGTCTTAAGGACATACGTTCAAAAAGAAAAAAGCAAATATAAAAAATAAAAATTGAAACGGAGTTGCGCCGCACAGCAAAGTTGACAGCAAAAGGTGAATAAATGAATAAAAGGATACAAACAAATGCTGGTGTTATGAAATCTTTTGAATTTTACTTGTACATAGCATCAACCATCTGAAATTAAGAACTCGACAAGAGCTAATCTGTGGAACTCAACAAGAGCACTTGTAGTACATCTATACGTGTCTACGGACAATTGATGTTTCACTCCCATCAAAAAGCATAGTACAATCTAGGTTTATTAGTTAAACACCATTGCTGCATTGCATTCTTCCCTCCCATCCAGCCTTTTGATTCCTTTCTACGTCAACTCCTTTCCACTCACTATTCTCAGTCTATTATTATCCACAGAAAACAAACATGCAAAGGCCACTTCAAAAAAAACACTCCCCACTTAAAATACCCTTTAAAAACATCTATAAAAAGCAGGAAGGACCCAGAAACCTGCAAAAGTACCCAAGCTGAAAGCACCACACTTGCAGAGTTCCTCCTCAGTCCACCCCACTCCCCAGCTTCCTCCTCAGTCCACACTTGCAGAGTACCATACCGGCACCGGCACCGGCAGCGAGCAGTCGGGAGCCATGGCTCCGCCGCTTCTGCTCTTCCTCCTCCTCCTCCCGGCCCTCGCCGCCGGACACCAGCACCCGTCCTCCTACGGCTCCTCCGCGCTCTCCGAGTGGCGCCCCGCCAAGGCATCCTACTACGCCGCCGACCCCGAAGACGCCATCGGTACGCTTCCAGACTTGCCTGCCTCATTCATTGTTCATCCCATCAACCGCAATTCTGCCAGCCGACCTTGGGCATCTTTAATTCGTCGTATCAATGTTGCAAGCACGCATAATGATTTCTCTTTTAAGGGTGCCCCTGTAACGAAATTTTCCCCCGAACCGCACGTTCGGTTACCGGAATTGTGCGTCCGTACGGTTCTTGATTGATTCCGGCCGCATGGTGCTACCCGTAGAAGCTTTGTTCCTAACTCTTGCTCTGCTATGCGGCGTGCAGGTGGGGCGTGCGGGTTCGGGGATCTGGGGAAGCACGGGTACGGGATGGCGACGGTGGGGCTGAGCACGGCGCTGTTCGAGCGCGGCGCGGCGTGCGGCGGCTGCTATGAGGTCAAGTGCGTCGAGGATCTCAAGTACTGCCTCCCCGGCACCTCCATCGTCGTCACGGCCACCAACTTCTGCGCCCCAAACTACGGCCTTCCCGCCGACGCCGGCGGCCACTGCAACCCGCCCAACCACCATTTCCTCCTCCCCATCCAATCGTTTGAGAAGATTGCGCTCTGGAAGGCCGGCATCATGCCCATCCAGTACCGCCGGTACGTGCCACTGCTTCTTTTGCTGCTGCTAGATCTGAGATTCGAAATTGTGAAAGCGCTTGCTGACCTAGAATTGTGTTGGTTAGCACAATGTGGAACCCAAGAAAAGCTGAATTGCAAGTGTCCGTTGGTGAAGAAAGTGTAGAGGAGGAGGAAGTGGACCCTCTTTGTGTTGTCAACTTGTGTGAGCGTTTCAACCAGATACTAGTTTCATCAGTAGTCACGACTCTTTGGGTTTTGGCTATCAACAAAATTACATGGTCCCTCAAAACAAAACAAAAATTGCATGGTAGTGTGCATGAGAATTAGAGATCTATTTGATTGCTCTACTTCTGATTCAGGGCTGTAAAATTTTTGGGTTGGGTTAAAATAGAGCTGACTTATATGTCACCGGTGATAACATTTGTGGTAAATGGTGGTTGCCATCCTAAACACTTCTTCATTTTTTCATGCTATGTTTCTTGACCAGCTGAGTGGTCATTAGAACCAAGAATCAGTAGGATGAATTGCACCAACACACCGAATTCAAAAACGTAAAAAAAAATGCTCATAGCTGAGCTAGTCTATGGATTTTGCCAAATCTAAATCAGAACTTCAGAGTTCTGATAATTCTGGGCAGCATTATGTGTTATTTTCCATTGGTTGCCTCTGAGGAGTGGCATAACTATCATGGTAGCCAGAAAGAAATGTGTCAAGAACATCTGCACCTTTGCACAGGCATTTAACAACGCACAGTTCATTTACTTCCTGGGGAACATGGCTACATGAGATGTCCTTTAGTGCTAAGTAATTCCAATTTCCAAAGCCACAATGTAAATTATACTGTTATGTTACTTGTAGTTGATCTTAACCTTGCTTTCTGTGTTTTCTGGTAACATTTTATGATGATTGGTACTTGGTACGTCTGTTTCAGTAATTCAGTCCAACAAACACAATCTATCTAAAATATGACATATGACTGTTCGTATTAGACAACTTCAGGTAGTGACTAATCTGACATTTCCCGTGCCAGAGCCAAACAGATTACAAATGTACTTGCATGCATTCATAAATGAGTCAAGTACTAATCTGACATTTTCAGTGCCATTGGAAAGATAATTTTATATTGTTTCAAAAAAAAATTATGAATTTACTTATATGTGCTGTCCAATACCTGTACAAATATTCTACTAATGTTCAATCATCATTATGTGAATATAAGTTGACACTCTGCAGTGTAAGGTACATGTTGCTATAATTTCCTACACGGCTGGTTGATAAAATGTGCTGCTATCGAATTTATTTCCTGATTGATCAATATTTCAGAGGACAATAGGCCTGAGGATATTTGGCTGAAATCATCCACACTGTCGTGTCTTTAGTCTTTACGCTGTTTCAGACTTTTATTCCCAGAACTTGTTACATACTAGCTCATTTATCACTATCAGTGTTTCCATTCGAATATACACTTATAGACAACTGTTCTTTTACCCTGAAACATATGTTACTATACGATACAGCTAACCAGAGCTGTATAATAACATGTTAAAAACAAAGCAATAGCGACCGATGTCAGACTGAGCTTACATTGACCATGTTTCCTTGCTTGTTTGCAGTGTTAAGTGCCTCCGTGAAGGTGGTGTCAGATTCTCTGTCAATGGTCGACACTTCTTCTTTACAGTCCTAATCAGCAATGTTGGTGGCGCGGGTGATGTTACATCTGTGAAGATCAAAGGAACAGAGTTAGGATGGCTCTCGATGGGCCGCAATTGGGGCCAGGTGTGGCACATCAACTGTGACATGAGGGGACAACCTCTGTCGTTTGAGCTCAGCTCAAGCGATGGCAAGACGCTAACCAGTTTCAACGTCGTGCCCAAGGATTGGGAGTATGGCAAGACATACACGGGGAAGCAATTTCTTCTGTAGAGAATGAGTGCCACAAGATCAGCTTACAGTTTCTCATTTTTGTTCTGATCCTACGAGTTGGGATGTGGTGTATATTCCTCTGCAGAACAAGCAACATCATTATTAGGAGAAAATTACTTAGTGCAAGGCCTCAGATAGTTACTCTGGCTCATAAATGCTTTTTCATGTACCCCTCATAGTTGTTCTAAAGAGGCTTGATGTATCATTCAAAATAGAAGGATGTCTCCGGAGTATTACAATATTTTACCTGGCAAGCAATGATAAAGTGTCTCTGTATTTCTGTGCTTGCAACAAGGGCAGCAACTGCAACTCTTGTTTCTCTGTTTCTTTTTGTTTATTTAGCAGTCAGAGTCAGCTTATGCCAAACTCTGACGCTGGTCTGCAGTTGCAGAATGTAGTAGAAATACATGAAGATGAAACATATTACCAAATCCAGGCACTCATTTTATTCAGGAGTTAACGACCTTGCAGATGGAATCATGAAGAGAGAAGTATTAGTGTATTACTACTTGAGAGCAGAACATTGTGTTGAAGTGATATGTTCAGTTCAAAAGTCTGAAATGATCAAGGGGAAAATACGTGACCACTGGCCCAAACTGAAAATCCGAGCCTCAAACAAGCAGAGATCTGAAAAAATGATCCATTCTTCCATGAGTTCTCAGTTTGCTGCCAACCACCATACTCATTTTTTTCAGATCGACTCCATGGTTCCATTACAGGGATGCGCCCATTATCAATTAACTAAGAATGTAAAGTTAAAAACAAAAGCCTGAAACAGGCAAATTGTAAAGCAAAGAAGCAAATGGCCCAAAGCCCCAAACTGAAGCTGAGCCTGAGACAGTGAGACCACAAGCAGAGATTTGAAGCAAACATTCATCAATCATCAACAAACGCAAGCAGAGAGATCCAACCAATGAGGCTGAACCCTTGCAGCTTTCTCAACAGAATAAAAATGGCAATTCAACACATAATAGAATAATAGAAGCATGTCCAGAACTGCATCCATCTCAGTGGAAGAATCTTGAACCAGAACAAAACGCAAGAACTAGAAACACGAACCGACGGTTTTCCATTGATAATGGCACCTAGATATTACAACAAACACACAAAGCGTAGATAGAACAACAACCACAAAACACAACACCGATACGGAGAGCACAGACTACACTAGACTAGGCACACAACACGACCACAGCCGCCACCGCCCAGCGCATAGAGTTCGCCACCGGAAGGAACCGGCTTAGCCGCCAAAGCCGTAGAGGGTGCGGCCCTGGCGCTTGAGCGCGTAGACGACGTCCATGGCTGTGACGGTCTTGCGGCGGGCGTGCTCGGTGTAGGTGACGGCGTCGCGGATGACGTTCTCGAGGAAGATCTTGAGCACGCCGCGGGTCTCCTCGTAGATGAGCCCGGAGATGCGCTTGACGCCGCCCCTCCTCGCCAGCCTCCGGATCGCCGGCTTCGTGATGCCCTGGATGTTGTCGCGCAGCACCTTGCGGTGGCGCTTGGCGCCGCCCTTGCCCAGCCCCTTGCCGCCCTTGCCGCGCCCCGACATCGCCGAAACGGAGAGCTTCGCTGCTGGAACTTGGAGTGCGGATCAGGAGGAAGCGAGGGAGAGGATTTGTGTGAGTGCTGAGTGGTAGCGGATTTGGGGTGGGAGGGGTATTTATCGGTGGGGTTTGGGAGGGAACGCGAAAGTTTTGAGGAGTGCGGAGCGGGAGGTGGGTGGTTTCGGGTCGATCCGTGGGACTGTGGGGCTGGCGCGTTGGATCGGGAACGGAGGGGAGGGATGCGGCAGGGGGTGTTGGCACGGATCGGTGACGTGGCGGAGAGCGCGGGGACATGTTGGGAGGTTGGGGATCGCAGAAGAGGGCCGAGGATTTTGAGCTGGTTCTACTGCAACTTTGGGCTGGACTGGACCAAATGAATGTAAACAAGACAAGCTCGTGGACCGACAGAACTGGGCCAGCCGACTAGAGGAGTAGAATTCGGCGAAGTGGGCAACATGTCCGGTGCATTGCTAGAGACAAAACGGTTCCTAAATAATATCGAAAATCGATTTTTTTTCAGTTTATTTGATTCGGTTCCGGATATGACCAAACAAATATGAGTTTATTGAGAAAGCATAAAGAAATCACAAAATCATCATGAACTTAGGGTTGGCTGACTACAAAACGCTTTGGGCTTTGCTACGGTACTCCCGTTAGAGCAAAACAACTCCAAAATACTCTATATCCTTTTTAATTGTTATTTTAATTGTTATGAATAGAGATTTTGATGGAAAATACCCTCAAATGGTTTCTTTAAGTGGTTATCCAAATATTGTCATTCTCTATTCCGGATTTCTTGGTGGCAAAAGATAGATAGCGAGAATGACTCTCAAGAGTGTGCACGAGATATAAAAATCCGTCGTAGAGTGGAAAGACATAAAAAAAAGCGATTTTATGTAAATGACTCTTCAAATGAAGATTTAGAGAGTGAATTTTTGAAAGACTCTTGGAGATCTTTTTACCTAGCAAGAGGTAAGAGTTCAAATAAATCCAAGCCCTTGAATATTAGGAGAGACAAAATAATTAATAAAAAAAAGTAAATAACCAATTGCGTCCATTTATTTGCATGTGTACATGCAATTTGTTTCCTTTTGGTTGCAACCAACGGCTACTAGAAGGCCATCAGGGCAAGAGATAATTTTAGACATGCTATGTTAGCCATTTTGTGTTGTGAAATGCTATTTTAGGTTTTTTTTTTAAGAATCATGGCTTCAACCGCTATTCTATCATGTTTTCCAAAATAACAAGTCATCCATCCCGCACTTCTCACCGGGTAAAAATAGCATGCCGTGAAGGCTCGCCATCTGCCTAGTGGTGTTCAAGCAAATGGCGGGAGTACAGGAAATGGGAAAGCGAACCAATCTCAGCTTGAATGTCAGCTTTATAAAATAGATAATGAGAAATTTAGAAAGACTCTTGTATTACTCTACTCTTTTGGAGGATGTTCTATTTTAGATAATGGCTAAATCAAGGATTTTAGGATCTTATTTTACACAATCTCTTGGAGTTGCTCTTATGTTTCTTAACTGGGCACGATCACGTTACAACAAAAAAAGTTACAATACAATCACACTATGAATTGAATCAACTTTATTTTCTTCATGCTGAAAATGAAACGAGTTTCTATTTCCCATTCATTCATCACGTTCCAATAAATAAAAAATATTACAAAATCTTGCTGGGTCACATTTTATGTTTTTATTAGTTACAAAAATAATGTTACACTAGTGTCACTTTACGTTAGGTACAGAAGTTAAATTACTTATAGTAGTTAGATCATAGAAAAAATTGTCACATATACAATGTCACATAAATGCCTTTGTTCAAAGTTGTTGACCTGAACTAGGGTGGATCTAGTGGTGGGACGGAGGGGGGAGGGGGCTCAAGCCCCCTATCGCCGCTAATCTCATAGAGCCCCTAGGGTCCCTCTAAGATTTTTTTTGCACTACAAGAAACTTTGTAAGATGATATCTCACCCGTGATTGGCTGAAGATTTGGAGGGCAAGAGGACTTGTTGGTGACCGGTGGGAAGTCTCTTGATGTATGGGTGTTAGTGAAATGCTACAATCCATAAATATACTGTTATTTTTTATGGCATGTAATGTGTATGCATGTGTAATCGTTTGGATTGGCTATGCCACGCTATAATAATAGTAGGGATTTTGGTGTTTAAATGGGCTTGGCTATTGATGACCTGGCTGTGCACTATAACATGCAAGTGGGTTTGCCCACTACCCGAGTTACAAAATTGATTTATAAAAAAAACAGTATGTGATATAACATGCAAATGAGCTGCCAATAAGGCCAAACAACCACACCATCATCCTTGTTGGCATCCATGTAACCATCCTCGTTGGCATCCATGTAAGCATCGATGATGATATGGTTATTCAATCCATGATGGTTATTTTTTTTGTCATGAACACTGGGTTTGGGTTGGGCTAAGTGGGCTTCGGGCTGATCTATGATTATCTTAAATAGTCATGGATTGCGTTAATCCATGACGGTTTTCAAACAACCGTCACGCAAGTCAATCCATGACGCTCAATCCATGAAGACATCCAAAACCATCACAGATTCTATTTGGTGACGGTTTTTTAGTGATTTGTGACGGAATTGAATCATCATGTATTAACAGGTTTCTTGTAGTGTTGTCATGGCTACTTTGGAGAGGAGATGATGATGAACTCGCAACTTCAACCCCCTTGAACTTTCATCCTAGATTTGCCACTGACCTGAACGCTACGACAATGTATGTATGTCATCATCACGCAAGGATCAAGTGATTCGATAATTTGGCTAATAGAGGTAATATATTATTTAGTCTCCTAGATCGACGGTCCACGGTTATTTTGTGAGTACTGTAGCAAAGCTCAACACTTTCGGATAGTTATAGCTAAAGTTGAAAGGGGTGAACTATACTTCTAATTAGTACTCAGATTTCAAATATTCCCTCCGTTTCAAATTACGAGACATTTTGATTTTTCTAGGTACAAATTTTTTACTATGTATCTAGATAAACGCATACAAAAAACTATGTATATAGAAAAGGTAAAATGTCTTATAATTTGAAATAGAATGAATATATGTCAATTAAGTTTTGCCCTGGGGCAAAATATTTTACCTTTGACCATCAGAAACTATATATAAAAATTGATAGCCTAAACTTGATGTTACTATTCAACATGAAACATAATTACAAAATATGTGATTATTTTGGTGCAACATAGTATATTCTTAAAGATATTAGGGTAACTATCACCAGATTGAAAACCCATTTTCCCTCAAATGTGCCATATACGGAGTAGGAGATATATAGGTAAAAGCCAATCTCTACCATATTGAGAAAAACGATCCCATTATCCTAAACTTTTTGCATCATTTGAGAAAAATATTTCTCAATCACCTTCAGAAAGAGAAATTTAAAAAAATTGTTAGTTGAGAACTCTTATTTTGTGATGTCGTTGTTTGACGTTGTAATTTTTGAATTGAGATCTTGCTTGGTGTTATCACATATTGTCTAATAACTTATTATTTGTGAGTGAAGATAACTGTCGGGTTCATAAACCCGGGGTCCCTCGGGGACCGGCTTCCACGCCAAGGCTCGACCCGAGAGTCTAAAAGCAACAGGGCAAAGGGGCGGTCCAGCAACCGACCGGAAGGCCTGGCCTAAGAAAAGCAACGTCCGCTCGTCAGCTACTTCGGTCCACCTATCCGACCGGAGCGCTCGATTCGGGCTCCAGCCGCCTCCGGACGGCCTCTCCGATCGGAAGGCCTGCCCCGAGCCCTACTTCCGACTCCGACCCCGCGTCTCTCCGACCGGGGTACGTAAGAACCCTGCTCGCCGCTCTTCTTCGACCGGCGCAACCGAAGCCGACTGGGGCCATCCGACCAGGGACGCCCGCTCAGAAGGGACCAAGGACGAACGGAGAAAGCAGCACGCGAGTCAAACCACGGTACAGTGACCTTACCCTGCACACCTGCGGGAACAGTGTTCCACAACCACCCTAACACAAAATAGTATTGTAGGCGCCAACATTTATCCCTACAGTATTGTTGGCGCCGTTGGACTCCCGTACGGCAAAAAGCCCCTCACATGCCTCTGGGCATCAATAGTGTTGTAGGCGCCGGGATTCACCATACCCGGTAAACGTGGTGAGACTCCTCACATGCCTCTAGGCATCCAACAATATTTTTGCAGGTACCGACGTCAACCCTTCCTGAAGAAGACAACGCAACCTTCCACATGCATCTGACATTCTACAGTGACATCAACAATGTTGTGGGCGCCTACCATTATCCAATCCTCATCAGTGTGGGCAACAAGGCTTAAAAGCATCCGTACCCTCTCCCTCTCACCTATAAAGCCATCCCATTTATCTATAAAAAGGGATGCACTCCCTCCAACAGGAGGACAGATTGATCCAGGCTTAGTTCCTTTACATTCATTAGTCCAACAGCTCACAACCACAGAACCGCCAGGTTCGGACCTCAAGCACACGCTTGAACACTTAGCTCATAAGCGGAGTTCTTGTCGCTCTCGGTCCTTCCGACCGGAGCCGACCGGGCCTCTGGTACCCCCCCCCATCTTTCTCCTTCCCATTTGTAACCCCACTGCAGACTTCGAGCACCTAGGTTTAGGAATAAAGTCACCGACCGATCCAAACTGGACATAGGGCACGTTGCCTGAACCAGTATAAATCATGTGTCATTGAGTGCTAGGCCACCTCCGATCACAACATACAGCAAAACTACAAATATTCACTAGTTGGTCACTTTCTGTACCGACAGTTGGCGCCGTCCGTGGGGAAGACGCTGTACATTCAACACTTTTTGGTCATCGGATGGCCCATTTTTCCGCCACCCCGCCGTGGCGGGCTCGGGCGATACGATTCGCTCCGGCTCGCTGGAATCTCTCGTACCCTCACCTGCTGGGATGCGGATTCCACCCATTTTCGAGCCATCCCAGGCCTTCCTCTTTGGAAGCCTGGACTTCATCGCCGACCGGTTCGGCATACTCCACCTCCGCAAGGAGACTCGTGACCCGGCACCCGTCGGAGAGACGTCCTCCATCGACTCCGGGATGCGCGACTTCGACGACGCGGCATCTGCGCTTCATTCCGAGCAAACTCTCTGCTCAAACCCCGCTGTGAGTAATATACATGTTGTTATTCACTTACTACGTTCTATCTTCCGCCAAATGCCCGGAGGGTTGCCGTTGTCCCCATCACTACCACCGTACGACCGGTTCCCCTACGGCCTGGTGTCTCCTGCGGACGCGTGCGCCCGGGGGCTCCAAAAGATTATGGCGCCGCTCCATCTCACGTCTAAGTTTGTGGGGATGACGAGCTATGCTCCCACCTATTTCCTCAACATCACGGATGACGACGCCGGGAGTGACGGCTCCAGCATCGGCGACGTGGCACCTAGCCACCATCCGTCCCGTGAGCGCGCTATGGCGAACGCTCCGAAGCAGCCGCTAGGGGTAACGGAGTCCTCACGGACTCACGCTCCTCTAGGCCCTCATGCGGAGACCCCCGAGCTCACATGTGAGCACGGGGAGGATCTACGATGACAGTTGGCGCATCAGCCACCGACTACACCAGCGCGCTCGGTGCACCACACTGCGCCCCGTGCGCATAGACCGGCGAACGGCACTCGGGGTCACGCCCGTCAAGTCCAGCGCAACACCTTGGTTAGGGGGACCGATCCCTCGCAGTTCGCTCAGGCCAGTCAGAACATTGCCGCCACGGCAATGCTCCTGCGCGGCCTGTCCGAGCCGAACGACCCTCGCAAACGAGAGATCCACTGGAACCTCTGGGCACTGCTAGAGACCGCCGCCGTTCAACAAGCGGAGTGCTCCGTATCACGACGCTGACTCACGACCTCGCTCCCCATCCGGGGAACAGGGACGCAGCAGATGGGGCACTACACCCTATCACCGCAACAACCGCTGAGCGCGGCACATGAGGCCGCAACAGCGCCTCGTCTTGACCTGACGACCGCTCCGCACCAACTGCCTATCTACGCGTGGCTCGGACCAAACCGAGGCACATGCAGCGGCGACCGAAGTCCTAGCACTGATGGCCTGGGACCACCAACCTTTGCCCAACTCCCCCAGCAAGCGCCATTCTCACCGTGCTTCAACGGAGGCCATGGCAAAGGTAAGGCCAAGCGCCAGAATCAAGACAAGGGACCCTCCACGCAGAGGGGGAAAAAGAACAGAAAGGATCGCCGCCGACCGACCAACTCTGCGTTGGTCGCCGCGGCGGATCACGCGGGCACTCAGCCCTAGCAAGACCCTCCGGGCCACTTTCATGAGCTCACGGAGAGCCCGTGCACCAACCATGACTATCCCATCAAACATCTCTACAAGGATTGCTAGCTCCTCAAGCGTCTGTTGAGGTAGACTGGCATGCCAAGGAAAGAAAAAGGTGAAGAGGCAGCAACCGAAGAAGGGGGCGCAGCGGGCAAGGATCCAGATGACTGAAGGATGAAGTGATCCGACCGGACGCCTACCGACTGAAGGACAACAACGACGACGCTCTCTCCGAGCACCTTGGAACAGCTATGTCATTTTTTCTTCCCCTAAGTTTCAGTCTTACCATTATTTACTTAGCGTACGCTCCTGTAAGAACACCCCGACCCGAACACTTTTTGGCTCGGGGCGCTCGGGGGCTCCACTAGGGGGCACTACTACCTCTCTGTTTTGTTTACTGTCGTGTGGATAAATTCCTTCCTGCCCAAACAAAGGGGTGGTTCATTCCTTTAATTTACCTTATGTAGCTTTGCTTTAAAAATTCTGACCGATCGCACCCTGCCTTTTCCTACAGTTACAGGCAGCTGAGCATCGTGGGCCATGCCCCGGGCTCCCAAGGTTGCAGCCTATGGGACAAATGGGCAGGTACGAGAAAGAAAGAAATAAAAAACAAAGTTATGCTAAGGGAAAGCTAAGGAACAAAAGGGAACAAGCTTCCCCGAACGGAGTGACTCCATCACAGAAAACAAAATAACATTATAACCGTTGAGCACACAGAAACGTTTACACGGGGGCTCCTCCACAAACTTAAACTTTTTTACATTCACTAAACTACTTATATCCTACAAGCTATTGAACTGGCCCGGCTGCATCTGCTGGCGGCACGACCGACGAAGACACAGGTTGCTCACTCCCCGGCGGCACGACGTTCGGCTTGATCGGAGCCAAGGCGACGTTCCCCCCCGAACCAGGCTCCGTGCTATCCACAGGCTCGGAAGCATCCTCCCCACGCATGCTTCGGGCCATGTCTTCACGGCAAACATCCATCACCCACTCGGCAGAGACTTGCTCTGACACCGACCGTGCTGCAGCAGCAAGCTCTCCCCGATCGATTGGATGTCCCCCATGCTCAGGCCTTCAGCATACCCGCTGCATATAGTGGCGAAGTCCAGATTCGGGTGGTGCATCGCCACCGAGGTCAGCACCCCCGACGCTCCGTAAAACAACCCGCTCCTGACAAGGTCCTTGACCATGTCCAGGACCTCCGCCAGCTGGACAGCAGGCGCCCTAGTCAAGGTCCCCCTCAAGAGCACGTCGCTCTTCATGGGACTTGGCCAGCTCCTCCGCATTCCGGCTGAGGGTTGCCTTGGTCATCTCTAGGTCCTGCTCCAGCGTCTTCACCTTTCCATCCAGCTCTGAAGGAGGGGCGACAAGCTCAGGAACAGGCTGAAGAAAGAAACCAACGCAACGAAAAACAAGAAAGGGTACATACCAGTGCGAGAGTTCTCAAGGGCGGAGAATTCCTCTGCCTGTCGAGTCGCCTGCGCGCACAGTCGGGTGTTCGCCTCCTCCGTCCCCATCACCCGGCCTTGGAGCGCAAGCACCTTCTGGTCCGCCTCCGACTGGGCCCTCCGCTCCGCCTCCAGGGCCATCCGCGCCGACTCCAGGGCGGCCCGCTCTGATGCCAAAGCACTCCGCTCTGGCTCAAGGGCCACCAAGGCCTCTTGAAGCGCTGCCTCGGTGCTTGCCAGGGATGCCCGCAACCCGCCTTAGTCTCCGCCTGGTGGGCTTTCGTTGCCTCGAGCCCTCACTTGGCGGCAGTCGCCCACTTCGCTGCACGCCGCCCCTCTACCTACGCCGCGGCGAGCTCGGCCGCCCGGTCTTGGGACTCGTGGCAAGCGGCCTCTACCCGACGCTCGAGCTTGGCCATCCGGGCGTGTTCCGTCCGGAGGAAGTAAGACATGCGGGACGACATCTTCCTCACATTCTACAAAAAACAAGCATGCTAAAAACAACCGACAAAAGATTCAAAGGGCAAGGACAAGTACCAGAAACTCACCTCCGCGGCGAGCTGCAAGTTGACCTCAACCAACTGCCAAGCAAACTGAGCCTGCTTCTGGGCGCTTTCAAGCTTCGCGGATAGCTTGGTGAGTTCGGACACCGCGACATGCCCTTGCCCCCTAAAAATGTCCTAGAGCTGACGCTCCCGGGAATCCCGGAGGACGGACCGCGCCTTCGATGGGTCCTCAGGGCAGGGCCACTCTAGGTCACCCTCCGGCAGACCACCGGAGGCCCCAGCCTCCAACTGGACCACCGCCAGCTCCCGTGGCGACACCGGCGGCCCCACCGCGATATTTGCCTTGTCGTCAGATGGGATGTTCACCACCTCATTCGCGTGGAACGCCGCCGGGCGTCCTAACTCCGTCCCGGCCGCACTTTCCTCCGACGCCTTTGGCTTCAACGGCAAGGATAAGCCGTGCGGCCCTCCACCGACGAGATAGGGAGCTCTCCCTCCCTCATCTCTTCCACCACGACCGGCGGAGGAGGGGCTACGATAGTTACCTCCGACGCAACCCCCGCCATCGGCATTGGGATCGCCGCCAACACCGCCACCGCCACTGCCGCCTTATCAGCAGCCACCCCGGGGGGCACCACCCCTAGGAGGGAAGGCTTTGCCGCCGCCACCCTGCTGCCCCCTTCGCTCATCGCAACACGCTGCAGGGTGGGCCTCCAAGTCTCCTGCATGGGGGTTGGGGCGATGCTCAACCCCGGCATCCCCCGGCCGCTGACGGAAATTACAGGTGAGTCACACTCCAAAAAGACTCGACCAGCAAAAGATCGAAGAGCAACAAAGGGAAACATACCGGGAGGTGAGCGGCACGACTCTGAAGGCAGGCTCGGACGACAACGGACCCACGGGATGAGGACCGCTCCTAGGCTACGACCCGTGCCCCCTAACTTTAGACGGGGCGGAGTCGTCCCGATCGGCGCCTACCGGCCTGTGGGTCACTACGACCTCCGGCTTGGGACTTCCCGACCGAAGCAGCGGGCAGAGCATCCTCCGACTGCAAGTCGTGCATCGTCCGGGCGCCAGTCTGCCCCTTAGACCGCCCGGACTGCTCGATCGCACCCATGGCAAGCAGGACCTCCTCCGGCTGCAAGTCAGGCGTTGGCACCGATCCTGTCACCGCACAAGCGCCAGTCCGCTCCTCGGACCACCCGGCATGCTCCGCTACATTCGCCATAGGCGATGATGGGACCGGCGACACCACCAAGGGCGCGGTGACCGCGTCCGCTTCGCCGCTCGTCCACCGACGGCGTCCGCGCTCGCCGCATGCTTCCTCGACGCAGGAACCTCCGCACGCCGACACGGCCTCCTGCTCCTCACCAGCGGACGTCGCCACAGGGTCGCGATGCTCTGCCGAGGTCACAACGTCCTCCCGACTCTCCTCCTTGTCGGAGAAGACCATGTCGTCCAAATCCGTAGGATCATCCAACGCGAGTTCCGACTCGACGTCGCTCCTACGTTCCTCGGCTTTCACGCGCCGGGTGACCTCCCGCTCCTTCTTCTCCTTTCGCCGAACCTCCCTGGTTCTCTCCTTCTTCCTAGCATCTACCGCCTCCTTCTGGGTGGCCTGCTGGGCCGCGCCCTCTGGTCCCTTAGGAAGGTGCGGCCAGGACTTGTACCTTCCAAGCCCCTACGGAACGGATGGCTCGAAATCAAGAAATAGGAAAAGCAGAGAAAGAGGCACGAACGAGAAAGATGCGATCATACCAGTTTGGAGACGACCGAGGCATTGAACGGTATGGGTTTCCCCACAACCGTATCCTTGGACCTCAGCTGCAGCACCCGGCCAAGGTGACTCTAGACCTCGTCATCTGGCAGGTCCTCCGGCAATGCATGGTCCGGGTCCGACCGGCCACCGTACATCCACATCAGCCGTGTCCTCTCCGCCAATGGCGCAACTCGGCGGTGGAAGAGGGTGTGGAACACCCGCACCCCATCAAGGCCGCACCTTACGAGCTTCCGCAGCTCCTCCTCGATGGCCTCCACCTTGTGCCTCTCCGTGCGGGCGCAACCCCACGACCAACTTTTCTGCTTCTCCGGCCTCCCACCGGTGAACACCGGAAACGGCGCCTCCGCCGGATTCCGGATGTAAAACCACTCCCGTGCCACCCCCGGTTGGAGTCATAGGGGGTGTACATGGGGTATGAATCTCCCACGCTCGGCTTCCTCTGCAGGGCAAAACCTCCCACCGGCGTGGTCTCGGCCGAACTCTTCGCCATCATGGTCCTCCCAGAGAACAGCCGCCGGAAGAAATCCACATGCGGCTCCATCCCGAGGAAAGCCTCGCAGACGGTGACAAAAGTCGGCGATATGCAGCACCCCCGTCGGATTAAGGTGCTGCAGCTCTAGACCCCACTCGTTAAGGAGCCCACGTAGGAACCAGTGCGTAGGGTATCCTAATACGCGCTCATGGAAGGTAAGGAAAGAAACCACCTCGTCGGGACGAGGTTGCGGGAACTCCTCCCTCCCAGGGACCCTCCAGTGCGCCACCTCCTGCGGTGGTAGAAACCCCTTCTTGACGAAGGCCTCCAGCACCGACTTCCTCATGTTGGACGACCTCCGGTCCGACATTTTGCTCCGGATCGCAAAAGGATCGGTGAGTTTCTTCTCTCCTCCCTCGCTCTCTCCCCTTTCTTTCCTAGAAACCATCATGGCTCTCAGGAACGCTCACGGCAAGAAGAAGGGAAGGCGGTGGCAGAGGAGGAACAGGCAAAAGAACGGGACGAAAACCCTCTCACCTCTCCTACTTAAGGAAAAGGAAACAACAGTTAGGTAAGGACGCGCCGATCGGGGAAGGCAGAACGGCAGAGCGAGAAAACCTCTCTCTTTTCCATTTAATGTAGATAAGACGTGCCCTGACCGATGAGACATGCTCTGCCCAATGGAACGACTCCTGGTCAGAAGGGACGTGGCCTGGCCATGACCCACCACTACCACACGATCAACCACTACCACATGATGGGCACAGGAACCGAAGCACCACCACACGTGGGCGGCTCCCCACTTCCCTAGGATAGACCTGGGGAGACCAAAAATGAAATCTCCGTCGGGAGACCAATCGACCCCCTAAGTCAATCGAATCGCTCAGTATCCACCCGAGACACAGGTAGGAAGCAAAGGGACGCCCCGTGTAGGCCATGCCGACTTCGTCACGAATGACGAGCACGGGTCCTGGTCGGACATTTTCCGACTGAAGCTCTCTGAGCCCCGTCACTCCAGTCGTCAAGGTAAACACTGTCAAACCCCCTCTATTTCATTAAATCATTTCATACATCCATACGCGCATTCATTCCATACGCCCGTGCCTCCTGGACGATTCGGGCCCTGAACCGCCCGGGGGCTTGGGAACTAAGCATCGCACGTGCAGCGAAATGCATCAGAACGCTCCGTGTTGCGTCACGAAGCGGCGGTTGCCTCATTCGACATGAGCAACCAATAGAGCTAGGGGAGAAAACCGTAGATGAGCACCATGCGGCCCTCGCCCGGTCCGGCAGACCAGGTCATCTCAACCTTCTCGTTCGATCCTGAACCTCTCGCCAGGCCCACAGAATCTCCATCGAGGGGGGCCGTTAGGCCACCCGGGTCGGCCTCCGGAATGACCTAGACATCTGCCGGGTTGTAGGTAAAGGAGTAGTGGAATGTCACAAGAGGGCTATGCCGACCCCGTCACGAACGACGGACCCGGATTCCGCTCGATCACACCCGTTAGCGAACTCACCGAGCTAGTCTTCAAGCGCGAGCGATCGGGACAAGCGACGAAACTCAGCCCCTCCGGCTATGAGGAACCGAGGATGGGGTAACGCACACAACTCACATCGACCCCACGAAGGCCCGACAGGGCTCGGGGGCTCAAGACAAACACCAAGGACAGCGACCTCGAACTCGCCAGATCAATGACCCCGACTCGCCCGATCCCGCGGCGCGCACCGATGCCAGGATCCACGAGCACCACCGCGTCCGATCTTTAACTAACTAACTACGCTTCGACTCCATACGGCTTCACTTCCGACTGCTCTCCAGACTCCTAGGACCGCGACCCCGAACTTGCATCAAACGGCTTCACTTCTGACTGCGCTCCAGACTCCTAGGACCGCGACCCCAAACTCGTGTCATACGTCCTCGTCAGGATCCACGAGCTCCGGCTCGACCGATTCCTAAACTAACTAAAACTAACTCTCTCGATCCACGGCGCGCACCGATGCCTAGGTCCGCTCGCGACTCCGCCTCGCCCGATCCCATGGCGCGCATCGACACCAAAGATCAGTGAGCTCTGTCGCAGTCCGAACTAAGCTATCTCCATCCGCGGCGCGCACCGACGCTAGGGTTTGTCCCGAACTAACTCCCTCACCCAATCCCATGATGCGCATCGACACCAGGATCAATGAGCTCTCTCACGTCCAAACTAACTTTCTCACCCGATCCACGGCGCGCATCGACGCCGGGATCAGTAAGTTCTGTCTCAATCCAATCCCCGTGCCTAAAACGCCTTGGCTGCACAACGACACCTTGGTTAAACAAAAATCGTATCAGACTAAAAACATGCACACACGCCCGCTAAAACAACACCCCCAGACGGTTTTGCCCGAATCGCCCGGAGGCTCAGGGGCTACACCCGTGGGTGCGCTTCGTGCACCACCAACAACAAAAAAAAACCTCCCCCACGACAACACGAAAACCCCCGGCCGGTTCGCCGAACCACCGGGGGCTCGGGGGCTACACTGGCAGTGCTTTCGCGTGCACACCCCCGGCAAAGACAAAAATCCCGGACGATTCTCGCTGAATCGCCCGAGGCTCGGGGCTCCTGTCGGGTTCATAAACCCGGGGTCCCTCGGGGACCGGCTTCCAAGCCAAGGCTCGACCCGAGAGTCTAAAAGCAACAGGGCAAAGGGGCGATCCAGCAACCGACCGAAAGGCCTGGCCCAAGAAAAGCAACGCCCGCTCGTCAGCTACTTCAGCCCACCTATCCGACCGGAGCGCTCGATTCAGGCTCCAGCCGCCTTCGGACGGCCTCTCCAATCAGAAAGCCTGCCCCGAGCCCTACTTCCGACTCCAACCCCGCATCTCTCCGACCAGGGTACGTAAGAACCTTGCTCGCCGCTCTTCTCCGACCGGCGCAACCGAAGCCGAATGGGGCCATCCGACAAGGGACGCCTGCTCGGAAGGAACAGGGACGAACGGAGAAAGCAGCACGCGAGTCAAACTATAGTACAGGGACCATACCCTACACACTGTGGGAACAGTGTTCCACAACCACCCTGACACAAACAGTATTGTAGGCGCCGACATTTATCCCTACAGTATTGTTGGCGCCGTTGGACTCCCGTACAGCAAAAAGCCCTCACATGCCTCTGGGCATCAATAGTGTTGTAGGCGCCGGGATTCACCATACCCGGTAAACGTGGTGAGACTCCTCACATGCCTCTAGGCATCCAGCAGTATTTTGTAGGTACCGACGTCAACCCTTCCTGAAGAAGACAACGCAATCTCCCACGTGCACCTGACATTCTATAGTGACATCAATAGTGTTGTGGGCGCCTACCATTATCCAATCCTCATCGGCGTGGGCAACAAGGCTTAAAAGCATCCGTACCCTCTCCCTCTCACCTGTAAAGCCATCCCCTTCATCTATAAAAGGGGATGCACTTCCTCCAACAGGAAGACGGATTGATCCAGACTCAGTTCCTTTAGATTCATTAGTCCAATAGCTCACAACCACAGAACCGCCAGGTTCGGACCTTAAGCACACGCTTGAACACTTAGCTCATAGTGGAGTTCCCGCCGCTCTCGGCCCTTCCGAACGGAGCCGACCGGGCCTCTGGTACCCCCATCTTTTTTCTTCTCGTTTGTAACCCCACTGCAGACTTCGAGCACCTGGGCTCAGGAATAAAGTCACCGACCGACCCAAACTGGACGTAGGGCACGTTGCCTGAACCAGTATAAATCCTGTGTCATTGAGTGCTAGGCCACCTCCGATCACAACGTACAGCAAAACTACAAATATTCACTAGTTGGTCACTTTCTGTACCGACAATAACTCATAAGTGTTAATTGTGCCCGTGTGATTGCCACAACATGGAAAGCAATACAAGATTATTGTGTACTACTACTTGTTATTGGCTAACTACAAAATTAATTCTTGAAATCATATAATTCTCTACCTGTGCACGTATTACTCAACTATTTAAATCTGAACCCGGTTTGTTTCCGCTCCATGTGCATACCAATTATGACATTCAAAAAAATCTGCATTCGCATATGCATTAGTGTATTATCCACTCCGATCCAAATTCGACAAAGAAAAACAGATTAGGATATGGAAGAGACATTACCCGTTCTGATCCGATGCATTTTCATCCTTACAACCGGCCAAGCAGGCTTGTTGTCCCTCTTACCAAAAGACAGGGAGAGAAATGAGAAGAAAGGAGGCGGGTGAGCAAGCTTGTTGCACTCTGTGTTGAGCTAACATAGAGAATAACAAGAACAGAGCATAAAGGAGATTTCCTTACCCACTGACGTATGGGTCCTGCATATAAACAAGATGGAACTTCTCTAGCACACATCCCTTACGACACATTTGGACAGCGAAAGATTTGATCCCATGTTTGGATAATGGGAAATAAAGATAGGCATGGGAAAATAAAGACTAGCATTCCCATCCCACAAACCTTCCTTTTATCCCAATCCATTTCCCTTTTCCTATCCCAACCTCCATTTTCCATTTCTCAAACACCACCTTATACTATACAATTAAGTTTTCTCAATCCCTATACTAAATTTAAAAGAAAAGGGAAAAGAGATCCGTGGAGTTACTCTTACTTCCCTATGTTTTCGTTTACTCGCCGGTTGTCACCAAGGCCCTGTTCTCTTGAACTACTTCAGCAGTACTTTTCAGCGAACGAGCAATGTTTTTCTCTCACAATAAATCAACATAAGCCAAATTTCAACGAAACGAACAGGGCCCAACATTTTACTATAGCAACTATGACAATTTTTGTCGGTGTTTCGAACCGCCGACTAGTAATTTTGTGTTTGCGCGTCTGGCCCGGATGGTGTGCTCGGTGGACACAAGGGTTTATACTAGTTCGGGCGGAATATCCCTACGTCCAGTTTGAGGCTGCTCGTGTTACCGGCACTTGTTTGTAGTAGGGGTTACAAACGGACAAAAGAGGGAGAATGTCCCAAGTCTCTGATGGAAGGATCGAATGAAGTCGAGTCTAGTTGAACTCGTTGAACCGTTCAGCGTGGAGCCATGCCCTTCGTGGGGTGTCCTACTTCCCCTTTTATAGTTGAAGGGGAAGGCGTAGGTTACACGAGAGAAAGAGAGAGAGGGAGAGAAAAGTGAGGAGGAAGAAGGCCTCCGCGGTCGCGGCGCCCTTCATCTCCTTTATGTCGGTCTCGTCGGTCTTGTAGATGATGACGGGGACGGCTCCACGTCGTGATCCTATTCATCACTGGCGCTATATGTGGGCGTCGTCCGTGGCGCTCCATTCCGTCCCAGCGGGCGGCATGGTTAGCAGATACCCCCATCGAAAGTCGTACGGGGATTAGGTAGCATAGCGCTGGCACGCCCGACACTGTTGGTGACGTGAGTCCTCAGGTATGGCCCGTCGTGGTCGTGGGTCACGTCAAGACGCGCATACTTCCTTTCTGGTGTCAGAAGTTTGACCCTGGGTTCATGCTTTTAGACCCGTAGTGGTTGGAGGTGGTACGGACCCCCGTTGGGCGAGGCGGAATCCCCCTTCGAGGGGTCTGCGAGGCGAAGTCCGCGCCCGAGGGGTCGGGCGAGACGGAGCCCGCACCCTCGGGGTCAGATGTGACGGAGCCCGCGCCCGAGGGGTCTGGCGAGAAGAAGCCCGCGCCTGAGGGTTCGGGCGAGACGGAGCCCGCGCCCGAGGGTTCGGGCGACACAGAGCCCGCGCCCTCAGGGTTGGGCGACATGGAGTCCGCACCCTCGGGGTCGGGCGAGACCAAAATACGCTCTTGACCAACCGGGCAAGTTAGCGTTCACGGCCATCAACTTCCTTCTTCCTGGTATCCCTAATACTAATACCCGACAAATTTTTTCCATAAATGATTTTTAGATATAGTTCGAAATGTGTCACACCAATGATCAAATCATACCATATGATAAAGCTGAAGTAACTAGGAAGGGTTTTTTTTTTTTGAAAAATGGTGGGAAGTGTTTGTCAAAGTACAGTATACAGACTACATCGATACTTTAACGGACTTAGTTTTTGGATCACAGGGTATTTGATTTGACAAACATGTTTGGGTTGAGATATGTCAGCAAGTTGGGCCCATTTATTGAAGGCTTCTCCCTCCGTCTAAAAAAAATGCAATTGATCCTGAACACGGAGTATATTATTGCGGTGCCATCCGGATGTGAGATACGGGCAACCCTCGCTCTCTAAGACCGAGCGGCACGTCCAAATGGGAACTTGACCTCCCTTTTCCATGTAAGCGGGTGCGGTCTAGCACATTGGCCTAGTGGCCTCCTATACCATACAGGGTGGGAATGCTCGAACTTGGGAACCACCCGTCGTCCATCCCCCCTGCACAACAGGAGTGCATGAACTTGGAGCCGTGGCTGTGCGTGCGTGCACGCACCAACAGCGGTGCAAAGTATGTACAGGTCTACAGGACACATGAGAAAGCGTCCAAAAAACTCCGTCCCACGATCACGTCCCATGTGGCCACCAAACCTGTATGATCCGCGCTCGAGGAGTAGGAAGCACCTACTAAGCAGTACAGTAGCGGACTAGCAGCGATGCAGGAGTAGGTATGGTGGGCTAGGGCCTAGGGGGAGCAAAAAACCTGCTCCGTGCGCGGGAAAGGTGCGCGCGGCAGGTGTGGCCTACACCCTGCAGCACTCGCCGCAGCTAGCGGCGGGAGTGTGTGACTGTGTGAGTAACCCGGTGGTGTTCGGTGTTCCGTGTTCGGCTCAGCTGAGACGCGCACTTGCGTCATATTGCTTCTAGTCCGCTCCACCTCCATTCCACCGCGGATGTGCGCCTGATTGCCTGTGCTGCGGATAATCAGCAGCCGCGGCAGCAGATGGATGGGCGCCAGCCGCGCGCCGGGCCGGCGAAGAATGGTTGGAGTATGTACGCACTCTACCACGGACACGGAGAGCGCTGACTTCTTAGCACACTGTCCGTCCAGGACTGGCAGAACCAAAGTCAGTGCAACCCAGACGACACCAAGCTCAACTGCCTTTGGTGTACACAGAACGAAGTGCTCTGAATCTCTGATCGAGTATGTACACAGAACACAGTACAACACGCCTAGTAGAAGGCCAGAACGCGGTGGATTATGTGTACGTACAGTTTCAGGCTAGACTCGTTGCACATGGCTAGCAGGTTACAGAACATGCCTAACCAAACGGCCCCGTGTAATACCGGCATGGTCAGACTCAGACCCGAGCCTTCGGCCCCTATACGTCTACTACGTGCGCTGGATGCATGGCCTCCTCCGTTATTTAAATGAATTAGTGATAGATAATCCGGGCCTTTCCACATCAGACGCAAATGGGAATATATTGTGCTCGTCTCTTCACCAACTCTGGATTCGGCCGGCCTCACATGGACGCGTCGCGCTTGCTTCATCCTTGCGTTTGTCGTCTGACTGCAACACTCCATCAGAGAGAATACACAACTCTCACCAGTTGCTTCATCCATCCCCAAGGATAGGGATTTGAGGCAGGCAGACAACGTGCGTACACCGATACGTGGCCGAGAGCATGAATAGGTTAATTGCTCGCGGCAGCCAGCGCAGGCAACTTACGCAAAGCTAGCAGCGACGGTGATGGCTGGCTCTCACACGGAGAAGCTTGGTCAGTGCTCCGGCGACCCGGACCTTTTCCGCTGCATAGCATGGCCCATGGGCATCATGCTGCGCCCCGGCTTTGAGCAGCTGCACCTCGCGAAGTCAGCAACAAGTGCGTGTGAGAGAGTGCTGCGTCTGCGTGCCCCGCCGCCCGCCGCCGCTGCCAACCAGACGGCTTTACGCTCGACACATGACACGACGCGCCACCGCCGCGCGCCGGCCTATCCATCCACCTACGGCGGCCTTCAATTGCTGCTCGCGAATCGTACGTGAGATCCTCACGAAAAGCGCTTTTCCGTGCCGGATCTGCGATCCGTTCGCTCTGCCTCTGTACAGTATTCCACCTCAAGGGCTCAAGCGAGAAACACAAAGGCAAGCAACGAAAGATGGCCTAAATGTAGAATCTTTGGTGCCCAACACACAGAAACGAACACACCTAAAAACGATCCTGTAGAGCCTAGAGTGGTAAGCATGTAACCTTCCTCGCTTATTTAAAATAGAAAAAGGCAAGCAAGTAACCGTTAAATAAGCCAACATCTTCGTTCCTCGACGCTCGTTTTCGCCACAAAACAACGGCGGACACATGCGTGCTTCGGTGTCCGATGCGCTCGCCGTACCCCGGCCCCAACTCGTGAGACATTGGAGACCTAAAACAATGTTGAGCTCCATATCGGGTTCTTGGACACCATTATTGCCGTAGCCTCTACTTGCCACACCTAGAGGCCACATTTCCAAGAGCAAAGAACCCACACACGCTGACACCGTGACACGGATGAAATCCAAGATTTTTAGAGGAGAGGACACTGGACACGAGCACCCACAAACATTTTCAAACCTCTCCTCGCTGGCACACGTACCGCTACTCCTACTGTTCACACACGCTCACCGAAGAGCGCAGGACTGGCCTAGGAGTATGGTTGTTTGGTAGCTAGAGGATGGCCAGATGCTACGAAGGCGCAAAGCCCGGAGCACCCAGCGCAGCGAGTTGTTCCGTTGGTTCACCGAAAACATACGCGCGAGCGAGCGCAGGAGCGAGGCCTGCTCTGCTCTCCGCCACGGCGCCACTGTTCCGTCTTCAACCAGGCACAGGTGACACGGCCACCTGTTCACCTTTTGCAGCGCCCTGACCTGACCCCTGCGGCCTGCCTGAAGCCCTGAACTGCCCGCAGGCGGCAGGCTTGCAGCTGCAGCTCATTTGCAAGACACGGACACCTCTCTCCTTTTCTTGCTCCTTTTGCTTCCTTTTCTTTCAGTCGCTTCACTCCACAGCCTCGAGCTTTGGCTTTGTGGCACCTGTGATTCTGTGAACAAAGGACTGGAGGAGGGTGGAAAGAGAGGGAGAGGGAGAGAGCTGATCCAGGTAGTTTCGGCCACCTGCTTGTTTCTCCATTTCGCCTGCAATGGCGGGGAGCTTCGACGGGAGGACGCCAACCAGAGGCGTTGAGCAGGCGAGTCAAAATTGCGCACCAATCTCCAGTCCATTTCTTGGAGGATTTCACGGTCGCTTTTAGTAGGCTGGAGCGGGAGGACTTGATGCTTTCTCTTTTCCTAACCATTTTTGGGGGATCCTATACCTGCATTTTTGGGGGAAATGAAATGCAGAGGGTTGGAATGCACCGACTGAGCCATCTGATTGCTTCAACTTGTTGCTTTGTTCAGGCCATCGTTGCTCTGAAGAAGGGCGCACATCTCCTGAAATGTGGCAAGAGGGGGAAGCCCAAATTCTGTGCCTTCAGGCTATCATCTGTGAGTAATCTAGTGCCTGCGATTTCCCTTCAACAAATCCTAGAACCTGTCTCCTTTGATAGGGGTACTCCCTTGTTGTCCATGATTTCAGTTTCTTCTCATTTATTTCCTTTTTATTTACACACGACTCCTAGATTATTAAGGGGAGCTTTAATACCTGGGGTGGTAATTCTGAATTTATAGAGACCTAATGGTAACCAAAAAAATATTGTGTACACTGGATTTCTATCTACCTATTTCAATACTTTTTTCCTACCCCAGTTCATTCTGCTAGAAGTGTTGAACTAGATGTTTATTGTTCGTGCCCTTCTGAAACTGCTTATAATCCCTGCCAAAGAGAGACTGGCATGAGGTTTCAATAGATTGGATAGTAAGCAATATTATTAGTCTCAACCAATAAATTAAAGCAGATTCCTTTGACTGACTTTATACAGTTCCATTTTCTGAAATGTCACAGAACTGCAAATACCCCTGTCGATATCATACGATTCTATAATAGAGTTCAAACTTTTGAAGCTAGGACCACCATTCCAAGCTTTCGTTCTAGAGCAGCCCAATTTTTGAACCGTGATCACTAATAGTCATACAAGTATTTAGGTTTGTCACATGGCAAATGATACTAGTATATTGGTGATCAGAAATTTAGAAGTGCCTCCAGTTTTTATTTCATAATTTCTACGTAGATAAGCCGGCTGATGGTTTCTACGGCTTCAGCCGGTTGATGCTGTTTTGTTGTGAGAGGAAAACACTGTATCATGGTGATAAGCAGTTCAAGCAAACAGGGCGATAGAAGAAGTAGAAGTCAAATGTTTATATTTGGACATGAATATATCCAAAACAGCACCATTTTGGAGGGGAAAGTCATAAAGTTTTGTCCAATTGAACTATGAGGTCTTGCCAGATTTCTGTCCGCTATTGTATTATAGTTGAATTGCAGCTTGTTATGTTATGTATATATAGTTAACTAGTTGTATCAAAATCCACCTTCCAGTCATGGGGAAATATTTTTTCTTCTATTTTCAGGATGAGACAACATTAATATGGTACTCAAAAGGGAGGGAAAAACACTTGAGCTTAAGCTCCGTGTCAGCTGTGGTTCTTGGCCAGAAGACGGTACACAATTCATTTTGTGCTGCAGAAAAGTCATGGTATTCGTTATTCATATTATGATACAACTATTTCTAAAGATTTCAGAATTTTGCAGATAAAATTTCTGCGACAGCGTTGTCCAGAGAAGGAATCCCATTCCTTTTCACTTATATACAAAAACGGAGAGCGCTCACTTGACTTGGTATGTGCATTGCAATGTCCAAGTCATTTTGGTTTGTAAGTCTGTAGTGTCCATTTTTTTTTCTCACCAGCACCATATCTTTCAAAAACAATGACCAGATCTGCAGCGACAGAGATCAAGCTGAATACTGGTATCTGGGCTTGAGGGCCTTATTACCAATTCCTTGTAGCCCATGTTCATCGATTGGATCAAGGAGCAGTAGACAGATGGACAGTTGTACAAATACTCCCAGCAGCTATATTCAGCTTAAGAGTAGGTTACCAAGTGCACATGGCACACCAAGGCACATACAGGTTAGTTCAAGAAGTTACATTGTAGCATCTGAATGGTAACACTTATCGCTTGCTTTGACATTTTTCTCTGGTACTCCAATGTTTGTTTTTGTTGGGAAAGGGGCTTCACGTGGCAATTACAGGGCAATGAACTGTCTGAATTTGAAATTCAGGAGGCCAATTGGCAAACACAATATTCTTAGGTTGTACCAACTTATATCAATCTCAACAAACCACACACCTATGAGTTATGACTGCAAGGCTATTAAATGAGATCTGCATTGAAATGATTTTGACTTTATGAACCCAATAATTCGTATTGTTTTAATCTTGTCCATATCACCATATGTAAGTAGACATGCCTTACTGATACGCCTTTTTGTTTCTACACACCTAGTGCTCTTGGTTAAATTACAGTCTTCTGTTTGGGTCTAACGATTCATCTAATGCGTTTCATGTTAAGGTATATTCATCACACAGGAACCCCAAGAAGACACACGGAACATTTTTGGGTGGTCGTGCTGATTGTTCAGAAGCATTATTTTACCCAAGGCAGCGAACATTCTCTGACAAAGATACCTACCTGGAAAAGCTTACACGCAAGATTTCAAATCCAGAAATACATGGTTTGAAGGATATTATGGTTGGTAACAAAGAAAAGGAGCAGGAAATTACCCAAACACCTAAACTGAAAACCTTTGAAGGACCCCGTGCAGCATGTAGATTAGATTCTCTGAAGGATGTTTTTTTCTGGGGTGATGCTTTTGGAAGTATTTTAGACTATGATGATACCTCAAAATCCCTTCCCATGTTAGTGGACTCAACCAACATGCTTGATGTACAAAGCATTGCTTGCGGAGAGACTCATGCAGCTATAATCACTAAGCAAGGGGAGGTCTACTCCTGGGGCAATGAGAGCAGTGGTAGAATTGGAAATCAAGTAAATATCAAAGTCTCCCGACCCAAGCTTGTTGAGTCTCTTGCCTCTTTACATGTGAAGGCTGTGGCATATGGATCAAAGCACGCTTGTGCAGTAACTGTTTCTGGTGAACTTTTTGAATGGGGCGAAGGACCCCATATGGGTCAGTTGGACTGCTATGCAAAGAATCAATGGTTTCCTCATAAATTGTTTAGTCCACTGGATGGCATATCGGTTGTGAAGATTGCTTGTGGTCCTTGGCATACAGCAATAATAACATCGTCTGGTCAGTTATACACATATGGGGATGGAACATTTGGTGTTCTTGGTCATGGAGATACACAAGGAACTACTCGACCAAAAGAAGTAGAGTATTTGAAAGGCTCAAGAGTGAAATGTGTGGCATGTGGGCCATGGCACACAGCTGCCATTGTGGAAGTAATCAGTGATTTTAAGAGCAATTCACCAAGAAGCAAGCTGTTCACATGGGGCGATGCGGATCGGGGGAAGCTGGGTCATGCTGACAAAAAGATGAAGCTTATACCAACATGCGTTGATTCACTCACAGACTATGATTTTATTCAGGTGTCCTGCGGGATGGCACTCACTGTCGTTCTTTCTATTACTGGTGTGGTCTTTACTATTGGCAGTTCCATGCATGGGCAATTGGGGAACCCCCATTCAGATGGTAAAACTGTTTGTGCTGTTGAAGGACTACTTAAGACCGAGTTTGTCAGACATATATCATCAGGTTCTTCCCATGTAGCAGTACTGACTACAAATGGGAAAGTGTTTACATGGGGTAAAGGCAAGGAAGGGCAGCTTGGTTTAGGTGACTACCTTAATAGGAGCACTCCAACTTTAGTAGATGCATTGGAAGGTAGGCAAGTGGAAAGCATATCTTGTGGTTACAATTATACTGCAGCAGTATGTTTGCATAAGATAATCTCAAGGAAGGACCTCTCTGTATGTAGTGGTTGCAAGATGGCTTTTGGTCTCACTAGAAAGAAGCACAACTGTTACCATTGTGGTTCCATGTTCTGCAATTCCTGTAGTAGTAACAAGGTTGCCAAGGCAGCACTTGCACCAGACAAGAGCAGAAGGTATCGCGTATGTGATGGGTGTTTCAGTCAGCTACTGAAAGTTGTGGATTCTGCTAAGGTAAAGTCTGAACTAAAGACCAGCAAAGGAGCTGAAATTATAAGGTCATACACACCAAAGTTGTCGCGTATATTCAGGGATGCAAACTTACCTGTAGAAAAGGTGGCTTTAGTACAATGCCCCAATCAGAGAAATGAGGTCCCGGCCACTCCAGTCCAAGCAAAATCTCAGAGATGGGGGCAAGTTGAGTGCCCAGCTCAATTTCTACCTGGAGAAGACAGTTTTCGGTATCAATCTATATCGAAGAATCATATGTGTAGTGCCTCTGTTTCCGAGAGAATGCATGACCCCATAGTGCTGAAGTCTGGCAGATCTTTGCAACAGCCTAATGATGACCAGAGGAAAGATCTGAACAGCACAGAAACCTTGCTCACAGAAGAAGTAAAGCAGCTTCGTTCACAGGTAACTTTATGCTGTTATGTCACTGATAAGCAAATAATTTTGTTTCCCTTTCCAGAAATACGAGATGATACTATTTCTGGTGTTTCAATAGGTGACACTTCTCGTGGAGCAATACCATCAAAAAACTCTTCAGGTTGAACTGTATAAACAAAAACTTGATGAGACATGGCTAATTGTTAGGGATGAGGCTGCAAAATGCAAAGCTGCCAAAGACATCATTAAGGTTCTAACTGATCAGGTATGGGCATGATACATACTCTGATTCCAAAGTATAGTCAGTACACTGTTTCAGTTGCAGTTTTATTTTCAGTAAGAAAGTGCCATGCGTCACTTTGCCTTGATTGGCATGTTTGCCTGTTGTGAACTGTGCAGTGTAAGGCCTTGTCAGAGAAACTTTTGGTTGGTCAACAATATGAGAACCTTGAGACAAAATCTAATATCAGCCAAGGACAAACATTGTCAGCAGATTTGCAACATTATTCCAGCGAAAAGCTTGCCACAGGCAAATTCGGACAACTCAACATCACCAAAAATCACCAGACCAGCAGCCAAGGAGATGACTATACACCTTCTTCGAATTCTGATGTGCAGATAGAAGGATCGTGCAGTCATTTGAATGGTTCAAGAACATTTGATGGTAATGGCTGTATTACAGAAGCGGATTCCCTTGTTGCTCGAGTCACCTCCAATGGTGTGATTGAGCAAATCGAGCGTGGGGTGTATGTCACATTTGCTGTATCACCTAGTGGAAAGAAAGACATAAAACGTGTACGATTCAGGTGGGTCCTATGATGACTTACTGGTGCTTGATTTTACTTTTCACATTTGCAATAACCTAACCAGGCATTCTTGGTGGTGTAGTCGGAAGCATTTTGGCGAGAAGGAAGCTCAGCACTGGTGGGAAGAGAATAAGGGCAGCGTCTACGCAAAGTACAGTACTGAAAAAATACAACATCAGCTAGAGGTCACAATCAAGAGTGTACAAGAGTAACCACAAGGTCAGATTGGGGTGTCTACTGTTGAGCAGGAAGACAAATGACATGGAGCAGATAAGATGATATTAGCGGAACAGATAACTGACCATCCTTTTTTCCAATGAAAATAGGCAGTTTAACTTACTGTAGATATGATTGTACAGATAAGATTCAGTGAATGACGGCTGGATGCCCCCCGTCTTCTCCATTTCCTCCTGATTCAGTTACCATGATCTAGTCTGATGAACAATGCATTGCTGAATGTCTCCTCAAAAAAAAAAAAAATGCAGTGCTGAATTGAACTAGTATCAGTTGTAATTTCCTGGTAGAAAGTAGAATTTGTTCAGTGTTAGTTGTTTCCCTTGATTCTTCAGGGCAACTAAAGTTGTAACAATGGTTTCAGACATAAGGCTAATAGTTGTCAGGGTTCATATTCTGAGAGAAAGCATCCAACTGAAAACAGTTCAAACTCTCTCCGCCCGAATAGAAGGCAGGGCTTATCCTTCCGAGACTCCACACCACCGACAATGGCGAGCGCTCACGCCGGCTTTGCCCTCACGATCGCTGCTTCCAGAAGCTTCAGCTTCACTATCGTGGCATGCCCCTCCCCCTCGCCCACGCATCGTCCAGCCGCCGCCTCCGTTGGGGTCCGCAACCAGCAGCGCGCGTCCACTGCCACGGCCTGCCTCCAGCAGCGGAGTGCCTCCCATGACGCCGCCACCAGGCTGTACGTCAGCGGTAGGCGCCCCGATCTCAGCGCTCTCACTTCGCTCCTAGATTTGGTAATCCTATGTTAGGCCCCGTTTGTTTCCGCTTATAAGCGGCTCGTCGGTGGAAATAAGCGAGAATCCTTCGCTTATTTTTGCTTATTTCCACCGATTCTTGCTTACGTGGTAATTCGCTTCAGAGATTTGAACTACGAGAAGCGAAAAGCGAGGAAATCTTCGCTTAGATTATAATCGAGCGTGGCCAGGAAAAGTGGTAACCCTTAGGCGCCCCGATCTAAGCGCACTCACATGGCTCCTAGATTTGGTAATCCTATGCCGTGCATTTTAGGTCTTTCAGCCAACGATTTCCTGACGAAATTCGAGATCTCCAAGGCCGAAATCTTAAAGCATACGTTCTGACGGTTCCCTTCCTCGAACAGGTCTTTCGTTCCGCACCACCGAACAGAGCCTCCGGGACGCGTTCGAGAAGTTTGGTGACCTTACGGAAGGTGACAGTCCGAGATGAGTAATGTGATGAGAAACTGCACCCGTTTTGATTCAGAATTATTCAGATTTGCTTCATGCTTGCCACTCCAGTTTGTCTCGTGATGGATAGAGTAGCAAAGCGACCGAGAGGTTTCGCTTTCCTTTCTTACACCGAGGAGGAGGAAGCCAGGGGCGCCATGGAAGGAATGCACGGGAAGGTGAAAGATGTTCAGATCGTCAGATGCTTGTGTGATAATCTGTTGATCGTCAGATGTTCAGATAACTTGTAGGCTTTGTTTGTAGCTCACACTCTATGTTCTGCAGTTCCTGGATGGCAGAGTAATCTTTGTTGAGGTTGCGAAACAAAGGCATGGACCCTGAAGGATCGTGGCCAGGTGCCAAGCGAAATGTCATCCAGTTTCCTTGACGCTTGTTCGATGAACCTGACAAGCCTTTCTATATTACTTAAACTCTGTGTGTAAACTAAATTCATTCATTGCAGATTTCTGTAGCACGGCCGTACTGCATCACCAGTGTTACGATTTTTAAGGTACTGATCATTGTTCAAAAACTAGATTGTACTGCACCACCAGTGTTACAACTTTTAAGGTACTGAACATTGTTCAAAAACTTGATTGTAGGTTTTGGCAAAGTCCCTGATGAGACACACTGATGCAGGCAAAGCTCGCGTGAAGTTCATATGTCAATAGAGTAACTGAAGAAACCTTAGCAGCATTCGGTCGTGTAGCTGCCATTTCATTGTTTCACAAAACAACATTTGTAATTTACATATACAGGTCATACAAATATGGTCTCCTACTACAACTATTACATTACTTGCTGCATGACAACCATTGACCACTGAACCTCCACCGCCAGGGGGAAAATTACAAACACTCCGAGAGGAAAATGGAAACATTAGTCTTGAACTATACAATGGCAGACAGGAACCAGTCAGTCAGTCACCTCCATTTGTGGAAGGCTGCTTCACCAGTTTCAATCTGCCTCTCATAAGTAACAGCAGAACGCCAGAATGGTCATCCTACAAAACATCAGTACTGATGTACTGTACTAGTCATACGTATTGAATATCAGCAAAAATATCCAGAGTAGCGGTGGCGAGGGCCCAAAATTTTACAGGCACAGCCTTGTCATGTCTCTATCTGCCTCCTCCCCAGTTTCCTCTGACTGCAGCATCTTGCTTTGAGCTGTGCACCTCTTGTATGGTACAAAACCTCGAAGGCAGGGTGGAACTGTGCTCGCACATTTCCTTGAACCTGGAACAGGTATCACTTTGTCTTCATCGTTGTTTACTTTCGTGCATTCTATAGAATCTGAATTCTTAGTTGTTTCAGCCACACTGCTGGAGGTTGTGTTCGACTCCGTCCATGATCCTTCTGCCCTCGTGACCTTGCAGTCTACAGCTTGAGATGGTTGGTTCTGCTGCTTATTTGAGGTAACTGTCTGTGCGTTCAACACTGTGTAAGATATGCTTCCATTACCGTAGTAGAGGAATTGGCAAGCAGAGTGCATAGAGAACACCTCCCCTTGAGGAAGATAGTACATAAACTGCTGTGTACCGGTCAGCCATGGGCACCATGTCTTTGCTTCTTCTGTAACTTGGGAAGACAACTTCCCAGTTCCACTAGTTGGTGTCTCATCTGAAGCATCCAGTTCCATGTCTGCCACATGTTGTAGGCTCCCAGTATTGGAGCTTGGCTGCTGATCTAAATTATTAACCACAACCCTCTTGCCAAATAGCCTAAGAATTGGACCTTCAGGTATTTCACATGCCGCATCATTGGAAGTGGTTGCATCCTGCAGCATATTTAAGGCGTTTGTTAGAACTCAGAATTTAGGTGTTACCAACTGTGCCACTAGATGCAGTTCTCAAAGGAAACGAATTTGCAATTCCGTACCACCTATAATTCGGGAACCTCTAGTGCGCTGATATATATGGTGAGGAATTATGGACTTTAGTTGGATGCCTAATATTCTTAGGAATGAAAGAACATATGCTTTGCAAGGTATATTATGGCTGTAACAATGTTCAGTACCTTGGAAAGTGCTACTGATGTGCTTGGTGTGAGGCATTTGTCCTCCATGTAAACCGAGGAAGCTGGTGATCCACTACCTTCAGTTTGCAGGGTCTCGGAGTCAATCTGTGCTGTGGATAACACAGATTTCGGTGAGCAATTCTCCTGCTCAGACAGGGACTGTGTCTGCAACGGGGGCTTCTGAAGCTGTTTGATTGCAGAGGCATCCTTGCCGACTGAATTACCCAGCTTGCGCGGGTATGGGTGTGTTGGCCTCCTCTTTGGCCGTGGCGGCGGAATCTGAATTTGCGGTGGAGCAGCTACACTATTGCTATCCCCAGAGGATTCTCGGATGACCTGCAGCGTGCAAAGCAAAAAGCAATCAGAAGCACATCTTGGATGGCACAGCATGGATAGCATCTGCTGTCCATGATTGAGCTGACTTACATCACCTTGCAAGCAACACAATCCATGGAATTTTCAGGCAGAGGGGATTTGATGGGTTTTTTTTTCTATGCAAGAGGCAACGAGACCTTGGAGAAGAACTTCTGCGCGTGGCTCCTGATTTGCACGGCAGTCTTGCTGCCTATGTGCTCTGCAGATTGTACAGGTCATCAGCCAGGTTCTGTGCAGTTCTGGTAACAAAGTTTGTAGTACATGACCATAAATAAAGAAGGGTGACAGGCGCAGAGGCACTCTTCTCACCTTGTATACGGCGCCAGGCACGGCCGTGCTGCTGCAGGGCCTCCAAGAAGAGCTTGTGCTCGTCCTCGGTCCATTTCTCCCTCTGCTTGGATATCGTGTATGGCTTGCGTGCCTAAACGGCAAGTGCCAAAAGTGTGACCTTGGTGAGAGGAAGACATCTCCAGCTTCATTAGATTTGGAATTCGATGCTAAAGCTGCTCTGCAGATCGCAAGAGAAGTTTTAGGTGTACCTTAGGGGCTCGCGCTCCTCCTGGCAAGTCCATGTCACCGGAGTTCAGAGTGTTCTTCAGATGATCCATGAAGTTTCCATGGCCAACGTGATCTGCAGCAGGCCTTTGATCGTTCCTCGCCTTCAGAAACAGACAGGAATTCAGGATTTTCTCAGCAAAAAAACTCAGCAGCCTTACTTTTGGGAGCATACATATGCCAGGAAAGTAACAGATTTCCAAGAACATGCTTTACCCCGAACAAACCAAAACGATCGGGAAGAATGACGACAGATGAAGAAAGTAGTAGTTAGTTACCTGAAAACGAGCCATCTCCAGATTTGTGAATCACCGAGTCTGACAGCACCTCAACCCCCGGCTCTTCACCACGAGCACGAATCAAGTAGCAGCAGCAGGAAGCAGAAGAAGGCGAGAGCATGCACCACCGAGACCAAGCCACCGGCTGCTGAACACCCTTCCGAGAGCTGCCGGTCCTGAAGCGGGAGGGGAGGAGAAGAGAGGAGGCAGGCAATGAGGCAAGAAACGAAATGGAGGCTGGATGGTGCAGCGAGAGGGGGGAGACGGGGGAGAAAAAGGGCCGAGGCCACAGGCCAGGGCGCCACGTCGGACAGGATTTTTCCGCCGGTGACCCTTTTCCGTGCGCGCTTTTCCGTCCGTCCTCACGCCGCCGCCGGGACCGGATGAATAATCTATCCGCCTTTACAGGCTTCGTGGGGCCCGGAGCGGAGGACGCCCGGGCGCCGCTCGATTCTTGTGGCCGTCGCTGCTCCGCCGGTCGGGTTGCCTCGCCTCCACCTGCAGCTGCTCGTCCACCACCGCAGCTCCCATGCGCTGTCGTGGGGTTGCACGACAGGGGTGGGGGTGCTCGGTGTTCCTATCGGTCCGGCCCGGCCGGTCGGCTGGCTTGCCTTCCCGTCGTCGCCTTTGGTGTGCCGCGCCTGCGGTGGCTGGTGGATATGTGTCATCGTGTCGAGACTAGAGACGCGGTTTGGCTGTTTGATCGACGATAAAGTTCGGCAAAAGCAAAGGGCAAACTTCCCCTATTTATATGCACACACGCTTCAAATATCTTGGATATTAGATTGGCAAAAATATCTTGCAAACTATATATAGTAGTATATAATATAAAGGGAAAAATATCTTGCAAACTATATATAGTAGTATATAATATAAAGGGTCTGTTTGGACACTGAAAAACTGGATCTGGATCTAGCATTGACTAGGGAGCAGCTCCACTCGTGGATCTTGGATCTAACATGAAACCGTTTGGGTAACACGTTAAAACTAGCCAAGGTCAGCGATTTTTCTACAAAAAAACCATGCCAAATTTAAAACCAAAGACCAATTAAAGGAGAATAGATTAAAATCGATCGATAAGTTGATAAAAAAGGCTGATTTATTATAGGAGAATAGATTCTAGCGATAATTTCAAACGAAAAGGCCTAACTTCAGATTCACGCAAGGACATTTTAGTTGGAATTGTCCTTAGGATAGGTCCACTTGTCAGTGTCGGAAAAAAATTCCCAGTCTTCTTCCTCCTCCTGCCGGTTCTGCGGCGCGTTGGGCGGGCGCGCGGTGGCCGAGGCGGCTCGCCCGCGACGGGCGCGTGGCCTCGCAGGGGAGGGGCGCGCGGGGGTGGCCGCAGCGAAGAGCTCGTCGGAGAGCCGCGGGCGGCGCAGCGGAGCGGAGCGCCGCCGGTCGCGTGGAGGCTTCGCAGGGGAGAAGAAAAGACGGAGGAGGGGCGAGCGAGCAGGGCCGGTGCTCCCCGGCATAGGGCTCCTCGCGCTGCAGCCGGTGCTCCTCGGCTCGGGGCCACGGACGGCGCGGCGGGCGGCCATGGCGGCTTCTCCGAGCGCGGCTAGGGCGTGCGGGCGCCCGCTCGCCGGAGCTCTCGGGCGCGGCCTCGCCGGAGAAATATCTCGGCAGAAATATCTGGGGCCTTAGATTTTCCTCCGAAATCTGATCCTATCCGCTTCCGCTTTGGTGCTTTCATGCGACGAAAGGTAACTTTGCTTGGCTTCTAAAATTGGGTCGCAGGACGCGCCGGGCCGTCCGCCGTCGCGCCTGCTCGGCTCGAATGGTCGGATGGATGGATGGATATAAGAGTAGAAACGCGCAGGGAGGCGGGGGACTGGCGCTGTCGGCTGGCCCGCCGCCACCTCGCTTTTTGACACGTCAAAGCCACCACCACGATGCCGAGGCCCCAGGCCAACACGATGCCTCACCGGCCCCTAGGATGAAAACACCGATATTTTCCTGTCGCCTCACCGCCGGACACGTGCCTCCCTACTAGATAAGATCCATTCACAATCACCGAATCACATAAACCGTCGACATCTAATCGTGCTATCTATTTCAATTTGCTCTGAGAAACAAATATAAGCAACGGATCGTTTTCATGATCCCTACTAGATGGCACACGAGAAACCGTCTTGTATTGCTCTTTTCTCTTTGCTCTGGAGAGTGAGAGCAACGGATCTTTGATCCCTGGCCACGAGCTCCGGCCTCCGTGCCTCCATGGGTTGCACTAGAAGTCAGTGGGAAATCCTCGCCCACATGTTTTTGCAGGCACGCCTTCGTGCATTGTTTTGTTCTCCGCTTGTGAGAGGTTTTGGGCTTTGGGTTTCCAAAAAAGAAAAAGAGTTTTGGGCTTTTGGCGATGTGACTCGTGACTTCGTGAGAGGCCCGCCTGTCAGAGACATGATCCGGTAGCTGGCGCGGCGGCGCGGCGCTTGGGTTCCTTGCAGGGGCATCGATCGACGCTGCAGCCCAGCGAGGTATGGGTACGGTCACGGCGGCCCAGCGTGGCCCCCGTCCAGGCGTTTGACGTCGTGGCTTGTCGTTGGCGGCATCACGTGCTCGTGGCAGCCGCGCACAAAAAGATCTGGCTGGGATTTTGGAGACTGACCGCGACTTGAATTTATTCTACCAGCAGTACGTGCCATGTGTGCTGTGTCCAAAAATCGACGACTGTCCATCAGAAATCGCCATGGATATTCCACTTGATACAAGTAGTAGTAGTAGTAGTACAACTTTTATTTAGTTTATTTATTAGACTGAGTCAGTCCATCATAATTTGAATCAGCTGGATCCACCGTCAGTTGACAGGCTGCTTCAGATGCTCAAACGGGTGCTAGGCTGCTGACTCGCTAGCTTTACCAACCGCGTTTGCTTGATTTCATCATGAACGTACTATAACCGGTTTAGCAGCCACAACGATGTCACGAAAAGAGTATAGAAGCAAATCTACTTGTCGCATTCGCTAAATTGATAAAGTTGGTACATTTTGAAAGCAGATTGACCGATTTGTTGTGTGAGAAAAAATATTATTCGTTAATTTAAAAAAGACGCTTATAAAGCGAAGCGAAGCAATGTTCTGACTGCTTCTACGTGACGTGTCGTTCTCCTTTTAGTAATTGCAAGTACACGACCGGACAGTTGGAGCGCGCGTCACTTATCCGACGCAGCGCGCGCATTAGTAGCTCCAATAATTCAGGGAAATTAGACACTGCCGTCTTTAGGTTTCAGACGGAGAAGACTGATGATGCCCCGATTATATGCATGCCGGTGATTGGATGAAGCTGCTCTGGCGGTTATCCTGTGCTTTCTTGGCCATATATCTGTACAGAGTTGACAGATCAGCGCGCGCCGCTACAAAGTGGAAGATCAGCCCTAATAAACCAGTCAGCTCGCGAAAACACAAAGCAATGTATAAAATGCCTCTGCGCAATCACTAATCTGGAAGCTTGTGGCTTTGGAACAAAGTTAAGCAAAAAAAAACTCCCAGCCCATGTATCCGGCCTTTTTCGGCTTGTTCAGAGGACCGGCCTAGTCATGCACGCAGGTCTTCCTCAGCTTTTTTTCCCAATCCACATCCAAGCCCGCACGTGACGCGTCCACCCGCCGGTCCGGTCCTTCCGCCAACCTCTACACTTCGCCAGTGATAGATTGTTGTGTTGCTAATTCCCGAGCCCGACTAAGATTTAGCCATGGTCCAACAAGTTAGATCGCTCCGGGCTGATTTATATGGGTTGTTTGGTTGCTCTCTGGTCTCTGCCCATTTGCTGCGGCCTTCTGGAACCATGTTTGGGAGGAGTGGCTCTTGTTGCTTCAGTTAACGGTACTGATAGTGTCTAGACGACATCCACGGCTACACTTAGTTTTGCGCCCCTCACACGGGGGCCCGCGCTGCTCTGAACGCCCTGGATGTCACCAGCCCTGAACATCACCTGCGCCTCTGGTTTGGATGCCCAGCCGGCACTGGGAGAAGAAAGAGGCACAGAGGCGAGGCAACAGAAGGCGAGGAGAGAGATGCAACATTCAATCTACTTTTGAAACATCTAGATGCAACACTTACAACATACGTCTAAAGACAGATGAAACACTTGAAACATGAGTCTGAAACACTTGCAGAAACACCTAAAAAATACTTAAAACCATTGTAAAACATATGCAACATCCAGATAAAACATTTTGCAACATATGTGTGAAACATATGCAACATCCAAATAAACACGCTTGCAACATACGTCTAAAAACAGATGAAACATTGGCAACATAAAGCTTGCAACATGTCTCTGAAACACTTGCAACATTCTGATCTACTTTTGCAACATCTATATGAAACACTTGAAACATAAATATGAAACAAGCATTTGCAACATAGAGTGGAGGCCGGGGATAGTTGATTCTGGCCATCGGGGTGGGAGCCGGCGGCAAGCGAGCACCACCAGCACCAGGCGCGCTCGTGGTTGCCCTTGGCTTGGCCGGGGATGACCTGAGGCGCCCCGGCACGTGCGCTAAACGTCCATCAGCATGGGCAGCGTGCGGTGGCTCCATAACGGTGAGGCATCCCGGCGGCGCTAGGGTTGGGGAAGAGGTCGCGGAGGCGCTGCGCAAGCTGAGGGAGGAGGCGGCGTGGTCGACTTGGATGGAGGAAGGAGGCAGCGATGGTGCGCTGTGATTTCTCGGAGACATGGAGGAGAGGGAGATACGAGATGGAACGAGAGAAGATAGTTCTGAGTGGCTACTTGAGGGGGAGGTATCGAATGCGGTGGATACAATACGTGGACAGCGTGAGGCCACATAGCGTTTGGAGGTACTCTTGGCATCTGGACGCTCTAATCATACCATTACCGATAATGAGCTCTAGGCTTCAACCTTGCCGCCAATTGTCACTGTGCCAATGTCCACCTTCCCGCTCCTGCTAGGAGCTCTCAAAGCACCCCAACAAGGTCATCTTTAGGACGTGTTTGGAACCACTGTGGCTCTGACTCCGGCTTTGGCATCAGCTTTTTCAAAAGAGCTGAAAGAGTCCTACCAAACACTTTAGGTGGAGGAGTCATTTTCTAATGAACAGTAGAGGTAGAGGAACCATAACTGTTTTTAGGCCAGGAGGCGGAGCTCAAAAAAGTGACTCCTCTTCAAATGTTCTGGCTCATCTGAAGGAGCACTTGAAGAGGAACACTGCCAAACAAGCCCTTAAAAACTTGCAACCGAATATGGCACCAGCTTAGAACTGTAAACTGCTAGTCTCACAGAGATATGTAATAAATACTGAGTGGTATAACGTGTTCCGAATATAACCTCTCCCCTGCCTCATTGTAACTCTATCTAGGCAGACTCATACCTGTAGGGCGACAACCCTCCACTACCGAGATCACTTGGCATCTGTGGTTAATATATTAGATGGACATTGGACCATATTCGGTTTCCATGGTCCCATAAATGATTGCGCCATTTCAAGGTGATTTAATTTGGTGCCCCATCTGAGCCTACCACCACATGTGGGACCGAGCTAGCTCAAGGTTGACCCCGTGGAGCTAGATTTCGAGTGTACAATTATCTTGCTATAAACCGGCTAACATTTTGGTTGGGCATCTGAAAGGTCCTAATAGCTAGAGGGGGGTGAATAGCCTATTTAAGATTTCTACAACAACACTTAACAAATTGGTTAGACAATTATGAGGCGAAGCAAGTGTTGCGCTAGCCTACTAAAATTGCAAGCCACCTACCATAATTCTAGTTTATATGGTTTCTATCCACACAATAGCTATGTCACTGCACTAAGTTAGTGTGCTCTCAAATGCTAACTAAAGAGCCACACTAACCAAACTAACAAGCTCTCACAACTAGCTACATTAAAGAACTTGACAACTAGTTTGTGGTATTATAAAGAGAGAGAGCAAGATAGTTATACTGCCGTGTCGAAGAGTGAACCTATCAATCATAAGGATGAATACCAATGAAGACCAATCACCTCAGAATCAAATGATGACACAATGATTTTTTTATCGAGGTTCACTTGATTGCCAACAAGCTAGTCCTCGTTGTGGCGATTCACTCACTTGGAGGTTCACGCACTAATTGGCATCACATGCCAAACCCTTAATAGGGTGCCGCACAACCAACATAAGATGAGGATCACACAAGCTATGAGCAATTCATTAGAGTACATTTTGACTCTCCGTCGAGAAAAGGTCAAGAACCCCTCACAATCACCACGATCGGAGCCGGAGACAATCACCAACCTTCGCTCGACGATCCTCGCTGCTCCAAGCCGTCTAGGTGGCGGCAACCACCAAGAGTAACAAGCGAATTCCGAGCGAAACACGAACACCAAGTGCCTCTAGATGCAAACACTCAAGCAATGCACTTGGATTCACTCCTAATCTCACAAAGATGTTGAATCTATGATGGAGATGAGTAGGAGGGCTTTGGCTAAGCTCACAAGGTTGCTATGTCAATGCAAATGACCAAGAGAATGAGGTAGAGCCGACCATGGGGCTTAAATAGAATTCCCCAAGAAATAGAGCCGTTTCTTAATGAACAGCCGGGGTGGTAGAGGACGCACCCTACCGAGTCGTCGTTTTAGGTCAACGGATGGCTCAAAAACGTCATCCCTCTCTTCAAATACTGAGTGCCCGATCCCAATGGTCAAGTGATGACCGGACACGCTGCTTGAAGTGACCGGATGCAGGACCCCAGCGTCCGGTCGTTTCCAGTAAGGTTCCACTCGCGACCGAACGCGTCAGTTCGATCACGATCGGACGTAGGACCCCAGCATCCGGTCACTTCCAGTAAGGTTCTAGAGGCGACCGGAGAGATATGTAATAAATCGACTCACTGTCCGGTCACACATTGGTATAACGTGTCGGCGTCTGACCAAACATCTCCGAAGACCGATGCCTCCTTCATTGTAACTCTAGTTCTAGTCCGTCCACTCATGACACCCTGTCTTTTTTGTACAAAGCGCGGTGGTGGCACGACGGAACCTCCCAAGTGCTAAATACAATATGTATCACCTTTGTGCATGTGTTAGCATATTAATATATTTTAGATGGAGCACTCCATTAGATCCTAAATGCATATGCAATGAGTTAGAGCATCTAGTGTCACTTTGATAACCTCATTTTTCAAGAGTTTCACCCCTCTTAATAGTATGGCTATCATCCTAAATGTGATCACACCTCTAAGTGTCTGGGTCACTAAAACAAGCTCAAGCTCCTACCACTTATACATTTGCTTAGATTTCGAGTTTTTCTATTTCTTCTTTTCAAGTCCAAGCACTTGATCATTACCATGGCATCATCATCATCATGTCATGATCTTTATTTGCTTCACCACTTGAACTAGTGCTATCTATTTCATAATCACTTTTGATAAACTATGTTAGTATTTGGGGTTTCATCAATTCACCAAAATCAAACTAGAGCTTTCAACATCTCAATTTCAATCAATTCTAATACACGTGTATTGGGGTGAATTAAAATTAAAAATGAACTAGTTTTTCCACTCCAATCTAACCTAAATACCTAATACACGTGGATTGGTGTGATTAACAAAGTCTGAGAGTAGACAGGCTAGAAGGTTAGCCGGACAACCAGTCGCTATCTTCAACTCTCCGACCGGTGTCCACTGGATCACTGGCATCCGCGTCACATGGTTACTTGCATTGCATGGCAGCTGACCCGAGCTGCAAAGTCAAGAGGAGCCCAAGAACACGGAACGCCTCAACGCTCATGCAAAGCCATCTCACTCAATCTTATCATTACAAAACTAGAGTCTCCGATCCTTCATGCGCCACCATCCTTAGCGACTAGCGAGCTACCGTAGACCAAGCAAGCAACGCCGAGAGATCATGGAGAGCATGAGTGAGGACGGCTACACTTTGGCCCACATCAGCCACCTCCACGTACGACCTCCACCTCGCCGACGTCCCCGCCGGCGCGCCGCCGCCGCGCTGCCACGCCTGCGGCCTCGACTGCACGCGGTCCGCCTACCAGTGCGCGCCGTGCAGGTACGCCCTGCACCCGGCGTGCGCTCGCGTGCGCCGCACGGTGCGCCACCCGGCGCACCCCGAGCACCCGCTCTCCCTCCGGCTCGCGACGCCGTACCAGTCCGGCATCTACACCTGCGACGCGTGCCGCACCGGCGGCCACGAGTTCGTGCTCCACTGCCAGCACTGCCAGTTCGACCTGCACCTCCCGTGCGCGGCGCTGCCTGCTGAGGTGGTCGCGTCGCGCGCGCACCCGCACCCGCTCAGGCTCGCGTACGACAACCCGCACAGGGGCAGGCAGGGCATCATCCCGGAGCAGTGGCTCTACGGGTGCCACCGGTGCGACGACTTCGCCGCCCACGTCGGCTGCGCCGTGCCGGACGCGCAGATAAAGCATGTGTACCCGAGGATCGACATGCAGAGGGTGCGAGCGGAACAGGAGGCGAGCCAGACGGCGGCGCTGCTGCAGCAGTACCAGCAGATGTCGGCGCTCATCAGCGCGCAGTCGAGCATGTTCGCGAGCAACGCCGCGTCCATGCTGGGCGTCACCATGGAGGGCCTGAAACTGGGCGCGCGTATGTCGGATGATAACTTGGCAATCAACTTCAACAAGTCAGGGACGGGGGACCAGATCAGGAAGAGGGAGGAATATTACAGGCAGGTAATGTAAATCATTTATGCAATAGTGAGAATTGATCTTGTCGGCTTAGTTCATCCCTTGCATCTTTACAGAGTACTACTCCATGTCTCCATCTTTGTCTCGAAATATAAGACATGAACATATTTTAAAATTTTGAACTTTATTATCTTTAGTCAACAATTAGATTAATAATCATATAAAAAGCCATACTATAAAATTCATTATATCAAATTTTTATTTTTATATACTACTTTCTAATGATCAAATTCTTATTACCATAAATTATATGTTCCCTCTATTCCAATTATAGGACGTTTTGACTTTTCTCTAGATACATTGGTTTTTAATATGTACTTAATATTCTAAGTACATAGTAAAAACTATTATATCTAGAAAAGCTATCAGTTAAAGTGTGATGTTGCATCAAGTAAAATTGTGTTTTATATTTTAGAACAGCCGGAGTATGTTTGTTTTCATTTATGATTATTAGGCATGGTCGCATCTTGCTGGTACGTTAACAAGTCTGTCGTGGGCAAAAGGGTTAGTAACAAGCCTAGAAAAGATTTTGCAAAATACCTTTTATGTTTTGATCATGATCAAAGAATAAGTCCTTATCTTCTCATTCTATTGAGTGTATGTTTAACATTCTTGTTCACATGAATGATTTCAATATTTTTTTGTTCCTCTATTGAGAAAAAAATTCATATCTTTAAACTAGAACTGCTGCTCGGGGTCCCAGCTGAAGTGGAAAGAATTATCCCTGTCAACGGCAAGCAATCAAATCACTGTAGTTATCAGAACAAAATTGGGCGGACTTGCATCATCAATTTTTTTTTACCCGCTGTGTCCCTTCTTATTTTACTGACCGAACATTGCACAATGCACACTATGATCTGTATTTTTTTTTTGTTTGTCATCACTCCAGTAAGCAAATCTGAATGTATGATTTGGAACACTCTTTTTGGCACGGCAATGAGCCTGTTCGCTGGTTGATTTCTGGGCTGATAAATCCGGTTGGTGCTAGTTTGTTACAAGAGAAAAACACTGTTTGGCTGGCTGATAAGCCCTGGCTGAAACCAATAAGCGAACATGCTGAATAAGGGCAGATCTCACAGTTTTGTTGTCGTGTCAAGCTCGTTTTCATCTCTCTTGAATTTGTGCCTTATTTCATATTCAACTCTAATAACTGGCTGACAGCCGATTTCCCCACCGGCCTCGGCTAATGAACATTAAACAAACAGTATTATTTTAATAGATAATCGCAAAAGTAGGTACTGTTATATGAAAATTGCAAAAATGACGTGATTTCGGCTTCCTCAAGAACCGATCGGTATTCCAGGCCGATAGGTCATGCCATGTATACCGTGTGTCGCCCATGTATGAGTGGCACTCACATAGGACTATGCCATCCACGTAGGACTATTTGATGCGGACTCGAATACTCAATTCAAGAACCGATAAGTATACTGGTGCACAACACCTCATGTGCATGCAGAATTTGCTGTTGATTTCTTAAAAAAAAGAATTTGCTGTTGATGTGCGCGTAGCGTTTGCCGCTGATTGTGTGGACCATAGATGGCCGATTTTTCTTTTTTTTTTGAACCGACGATTCTCCATTTCCATCATAGAATAAAGAAAATAAATCAGAGTTTTAGAGGTGTCACATCAGAGGATGTTTACAGCAAGATAACACATAAAGGGCCAACTAAACGACTTCAAAAGGCTCATGAAACTGCAGAAAGAAGCTGGGCCATATATTCTTAGGTTTGTACTCGAAAATAAAGGTATCGAAGGTTCAAAATTTATCTCATTATAAGGTATTCTGAAATGCTCAACCACATCCATGTGTGCCTGACTTTTAAATCCCATTAATGCCTTTGAAACACTAAAATGGCTTATAATTGATGGGCAAAATCAATAACATATATGCATGCATTTCTAAAATTAGTTGGATACCTTATATTTTTATAAGATGGACGTAGTATATTTAGTTTTATTAGGGAGAGTGAGGCTTAGCATAGTTTGGAAAATAGCAATGTATGGTTAGTAACATAGGTGAACATAATGTAAAATAGGTACATTTTGGTACACTTTAACTTAATTTGTCACAGGATTGTAGTTTTTACTATATATGTATAAAATGTTATTTATACATTGCCGATCTCAACTTCTCTTCTTTGTCATTTAAACCATGTCTATAGGGTCCTTCCAACCATTTAAATCGTTGGTGGGTGGGTGGGGGAGTTATTTTCGTGAACTATGGTATAATGTGAATGGGATTATACTCGTTCAATAATACCGCTTCCGTCCAAAATGAATGCAATTCTCAAGTCCCGAGGAGTCAAATAAATTTAAACTTGACCAAATCTATACAAAATAGTACCAATATTTATGATGCAAATATGTTTCATCAAATTAATTATAAATATTTTTTCATAGTAAAGTTGTTTAGAAATATAAATACTAATATTATTTTCTAAAAAATGGTCAAACTTAGAAAAAATTGACTATTCTCAAATCTACAATTGCATTATCTTTGGGGTGAAAGGAATTCGTTATTGGGCAAGTTCTCTGCAACACTGCCAAATCCATGCTGTAGGAGAAAATTACTATTTCTCTTCTTAGTATTGACTACTACTAACTACTCCCTCCATTCCAAAGTATAAGATATTTTGGTTTTTTCTAAATACGTTGTTTTATTTTGTACCTAAACATAGTGTATATTTTAAAACGCCAAAAGGTCTTATAATATGTAATGGAGGGAGTATTACGTTTTCATGACTTTAAGAATCCATTTCAATTGCTATATACACAAGTTGAATATAAACTTATGTGTACAATCCAATTAAACGGCTTACCACAACACATTGCACAAAATGCCAAATTTTATTTTTCAAGAAATCAAACGATTTAGAGTCTGATCAAAATTATATAAAAGTATACTAACATTTATGATACAAAGTGTGTATCATTAAATTGATTATAAAATATATTTTTATAATAAACTTAGTTAGAAACATAAATGTTAATACTATTTACTATAATCTCAATCAAAGTTAAACTAGTTTGATCTGCACGTAATCTATATTTGCATTCTTTCATAAGCAGACGGAGCAGTTTGTATATGCTCACATGGCAACTTGGTAATAGTTGACTAACACGTAGTTTGCATATGCTCACGTGGCAACTTGGTAACAGTTGACTTGACTCAACTCTGAGCCGGCAGCCGGCAGCTTGCACAAGGGCGTGCGTATTATCTCCAAGCTTTGTTGAAGCAAGGTAAAGGAGTGAGCAAACCAAAGGAATCGTGAGAAGTGAGAACACTGGGAGAAATGGAGAAGCTAAATAAAGAGGATGACACCTTGATCCATATCAGCCACCGCCACCCGCTCCACCTCACCGACATCCCCGGCGGCGACACGGCGCCGCCGTACTGCCATGCTTGCCGCTTCCCGTGCACTGGCTCCATCTACCAGTGCGTGCCGTGCCGATACGTCCTGCACCCGTCGTGCGCCCGGTTCGCCCGCACCATCCGCCACCCGTCGCACCCGGAGCACGACCTCAGCCTCCGGCTCACGCCGGCGGGAGATTACGGCTGCCACCTATGCCGGGCGTGCCGTCACATCGGCTACTCCTGGTCCTTCCGCTGCGACCCGTGCGCGTTCGACCTGCACCTCCCCTGCGCGGCGCTGCCGGCAGCGGCCACCGCGCCCGCGCACCGGCACCGGCACCGGCACCGGCTCACGCTCACGTACGAAACCCGAGGAGGGGCATGGGCTCGTTCGATTTCTGCGCGCTGTGCCGCAAGGGCTACAGCACGGCGAGGTGGTTCTACGCGTGCAGGGAGTGCGGCGTCGGCGGGCACGTCGGCTGCGTCGTGCCGGACATGCCGCTGAGGGACGAGTACGCCGCCCTCGACAAGGAGCAGGCCGCCGTGGCAAACGCGGCTACGTGGCCGGAGGCTCCGGTTCCGGAGTCCCAGCAGCTGGAGGAACTTCTCAACGAGCAGGGGATCGAGTTCGTGAGGATGGAAATGGGTGCGGGCGGGCTTCTGCCGTTGTTCGCCAAGGCTTCCGAAGATTGACATGCTAGCTGTGAGTCTCTATCCAATCCAAGCAGGGCAATCACGGACAGGGTTATGTATGTAAAATCGCCACTGAAGTGCAGCTTTTTTTCAAAATCGTGCTATGCACGTGCTTAATTAAGGGAAGATAGATGTTTTAGTACATCTCGACCCAACGACGACGAGGTGCCGCGTTTTGTGCGAGGAACACACAACACAAATCACCGGCTTGAACGGTGCTACCACTACTTGAACGGTGCTACCACTACTTTGTACTAACTAAGTAAACTTTCTTTTGCGACAAGCAGATATATAGCTAGGTTAAACCCCTATGGTGCGAACAGCGGTGCAAGCGAACGGATTCCCGCGCTGACCCACTCGGCTCCCTCCTGTTGTATCCCTTGCATCACCTGTGCAACTGATGAAGGTGCTCCACCGAAGGTCCTCCGATTCCGCTCCTTCCAAGTCTCCCATGAGACAAGCAGCACCAAAGAATCAAATCCCTTTCTGAACCCTGATGATAGCCACCACGGTTCGCCCATACTGTGCAACGGCTTGAGACGGATCGTGACCGAGAATCGCCGGACGCCTATATCAGACGCATCCCAAAGATCGCGACGCCACGCAACAACTAGCGCCACCGGTCACGCCAGTAGCAGGGAGAAAGGAGTAGTCAAGCCTTGGCCTACAGTTTCATTGTTCAAGCTTGCCTCATACGCCGCAATCTTGGATTCTTGCAGGCAAACAACAGAAGCACGCTGTTGTGCTACTACATCACATACAGCAGTGCGACGCGCCCTATAGTTCAGGCCCCGCACGTTCCACACAAGAAGATGGTTGTTACTCATATCGTTACTAGTTTGGCGACCTGCGTGCCGGCGAACATTACTGCGTCGGCGGCGAGTACTCCCCGGCGTTGCCATGCAGCGGGAACAACACCCTCATCGCGCTCCTTCTGGCGGATGGGGCAAGTTCCGTGAACGCCTGATGGAAGTCGGTGTCGACAGTCGCGTCCGGCGTCGTGTTGGCTGGCATCGGGCGGCCATTCCATTTATTTAGCAGCACCCGCTTCGCCTGTCTCTCAGGGTTCGGGTCGCGGAAGGCATGTTTGGCCGCGAGACGAGTGCTCCGCCACGGGAGCCAGTCATCGTCGTGTCGTCTTGGCACGTAGGCGCGCGGAGTGTCCTGGATGATCGGTTCCAGCACAGGCAGACGGAGAGAGTCGACGAAGGCCGTCACGGATGCCGCCGTAGGCGCCGCCACTTGTGTAAGTGCCGTGACTTCCTCTGTAGTGGCTGGCTGGGCCGCCGGCCCATCATTGGCAAGGTCGGGCGACGGCCGTACACCGGTCGTTGCGCGAAGCTGAGGCGCATCATCACCGTGCACAGGCATGCATGCGTGGGACTGGTCATCATCGGCGTTCATCTCATCGAGCCGAGGCGCCGCGACGTCGTACACCGGTTCGTGCAAGGCCAGAGTGACCTGGGCCATGTTACTGTTGTCTGCCCGTATGGCCGGCCCAGCCAGCTCTGTATCGATTAGGGCGGCCCACCAATCCAGAGTAGCTTGGCCCGCAGACGAATGCTTGGGCCCTTCCTCGGCCTCATTGGCCCAACTTAAGGTATGGGCCTCACCTGTTGCCTGCTGTAAGCTACAGCCGGCATGTAGTAGAAGGGGCGTGATGTCCAGGAAGCGCCCCACCTCCCCTGACCGGTGCACGTCGTTGTCCCAAAAGACTGCAAGGTCAGCAGAAGCGATGAGTTTGGCCCGGCAGGATACACGGACAGGAGAGATCTTGGGCGTGCCTGGCGCAGACATCGTTGGCCACCTTGACTAGCTAGCAGGCGTGCGCTCATGTCCCAAGAGGGGGCAAGGCTCAACAACAGCGACTTGACGATTCCCCAACGGTGTTAGCGATCGTAGGTTGGCCCACGGACGAAGGTCAGCGCACCGCTCTGACAAGTTGTCCGGGATCTCGCGGCCACCCCCAGTCCGGGCGTGACCCATCCTTCCACGTGTCAGGGGGCAGAGGACTTGGCCCACACGTACGGAATTCGCCGGAGGACCTCGCCGCCGGTAGTCCTGGCCCGGGTGACCGCGGTTGTGGTTGGATTCCGTGGAGCCGTCGTCGTCGGCATATGGATAGCCGATGTCATCATGCGGGTGCGACGGCTCGTCGAACCCGTCGCGAGCGCCGCCATTGTTGTCGCCATGGTGACCGCCATGGCCGTCATCGTCGTCGTTGCCATGGCCGTTGTCGCCGCCCAGATCGTCAGGTGTTCCCGGGGGCGTGCTCCAGTCCTGGTACGCGATGACCCGTGTGCGCACAAGGTATCGCAGCCCCGGATCCACCGTGCGCTCGTCCTCCGCGACCCCGCCACCCGCGGCTCCGGGATGAAGATAATCTTTTCTTCCTCAATGAAGTTCGGATGCCAGCACCACGCCATGACGAAGAACTCGCGGTCGTCATCTGCCGGCGTGTCACGTATCCGTGAGAGCTCCACGCTGGTGCAGCATGGTCCAAGAATGACCTGTGCCACGGTGGTGTTCCTTGCGTGCAGCGGTACCCTGGCAATGGCCACGACCACGTGGAAGCGGAACGATCCACCACTCGCCTACGATGTTCTGCGCCAAGGCCGCCACACGAGCGGCACCTGGCCGGAAGGGCGCGATTCCAGAACGCGATCGCGGTGAGCCCGATGGCGGAAGCGCGCCACGAAGTCTTCTGGCGCGTGGCGCCCGACGTCGACCTCATCCGCAGTGATGCCGAAGCGATTGAACAGAGATGTGTACACCATACCAGTGTTGACGGTACCCCCCACCATGGCCTCATTGCGCGGTACCACGACCAGCGGCATGCGCGGGCGCCTGGGCGGCGCCGCCGCCCCCACCATCTCCGCGGCTGCCGAGCCAACGAAAGGCGAGCCATTGTCGTTGGGTTCCCCCAAGTGTTGCGGGGGTGGCGGTGACGGTGGCGGTGGCGGCGGCGGTGGGGGTGGGGGTGGCGGCGGAGGTGTAGGAGGCCGGCGTGGTGGTGGCGGCGGAGGTGGAGGAGACCGCCTCGGCGGCGGCGCGGGAGGGGCGCAGCAACGCGGGACGGACGTGGACCGCCCGGTGGACTCAGAGCAGGGCGAGGCGGTGTCCGCCGAGTTGGCACGGTGGCGTCGGCCTGATGCTCCGCGGCGCGCCGTCTTCCTGGGGATGGAGCGTGGCGGATACCGTCCCCGCTTAGTACGCGGTGGTGGAGCGCGCAGGGCGCGTAACACCCATGTACGAGTCGGTCGGCGGCAGTTCGCCGCGGTGTGACCTTCTTCGCCGCAGTTGTAGCATCGCGACCGGTACCGGCAGGTCGCCCGCACATGGCCGGGCCGCAGACAGTTGAAGCATAGTCCATTCAGCTCCGGCGGGACCGGCCGTGGGGACTTCGGTGGTGAATGGCGCCGTTCGCAGCGGCGGCTGCGCACCCGAAAGAACCCATCCGCGTCGGGGTCGCCGATTGCCCGCGCCGGGTGCGACGGAGGCGAAGCCAAACGGCTGTGCGGTCTGCGCGTCGGCGGAGCGCGTGGCGGGGACGGGTGGGCACGCCTAGTCGCAGCCATGAACCCCTCCCGTCGGCGTCGGTGACGGTGGCGGCGCTTTCGCTGGTGCTTGTAGCCTGGCCCAGCAACCTCCTTCCCCTTCCTCTCTCCCGCAGGCGGCGGAGGCGGAGAGGCGGACCGATCGGATAGCTCGGAATCGGAGTAGTCCTCCGAGTCACTGAGAGAGAGCCTCTCCCCAGGACCGTGGCCGAGGACCCCAAGCAAACCCGGCGACCCGACGAAGAACTCCTGCGGCGGGGGCAGATCCTCATTGGCGACATCCATCCGCCCAGGCTTTCCGGGTTGGCGAGCCCTCCTCCATTCGCCTTGGGTTGGCCGCACAGGAAAATTGGAATAATGTGAATTTCAATCAACGGATGCGGTTATATCTCAATGCGATATGGCATTACTCAGGGGCGGAACCAGTAAAGGACATGGGTGTACATATGTACACCCGATAATTTTTGCAAAGCACTCAAAGTTAGTAGGCATAACCGCATAATACATGAATAGATCAAATCCGATTGCAAATAGTAAGTTAGGGTTTGGATGCTCGGTTTCACACAGCAGGAAGGGAAGACCAAGAGGTGGGCGTACCTACTGAAGTGCAGCTCACTGCTTACTTTAGTGTTCTATTGTTCTGAAAATACTCGTCATGCGCTCATGCTCAATAAAGTAAGAAACCAGCAGAACATGAACACTGACGTGAAAATATTCCATTTACAGTGGCTCGTATTAAGTTTATAAAAATATGGTGAATTTCTGACCGACCAAGAATTGTTCCATTGGTTTAGACAACAGCTCGCTAAACAAAGGATTTAGAGCTGCTTACCTAGGTTTGTGGCAAATGTGGCTACTTACACAGGAAGGAAAATGAGCAAGTGCTTACCAAAGCAACCAGAAGGCGTTGCAACAATAAAAGTGCAGTAACCATCAACCAGCTGATGGGTGGTACGAGGAAGTCTGAAGACTAGACAGACATAAGGATTTATCCCAGTGACAAATGGACGGGCGAGCAAACAAACAGACATGCTAGTCGTGTTTTACCTCCCATATAAATTCATCTGCAAGTCCCAGCTTCAGCTAATCAGCATCTTACCAAAATATTAGTTGGCAATATCCTATATATATTTTACCGATCTGAAACTTATTCTTCAAGAGAGTAGGAGAAAAAGAGAAATAGTGTAGCCAGACATTGCCCAAACGAATTGTGATTCCGATGTGGCCAAATGTTAATAGAAGCAGAGTTAGTGCTATGTGCTATGCAGCAACAGAATAAGAAAACTACAGAAGGACAGTTTGATCTAATGTTACATCAAAACGACAGGTATTTAGACAACATAAGGTTACTGTATCAAGTAATGTCATTCAACCCTGAAAAGCTGGAGCGCCCCCCTGCATCAACAAACCCACGAACTGAGAGTTCAGGAACAGAGGTTGAAGCAGAATCCTCCGACTGCAGTTCATGGTCGATGAAGACGACAACAACTGTTATGTCGTCGTGGATGTAGCGCCGGACTCCTTTATCGAGCTTCTTAATATCACCATACCTCATTTCCCTCTTCCTTGCAGCTTCTTTTAGAGCTGCTTGTACCAATCTCCTTGCAACACCCTACAAAAACAAGGAAAGCGCATTTCAGCATCACCACAAAAGGAGTACTACCATCAGCAAGAGCAATATGAAAAGAGTTGCCAGTTCAAGACAAATGCAGTGAGAAAGAAGTGAGTCATACTTCTCGTGGATTATTGTGGACAATTTCAACAGCTTGCTGGTTTGAGAGGTGCTCCCATAATCCATCCGATGCAAAGATCAAAAAACGGTCTTGTGAACTAAGAACTCTTGAACATACAGATGGCTCTGACGTCAGAACAGGCCGGCGGAGAGGTTCGGAGAGGTGGAAACGGGCTGTGGATGGATCAGCAGTGAATTCTCGCTTCTTCAAGTATGCGTCACCTATAGACCTTGAAACCTAAGTAGATCAGAAAGAAAGAAAATGTTCGAAGAAGTTTTCAGCATAGTGATCGAGTGTTAGATGGCATCATACTAGAGTACTATCGAACACAGTGCTATAATTCTGAAGATTACCATTGCTTTTTTGTTGTAATATTTAGCAATTTTATTTATTGCTTTTCTGTTGCCAAAAGAGTGACATTAGTTCTTTGCAGCCACTACAATAACAGAGTTACCATTACCATTTACTTCGGTTCCACTATTTTATCAAGCATGCCCACAAGCATCATAAATACAGCACTTGTCACAAAAAAAAAAATGCTGCCTACCTGTATGATGCCTTTGATGCGCCAAACACCATTTTTAAGAACAACGATTTGCGAATCATCAGGATGAAGAGTCCTAAGCTCCTGCCTAATTTCTTCCATGCTAGCATTATGGTCTCTTGTTAACTGCTCAGCAACAATCCTGTTTGATCCATTCAAAGAACCAACCACCGCCCGAGAATCACCAAGATTGGCCAGGTAGAGTGTCCCTCTCCATATGATACCAACCAGACAGCAGGATCCAATAGTAGCCATAGCAGGTTTTATCAAATGTGTCCTGCGCACAAGCGACAGGAAGCCTTCCTCTGTAGCAGAAAAGGCCTTCCGAACAACATCCTCAGACATTGTTCCATGTTCCTGTGCAAGACCTGTAAAGTTAATACTACATGTTAGCATCAGAACATTTTTCTTTCAACTATAAACAGAACAAGTGGACTGTCCTAAATCGTAATAGCAATTGTAAGTGGGTTTATGTGTGACGTGGTGATCTCATCGATAAGCAATTATTGACGCTAATAAATTCACAGAGATGACACAAGCATGGAACTGGAGACATGAACGACAACACTTCCTACTGCGACCGAATCAATACTGTTCGCAGTCATGGTATCCCAAAAAGGAAAAAGGAATACTAAGAGCTCATTTCATTCCCCCAATTAGATGGGCAAAGCAAGTCACTAAAGACGTGGCCCGCGGACGAAATAGTCGTTCCACCATTTGATACCTACATCAAGATTCTTTTTTTGTTTTTGGTTTCTAAAAAAAATCAAGATTCTTAAAAAAAGAATACAGTTTATCAATGAGATTGCACATGCAGCTCTTAAAAAATAAGAGGAATAAAGGCATCAATCTAACCGACCCAAGCAATTCAACGCTAATACAGTACGATCGAACCAAACAACCATTCTAAAAGCTAGCGAGCAGCATTTCACGAAGCCCAAGAGAGTAAAATTTGTTGGTTCATAGGGAGAAGGGGGGCACGTACGGACGATGTGCGCAGAAAGGTGGTTAGAGATGAAGCGGGACGCCTCGGCGCCCCCGTGGCCGTCGTAGACGCCGACGAAGGTGGCGGCGGTGGCCGTCTCCACCTGGCTGTGGTCCTCCAGCACGTCGTTGGCCTGCACGACGGCGAAGGAGAACTCGCCCGCCGCGTGCCGCGCGAGGTCCCGCGACCACAGCAGCTCGTCGCCGTCGTCCTCACCCTTCCCCGTAAGCGTGTACCTCCGGACCCGGTCCCAGCACGCGGATGCAATCCTCTCCAGCCACGGCCACATCCTTCATCTCCTTCGGGGCTTGCTCCCGTGATTCGACCTCTCGCCGCCCCCCACTCCCTCCAAAATGGCCCGAGCCGTGCTCGAGCGCGAGGATGTGGTTGTCTTGCCTACTACTGCACACCAAGAATCACCCAATTCCCACCTGCAAAGCACCCAAAAATATTTGACTTTTGTTTGCTTAGATACAGCAATGCGGAAGAAACCGTACGGTAGACGCAACAAAATTGCCTCCTCTTGTCCTGTGAGTCTTGGCGCACCTAAACAAGCGCAATTTGCACGGGAGAAACGGGAGGGCAATCACCACCAAGAAGCCCCAAGAGGCGCCGCCCCTGCTGGTAGCAGGAAGCACCGCCGGATTCTCCGGGCATACCAAACCCACCGGAGACGTCTTGAGGACCGGACGACCGGTGGTCGGATCGCGCGATTCGCGAGGCTGGAGGTGGGAACTGGGAAGGAACGGGCTGTTGTTCTTGATGGAGCGGTGGGAGAGGCGGCGCTCGTACCCTCCGCAGAGTATGCATTAGGGGGGGCCTGTACCGAATTTATATAAGCGTTTGGCAGAAACCGCCCTGGGTTTGCAGGTATTTGCGTACGAGACAGGCTTGTGAAGCGAGTAGAAAAGCGCAAAAGTGGATAGAAAAAGCAGGTAAAGCGCGGGAGGAGCCTTTGACCTCGCTGATCCTCCCCTTTCTTTCCCCACTTATATGAAATGAAATAGTAGTGTTATTCTCTCTCTCTCTCTCTTCTTGGTTGATTGATGAAACGGGCCTTTCAGTTTCAGGCGCTGTGAAATGCAACGCCAAAGGCCTTATCACAGACACGGGTCTCCGTCTCTTTGAATAAAGGCATGCCTTGAATAAAAACCATGGGAGCCGGTCTCTTTATCCTTTGGAAAATCCTTTGACGGAAGGTCAGGTGATTCCACTCCTGTACAGCTGCTGCAGGCGATGTAAAGTAAAAGCAATCGATTGCAGCTCCAAAACATGCCTAGGGCCAGGAGAAAAGCTTGGGCCTGACAGGAACACTGACCCAAACCGTCCCCTCCACTCTCTTGGATTGGATCAAGAAAAAGAAAAACGCTTTGAGGCAATCAGCTCGTAAATAAACAAGAGGATTTGCAGACCAAGAACGCAGCGCCACCGCGGTGCTACGCGCGCGGATGCATCACGATAAGAGCGTCGGGCGATGGATAGCGTCTCCGCTTTATAGATGAAAAAAAAAGCAAGCGCTGGGAGAGAAGAAAAAGAAAAGGCAGCGGGGCCTCTGAAAGATGAGAAACAGTTCGTGTCACTGGGAACCTGTGACACCACGCCGTGCGCGGTGCGCCCGATCTATCGCTCCCGGGCTTTTCCTCGCCGATTGCATGGCCGGCCGGAGCTCACCCATCCATCCATCGCCTTTGTCCTTTAATGCGTGCCTTCCAGCCTCGCTGATGTTTACAGTCACCACGCCGTTGCGACGATGGGTATGTATACAGTATACGTGGTGCAGGCTCTTTTCGACTGCCATTATACCCGGTTTATCAGCTATGGTATAGTATTTTTCTCTCCCAACAAATCAACCGTATAAATCAGCACAAGCGGCTTATAGACCAGTCGAACAAAGCCGCAGACAGCAGAGGAGCTAGCAGCAACACCTGACGAATGAACGAACTTCTCATTTGTCGCACCAGCAGATGATGAGTGTGATTTTTATCTTTTTTTCTCGATCGGGTGTTCAGCCCGTTTTTTATTAAGAGGAGGTAATCAAATGTTACAAAGGCGATACAAAGGATTTACAAGTAATCCCTGGATTACCAACGAAATCTCACAAGCACACACGGTCAACAAGAAAAACACGATGGGGGAGCTCCACCACAAAATCCCAAACGACTGAGTCTAATACAAGAATACAACGCATTGGTAGCTAGTAGTGTAGTGAGACCGCAGCGTCGACGGATCAAGCTTCCAACAGCCGAGGTGGCAGAGATCCTCCCAGGGAAGGACCAATCAACCTTGACGGCAAAGCATCCACCAAGGGCGCCAATATGACAACAGCGGCAAAGCATCCGCTAGAGAAGAGACCAATGCGTCAAAGCATCCGCCAGAAACAACGTCCATTAACACGCAAAGCATCCGCGGATGAGGGACCATCACGCTCACATCAGCCAAGCATTTGCCTGAGAGCGGAGACGGGGGCGACACCGGCGGTTAGGCAACCGCCCAAGCAACATGACGGCGAAGCATCCGTCCAAGAGGAGATAGCGGCAAAGCATCTGCTACAGAGAAACAATCGACTGCAGCAACACCAACCAACTACTAGACAAACCAAAGCGAAGAGTAGCATGAAGCACAATCGGACACTGCAAAGCAAGGATGCACTCCGACTGGAAAGAAGGGAAAGACATCCGCAGATGCCAACTATGTTGGGAGAAGCGCACTTGGACTTTCGTCCAAAACCTGCCCCATCGAGCGACACAAGGAACAGAGACTTCGGCGACGCGTTCAAGAAGGTAGATGACGCAGACCACGCCATCGCCGCCGGCCCAAAGCAAGAAGCCGGGCAGGATTTTCACCCAGAAGCTGTTCGATCGCAGACGGAAGGGGATACGCCCGACACCTGCATAGACCTGGGCGCGGCTGTGGCTGCGGCGTCCCGGACACCGGGAGCATGACGTCCATTGCCCGCACGCGCGTGAAGAGGGACCGCGCGGGGCCGGGGAGATGAGGCCGGGCCTGGGTGCATGCCAGCCACACTGCCTCAGGTGCCGGATTCGGCCGTGCCATCCATCCACGCTGCCGGAGCCGCCCCGCAGATGAACGGACCTAGGGCGCGCCGCTAGCCATGCGGGTCGCCTCTAGGCCCCCGCCGCGGTAGCAACTTCAGATCCGGAGGAGGAGGCGCAAGATCTGGCCACGGAGGGCCCAGATCCACCCCGCCGGCCACGCCATCCGCCAGAGTAGCAGGAGAAGAGGAGGGGTAGGGGGAGGGGGAGGAAGGAGGGCGAGACTGTGGAAGCAGGTTTTTTAGCTCCGCGGGCCGCCGCCGCCGCCGCTCGCTGGAGAGTCGCAGCGGCGGCGGCCGGAGTAGTCGGCCGATGCAGTGCAATTATTTTCGATCTGGATTGAGCCGGCCGGCATCCATGCTCATGAGTCATGAGCGCTTACGCCTGGTGCATGCCACTTGTATGCAGATGCAGTGCAGAGGCCTGGACGACGTCGAGGAGGACTCGCGCGCCGTGGCAACTGGCAACGCCACCACATGGAGCATGGATCCGATCAATTTGCCGCCCCCATTTGCTCGCTCGTGCGATCGAGTCGATTACATGTGTGTAGGTCAACACCACACCCTGTCAGCCAGCCAGCCGCCCCAGCTTGACTCGTTCGTTCCGGTCCCCAGATGAGATGAGATCGGTGGATGGCCGCGTGCAGGCAAGCCGTGCCTGCGCCCTCTTTTTAGGTGAGGATGGCTGCCTTTTCCCTGTCGAGTGTCGACTGGCGACGGAGAGCTGCATGCCCCGCCACTGATGTGAATGACATTGCATCCTGATAATAGTGTGGATGGAGCTCGAAACCAGCACTCCATTTTTTTCCACCTCAGTAATAAGTAATACGCACAGTAAGTGCGATCAGTGATGTCCGAGTCCGATAGAGCTTTTCACGTTGCAAAAGGGGAGGTGAGTTGATTCAGACATCCCCAGCCTCCCGTAGGCTTTTCACGTTGCGTACGTTGTTTCGCAGGAGGGAAGCACCTGTAACTGTAATACCAATCGGCAGAGGTTGATCTGTGGAGGAGGAAGATAATAAAGCGAGGATTTTATTTTTTTATATAATATAATAAAAAGAATAAAAAAAGAAGGAAAAGGGTTGAGCGTCTCCGAACCTTGGAAAGGCCGCGCGTTGCCGGCTGGCTTAGGTGGGCCGGGGCAAGCCTGTATTGGATTCCTAACCGCAACCAAGCCCATCCACTGCGCCAGGTGCAAATCACCTGATTAGCAGTTGAATAGTGCCACATCGGCTAATCAAGCCTGAGGAACTTAGAGGGGAAGCAATAAAGGTAGATGGAGCGGCAACCTTGAAACATACTTACCTGGACGGGGTCTATGGCTGATCATGAAGAGTCATGGCCTAGGCTGGTGGCCTCTATTGCACTTTAGAGGAGCACTAGCTTACCATCTCCCTCACTGTACGCGTTCGCGCGGCCCCTGTCAAAGTAATCTACAAAGATTTATCTATTTATATTTACAAAATTAATTAATTAATTAATTAATTATATAGTTTTTATTTATGCTTTTTGAACAATAATTCTTTTGTAAAGTAAATAAAAATTTAAAATAATCAAAAAGTTTAACTAGATACAAATTTTTATAATCCCATCTATCCGTCAGTATGGTTGTTAAGAGGGGAACTGATCATTCTGAAGGTACCATTAATTTTGACAATATAAACTCGGTGGGATTATGAACCCAAAGCAGCCCATTGAAACCTCCCACAAACCAAGTTTTCAGAACATTCTCGCGGAAATCCATAGCCGGAGTTGGGCCTGCTCTGGTAAGATATGAATCAAGTTCCAGTATGCGAGCGAATGAGTGGGCCAGTATAACAAGCTGCAAGGCCGGAACGTGGACTTCTTTCTACAAGTGGGTCAATCAGGCCGTCTAGTCAAAAAGTCCTCGGCAGATTGGGCTTAATGCTAACCTAGCTCACAACCCACATGATGAGAGTATGAGAGGCCAGGGACCCACTTACCAGAAGCAAAGTCTCCTTTGGAATGCGGAATTTTTTTTCCTATTTTCTATAAAAATAAAATGGTTTTTAAAAAAATCACACAATTTTTGTGAAAATCCTTTATTTCAAATAAGTCCTTAGTTGTGAGTAGGGATGAAAACGGATCGGATACGAACGGATATCACTCATATTATATTTGTTTTCATATTTCTGTTCGGATTCGGATTCGGACACGGATAGCGTTCGGATACATATACAAATACGGATTGACTCGGTTACGGATACGAATAATGAGTATCGAATACGGTATGAATCGGATTCGGAGAAGGTCGGATACAAATATCTATTCGGATATTGAATAAAAGCAGCATATATATATATATATATATATATATATATATATATATATATATATATATATATATATATATATATATATATACGTCATAAACCATTACACCACTCTATGAGTCCATAATCCATCTAGATTAAGCCGAAAGACTAAAGAGTAAAGCAACAAATAAGATAAAGATACACATACATCATATATCAAACATCATATAAGCACCAATCTTCGCGGCATGAGTAGAAATAGCCAAGCACATTGCTTCATGGGTCTCATGGAGTCATGGTCATGGATTCAAGATCTACAATCCTTATATGGGCCATTTTTTTCATTTTGAGAAAGTTTGAACAAAATGTAGTTCAAATTTCACAAGTGTGTGACATAGTTTTAGAAAGTCTGTATGAGATTTAAGAATTTGTGACTAGTGTTTGATAAAACTTTCTCAAATGGAAAATTGAGCTATGTAACAATTGTATATCTTGCTGAGATGATCAAACTTGGTATTCAGAGTTTTTTCATCTGAGGTCATTTAGTGTCTCATTTGAGCAAGTTTGACCAAGTCAAATTTGGTCAAATAAAAAAACAACACTTTAACTCTAGTATTATGAACTCTAAATGACTTCAAATTGAAAAGTTTTGAATACCAAGTTTGTTCAACTCATCAAGATCTACAATTCTTGTTTTGGTCAACTTTCCAATTGAGATAGTTTGGACGGTTCAAATTTATGATTTTTAAATTTCGATGCTTACAAACTAGTTTTCGGAACCCTAGATTGTCTCAAATTGAAAAGTTTTGAATACCAAGTTTGTTCAGCTCATCAAGATCTACGATCCTTATATAGGCTATTTTTTCATTTGAGAAAGTTTGAACAAAATGTAGTTCAAATTTCACAAGTGTGTCACATAGTTTCAGAAAGTCTATATGAGATTCAAGAATTTGTGACTAGTGTTTGATAAAACTTTCTCAAATGGGAAAATGAGCTATGTAACAATTGTATATCTTGCTGAGATGATCAAACTTGGTATTCAGAGTTTTTTCATCTGAGGTCATTTAGTGTCTCATTTGAGCAAGTTTGACCAAGTCAAATTTGGTCAAATAAAAAAACAACACTTTGACTCTAGTATTATGAACTCTAAATGACTTCAAATTGAAAAGTTTTGAATACCAAGTTTGTTCAAATCATCAAGATCTACAATTCTTGTTTTGGTCAACTTTCCATTTGAGATAGTTTGGACGGTTCAAATTTGTGATTTTTAAATTTCGATGCTTACAAACTAGTTTTCGGAACCCTAGATTGTCTCAAATTGAAAAGTTTTGAATACCAAGTTTGTTCAGCTCATCAATATCTACAATCCTTATATAGGCTATTTTTTCATTTGAGAAAGTTTGAACAAAATGTAGTTCAAATTTCACAAGCGTGTGACATAGTTTCAGAAAGTCTATATGAGATTCAAGAATTTGTGACTAGTGTTTGATAAAACTTTCTCAAATGGGAAAATGAGCTATGTAACAATTATATATCTTGCTGAGATGATCAAACTTGGTATTCAGAGTTTTTTCATCTGAGGTCATTTAGTGTCTCATTTGAGCAAGTTTGACCAAGTCAAATTTGGTCAAATGAAAAAACAACACTTTGACTCTAGTATTATGAACTCTAAATGACTTCAAATTGAAAAGTTTTGAATACCAAGTTTGTTCAACTCATCAAGATCTACAATTTTGTTTTGGTCAACTTTCCATTTGAGATAGTTTGGATGGTTCAAATTTGTGATTTTTAAATTTCGGCGTTTACAAACTAGTTTTTGAACCCTAGATTGTCTCAAATTGAAAAGTTTTGAATACCAAATTTGTTCATCTCATCAAGATATACAATCCTTATATAGGTCATTTTTCATTTTGAGAAAGTTTGAACAAAATGTAGTTCAAATTTCACAAGTGTGTGACATAGTTTCAGAAAGTCTATATGAGATTCAAGAATTTATGACTAGTGTTTGATAAAACTTTCTCAAATGGGAAAATGAGCTACGTAACAATTGTAGATCTTGCTGAGATGATCAAACTTGGTATTCAGAGTTTTTTCATCTGAGGTCATTTAGTGTCTCATTTGAGCAAGTTTGACCAAGTCAAATTTGGTCAAAAAAAAAAAACAACACTTTGACTCTAGTATTATGAACTCTAAATGACTTCAAATTGAAAAGTTTTGAATACCAAGTTTGTTCAACTCATCAAGATCTACAATTGTTGTTTTGGTCAACTTTCCATTTGAGATAGTTTGGATGGTTCAAATTTATGATTTTTAAATTTTGAATAAATATCCGGATAATATCCGTTTTTAAATATCCGGATATATCCGATACTTATCCGGATTATCCGATATCCGCCGGATATCGATGATATTACATCCGTATTTGATATCCGCCTAAGATACCCGTTTTAGTATCCGTATCCGAAAAAAAAACCGGATATCCGAGTAACTATCCAGATAAGTGTTCATATTTGTTCGGTCGAACGGACGGTCGAATAAATATCCGTACCGTTTTCATCCATAGTTGTGAGTCAAACAAATGTATCTAAACTATACCTTCGTTTAATTTTAGATGTCTACGGTCAAGATGCATCTGGCTGGCAGACAACGCCTAACACTAGCTCGCCTCTAGGAGATGCCCCGACCTAAGAAGGTCCCCTTAAAACTGCTATCAACAATGCTCCTGCTATGGTACCGACACATCTGGAACCATAAGCACGATGTCAGATGTGGTCTTTCAGCCAATTGCAACCAAGTCTGGCAGGCTTCTGCCCACCTGCAAGGAGCCCTAACGTCTCTGGAGCTGTCGATTAAGGTAGTGTTTGGTTTAGGGGCAGGACGAGGACCAGGTGGAATATTCCATTTCATCCGGTGTTTGGTTTTGAGATATCAAAGACGTGGATGACTCCGGAGAGGAATATTCCTCGAGATGCAGGGACGCCCCCATCCCCTAAAATCAGTGGGACGGAGTGGGATGAGCATGGATGCGCGAGCGACATTACTTCCTCGTTTCGTGCATCGCCTGGTCCTTCCTTCACGGCGGCGGCCTCCTCGCCCCCATGACCCCGGCAAGGGCCCTCCTTCCCCTACACGAGCTCGGTGGCAGCCCCGTCGCAGGACCCTCGTCATGAGCTAGGCCATGGCGTGACCGGCCCCAGCCCCCGCCACGAGCTCGGCTGTGGTCACCTACTACAACGGCGGGCGGGCAGCAAGGTGCGACAGCCGAGCGGGCTAGCAACTAAGCGTGGTAGCCAGACAGGTGAGCGGCCCAGCCGGCCAGCCTTCGTGCGAGCTTGGCCATGGCTCCAAGCGTGGCAGCCAGGTGCACATGCGGACTCGGGCCATCTCCGGCTAGAAGCGCTAAGAGAGGCGTGGCCAAAGAGGGGCACCACAGCGTCAGGAGAAGATAAGGAAGACAAAATAAAGGAAAAAACTGAGGATGACAGGTGGGGTCGTCTAAAATAAAAATGAGACCCACGATTACATGGTTTTTTTTGCGGTGTCTATCCATCGTCCATCCCATTTTATTTATCCTTTCAACCAAACATAAAAATAGGTCGATCCCGTCCCTTGTTAGTCAAATAGAAAATGGAGTCGTTCCGTCCCAGAAATCAGAGACGGGACCGTTTCGCTCCACTTTGACTCCCAACCAAATGCTATGTAACGTCCAGTCCCGACATACATGGCCCCGGCCCACTCTTCCTAGGAGTGATCCGACCCGCGTAGCAACCCGCTTGAACTTTCGTCCTCGCTTCGTTCAAAACGGTTAACCGAAGGTTACTACGCGTCCCTGGCCCTGGTATTTAAGTCGATCCGGCGATCTCAGAGTTTCCAGTATGGTACTAAACTGGTTGCGCAGTGTTTTTCGCGGTTCTCGGTCTACGGTACCCCAGAAACTGGACGGCCCATTTTCGGGGTGAACAGTGCTCGGTCTACAGTACCCCCGAGTTCGAATGTTACAGTAGCCGGCCCATTCTGCTACAGTACCACCGGCCCACAACTGGATTGGATTGGGCCCACTTTGGCCCATTAGGATGTTACATGCTACCTAAGGGTGCACGATAGATGGATTATCGATAAATGGTGCGACATGTTTGTAATAGCCTATCTCTTCCTACCCTCCACATTTGTTACTTCTTAGAGACCTAGTCCCGAACAATTTATAGGTGCCAAGCACCCTCCATCCCTCGACTTGTCGGTATCAATGAAAAATGTTTAGGTGGAGCTCTCGCCACTCCGATAATGTCTTAAAAAACTCCCATTCAAACAGGCTCTCGTTACCGAATTCTAATTCGGTAAATGGTACTAGTGCAGATATCACGTTTGCTACTCCTGCCAACATCAAAATCTTTGGATACCGGTGAACCGGCGTCAGTATATACTCCGTACCATTCTATATAACAGAGAAAAAACACAAGTTCGCGCCAATTGGTCCACAATGCGAAATGTCCGGGGCGGCAGAGACCCATACGTGAGCATGGAGCTCAGCATGACCGCTGTTGCAGTAAATACGGAAAGGGAGCGCAGTTTGTCAAACTCGATAGTCCAAACCTGCATCATAAATTCTGAATGAGTTAAATGTACCGGTGGTAACTTACAAGGAAGATTCAGTTAGGTCCATTAACTTTGAAAGTGGATTTTTGGATCTATAAACTTTTTATGTCGTATCATTTAGGTACATATCCTCCATGTGGGCTTCTCATGCTGACATGGCTGGCTGACTTGTCCATCTAAAGCAGCTCTTGGCCAGAGCATTTCGTCAAACAGGTTGTGGGCATGACAAACACCACTACCTGTTCGAACGCCAGTGCACCGTCTTGGCCTTGAACGCGCGTGCGTCCGCGACATCAGAGGTGTTGGCAGCGCAGAGTGGGAGCTAGGAGGACAATGAGCATCCACTCTAGTGCCTTCGCGTTCCTGGTGCAGAACGTGCGGGTCAGAGTCCGACGCTAACCAGGTACACGAACGACGTGCCAGAGGCGCCCACGTGGCTGTCAGTGGAGGCCAAGGATTTTCTGACCGGCTGCTTCAAGAGATTGGAAGCTCACGCACAAGATCAGGTCCTGCAGCTGGCGAGTGAGCGCAAGGCGGCGGCGGGGACGGCGCGCCGGCGCCGGCACTAGGAAGCGACTTCCTGGTCTCCATCATCGACAGCAGGCCATGAGACAAGCGGAGTCACCGCGACGTGGTGCCTCATGCTCCTCGCGCGCGCACCCGAAGTGGCAGGACCGCGCACGTGCCGAGGTGCTCGACATCTGCGGCGACAGTAACGGCGACGTGACGCTGGACTTTGATGCGGTCGCCAAGATGAGGACGCCGCACGCGGTGGTCCTGGAGACATTGCGTCCCTTCTTGCCCTCGTCGTTTGTGGTGCGGGAGATGTTCCGCGACATGCAGCTCGGCAGGCTACGCGCGCCCAAAGGATATACATACAGCGCTAAGCATGAGCGGCCTGTCCCATTGCTGCTGCGCTGTGCACAGTGCGCATCGCCATCTGCGCCACGGTGAGTGCGCCCTTCCTCGGCGTCCCTCCACGTCGTGGTCCGCCCCTAAGCTGCACGCGCCGCTGTCCTTTCTGCGCTCCTATGCCGACTGCTTCCTCATCCTCTCCTTGCTCTCCACGACGGGCTGTGGTGTGCTGTGCGGCAGCGCTAGGCCCAAGGCCGCCGCTAGCATCAACCTCTAGTTCGGCATGCTGCTGGTCATCGCCCGCGCGGATTGGGCGTGCGAGGCCATGTGCTCGAGGCAGCTCACTGGAGCCGGCGTCCTCGTGGCAAGGACATTGATGACAAGGTCGAGCACACGCGTCAGCTGGGCAGGCTTGCGACGGTCGCAGGGTCATGGTGATGGGAGAGCACACCAGCAGGGTGGGCTTCGGCGACGGCGTGCGCATCAGCAGGGCACGGCGGCAGCGACAGGCATGCGAAGAAGTCGGCCCTGCTGGTTGAGCAACGACCGTCCAGGACGAGGTAGAGCAACGCAGCGGCCACGCTCTTTCTCGCCCTAAGCATCGCGACGCAGCCGATCGTCCATGGGTTCGAACAGGTAGTGGCGCTGGTTGTGCCCACAACCTGTTTGACGAAATACACTGGCCAAGAGCTGCTGCAAAATGAACAAGTCAGTAAGCCACGTGAGCATAAGAAGCCCACGTGGAGTGTATGGACCTAAGTGATACGATATAAAAAGTTTATGGACCTAAAAATCCACTTTCAAAGTTGATGGATCTAACTGAAACCCACTCACAGGTTAATAGACCACCGGTACATTTAACTCATTCTGAATCTAGATCTTGTGCATATCATCATCCCTTGCTTGGATCATTCATCCCTTGGATTATTCGACGGACATTATCCAATCACCAAAGTCTCCAATATTCGACATCATCTTTCACAAGATACCTTCCATAAGACCACACTAGCGTTGCCTGAAAAATAAGCAAACTACACAATACTCCTGTCTGTGAACGCCATTGGGATAGGGACGGTGATCACATCACAATTTGATCCTAGACGTGACAGACTGACGGCCACTGACGCACACACACTTTGACGCAGCAACCTTGATAGGGTCAGAAAAACTCAACCAATAGCCTACGCACCAGCCGAACCAGAAAATCATAAAACTCTGCCGGCCAGCCGGGGCGACGCGCTGCCCGCCAAAATCCCCCATTTGGCACACTCTGTCCCGCGAGACCGTTTCCCGCTGCCCCCTTCGCGCATTTCACCACGTCGCCCTGTCACGTATGATGAGAACAACCGAGGATTCTGCCGCTACCCCACTGCCACCACGAGGCGTACCGCGTAGCAGAGCCAGCTCCTGGTTGATTCGGTCACGTCACCCGCTGCGTCCACGACAATGGCGCCGCCTCCGTCGTCCTTGCTCCGAGAGCTCCTCGCAGCTGACGGCTTCAAGAACCGTCACAAGCCGCCCGACAGCTCCGCCCCGGCGGCCTCGAGAGCCGCGAGCATGCCACTCCAGCACCGGCGCCCGGGCAAGCCGCCGTCGCGGTCACAGTCCGATGTGCTCACCCGCAGCCGCCTGAGGCAGATGAACGCCGACGCGGACGATGGCAGCAGGGCCACCGGTGCCGAGCGGCGGCGTGCCGCGACCGAGACGCGCGGGTCGTCGGCGTCGCTGACGAGCGCGAGGAGGCACAGCAACAAGGGAGACGGCGACAACAGCGGCTCGGGCGCCGGTGCCAGGAGAGGCTCTGCGTCTGACCCTTCCGCGGTGCCGGCGCTCGACGAGTCCGCGCTCACCGCGCTCATCTCCCTGGCCGCGGGACCCCTGAAGCGGTTCGCCAAGGACGAGGCGTTCCGCGCCTCGCTGCGCGCCGGCTGCGCCTCGTGCCTCGGCGACTCCAACCACCGCGCCGTGCTGGACCTCCGCGTGCACGCGCAGACCGTCGAGCGGGCCGCGACAGAGGGCCTGGACCCGCGCGACCTGAAGCGCGCGTCGCTCAAGCTCCACGAGATGGCGTCGCTCCAGGGCAAGGACGCGGACGCGGTGACCGCGGCGGCGGGCGTTCCCTACGCGCGCCTCGCCGCGTGCGCGCACCTCTACATGGCCGCCGTCTCCAAGCTGCAGAAGCGGGACCACTCCGCCGCGGTGCACGCCCTGGAGACCTTCTGCCTGGCGCCGCGCGAGGCGCGGACGGTCCTGCTGCCCGCGCTCTGGGACAGGCTCTTCCGGTCGGGACTCTCGCACCTCAGGACGTGGCGCGACCGCGAGTCAGCGGCGGCGAGCGCGGACGAAAGGGTGAAGGAGGTGGAGAAGGTGTTCGTGGACGTACTGGACGAGGGGACGCGCGCGCTCGCGTGCTACTACAGGGACTGGCTGCTGGGGCGGACAGATGCCATGGCTCTCCCGGACGTTCCTGCTCCTCCGAGCACGGTCCATGCCAGCGCGCCGAGGTGCTCAGCGTCGACGTCGTACGACATCAGCTCGGAAGTCATGTTCGGCTCCGGGAGTTCGAGTCCGACGAAGTTCGCGTACGACGACACAATGCGGCCATCCGAGGAAATCGAGGAGGAAGAAGCGGTGTACTCCGACGCCGCCGCAGACGCGGTGACCATGCTCCCGGACCAGGAGAGCGATGGAGCTGGAGGTGAGGAAAGGAGCTACATTCCCGCTCTGTTGGCAGAAGAAAACGTGCCCGTGCCCGTGCCTGACAGTTTAGACAGAGAGACGTTCGAACCACATGTAAGCATTTTCCCCGGAAATATTCCAGCATGCTTATTCACACGAAATACACCAAAGTTTATGACAAATTACATCTCACAATCATATTCATAGGTCGAAGAAGAACCCAACAAGGAATCAGATGCGTCAGCAAGTTACCCGACGATTTCGGACAACTCTGCTATTCACCTTCTTACAGTCGAGTTCTGGTACGAGCACCATTCCCTTCCCTTCCCTTCGACTACCCTCCAATCTGTACTGATCGCTGTGATTTCTTGTAAGTTCCTCAGTGAAGTGCCACTCCAGAGTGACATAGATGGCAATGACCTATCCATTTTCGCCACGGTTCCCAGCGACTTCCTGTGTCCACTGACGCGCCAGGTCTTCAACAATCCCGTGACGATCGAGACAGGCCAGACGTTCGAGCGGCACGCTATAGTTCAGTGGCTAGACAGAAGCTTCAGAATGTGCCCGGTTACAGGCCAAGAGCTCTCGAGCATGATGGTTCCAGACACGAACCGTGTGCTCAAACGCTTGATCGATAGCTGGAAATCTGAACATTGCAAGCATCTGGTATCCGAAAGCGCTGGGTTTGATGTGAAGTTAACTTTGCCATTAATAGACAAGGCTCTGGATTCAGCTGAAGACATGCCTGAAAAACTTGACAAGGCAAGGCACCTTATGGCGATCGGCGGGATAGACTTCCTTCTGCATAAGTTTCAGGAAGGTGGGGGAGATGAGCAGCCGCGGGTAGCTGAGCACCTGTTGCTTTGCATCAGGGCTGAAGGCAGCTGCAGGAATTACGTGGCTATAAAGATCGATGGCTCAAGTGTTCTGCGGCTTCTCCACAGTGAAGTGCTTTCAGTAAGAAGAACTGCAGTGGGTTTGCTCATTGAACTGATCTGCTTAAGAAGGTGAAATTTCCTTCAGAATCTTTTTTTTAAAAAAAAAGATGTGATAAAACATATTTTGTACATGTATATGTGCTGCATCTTACCTTCCGATCACCAACATTCTGATTGCGAACAGGAGAGAAATGTTTGAATTGCTCCTGCATGGATTGAGAGCAGAGACGATCATGGAGGCAATGGATGTGCTACTGGAGTATCTCCGGAGCTTGCCGGTAGAAGAACAAGCCCCAATTGCCGTTCTACTGTTGCGTTTGGATGAATTGGTATGCAACCCAGCACCTATTGTTGTCGTACGCTTACATTTCCACTTCCCTGAAATGGTATTTCGTTAGCTAGCCTCAGAAATCGCCTGGAATTTAGTCCGCACAAATCTGTAACCTGAATGCATTGCAGGTGGAGACAAACAGAAACAGCACGTACAGAGAAGAGGCGACCAAGATCATCACACATTCTCTGAGATGCTGCCTGTCAGAGGACAATAATGTCGTGCCCAGCACTCGGAGAGCTCTGCTGCTGTTGGGAGGGCACTTCACCTTCTCAGGCGACCTTCTCGCAGAGGACTGGATGCTGAAACAGGCCGGCTTCATCGACCACTCACGGGACACTGCTGCCAGTTCTGACGCTGTCATACACGTACTGCACACCTGACCACCTTTACAAACCGAACATTACCAAATACCAATGAATAGTTTCTGAAGTTCGCTTTGCGGTGCGCTCAGGACAAGGAATCGTCCGAAAACGATGCATGGCTGAGACACGTGGCGGCGGCGCTCCTCGGCAGCAGCATCGGGATCAGGAGACCGTTCCTGGAGGCGCTGTCCAAGTGCCTGGGCTCCCCCGACGCCGACCTGGTGGGCGCGTGCCTGACGACGGCCGGGTGGCTGAGCCGCGCGCTGGCTTCGTCTGTGGACGAGGACGGCGCCATGGACACGTCCCTCGCCGCGTTCTCGGCGCTCGTCCCGCGGCTGAAGCAGTGCCTGGCGCCCGGCCGGCCCGCCCGGCACAGGGTCCTCGCGGCCGTGTCGCTGCACAACTTTAGCAGAATCCCAGGTTACGGCCTCCCTCTCTTTTTCTGTCACGTCGGCGTCTCGTTCTTGCTTGCCCGAAGCCATCGGCAATTACCTGATCGCGGTGGTGGTAGTGGACCATCCTCCATTAAGCTAGCCACGAGATCGATGATGGTGGCAAGTAACTGACGGGAATGATTGCGCTGCAGACTGCAGGGAGCTGCTGATGCTGCTGGCTGACGGCCTGCGCGACCACCTCGCGGAGCTCGCGCAGCTGACCTGGACGGCCGGTCAGCTATCCGCCGAACTCCGCGGCCACGAATGACGATTGACTTCCGCGCGCTCGGCGGGTGCCGTGGGAGGGCCGCCGGCGACGGGGCCTCTCATCATCGCGGTGGGAGATTCAGCGGAAATGTGTGAAGATTGAAGAAACCCCGCTGCTTTTCTTGACCCGTTCGATAGAACGAACCCTTTGACGTGAACTCCCAACAGTTCCGCCGAGAGCGATAAAGGCTGTACACAAGACTTTATCTTTTTTTTTCTTCTTCTACAAAGCTTTGTGATGGATGAGGCGCCGGCTGTGAATATCACACGATGGTTTTCAGTTTTGACAGAGAGACCCGGACTTTTTTTTTCTTTCTTTTTATTTTGCTTGTGGCCATGATTATTCAGCGTTGGAATGATCTTCTCCACTTGGGAGTTTGGGTGGTGGTACCGTGGTGGATTAGGACGTTTAGCAACAGCCAACAGGTAGGAGCTATGGCTTTGGAATATTGATTGTAGTACTTGACCTACGACGGGATATACTGTGGGCTCCATGGATTTCTATAACTTTACTGTCTCTATATCCCAATCTCGTGCAGCCGTGTACGCCAGCTTGTGGACATTTAAGTGGACTTGGTTCTAATCCCCCTCGTTGGGTAGGAGACGTGTGCTAGGGAACGCCTCATCATCGTGATTCACATGCATGCCGTCGTTACAATTACAACTGGTCCACACTTGTTCCATTCCAATTTCCATCCATCATTTCAAGTTTTTTCTCTCTCTCCATCACATCAAATCTTTCAAGGGAACACAGATAAAAAAAAACTCGCTGGAAAGATGCATCAAACTGAACATCGTAGCTGGAAAGATGCACTACAGCGTAGCAAAGACATTTCTTAATGCTTCGTCGGAGTCCAGGTAGGATCCTACGGAAAACCACGGAAGCTACTGGCAGTACGCACGCAGGTCCAAAATCCGGAAGAAAATTGAGTGGACGCTGGGTCCATGCTGTCGCCCGTGCGCCCCCAGCCCCGATAACCGACACGTGTCGCGGAACAAAATCCCACGTCCGGGGAGCGATGGCTCCTCGGCAGCACCTTGCACCTTGGCTCCTCGCGTATGGACGGCTCGGCTGGCTCAGCTTCGGCTCTGTGCCTCCATCTCCTAAGTAAGACCTGGTCAGGCTCCAAAATTAATCCTCCACAGCTCCTCATCTTCGATGCCGACGAGCACCACCGGCTGCGTCGCACACATCGCTAGCGCCATCCCATCAGCAGGACGACAGGAGCTCAGAATCACGACGTCGTGTGCCACGGCGGCCAGCGGAACAGCTACTTCGTCTTCTCCACTGGCCTTTTCACGCTCGCAGCCTCGGACGGACGATTCGCGGATGGGGGCTCTGATCTTGCCGTGGGGCGCAGCAGCAGTGGTGCTTGCGGCTTAGCCGGCGGCGCTCGTCGGTAGCAGAGATGGCAAGAGGAGGAGGATTGATTTTGGTGCCTAAACTGTCTTGGAAGAGAAAGACGCGGAGCCAACTCAGCCGAGCCGTGTGCGTACGCAAGAAGCCACCCCTTCCGAGACCTGCGATTTTGTTCTGTGACACGCGTCACCTATCGGGGCTAGGGGCGCACGGGAGATGGCATGGACCAGGGTCCACCCAATTTTATGTTACGACCGGACCGTCTACTGTTCCGCGTCCGGCACAGGAGTCTGAAGAAGGAGCGCAGGACTCTAGGCCGCAACTGCGAAGGTCCAGCAGGCCCAAGTTGCCCAACCAGCGCATCACAGGGGAGGAATGGACCACGGTGTGAGCAAGTAGCTGGCATTGGCATAAATATGTAATGGTGTGAGGAAAGAGGCATCATTGATGAATATTGTAACAAACACCTTGCCTTCTCCTGCAAACACTCCTCTGATTCCAACCTTGTGATTTGCTTTCCTTCCTCTATTCCGTTCACTGCTACTAACCTAAACTCTGTATGATTGTTGTTCTGAAATCCATGAATCCTGGCTGAGAACATAACAAATTGGTATTCAGAGCTGTGTTCCTCGACTGTTCGCTCGCATTTTTGCGCCTTGATCGACAATCATAATTCTTGACGTCTGATTGATCGCCGCCCTCCGCCTCGGCGTCGGGTGCGTGAACTCATAAGTCCAGCTAGGTAGATTGGGTCGGCGCAGAAGACGATCGCCGGAGAATTCCACTGGAGCCCCACGAGATCTTCCACGATCACTTCAAGGCCACAGTTTCTTGCAAGGTGATCTGGCGATCAAGCTCATCCTCGGCGAACTCCAATCATTCATGTTCACCGCGCATGGATTTGGTGGAGAATGACGACAGCGCGTAGCTCGTCCACGGAGGACGCCGCCTGTACCGCCTGAAAGATGCAGCGTGGAGGATTTGCTGCGGAGGTGGGTCTATCTTTGCTCCTCCGGCTGGCTATCCGCTGGCACGTGATTGTGACCATGCAATTCCATTAATACATGGTGCCCGCCTCCATTTTTGATGACACCCTGGACCAAATTTATCCTCCATTGATCAAGGACGAAATTGAGCAACTCAATCCCGGAAATGTTGCAATCATTCCGCTAATCACCCTAAACCCAAGATCCTTAGTTCTAGTTCCGCTCTCATGGTGGGTGTTCGTGGTTTTGTGGGGTCAAGAAGAAAGCGTCGCACTTGGCATGGAGATGGGGTTTTGATCGCAATTGGATGGGGGGGAACTCAATGCAATCATAAAAGAACTTCACCATTTGATGGCTAAACCCAAAATGTGGCTGTCATTGTTTGATTCATTGAAGAGCACCTCGATGGCCTCACATGCATCTTGGTTTTCTTGTCTTGATCATGACAGCCGGATACCATCGACACGGTTTCTTGAAGAGCGGGAAGAGTTCTTTTTTGTCGCTTTTCAAACTCACCGGGCATTACGAGTTTCGTGTCATGGCTATTTTGGTCTCACCGGAGTCTCGCAACGTATTTGAGGCTATGAACATTGGGTTAGTTGAGCACTACACCCTCTGTTGTGCAAGTGTGTGCTAGTCGATTTGTTGACGACGACATCCTCATTTTCAATCGTTCATATGAAGAACATGTTGAGCATTTGCGGTTGGTCTTTCGATTACTTGCCAAAGCGGCACCGCAGGTCCCAAGATCGGTGGCAAGTTAAGATGTCTAAATGTCACTTTGCACAAAACTATGCCTAACGTTATTTGGGGCATGTTATCTGAGGAGGATGGTGTGGCCACCAACCCCGAGATAAGATTAATGTTGTCTTGAAATGGCATGTTCACAAATGTTCATGTAAAAAGCATTACCACGGGACTTCTTGGGCCTAGCGGGCTACCACAGACGCTTTGTTAAGCACTTTGGCATCATCTCAAAACCCTTGACGAATCTTCTTCGCAAAGGTACAGTTTATGTGTGCTCGGATATCCGTGGACAAGGCCTTCTCACTTTTGTCGCACTAGTCTCTGGAGTATCTACTAACAACCGCCCGGCGTTACATGCCAGATTTCGATGGCGTCCTTTTGGTTATTCAAATTGATGTTGTCTTGGTCTGCTGGAATTGGTGAAGTGCTTATGCAAGGGGGCATCCTTTGGCATTTATGACCAAAGCCTTAGGACCCCACTCGCAAGGATTATCCACGTACGAGAAAGAGTATATGGTGATCTTGCTGGCACTAGAGCACTGGCGCAGTTATCTGCAACATGCCGAGTTTTAGATCATCACCGATCATCGTAGCCTGGTGCAGTTAACAGAACAAAGGCTTCACACGCTATGACAGCAAAAAGTCTTTACAAAGCTCATTGGCCTGCAATATCAAATTGTGTACCATAAAGGCTCGGACAATGGCGCTGCTGACGCTCTCTCATGTTGTCCTCCTGCACATTTGGTTGCCGTGTCAGTTTGTCAAGCCCAGTGGCTGGAGGCAGTGGTGGCTTCATACTCTCAAGATGCTTGAGTGCAAGAATTGCTTGCCAAGCTGGCCGTTTCCCCGGATTCGGTACCCAACTTCTCTCTTCGTGATGCATCTTGGTTTCTTGTTACAAGTTCCGATATCAGATCACGGTGGTCTTGAGTTCAAAATCGCTTTCAAAGTTGCGAGACTCATTACGATTCTGACGGTGCACTCTGGTCTTGTCGGTGGACACTCAAGGCATGAACAGGTCACATATCGCGTTTGAAACAAATCTTTGTGTGGTAGCATGAAATCGATCAGTTCAATCTTTTGTCATATTGCTGAACATATCGCCAACAAGCTAAGCCTGACCGTACCAAGCTGCCCGGCCTCTTGCAACCATTGTCTAAATGTCACTTTGCACAAAGCGGTCTATTATATCCATGGATTTTATTGAAGAGCTTCCATCATCAGGGGGTTCTAACTGCATATTGGTGATAGTTGATCTCTTTTTTCCAAGTATGCTCACTTCTTGGCTCTCAAACATCCTTTTAGCACTTTGGCATCTCAAAAGGTTGCTGAATCCTTTTCTCTCTCAGGTGTGAACAAAGTGTTGCGGTATGCCGCAAGCCATTGTCTCGAATTGTGACAAAGTCTTTACAAGTCATTTCTGGCGTTAGCTGTTTCAGTTGACAGGAGTTGAGCTACGGATGAGCACCTCTTACCACCCGCAATCGGATGGTTAAACCGAACGGGTCAATCAGCGTGTTGAGACGTTCTTGCGTTGCTTCGTGCACGCCTGCCCTCATCAGTGGCGACAATGGTTGGATCAGTCCGAGTTTTGGTATAACACCAATTGACATTCTGCTTTGGGGCGTTCTCCTTTTGAAGTGTTGTATGGTTATGCACCACGTCATTTCGGCATTGCCACTTCTCCAGACACACCCATCACCGACCTGGCTAATTGGTTTTCTGATCGTGCTCTGATGACCGATGTCATTCACCAGCATCTGAACCGAGCTAAACAACGCATGAAGAGGCAAGCTGATGAGCACCGATCAGAACGTCAGTTCCAGATTGGTGATCTGGTCTTCGTCAAGATCCAACCATACGTGCAATCATCCTTGGCACAACGCAGTAATCAGAAGCTTGCATTCAAGTTCTTCGGACCCTATCGTGTTCTGGCTCCCGTGGGATCCGTTGCTTACAATTCGCTTGGCTTATAAGCCGTACTTTTTCATTGCCGGTTCCAGCAAACGTATATTATTCTGGATAACAAATGAAGGGCTTCCATCATCGATACTTTCTAAATATATTGCTGATAGTTGATAGCCTCTTTTTCCAAATATGCCATTGAGCTTCAAACGGCTTCCTCTTGGTTGGTTGCACCCTGTGTTCCATGTTTCCCAGCTTAAGAAGTCGGTGGGTGCTCGCCATTCTGTTACCAATCATTTGCCTTATGATGCAGTACTCTGGAGTGTTCCCGAAAAGATTCTTCAGACTCGATTCATCATCAAGGATACGCGCTCTATTTCTCAAGGCTTAATTCAGTGGTCTAACTTGCCAAGATCTCTTGCTACTTGGGAAGACTTAGAGTTTCTTCGGCAGCAGTTTCCCCGCGCCATCGTCTAGGACCGGCTTGGCGCGCAAGGGAGGGAGAGTGTTACGACCGGACCATCTACTGTTCCACGTCCGGCACTGGAGTCTGAAGGAGCGTAGGACTCTGGGCCGCAGCTGCGAAGGTCGAGCAGGCCCAAGTTGCCCAACCAGCGCATCACAGGGGAGGAATGGACCACGGTGTGAGCAAGTAGCTGGCATCGGCATAAATATATAATGGCGTGAGGAAAGAGACATCATTGATGAATATTGTAACAAACACCTTGCCTTCTGCTGCAAGCACTCCTCTGATCCCAACCTTGTGCTTTGCTTTCCTTCCCGCTACTAACTTAAACTCTGTATGATTGCTGTTCTGAAATCCATGAATCCTGCCTGAGAACGTAACATTTTCTTCCCAAAATACAGTATACCCAGTCGTCTATCACGAGCGCTGCCTCAGCTTCAGGGACACGCGTGAGCTAGCGTTGCTACGACCGCGACTCGTCAGTTGCGATTGCAGTTTTTGTTCGCGACTTCGCGCCCATCTCCCTGTGCCGTGCATGGGCAACGCAGACCTCTACGGCTTCCCGCACATGGGATGCTATCGACTGTACAACCTAACCCACCAGACAAAGCATTTCGCAACTTGGGGCCGGCACTTCTGATCCTAACCTTAGCTTAGCTTTAATGGCTACTTCCGTTCACTGCTACTAAGCTAACCTCTGTTTGATTGTTGTTCTGAAATCCATGAATCCTGGTGGAAACATTTTTTCTTGTTATAAATACAGTATTCTTCTATCACAAGCGTTGAGTTTGAAAATATGAAAGTGATGTACGTAGATTCATCTCGAAATATAGTTTTCATAAAAGTATATATTAACTATATTTTGGGCATATTTTATACGGCTTCCCGCACATGGGATGCTATCGACTGTACAACCTAACCCACCGGACAAAGCATTTCGCAACTTGGGGCCGGCACGTCAGCCTAGCTTAGCTAAAGGCGTACAGGGCAGGCAATCTTTCCCGGCCGGACGGCCCGGGTTCCACTTCCACAGCCTGACGCCCTGACCACAGTTTCGCAAACCGCCGCCCATCCATCATTTTCGGCGGAGACCTCCTCCTAACCGCTGGTTGACGGCTTGACGACGGACGCCTCGTCGTGTAGTATAAACTGGCCGCAAAGCGTTGTTAATCCATGTGATGTGCTCGTCGTCGACCACGATCGCGGCAGCATCAGAGTCAGGGCAGGGGACCCAGATACGGGGGCAGATGGGTCGCCCGCCTCCCGTCCGGTTATCCTCCCTGATCAATCAGCGATGGGCCGCGCCACTCGCCGTTCGGTTGCGCGGTTGCGCATGTGCAAAGGATCGTTGTCGACCCAGCCCGAGTGAGCGTCCTGGCAGATTTTTTCCAGTCCACTTCCAACGCCCTTCCTTGCGTCGCGCACTCGCGCGCGGTTTCGTGACCGCGAAGCGTTTCCCAGGACGGCGGGAGGCGGGACCCTCCTTCCCTTTACGCCGGCATCGCATATACTACCGGTTGATCCCAAAGATCCAGAGCATCACCCGCGTATTCGTGTCATGACTGATGAGTGCGACAAAGTGACGAGACGGCTTGGTTCGAATCGAATCTGGCAAGGGCCACTGCACGAGCAGAGCAGGTTCTCCACCAGTTGGGCGCTGGGGGTGTGGTGGTGCCAGGTGCACGGAGAAGCTGCAGTGTCGGCCAGCGCAGGGCAATGACCCAACATTTCTTTTGGCGTAGTGACTCGGTAATCATGGAAAGATTTGAAGCAGCCGAAAGCACCGTGGGGGAGGAAATAGGCTAGGCACGGCTAGACTTTTCCTCCGACGGTCCTACGACTAAACAAGGCGACGGCAAAGGTGAGTACTACGAGTTGGGTGGAGATGGATATATATAATACTGTAATAATCAATCTGAATTCGTATCCCCAAAAAATATAAATACGAATATACATGCTGCATTGTTTGCGACGTGGATATATCAGAATTTGTTTTTCATTGCCCAGATTTGGATTCAAATCCAAAATAAATGTGAATGTGGATGGATATACTACCTATTGTCGCAGATATTTGACAAAGGTATGTATGGTCTTTGGTATGTATTTCTGAGTATTATATTCTTTTATAATATACTTCATGTCGTGGGTTCGACTCCTCGTAGGAGCGAATTTTTCAGGATCTAACGACGTTTGTGTTTTCAGTGATAAGCAACGTTCTCATCTACACCGAAGGTGCCTGAGGTGACTTCGTCAGTCTCGAGGATTGGCCGGTCCAGTCTTCGAAGATGCTCATAAAGATAGAGTTTGTGTATGTACGGTCATAGTTGTTAGTGTACGTGTGTTATGAATGTCTGAGTTGTACTGTGTTAATCACAAAACAAAAATAGTAGACTTTTCAAGTATTTTCAATTCAAATCGGCACATACAACATACACGCTTCTAAAATAAAATTCTGATTCTGATAGTTACAGATGCATATATTTTTTTGTTAATGTTTGACAACCTTATCATAAACGACAAGTCTCTGTGACCCAAGGTAACATATCTCAAAGCATGGGAACAACTTTTCGCCCGACCTAACATCTACAACCATTACTCAACGTCGAATGACCAACCCTAGTAATTTTCTTAGCCAGACCACAAACTTCGATAAGAGCATGGCTAATAATGTAGTGGGTTGTTGGCTATATGTATATTTATAAACCATCTATCAGCATATCATGTAGTAGTTGGGACATACTTCATCATTAATATAATGGCCTACTTTATTCTCTCACAAAGTTTCTTGTACCTCATGCATTAGCTAGTTGTAAACTTATATTATACTTTACTTCTCTTTCCTCCATCTTAGCATGAGGCCACTTACATCCCTTTATCATACTTGCTCTAAAATACCTGTATCGGTAGGATGGATGGAAAATTGTATTTCCGTTGGATGCAATGGGAATGGGGAAGATTCCTCGTGTCAAAAAAAGGATGGATGGAAAATAAAATGCATACAATGTCGGTCATGGTCTAGTGTTTCTTTGTCCTAGAGTAATCACATGTAAGATTTGTAGGTGCCGAAAGCACCATGTAAAGGGTTATGCCTCTACCCGTTATTACTCGATTGAGCATGATGTTTTGGCTTCTGGTAGCAAAATATCATTTGGTTCACTTTACATCACTAATGCGAATGGCATTGTACAACAAACGGTGTCCCTTTAAAGTCTATCTCCCTCTCGAGGCGCGACTCGATGTATCCACGACATCCATTGCTGACATGTGTGCGGTGGGATTCGGAATCTCGCGGCAGCCCACTGTGGTACCCAGCCTCCCGCGGCAGCACTCGCGCGGCCCAATGGCATGACTCGGCTCCCTTGCGGATCCGTGGCGTGACTCAGCATCCCACACATTTCTTCGCAGTCCAGCCCCTTGGTTTTTAGATGAACACAAACAATGACATTGTTATATTAGGTGCTATCCGTTTGATGTACAATACTACCAATATGCAATGTGGATTGAACAACAAATACAATTTACTTAATGCTGCTAGGAGGACAGCCATCTCCACCCCTAAGGGAATTTCCAATGACCTACTCTTAGCTAGGCAACTTGCTGATGCAAGGAAGAGAAACATATATAAAAAAAGCAAAGAGACATCAAGTGAAGATGAGAAGGCAAAGAGATGTCAAGTGGAGATGACTAGATGAGAGTCTCTCCCACCTGATGCGACTCATGGGAGCGACCCTCTCCACTTATATGTTTCTATGCCCTAATAGAATCACAAGTGCTCCATTCTTTATTTTCTTCTTTTGTCACCATCATGTCAGCCAGCGATTTCTACGTCGTGTTGGACATACCATAAGGAGGGCCTCCTGTGACTTTTGCCTTTTGAGTATGGAATCAAGAACTTACCAATACAGGATAACAACTATGAACGTGCATAAAAATCCATCTAAGAATGTGAATCTGAGGTTTGAAACCATTTTTGTACATGCAAATCCGAGGTCTGAACAAAAAGATGTGCAAAAAGAGACATAGACCCGTTCGCTCGGAGGAATCTGGAAGAATTTATGAGAGAAAACACTGTTTCGGATAAAAAAAAGAAGCGGATCAAGCCGGGTTTAAGGACACCCGAACGGGGCCATAAGCATGAGGACAATTGAGGCCTGCGGATCCAGGTATTTACCACCTTTAATACGTTGATTTTCTTTTCCTCTTTCTTGGATGAGTGCTATATTCACTTGTATCTTTGGATGTATTTTTTATGCCACAAAACTATCGAGGTAAGACATTGGCTCTATTTATTTCGCTAAAATTTAGTTTATGTTGATACTAATTTATTGTGAGAAAAAAATATTATTTTTTCATCGAAAAGTAGTACTAAGAACAGGGCCATTCTCCTAGAAATGGTGCAGTCACACTGTCACACAGTGCACACAGCCACTCACTGGTCACCGCCGCATTCCGACCTGTGCAATGGGAAAACGCAGGCAGCCAGTCAACGTACTAGTCAAGTCAGCACATCGACGTTTGTGTCAAGTAATAAACGCAGAGTGTGTTTAGTCCGTGAAATAAAAATATTTGAATGTCACCTAGAATGTTTTAGAACGTTGAAAGGGGTTTTGGATACTAATAAAAAAACTAATTATATAATTCGTCTAAAAACGGTGAGACAAATTTATTAAGCATAATTAATTATTAGCAAAATTAATCAGCACTTATATTATTATGGACTAATTAGTCGTTAAAACATTCGATCTCGTAGCTGTGTAATTTAGTTTTTTTTCATCTATATTAATACTCATGTGCCGTAAGATTCGATGATAGTTTGAGTTGAAAATTTTGGGAACCAGGCCTAAATGCTTGCATTAACCAAAATACCCTCAAAATTAAAGTTTTTTTTTTCATTAATTTTTTATATTTGTAGGAGCATTAAATGTAGTAAAAAAAATAACTAATTGCATAGTTAAGATTGGAAATCACGAGATAATTTGAGCTTAAGTTGGTGAAAATGCGATTAAGACAATTTTAAGGCGAAAACTATTTAGGGTTAAATGCTTTGCATCCGTAGATGCGATGATGCAACAGATGAATCGGATGGCTTGTCAACTCTGAATCCTCTCACATGATAAACTCCCGCAGAAGCTTCCTCCCACCCGACGAGGTCGAAGTCAGACGTTCAAATTCGTGCACACGAAACATCTCTTCCTCGTGTCATCGTGTACTAGTAAATCCTTTCTCTTTCTAGTTTATTACTGTACTGGGCTATATACGATCATTGATCAGCGGTTGCTTTCCCCAGTCACTTTATCGGTCACAGTATATCTAGCTACGCTCAGCTTCCATTCTGAATAAAGAATCGTTCCCAGACCCAGGTCCAGGGGGTGACGGCGCAGCCACGGGGCCCACGGGCTCACCAAACCTACCGCAGGTCCGCAGCGCACGCACGTTTGGTTGTCAACGCCTCACCCGTGCACGGAGACACGACGCCGGCGGTTGGGCGCTTTCCGCGGCTCGCCAACCACGCCGATTTCAGTTAAACCTGTCCGCTTCCTCGCCGAATCGTTCCCAGACCCAGGTCCAACGCGGGCGGCGCACGGAGAGGACGGGCTCACCAAACCTACCGCAGGTCCGCAGCGCACGCACGTTCCCCTCAACGCCTCACCCGTGCACGGAGACACGACGCCGGCGGTTGGGCGCTTTCCGCGGCTCGCCAACCAGCCGAGTTCAGTGTACCTGTCCGCTTCCTCGCCGTCGCCGAAACCAAGGCAACGCGGGCGGGGGACGGAGAGGAAGGCCGCTGCCGACCTTCGTCTCACCCTCGCCTTCGCCTCACCTTCCCCCACCGGCCCACCCGCAAAAATCCAAAAGCCACGCCGCGATTAATTAAGCGCACCGGACCGGACGCATCCATCGACCAAAACTGCAGCTCCTTTCTCCGGCGGCCGCACGCATCGCTCGCTCGGTGTCGCCGTCGCCACTCGCACGCACTCACTGACCGACCGCCAGGCCGAGGCCAATCGAAACCCGGACCAATCCAGACGAACGCACGGACGGCACCAGCTGCTGCGTGCGTTCGCTTTCCCCGAAACGTGACCCGAGCTGCAGAGAGAGAAAGGGGACAAGGGAGGAGAAGCCGCCATGAAGCAGCAGCAGTTGCTGCAGCTGCCCTCCTAGCCGTCCCCGTTAAATCCCTGCTCGCCCAGTCACGAGAACCCGCCCAGTTTCTCTCCTCCCGCCCGGCCCCGGTCCCCGACCCCGACCCAACCCAGATCAGAGATTCCGTTTGTGGCGTTGGCGTTTGCGCTGGCGTTTCCGAGAGGTGAGGGCGTGAGGCGGGAGAAGGGCGAAGGCGACCGTGACCGACCGTCCGGAGCTAGCTTCATGCGCCAGGGGCGGCGGCTTCACCCCGTCGTTTGATGGGCAACGCATGCGGCAGCTACCTTAGATCCAAGTACTTGCACAGCTTCAAGCACGCCGCGTCGCAGCGCCACGACTCCGACTACAGCGCCACCAGCGCCGTCGCCGACGACTCGCCCAGGAAGCAGCCCACCACGCCGCCCGCCACCACGGACGCCCACGCGCCGCCGCCGCCCGCGCCCGCCGCCGCCGCCGCAGCCATGAGGCGCGGCGGGGCGGGCGCGACGCCCGACCTCGGGTCCGTGCTCGGCCACCCCACCCCCAACCTCCGCGACCTCTACGCGCTCGGCAGGAAGCTCGGGCAGGGGCAGTTCGGCACCACCTACCTCTGCACCGAGCTCGCCACGGGGGTCGACTACGCCTGCAAGTCCATCTCCAAGCGTAAGCTCATCACCAAGGAGGACATCGACGACGTGCGCCGCGAGATCCAGATCATGCACCACCTCTCGGGGCACAAGAACGTCGTCGCTATCAAGGGCGCGTACGAGGACCAGGTCTACGTCCACATCGTCATGGAGCTCTGCGCCGGAGGCGAGCTCTTCGACCGGATCATTCAGCGCGGGCACTACAGCGAGCGCAAGGCCGCCGAGCTCACCAGGATCATCGTCGGGGTCGTCGAGGCCTGCCACTCGCTCGGGGTCATGCACCGGGACCTCAAGCCTGAGAACTTCCTGCTCGCCAACAAGGACGATGACCTCTCGCTCAAGGCCATCGATTTCGGACTCTCTGTCTTCTTCAAGCCTGGTAAGCTGCTGCTTCTGCAGAATCGCAAACTTCTCGCCATTCCATTGTGACATAGTACTGTTTTAGTCAACGGCTGAAACTTGTGCACTGGATGTGTTACTAATCGGTAGGTCGTAGTACAGTTTTGCTTGCGTTAGCTCTGTTTTATTCATGTTCGTAGGACATGAAATGGATGATTGCAGGTGAAATTCTGTAACAGCAGCTTTTTTTGGAGTCATCATGCAACTGAACAGGATGGCTGCTGTTCAGCGCTGGGATGAATAGTCGGTATTGATTGTTATGTGATGAAAGCTAACGTTGCAGTAGCTTTAGTTTCACAGGAAATAAATGCAGCTAGCTACTTACCATTCAAGATTAGTAGTGGCAAACACTAATTAACGAGTTTAATGCCCTAACCTGCTAGACACGAAATGCAAGTTCAGCAGGGAGCATTTCTTAGCTGAGTGGCAGTTGGATGATTGGATCTGGTGGATGATTGAAAATATACACAGAACCTTTTTCGCTCCAACTTGTGACCAATTAGGCATGCTATTTGCATCCTTTACACTTTTCCCTTTTCTTGTTCTGTTATTTCAGGTCAAGTTTTCACCGATGTTGTTGGTAGCCCATATTATGTGGCTCCAGAAGTTTTGTTGAAAAGTTATGGACCAGCAGCTGATGTATGGACAGCCGGTGTCATTCTTTACATTCTACTAAGTGGTGTGCCTCCATTTTGGGCAGGTATGTCCGTATGTAGTATTTTCATATGTTTGCCTTAATTTCTTTAGGATTTTTAACTTTATCCCTTTTGACCGGAGGCTAACATTTTCAATGAATACAATGCAGAAACACAGCAAGGAATATTTGATGCTGTATTGAAAGGTGTCATTGATTTTGATTCTGACCCGTGGCCCGTCATATCTGATAGTGCAAAAGATCTTATAAGAGGAATGCTGAATCCTCGCTCTGCCGAGCGCTTAACAGCACACGAAGTTCTATGTTAGTTTCTTCCACCACTTTATACTGTTGATTTATTATTTCTCTAACACCGCAACGCATCCATTCACCTGATGTATTTGCAATTGTTGGATAAAAAGATGACATTTGAACTTGTGCACAGGCCATCCATGGATTCGTGATCATGGAGTAGCTCCTGACCGTCCACTGGATCCAGCTGTCTTATCTCGCATTAAGCAATTCTCTGCAATGAATAAGTTGAAGAAAATGGCTTTGCGAGTAAGTGCAGTTCTTTTAGGCATGATTTGTATGAACTTTGATTCGCAGATTCAGAATATAGTACCCCAGTAGTTCTTAGCTAATATTCCTTATCTGATTGGACCCATATTACCTAGTATCGACCAGGAGACTTGTGTTACATTTTAGATAGCTTGCTTGTGCAACGCTGAACTAATTGACTATATGTGTTCATTCTAATAGGTAATAGCTGAGAGCCTATCAGAAGAGGAAATTGCGGGTTTGAAGGAAATGTTCCAGACCATGGACACTGACAACAGTGGCGCAATTACTTACGATGAGCTAAAAGAAGGATTGAGAAAATATGGCTCCACACTAAAGGACACTGAGATTCGTGATCTTATGGAAGCAGTAAGTTAACCCCAAACCTTTTGGTATGCTTGTTTGTATTTTTACCTTCAACGACCTTGGGTCCTGGAATCTCATGTTGCCCTAGAGCCAAACTTCTCTAAGATGCAAACACAAGCACATAATACTATATGTGGCTTCATTAAGAATTTAGACTACAAAGTCAATCAATTACTTGTTGCAAATTCAACTTATGTATGGCCAGTTCTCATTACATATTTATGATTAGGATGGAGTGCAGTAGACAGCATGGGGTACAACTAATATTTCCTCATCTCAAAGTAGCCACCATTATATGTCTTATAAATCTGTGCTTATGTGCTACGTGACGTGTATGCGTGTTTTTTACTTGAGTGTTCTAGCAACTACGCAAATTTAATTTAGAGGCTGATAAATTGAGCATCACACTTGGCTCACTTCTTATGCCAGAGGCTTTGTAAAAGAGAAGTTATAACACATTGTACCAAAAAACTTACTTGTTTATTTTCTTTCGTTTAGGCTGATATTGACAACAGTGGAACAATTGACTATATAGAATTCATTGCTGCAACTTTGCATCTCAATAAGCTGGAGCGCGAGGAACATCTTGTGGCAGCCTTTTCATATTTCGACAAAGATGGTAGTGGCTATATCACAGTGGATGAACTACAGCAAGCTTGCAAAGAGCATAACATGCCAGATGCTTTTCTTGATGATGTCATCAACGAAGCTGATCAAGACAATGTAAGTCTTACTTTAATTAGGCCACATGCATAAAAGTTATAGAATGGCATATCTTGTTTATTTCTTACTCACCTTCGATAAACCTATATGAAATGTACAACCAATGCAAGTAGTGTGATGCAATGAAAACACGTACAACTTGCCAATAAGGATGGACACATTTTATTGATCAACATAGTTCATTTGATGCTCAATCGATCAATGTGGCCAATGCTTTCAAGTCTAAAGTGTGGGAGCAGCCGGCCAGGGATCAAACACTGGTGGCACCCAAAAAAACACCCCTCTCTGTTGACCCCAAGAAATAGTGGCAAAGCACCAACCAGTGGTAACGATGCAGCCTTATAGGGGTAGTGGCAGTGGTCGTTGGCCCACGTAGATGCAGCCCTATAGGGGTGAAACTGGAGTTCGTGGCTTTCTCTCAATTAGTTTGCCGAGAGCTTAGTGCAATACCATGGGGCAGTCGTTCGCCACCTGCAAAATTTTCATTAGTCAATGGTTATGGTTCTGTTAGTAATGAAGCAAAGTTAATGCCGTTGACGTGTAGTCTAAGTCTAACCTTGCTCTTTTTTGCCAGGATGGCCGCATTGACTATGGAGAGTTTGTTGCCATGATGACCAAGGGCAATATGGGAGTCGGTCGAAGAACAATGAGAAACAGCTTGAATATCAGCATGAGGGACGCACCTGGTGCATTCTGAGACTTAACACGATGTACAGCTTGTGGCTTAGCTACTTCCTCTGTCTTGCTGCCCTACAAAACCTTCTGCAATTTTTCAAGATGTTGTCAAGTGTCTGTGTGGATGTGTTTTTCTGGGGATTCTGATTGAACTCTTGTGATTGATTCCATGAAATGCATAACAAGATGTCCATGTCACGCGTGAACCCGGATTGTAAATGATGCTGCTGCCCCTTGACTCTCAGAAACACTAATGTTCAGTGAACTAGCTCGCCATGTATGTCTCCAGTCTCCCCTGATTGATGACATCCATTCTTGGATGCACGCTGTATCTCAGGGCTTGTTTAGTTTGCAAAATTTTTGGCGAAATGGTACTGTAACACTTTCGTTGTTATTTGGCAATTAGTGTCCGATCATAGTCTAATTAGGCTTAAAAGATTCGTATCGTGAATTTCGTCTAAACTGTGTAATTAGTTTTATTTTTTATTTATATTTAATGCTTCATGCATGCGTCTAAAAATTCGATGTGACGGAGAATCTTGAAAAATTTTGCAAAATGAAGTGGAACTAAACGGGGTCTCAATGCAATGCGTTGCTCCATGTGTATGAAACTGTACTTAATGTACTGTTTTCCCGATACTTGCCATGATGTAAGTATGATCTGGCGGTCTGTCCGCCTTTGTTTAGGCTGGGGCGAATCTATGGATTATGGATAAGGAATGACGGAAAAAAGATAACATCAAGATATTCTATGATGCTGTCCTCAACCAATGTCAACAAAAAGAACTACGCACGAATCCATGGTCACCACTCACCAGTAATCCCCGCAAGAGCAGGAACCACCATTGAAGTGGTGGAATCGCACGGCATCTCGAATCACGAACTCACGACCAGTCACCGAGGATATCAGCTTGATCACAGTGTGGCAGTCGCCGCAAATGCGCAGATTCTTCATGATGTGGATCGGCATCCAAGCGGGCAAGCTCATGAGCCCGAAGGCTACAGCTAGCTTCTCGCTGTGGTGAATCTCGGAGCGCGGGGAGTCAGTCCTCACGTACCCGAGGCGCGCGATCCTCTCCATGAGCTCATCCAGCTTCTTCCGAATGGTGATCACCTGGGGATGGCTCACGTCATCCGCTTTAAAGACATGGACCTTGTTGTTAACCTCCATCCAGCTATAGCCCGGGTTCTTTTTTATCCCCTTGTCCCTCATCAGCTTCCTTATCTGTGCAGAATCATCAGATTTCCCAGCATCGGCATAGATCTTCGCCATAAGCATGTAGCTCCCAGAATCAGGCGAGTCCAACTCAAACACATGTTTCGCCGCAAGTTCAGCGAGCTCATTGTTGCCATGTATCTTGCAGGCGCTAAGAAGAGCTCCCCAAACCTCAGCGGTTGGTTTCATGGGCATCTCGTCAATGGGATCCTTGGCTTCCGTCAGGTGCCCTGCACGGCCAAGAAGGTCTACTATGCATGAGAAATGCTCCAAACCTGGAGATATGTTATGGACCCTCTTCATCATATCAAAATAAGATTTCCCCTCCTGCACGAGTCCGGAGTGGCTACAGCCTGACAGAACTGCAACATAGCTTATGTAGTCTGGCTTTGCACCTCTTTTCAGTATGTCATCAAAGATCTCTATGGCTTGCTTTCCCATGCCGTGCTGTGAATAACCAGTGATCATGGCATTCCAAGATACAATATCCTTCACCTTCAGGAAGTCAAATATCTTTCGAGCTTCTAAAATCCTTCCGTACTTGGAATACATTGTTATAACTGCATTCGCAACAGATGTGTCTAAAATGAGACCAACCTTTACAGTGCGACCAATAATTTGATCACCAAGTTTGTTTGCACCTAAATCTGCACAGCCTTTGAACAATGTGACATAGGTGACCCAGTCAGGTCTAGCATCCTTCTCACTTAGCATAACCTTATACATCCTGAGGCCATCTTCCTCAGCTCCATGCTGTATATATGCTCCCAACATAGCATTCCATGTAATGACATTCTTTGTTGACATGCCATCAAAGAACTCACGAGCTTTTGCGATGTTCCCTACTCGAGAATGTGCAGTAATCATGCTTGTCCATGATACCATGTCCTTTTCATTCATAAATCTGAATACAGATTCAGCACTCTGGAGATTGTCACACTTTGCATACATGGAGATGAGAGAATTGGAGACGACGACAGCTTGATTCTGCCCACTTTTCAGACAAAGTGAATGTAGTTGCCTCCCAAGGCACAAATCCATCCTGCTGCAGCAGCCACTTATAAGAGTTGCCAATGCGAACTGATCAAGTGTCATCAACTCAGCTCTCATCTGGTTGAACAATTCAACAGATTCAGTGAAACACCCATACTGCAAGAATCCCGAGATGAGAACTGTCCAAGCCACGTTGTTACGATCATGTAAAGAGTTGAACACCCCCTTAGCTTCCTTGAAACAGCCACATTTTGCATACAGTTCAACAAGAGCACTAGCAACATATGGATCAATGTGGGGTAGGTTCCGAATCACCTGAGCATGAAGTTGCTTACCCCATCCTAAAGAAGATAATCTAGCACACGCAGTAAGTGAACTAGTGTATGTTGTTGAATCAAGGCGCACACCTTTGCTTTGCATGTCCACAACCATATCAAGGGCTTCTCTGACTCGGCCACTCTGAGACAATGCTGATACCATCATGTTCCATGAAACAACGTCACGTTCAGGCATGCTATCAAAAAGCTCAAGACCATGGTCGACACCATATGTCTTGACATATCCCACTAGCATACTGTTCCGACATAATATAGTGGGTTCTTTAATGCGAACAAACAACCTTGAAGCTAAATCCACAGTTCCACGTCTCACAAACATGTCGACAAGGGCAGCTGCTACATCACTATCATCCTGGTGTTAGATTGATCCCAACAGTTTGGCCCAACGGTTAATTGGGCCTTGATCCGCGTCCTGATTGGGGGCGCCCAACCCTAAATATGGTTGGTGGGCCCCCGTTGCTGACAGCGCCCCCTCTCTAGATCGGTTAGAGTTTGGGATGTAGGTGGGGTGTCTGGCGGCTCAGGTGAACCTCGTGCCTTGTGCCCCAGCCCCCACCTCCCTTTTTATGGCGATGTGCGACGAGGGCCCACCAACCATAGTTAGGGTTGTGCGCCCCCATCAGGGCGCGGATTAAGGCCCAATTGGCCGTTGGGCCAAACTGGTGGGATCAAGCTAACATTCTCCCCCTTTATCTCACCACCTGAGTCGCTAGACACCCCACCTACATCCCAAACCCTAACCGATCTAGAGGGGGCTGCCAGCGACGGGAAGCGCCGCCACCGGCTTCATCCCGCCTCTGCACCGCCGCCCTGCGACTGCACCTCCACCGCATCACCTGTCATCCCTTCACCGAGTCACCACCGCACCTCCACCGCGCAACAGCGATGGCTAGCTCGTCTTCGTCGAAGGCGGCCGATGGTTTGCATCTCCGCACCCCTCTCTCTCTGTTTTCCCATTACTAGTATATGTTCTAGGGTTCACTATTTATCCCAAATGTCAGTTAGACCCGGCTGATCTACACCTAGCCGATCCTATGTAACCATCAATGGTATCACTCGCATGGTCTAGATGTAGATCTAGTCTTTGAGATAGAAATCACGAAGAAAACAGAAGGAGGGGACTCAATTCGAATCGGATTGAAACCCCACCTGAAACCCTAACCTAACCCTAACCCTAGATGGATGGACGGAGAAGGGGAAAGACCTACCCGGTTTCTTGCCGCCAATGCCACCGCCGCGTGCGGGAAGATGCACCCGCCGCTGCCTCGCGCACGACGCGAGGAGAAGCCGAGCCAGCGCTCGTCGCCCATGCTGCGTGAGCCCGGCCGACGGCACCGCACACCACCGCTGGGGAGCGCGCTCACCCATTGGGGGACGCGCTCGGCGAGGGACCCAGCGGCGACGCCGGAGGGATCTAGGGTTTAGGGCAACTCCACCACAGCGCATGTTGGGGCGCAAAGAGCACCACCGCCGTGCCGCTCGACGGCGCCGCGCGCGGATCCAGCCGCACACATGCACCGGTGAAGGGCGCCATGGTGGCGCCACCACGCTTCTCTCCGACCATTGGGTTCGGGGTGAGAGTGGAAGAGAGAGCCGGCGCCGTGGAGAAGAGAGAGAAAACAAAGTGAAGAATGAGCTAGGGTTTCGGATACGGCCGCGGATGTTGGTTTTTGATCTCGTGAAACGCGCGGATGACCGTTGGATGAAGATCAACGGTTCGAGACGCATCGGGCGAAAGTGGCGAGGTGGGGATCGAAGATTCGGCCTAGGCCCAGTTTGGTCTGGGCGCTGGGGAGCGAGCCACAGCGTCTTGTGTTGGGACGCTCTTTGGGCGCGTGAGCGTGAAGGCGCTGCAAGTGACATTTTTTGTGAGGGCCAAGCACTGTTTCAACGGGCTATGCCAAATGAACAGTAGAAACTGTGTTATTATTTTATTCATTTTCAGAAGCAAATTTTGATGATTTTTTTGTCTAATTTAAATCTCTGTCCAAATTTGAACCAACGAGATATTTTTTTCAAAGAGTAGATGAGTACAGTAAAATGCTTCTAAAAAGTAGATAAAGAATTTTTCCATGTTTTCCGCTGCAAAGTTAATGTTTATTATCCTCTAATTAAATTCTAACCAACGAGAGAATTTAATTTGAAGAGCAGTTAAATTTTATTTAGTAAATTATGATATTGTTATTTTTTTGACCAACGTTGATAATAACAATATTATAATGTTTATTCATAAGTTTTTCATGCATTGATTCTATTTCTGCCCAACGGTGATGTAGAATTAGTGTATAAAAATGTTGTATGGTTTAATTTTGACCAACGTTAAATTAAAGCATGCAATTATTATATCATATTTTCTCACTATCTCTGATGGTGTTTTTCAGGACTCAACCCAATGTCTTTTATCTTGCACATACCGTATCTTGAAGGGGGCAACTATAGGGTATGGCGAGAGAAGTATGAACAAGCACTTGCGCTATCTGAAAATGACCTAGCACTTACCTCCCCATGTCCTACTGAGCCAGTGGACCTGGTGAGGAAAGAAAATAAGTCTGATGCAGATTTCACTGCTCGACAGAGAGATCATGCAAAAGTGCGGATGAAATATGATCTCGAACGCAAGAAATGGGACATTTCAAACCGCAAGTGCTTGATGGTGGCTAAGTCCACTATTTTAGATGCGATAAGAGGGTATATCCCATATTGTGATACCGCCACAGAGTATCTTAAGAAAGTATAGAGTCAGTTTACTGGCTCTTTAAAGGCTTATGCCAGTACTTTGATCAAGAAATTGTTCAATGAGAAATGCACTGGTAGCGGTATTAGAGAGCACATACTGAAGATAAGCAACACGGCTTTGAAGCTGAAACCAATGGATTTAGGGCTTAAGGATGAGTTTCTTATTCATTTGGTTTTTGCTTCCTTGCCTAAAGAATATGAAACTTTTGTTGTGAACTACAACATGTAGCCCGATAAGTGGGATATAGAGAAGCTCATTGCAATGTGTGTTCAAGAAGAGGAGAGGCTGAAAAGCTCATAAGGTGACTCTACTAACCTTGTGAAGGACAACAAGAAGAAGAACTTCAATAAAAATGCCAAACCTCAAGAGAAAGCCCCTTAGACTGAGCACCATCACAAGAACAATAATGCCCAAGTTGAAAAAGATCAGTGCAAATGGTGCAAGCATCGTGGATATTACTAGAGGGACTATCCAGACTTCCTGAAAAGCCTTCTGATGAGATGTGATGATTTCATTACATTCATAGATTAATCCTTATATTTAAGTTATGCAAAATCTACTTGGTGGATTGATTCAGGTGCAATTGTTCATGTTGCAAATTCATTACAGGGATTTCATACGAGGAGAACCCTGCAAAGAGGAGAAAGAAGAATTAAAATTGTAAATGGAGTTGAAGCTGAAGCTGAAGTTATTGGAGATCTTTCTCTAGAATTAGATGATGGTTTTAAACTTTAGCTTTCAGATATTCTTTATGTACCCTCTTTGCGTAGAATATTGATAAGTGTTTCAAGATTAGATGATGATGGATATGATTGCCATTTTGATAATGGCAAATATCGGATTGTGATTAATAATAAGTGTATTGGTCTTGCCTTCCGACAAGACAAGCTTTATTTATTATCACTTTCTGAGAATATGAATGGTGTGAGCACTGAGAATGAGAATGCTTTCTCATCTATAAATGCAACAAATAAGCGAAAGAGAGTGCATGGTGTATCTTCAAAATTATGGCACTGTCGTTTATGCCATATTTGAGGAAGAGAATAGAGCGATTGATTAAGAAATTAATTCTTTTACCTTTAAAATTTTTAAATTTAGAACAATGCATTGATTGCATAAAAGGAAAATACGTTAAGAAAATAAAAGAAAGATGTCAAACGAAGTGCAGGAATTTTAGAAATAATTCACACAGACATCTGTGGTCCTTTTTCTGTGAAGAAAGTGGATGGTTATGATTCATTTATAACATTCACAGATGATTATTCTCGTTTTAGTTATATTTATCCAATTAAGGAAAGATCGGAAGCATTGGATAAATTTAAGATATTCAAGGCTGAAGTAGAAAATTAGCACAACTTAAATATTAAGGTAGTAAGGTCCGACCGTGGGGGATAGTACTAGGTCGACACACCCTATATGGCCAAGTTTCTAGACCCTTTGCAAGGTTCTTATAGAAAAATAGCATAGTTGCCCAGTATTTTACACCGGACGAGCCTCAGCAGAATGGAGTAGCTGAAAGACACAACCGTACATTAATGAATATGCTGAGAAGTATGATAAGTTACTCTACCCTACCGATAAGTTTATGGATGGAGGCATTAAAAACCGCCATTCATATTCTTAATCAAGTGCCAAGCAAATCGGTGTCCAAAACACCGTATGAGTTGTGGATAGAAAAGAAACCCTCACTTAACTATTTACGTGTGTGGGGTTGTCCAGCTGAGGAAAAAGTCTTTAACCCAAACATAGAGAAGCTAGACTCTAAGACAGTCAGTTGTCATTTCATTGGCTATCCAGAAAAAAGTTACCGCTTCTATTGTCCTGACAGACAAATAAAGTTTGTAAAAACAAGACATGCTGTATTCTTGGAGGATGATATGATAAGGGGGGCAGGGTAGCACGAGAAAATAATTTAAAGAGAAGCGGGTATACGTGCCCACTCTGATGGTTTAGGAACCATTCTTTACGCTACCTGTTATTGATATACCAATAGTGCAAGACACTGTAGTAACAGCACCTGTTGTTAGTTCTCCCGTGGTAATAATGAATAAACATGAGGAACATGTCGTTCAGGATCCCATAGAACCCGTTGTCACACATGAGGAACAGCAACAACAACCTCATATAGAACAAGCGTCATCTAATAAGGCCCCTAGAAGGTCTTAAAGAGTCAGGAGATCAGCCATTCCTGAAGATTACGAAGTCTATAAATGTGAGAAATTTCAAATGGAGGGTGATCCCACCTCATTTGAAGAAGCCATGAAAAACGCTCACTCATCAAAGTGGCTTGAAGCCATGGAAGATGAAATGAAATCAATGAAAACCAACGGTGTTTGGTGAAAGGATCAAGATGCTCAAAGGGGGGGTGAATTGAGCTAATTATAAATTTTTGCAATAATTAAGCCCTACACTTAGCCTATTTTACCCCTTATGTCTAGAATGTGTTTCTATTACTCTCCCATACAAAAGTTTTGCACCCTAAATTTCAATCCTACTCTAGCATGATAATTCTAGGTATATAAAGACATGAAATGAGTTGCTCAAATATAAATGCTCAAAATAAAAAGAGGAAAAGGAACACGATGTGGTTTTTCGAGGTATCGGAGAGTTGCCACTCCCAACAAGTCCTCGTTGGAGCACCCGCACAAGGGTGTAGCTCCCCCTTGATCCACGCAAAGATCAAGTGCTCTCTATGGATAAATTCTTTGATACTCCATCATGGTGAATCGCCCACAACCGCTCACAACATAACTTGGGTCATCCACAAGCTCCATCGGATGATCACCAAGCTCCTAACCACCAAACTGTCTAGGTGATGGCGATCACCAAGAGTAACAAGCACAAACTCTCACTTGATCAAGACAAGTCTAATGAAAAAGGTGGATGCACACTTGCTAGTCTCTATGCACTAATGAGGTCCTTAATCTTGGATTATTAAATCTCAATCACCCATTAGGCTCTTGCTCTCCCCTTACACTTCTAAAGGTGTTTGTCAGCTGAACAAATGGGTAAGAGTACTCAAATGGACGAGTGGGATATATATTTATACTCCCCATTCAAAACATAATGGTTCAAATCCAACTCAGCAAGTATCGAGATGACCAGATGCTCCGGTCAAGGTGACCGGACACACCGATCAGTGTAATATCGTCAGCGTGTTAGAAAGAGCCGTTTGCTCTGACCGGACTCTGGCCTGTGTCCGGTCAGCACCCACCGGACACGTCCGGTCATCAAAAACCCTCTCTGAAACCTTACTATTGTTGACCGGACGCTGGCACCTAGAGTTTGGTCATTTGTCTGTTCAGCGTCTAGTCCGTGGTCAACAATCATGTCCATGCTGCTATAGATACGGCTAGCGTCGCGTCTAGTGAGCACTGGTGTCCAGAGTCCGGTCACACTGACTGCTGCGTTGCCGATCAAATGAACTGACCGGAACTCTATAAGCTGCGTCCGATCACAACCAAACCAACATCCGGTCAGTCATTTGACTCTCCATTTACTTCCAATTCGAAATTCTTTGTGAATGAAGTTGACTTCTATCGATCTTAGGGTTATTTCTGAGCTACTTAGTGCTAAGTTTGATAAGTGTGCACCACATATAATCCATTAGACTCACCTAGGTTAAGATACTAGTCCATACCCCCCTTAATAGTATGACCAAAGAAAAAATAATGTCCTAAACTATTCTAAGTGTCTCTCCAACATCAAACGACACTTAGAACTAGTCCATCCTTAACATTATCGTCCATCCTTTGAAAACCAAAATGATTTCTATCGACAGGGGCATGACAACCATGATTGCTCAATCAATTTCCATTACTATGACATAACTCAAACTGACTCTGCAAAATACGCGTTAGTCATAGTAATCTCGTGTCGTCATTAATCATCGAAACTCAACTGGGGCCTAGATGCTTTCATTTGGGACTTAGAAAGAATTCCTAAAAGAGCCAAGACAGTTGGCTGTAAATGGGTCTACAAAACCAAATATTACTCCAAAGGGAATATAGAAAGATTCAAAGCGCGACTTGTGGTGAAAGGCTTCACACAAAGAGGAGTATAGATTATAATGAGACATTTTCTCCAGTCTCATATAAGGATTCTTTAGAATCATAATGACGCTTGTAGCACATTACGATTCAGAATTATATCAGATGGATGTAAAGACGACGTTCCTAAACGGGGATCTAGAGGAAAATATTTACATGGCACAACCGAAAGGTTTTGTTGTGGAAGGAAAAGAACGTATGTGATGCGGCCTGAAAAATCCATTTATGGACTAAAACAAGCTTCAAGACAGTGGTATTTGAAGTTTGATAGTACAATAAGAAAGTTTGGGTTTAAGAAAATATAGAGGACAATTGCGTTTATGCAAAGTTCAAGAATGGGAAATATATTTTTCTAGTCTTATATGTGGATGACATCTTGCTTGCTAGTAGTGATGTTAATCTACTACTAGAAACAAAGAAGTTCTTGTCCTCGAAATTTGATATGAAGGTTCTCGGTGAAGATTCGTTCGTCCTAGGAATAGAGATTCATCGAGATAGAGAAAGGGGTTTTAGGATTATCACAAAAGACATACTTAGAAAAAGTTCTAAAGAAATACAGTATGCAAAATTATAAGTCTTCACCTGCTCCCATAGTCAAGGGCGATAGATATGGAGAATTTCAATGTCCTAGAAACCAATATGAGATCGATCAAATGAAAGCGGTTCCATATAGTTCAGCTGTCGAAAGTTTACAGTATGCTTAAGTGTGTACTCGTCCTGACTTATCAGTTGTTACTAGGTTACTTGACAGATATCAGAGTAATCCAAGAATAAAACACTGGAAATTAGTAAAGAAAGTTTTGCGTTACCTGCAAGGTACGAAGGGTCTCATGCTAACATACAGAAGATCTGATTCTCTACATATAGAGAGGTATACAGATTCTGATTATACCGGAGATGACAGAAAGTCCATATCAGAATACATGTTCACTCTCGCAGGAGGAGCTATATCATGGAAAAGCTCAAAGCGAACCGTCACTACATCGTCCACAATGTATGCCAAGTTTGTAGCATGTTATGAGGCCACAGGGCAGGTGAATTGGCTGAAGAAATTCATGCCGGGTTAAAAGTGGTAGACGACATACATAAACCACTCACGTTATACTGCGATAATAATCCAACAGTATATTCTGCTCATAACAATAAATTAAATGGTGCTACCAAACATATTGACATAAAATATTATGTTTTGAAAGACAGTCCGGAATCATATAATTAGTCTTGAGCATATAAGAACAGAAAAGATGCTCATGGATCCGCTTACAAAAAGCTTACCACCCAGCGTGTTCAGAGAACACTTAGCCGGCATGAGTTTAAGGGAAAGCCTATGATTTCTGAACAATAAGGGACTAGTTGAGAATTTATTTCAAAACAGAGATGTGCATTATAGCTGTTTAATCTAATGGCAACATACAATGACGATGAGGCACACTCTATGCTCTAATCCGTGATGGAATAGGAACAAAATAAAGCAAGTAAATTAAGTTTAAGTCATGAGATGAGATAAGAGGGAGAATGTTAGATTGATTCCATCAGTTTAGTTCAACGACTAATTGAGTCTTAATCCGCAACCTAATTGGAGACGCTCGACCTTAACTATGGTCGGTGGTCCCCGAATCTAACACCTGGGAACCGAACTTCTGAACCATCCCAAGCAGCTGCAGCGCCCAACTGTGCTGTCCAAGGGCACCACAAGACTTCATGGCATAAGCGAATGTGAATGCATTTGGCAACGAATCACCACTTCGGTGCATGGACACAAAGCTTTCCAAAGAAGCCAAGTACTGTCGGCTCTGAAAGTACCCGGACATGAGCGTGTTCCACGAGGCCACGTCTCTCGCCGGCATTCTACCGAACAGCTCCACGGCATCGCTCAGTCGGCCGAGCTTGACGTACCCATTCAGCATGACGTTGTGGGTGATGACGTTGGGGTGGGCGATGTCCGTCAGAAGCAGGCGGCGGGCGTCGGAGAGGGCTCCGCAAGAGAGGTAGGCGTGGAGGAGTGTGTTCTGTAGGAAGACGGCGGACGCGAGGCCCACGGCGACGAGGCGGCCGTGCAGCGCGCGGGCGCCGGTGAGCGCGCCGCGCGCACCGCACGAACGCAGTGCGTCGGCAAACGCCTGCGTGACCGGGGAGGCAACCGCCGGAGGAGGAGGAGGAGGAGGCGGTGGCGGCCATGGGGACGCCACCATTCAAACGATTGCGGCCTTGCGGTATGCTGCTGAGTGCAAAATCGCATGGTCCAATTCGGCCCATGAAGTTTGGTTGCGGGTTGCCGGGTTGGAGAGAGCACTAGCGCAAAATGAAATTACGGCCCTGGTTTGAAGTTTGGTTGCGGGTTGCCGGGTTGGAGAGAGCACTAGCACAAAATTACGCCATCTCAAAATGAAAGCGTAAAATTGATGTTAACGTGTCGTACTGTCTTCCTTGTCTCTCGTACTCGCGCGTGGAGTCTCCGAACTTCCCATTCGGCAGCGAGCAAACCAAAGCCGGGGAACTTCTGATCCGGTGTTAGGGTACAGTGGGTTGGCGCGAGGCCATGGAGGGATCCCTGGAGGCGCGGCCCGGTGTCCTCCTCGTCGGCGCCCCGGGCGTCGGCAAGCGAACCATCCTCTCCCGTGAGATCTCGCTGTCCTCCTTTCCTTATGTTTGGGTTTTCTTCTCCCGATTTGAATGCGAAACATCGAGCGGATAGAGTAGCTGAACTATTTAGGATTTCAATCCGACGTGTTCGCGTCGTGAGCAGGAGGAGAAGATCTCGTGGTCCATCTGTGATTTGATTTTTGATGAATGGACAAAGTAAAAAGGGTATTGATATGGAGTAGATAGAGAAGAGAAGACACAAGATGACAAGCTTGTACTGTTTTAGCTGACAAATTAACGCTTCTAGTTTCAACCATTACCTTGATAATTGATGAATTCGCTGGGCGGTGGAGCAGATATTTAAGTTTACATGCTTTGCTAAAATAAGAAATTATCTGATATTGCAAAATTTGCTATTTACTGGTGCTTGTGCTTATTATTTCCTGACCATTTTCATTTCACCATGAACTTCAGGGTTGCTTGCAGCGGAAATACCTGGCGTGCATGACTTATCATCCGGTGTGCTGTGTCAGGGGTATGTAATAGCATCTTGTCAAATTACTTTTTTGTCTGTGAGAAATGTCAAATACTCCTACTTATATAGAAGTAGAAAGCATTGTTTTCAGTTAAATCTTCTAATGCATGATATAATTTATTTTGCTACTGATTGCCATGCAGGTGGACAATTGAAACAAAGTATTATTCAGCTGATCTTTCCATCTGGACAGCAAATCTTGGTGAAGAATTTTCTCTTGGTTCCCTCCCTCATCTAGACCGGGTGGCTGCTCTCGTTATGGTCTTTGATATGAATGATGTCCGTATTGAACCTGTGTTCTCATTCAACCTTTATTGTGCTTTCTGTCTTAGCGTTTAAAGATTCTGAACCTTATAATTTTCAGAGTTCAATTTTTTTTATCCTCAGTGCTACAGTAGGGTAACAGCCTTAACTAATTATGCAGGAATCCACCTTGCTTACTCTGCAAAGCTGGGCTGCCAATGTTGATATCCAGAGGTTTGAGGTCTTGTTATGCATTGGAAATAAAGCAGATATTGTACCTGGTCATAGCGCACATATAGAAAATAGGAGGCGTATGCAAAAGCTTGGGGAGTCAAGTTCTGATCCACACCCTGATTATTTCGATTTTGGGATAAATGAAAGTGAGGGTTGTAGCTTGTTATCTGAGGAAGAGCCATGCATAGAGATCAGAAACTCTACTGCACAGTGGTGCATTGAGCAGAACATAGAATATATTGAGGCCTGTGCTTCCAATGCTGACTTTGATAAGTGTAAGTTGTCTCCTCGGTTGTAAACCTGTAACTGTTAAGTTTTTTCTCCTCAAGTTTCTACACTTTTTGCCATTAGGCTTTTCTTATTTCCAGTAATCAATCTATTACCATGAGCTCTAAATTGAGCATCAGTTAATTATTTTATACCCAATGAAAACTTATATCTTTTATGGACTCCAATAGAAGAAGGATTATATCCTATAGGAGCCGTGGTTGTTTCTATCTTAATTGATGTTTATTCAAACTAACAGGTCTATCAGTGGATGGTGATAGCCAAGGCTTAGAGCGACTCTTTGGAGCTCTTTCTGCACATATGTGGCCTGGAATGATTCTGAAATCTGGAAACAGAATAACTGTCCCATCCTTGGTTGAAAAAGAAGGTAGTTAAATGCCATAAATGAGTAAATTGGCACTGATGATTGTTGATCTGTGCCTTGCTTATTCCGAACTATTGAAGAACTATGGGACGGCATGGCATGCTTAGAAAGTTTCTCTATTAAGTAATTTCAGCTGTTAGAATTTGCTGTCCCTCTTTTACATAAAATATCTTGTGAAATCTTTGCACCAGTAAACTACTTTAAATTATTGAATTTAAAATAATGCATTACATGTCCTTGATTATTCATTTTTCTGACAGAATCTACGGATGATGAATCCAACTATGATTTTGAGTATGAGGTCCTGTCTCATGGATCTGATGACCAGTGGGAATTTGTTGGCGAGACAAGTACATCCAGAAGCTTTGAGAGATCAAATGAGGTTGATGGTACGCAGGATCACACACATCAAGTGGTGAAGGCTGGTATTGACTCTTCAGCATCCAACCCTCTCCCGAGTAACACGCCCACAGAAACTGCTGAAGAGAATACTGTAACTTGGAGCAACAAAACCGACAATAGCGATCATGTGGACACGACCACAGCATATAGCACTGAGGATGATCAAAGTGATCTTCCAGAGGCTAACGATCTTTTTGAGGACGAGCATTATGGTCTGGATGACCTGGAGAAAATCATGTCAGAGATTGGTAACATGCGATCCAACCTAAGGCTCATGCCTGACTTCCAAAGGAGGGAGATGGCTGCAAAGCTAGCCATGAAAATGGCAGCCACGTTTGGTGATGATGATGAAGAGGCATTTGAGGATATCAAGGCAATTCATGTAGTTCCACCTTACTGCTGACTCCCAGACAGGGTTGCAGATGATGGAAAGATGGTTTTGTAAGCCGATGAGCCTCTCGCCACCTAGGGCCTTTCTCATGATAATGTCTTTTTTTTTAGTGAAAATTTTGTGCCTGTTGGGTGTTCTAGCCTTGTAAGATGTATTATTATGAACTTTAACTCCCTTGAATCCTCCAGGGGAAAACTTTCTGGACTATGTTATGGTGCAATAGGAAAATGATGGTATTGTAGAACCACAAACAAAAAAGATAACTTCAGCGGATGAAAAAAAGTGCATAGTTTGCATCTTAAATACCTCTGAAATACGTCAGGCGGGGTGCACTACATCCAGTGAATAAGGAGTACTTGTATTGCTTATTATGCACCGAGCACTCCGTTCGATGTCAAGTACAGGAGATGAAATGTGTGTTTGTGTGTGTCTGTCTTTGTCCCAAGTTCGAGTCTCAGGCTCCGGGTATGGTTACAAACAGGCAACCCCTGAGAATCAACGATAGTGTTGCTTAGCTATTTAGAATCACATCCGACTGATGGGTTCACTATTAAGACAAATGTGATTCCTGTGCTGGAACCTGGAATTGTCCCCTGCTTTAGTCGAATCCGTGCAAATGGCAGTGCAACGCAGCACACCGATTAACTTCAGTCGTGTTTATCCTCGGCCAATCGGCCCAGCCTACCCTAGTCCATAGGAGCAACACGTTATGGCCTGGTGAAGCTACCCAGTACCCATGTACTCGTCAGAATTTCCTCAAAAAAAAAAAGTACTCGTCAGAATAAATATCCATTCACAACACGTCAAGCGACTTCCATATTAACTGCTCACTATGTAAACCGGTAAGCCCACTGTTCCAAAACTTCTCTATCTACAGCCACAGCCTAAAAGCTGATAACACTACGCAACCAAGCAAATATCATCAAAGAGCTGAAGTACACAAATTTTATTGCCCTTCTGGCTCATTTGATTGTAAACCTCCATCAGAGCTATGTTTACCAGACTCAATAGCCAGTTGTCTATCTTGGTTCTCAAACTCTGATCTCTGAAGATTTTCAGATGGCTTGCCTGATAATCTCGTCGGTCTCTCATTACGCTGCATACTCCTTGGATCCGAAGGGAGTTTGGAAACCTGCAAAGCATCGTTGGGATTCAGAATCAATATTGTGGAAGGCTGGTGATTAACAAAAGTACACAATGTGGTTGGTCCTTTTGTCAGACTAGGCTTGGAGCTTTATCAATATATAATCAATTTTGATTTGACAGAAGGGAGGATCTAATAGATATATTGTTGTCATTTTAAATGTCAAGAAGATCATGTTCATCGGCAAAGTACTCACATCATTTGAAGCCTCTAGCCTTGCCTGCAAAGCTTCATGCTCAGCCTTAACACGGGATGGGACGCCATCCTTTTGATAGACATTCTGTTTGGCAGTCTCCTCATCTACTTCACTTGAAGCAGCAGCAAAAGGATGGTTTGCTGGAATCCATCTAACTGTATCTGGATCGACATCTGGAGGTAAGGAATCACCTTCCCTGAGAAACACGGTTGGCCTTTTCCACTGATATGCACGTGATCTCCTCTTTTGATGCATTTCTTGTTGCTCTTTCGTAAGCCTAACAGGAGCCAAACGGTACTCCTTGCCAAACATTTGTGCAGTAGATGTACCCTCATCAATCTTGACTAATGGATTATTGAAAGGATCATCGTATGTGTGGAGCTTTGCACTGCAGGAAGGAATTACTTCAGTCATGATTATTGCACAATTCAAAGGTTATAAGTTCACAGAAAAGCTTCATTTAACCATTTATATCTGCATTGAAACGAACCCTGTAATTAGTTTCTGAAAGTTGAATTCCTGTGCCCATACCAGGAAACAGACAACATGCGAAAACTATGGGTCTATGGCGAGGCTTTGCAATGGCATGGAACAAGTAACTAGGGACAGTAACTCCTCACAAGCATAAGCACAATGATAAGATCACTTAACAGAAAATTAATTAGTATAAAATGTGACATGACCAAGTCACGTAGACAAGTTTCAAGTCTTATGTTAAAACATGATCATTAAAACAGAAGCTATAGTCCAAACGATAATCAAGCATCCATAAACCCAGCAATACATCAATGAGAATACAAAATGCAACTTCAAGGAAATGAAGGAATTAGTGACGTACGTCCCTCGTTGCCCTGATTTTAATTGTCCACGCCTTACTAGATCAGCAACAGAACCTCTATTATCATGCTCTCGATTTCTTATGATGACCTGTCTTGCAGCAGCAGCCAAAAGTGCAATGCCAACACAGAAACCAGCAACAAAATTTGGGCCAATGTTTTTCTGGATCTGCATGAAAAGAGAAAGTAAGAATATGAAGTACACAGCATAGCACTGGTACAACTCAAGGATGAACATGTTAAAGAAGAAAAGGTAATTGTTCTTATACTAAAAAAGAAAAGGAAGGCACGCAATAAAAGAAATAAATTGCCTTCATTGTTTAAAACCAGTTCCCTGATGTACTGAAAATTGTTGATGACCTTAAAGGTTTGGTGGATGAAGATCACAGACAAAGAAATAAGGGGTGTCTAACCACAGATGATAGTATTCTGCACCCCATGTCTTCAGAATATCTATAATCTATGCAGCCAAGAGTTTCGTACCACTGTGTACTAATCAATTCAAAAGACTGTCCGTCCAAATTAATATCAATTTGCCACTTGGTTGTTCAGATATGATCATAGGGAACACAACTGTGTTTTGCTTTTGCTCTCGTTCAAAAACCTCCCTCGCACTCGTCGCAATTTATCTACTAATATATTGTATCCCTTCTCTCCACAGCAATTGCCATCTCGTGCTGACACTAACCAATCCCGCAATCCAAATGTACAAAAACGAAATACCCAGAGAGGGAGAGGTAATTACCGAAGCAACAGCAGGAGGCACGGAGGCGATGAGCGCCCTCAGATCTCCCACCCTGCTCTCCAGAGCCCCCAGCTTCCGCTCCCCGCCTGCGACGTCACTGGCGTTGCTCGACGCCGAAGCCCTAATCAGCCGCGGCCACCTCACCGCCCTCCTCCCGCGGAACAGCCGCGGAGGGAGGAGGAGACGGAAGGGAAGGGAGGCGGCGACGGAGGCGGTCGCCATTGTCGCCCTCGCATGGATGGAGAAGCAGAAGCTAACCAAGGTCAGGAGGCTTTGGGGCTGGGACTCGCTGTGCTCAAGGCCCGAGGTTAGGGATGGAGGGAGACGGAGGCCGCCATGGCAACAGATTGGAGGCGTTCACTTTCACTGCCCTGTCCAGTGAACGTCACATATCGGGCCAGAGTGCCGAGCGAGCTCGAGAAAGCCCATGGGCCTCCATGCCTTATTAGCTCCTTTGTATATAGATCAAGTTTTCAGCTACAACTTCTGGGCTTCTTAGACAAACTGGCACTGGTTATGCCAATTTGTATATAATACTATTCGATAATGCTGTGGGTAGGGTGTCATTTTCGTCCGGACACGTGTTGGTGGGTCTCGACGTCCGAATCGGCCCAACAGGCAACATTGCCATCCGCATGGAAATATAAAATAAAAAATTGTGACTCTCATTGTCGGGTTCATAAACCCGGGGTCCCCAATGGACCCGCTTTCCCTGTAATACTTGGCCCAGCAGGCGGCGCAACGACAGCGCGCGTCTGGACCGGCCCAGATACACAATGACAGGCCGAGACCACGATCCGGTCCCCGGCCAAGCACCTCCGCAGAGAGACTGGTCGGAGCCCCACCGAAGGCTCGCCAGTGGTGGGACCCATGATCCGACTCGACCCCGCTTTCTCCGACCGAGGATATCTGGGACATTTGCTCGCCTCTCTTTCCCGGCCCGAAACGGTCGGGGGCATTGACCTGAAACGATCGACCGGACGCCGCCGCTTTCGGTGTGGGCACGGGAGCAGCGGCGGAGGAGATAAGGTAAGACGCTCAAGTCAACCGCAATACCGAGGACTGTACCCTGCCATTCCCTGCGTACCTGTAGGACGGTGCCATCAGGCCATGTCAGACGGACACTATACAGCCTGCCAGACGCGTTAGAGCACAAACAGTATTGTGGGCGCCGTCGTTTGCCGTCCTAGGTGAACAAACTATGCAGCCTACCAGGTACAGCAGGTCTTGAACAGTAAGGTGGGCGATGGCATGCCGTACCCGACGCCGTGGGTGACAAGACTAGGTAACACCCGTACACACTCTCTCCCTTTCCGTCTTTGACTTGTAAGGCCATCCCCTTCATCTATAAAAGGGGATGCGCTCTCTCTAAAAGGATAGAGTCTACACGCTCTCAACAGCGGATAAGCTTGAACACACAGAGCATACGCTCTAATACTTAGCACACGTTTGAGCATCCGTCACTCTCTTCCACTCGGATCAGAGTTCGACCGGGCCTCTAACACCCCCTTATCATTCCTTACTCGTTTGTAACCCCACAGCAAACTTCGAGCATCTGGGCTCAGGAATAAAGTCACCAACCGACTAAAACTGGATGTAGGGCACGTTGCCTAAACCGGTATACATCGCGTGCTAGGCCACATCCGATCACAACGCATGACAAAACTACAAATATTTACTTATCGGCCACATTTCGCACCGACACTCATCTTCTTCTCGATTCACCGATCTTCCCCATCCATTATTGAACCAATTCTCGCATCGCATCGCCGCGACTTGCTCCACCGCGACCGCGCTGCCGCGCCAAGACGCCCCCCATCGCCATAATGCATGTGCTTTTGCATAATGCCGCTACCGCTTGTCTCCCCATCGCCACTAACCACTCGCCCCCCGAGTTCTTCGAGCGACGCGGTGTGGGCCACGACGACTGCTCTGGCGTGGTGTTCTTCACCACGCCCATCGCTTGCCTGCCGCCATTCTCCCTCTCCACTACAGCCGAGCGTCGCTTGTTGGCTATCGCAGTTCCTCACCGATTAGGCCATAGCGGCCCGACAACTCCATGTTTTTGTTTCAATGTGTTTCAGAAGTTGTTTTCAAGTGTTTCATCTGTATGTTGCGTATATTACAATGGTTATATATGTATGTTGCAAGTATATGTTTTAAGCATTTCTCGTTGTTTTATATGTATGTTTCACACGTTTCATCTGTATGTTTAATGTGTTTCATCTAAATGTTTCATGTGTTTTTATCTTGATGTTGCAAAAGGATCTAATATTGCATATGTTGCAATGGTTACACACAAATGTTTCAAGTGTATGTTTCACATGTTTCATCTGTTTTAGACGTATGTTGCAAATGTATGTTCCAAATGTTTCAGCTGTTTCAGGCGCATATTTTATGTGTTTCATCTAGATATTGCAATGACTATATAAGTATGTTTTAATAGTATACTGCATATGTTGTAACGGTCGGGTGGATGTTGCAAAGCAGATGAGACGTTAGGATGGGGAAGGGGCGCGGTCGAGACAAAGCACGGCGGAGGACGAGGGCGCGGTGGGGATGGCGCCGCAGCGGGGGAGGAGCGCGGCGTGGCAGGGGAAGGAGCGTGGCGGGCTTGACGCCGGGGCGCAATTGGGATGGGGATCGAGTCGCGGATGGTCGGGACGCGGTCATTGGCGCGGGATCGGTCGCAGGCGTCTAGACGTGATTCGCTGGTGCGGGATCTGATGCAATCGAGGGGGCGTCCAATGCGAAGCGGTTGCAGACGTCGGAGCTACGTCTAGACGCGGGCCTAGGGCCAGACGTCTGGGCGCTTGCCCTGCCCAATACTGTTTCAAAAAAAAAATTCTATCTAGTACTGTAGAGTAGAAGACAGCTTCTGCCGGTTACCAATTGACTGCAGTCATGCAACTGCAAGATGATACGTAACCTAGTAAGATTTTGATCGTCCCTTTCCTCGGCTGTGTTTTCACGACAACTCAGCTCGTAGTTTACCGTTTGACCAATCTAAAGCCATTGGCGCTTTTGGTTTGCAGGACCAAACGGTCTCTGAGTGATCTAAACCTATGTCTGAACCTATGTAACTGTTTGATTTAAGTCATGGATGGAATAACCTCATTCGTCATTTGTTCATTCTCTATAGCAATAATTACAGGCTAAGATGCACAACTGTTTAGTTCCGTGAAAATTCGCCGGGTCAACAGATGTCGAACCAACCCATGTCGTATGGAGCCAACCATTAAACCAAACACGCTGTACGGCTCCGATGACTTTGTATGTATAATAGTCTATGCGATGACTTTACTGTACTACTAGATGCTAACAACCTCCCAGTTTTACAACATATATAAGCCGTTTGCATAGTCAATGTTCAGGAGAAGTTTGCGTAGTCAAAGTTTCTTCCGGGCTTCTGGCGTTGGGTTGCATTGCTGTGAAGTTTCTGCCACGCAAAAGTCTAAATATTCCTGCTCATTTCAGTTCCACAATGCCAAGCTACACGGTTCAATGCACACATGTTTCCTGACGATGGGCTACGGAACTAAGACTTCTACGTGTTCGCCGCGATTTTGTGGCCCCAAATCATCAAGTACTTACACGAGGCATAGCCCAAAGAATTAGAGAGAGAGAGAGAGATTCGTTAATAAAAAAGAGTTAGAGAGAGATTGCCGGAAACAGTAGCCATGGCGTCCCCGTTCTATACTGGCATCAGGCGGCGCTTCGCTCTGCTCGTTTCTGCAACTCTGATCCTCTTCGGCACCTGCAGCTGCTTGCAGTTCAGCTACCCCTCCTTCGGCACCGCCAATGAGGCCGATTTCAGCTTCAGCGCCGGCGCCGGCATCGCAGACGGAGCCCTGCAGATCACGCCGAGCACCGGAGACCTGAGCCACCGGTCGGGGAGAGTCTGCTACGCGCGGGAAACCCTCAAGCTGTGGAATCGCAAGCGGACGGCGCTGACGTCCTTCAGGACGGAGTTCGTGCTCAACATCCTCCCGCGGAACGGGACCGGAGAAGGTATGGCATTCATCCTCACAAACAACCCGGAGCTGCCCCGCAACAGCAGCGGCCAGTGGCTGGGGCTAGTGAACAGCCAGACGGACGGGTCGCCGGCGAACCGGATCGTGGCCGTGGAGTTCGACACGAGGAAGAGCGGCGAGCACGACCACGACGACAACCACGTCGGCCTCGACGTCAACAGCGTCGAGTCTGCCAGCGCGTATCCTCTCAGCAACCTCTCCATCGTGCTGTCAAGCGGCGCTGATGTATGGGTCACCATAGAGTACGACGGCGCAGCGCTGAGCATAGTCGCGGTGCAGACGTACAGCTTCATGTATTCTTGGGCCGGTGACCTGTCGCAGTATCTGACGGACGGCATCACCGTCGGCTTCGCGGCTTCGACCGGCGACTTCACCGAGCTGAATCAGATCAAGTCTTGGAATTTCACCACGCTAGGCGACGATGCAGACGGCAGATGGCGACATAGGAAGAAGATGAGATTGCTTCTCGCCTACCTGATCCCGTTCGCCATCGCCGGATCGTTCCTGGCGTTCTGCGCGTGGAGAAGGCTGACGCGGCCGAGAAGGCTAGCCTACCGCAACCTCGAGAAGATGATCGACGCGCAAGGCCCGGTCAGGTTTAAGTTCAGGGAGTTGAGGAATGCCACGGCCAACTTCAGCTCCGACCGCAAGCTCGGCAGGGGCGGCTTCGGCACCGTGTACCTCGGCTACCTGAAGAGGTTGGGCGCGGAGGTGGCCGTGAAGCGGGTGATGACGAGCGGCAACTCCAATCGCGGGGAGCAGGAGTTCGTGGCGGAGGTGAACTCGATCAGCAAGCTGTCGCAGCGCAACCTCGTGAAGCTCTTGGGGTGGTGCCACGAGAGAGGCGAGCTGCTGCTCGTCTACGAGTACTTCCCCATGGGCAGCCTGGACAGGCACCTGTACGCCGCCGATGCCAGCAGAGCAAATAACGCGTCGGCGTCGCCGTCGGAGACGACGTCGTCAGCGACGCCAGAGCTGCTGACGTGGGAGCGGCGGTACAGGATCATCCGCGGCGTGGCGTCGGCGCTGGAGTACCTGCACCACGGGAGCAGCAAGCGGATCCTCCACCGTGACGTGAAGGCCAGCAACGTGATGCTGGACGGCGAGTACGAGGCGCGGCTGGGCGACTTCGGCCTGGCCCGCGTCATCCAGCGCGACGGCGCGACGCACCACTCGACACAGGCGGTGGCGGGCACCCGCGGGTACATGGCGTACGAGAGCTTCTTCACCGGCCGCGCCAGCCTCGACACGGACGTGTTCGCGTTCGGGGTGTTCGTCCTGGAGGTGGTCAGCGGGAGGCGGCCGACCAGCCCCGTGGCGGCACGCTCGTACCGCGACGGCGACGACGAGGCGAGCTTTGGGCGAGGCCGGCAGCCGCCCATGCACATCGTGGACTGGGCGTGGCGCCTGTACGGCGAAGGGAGGGCGGAGGACGCCGCCGACGCGGCCCTGGGCGGCGAGTTTGATCCGGCGGAGGTGGACCGCGCGGTGAGGCTGGCCCTGGCGTGCTGCCACCCGAACCCGAGGGAGAGGCCGTCCATGCGGACGTCGGTGCAGGTGCTGGTCGGTGGTGCCGGGGCGCCGGAGCCCCCGCTCCTGAAGCCTGCGTTCGTTTGGCCGCCTTTCGGCGAGCGGCAGGAGATCGAGCTGGCGCATGTCGGGGTGCTCTTCACCGGAGGCGGAGGGCACTCCAGTTTCTGTTCCCTGTCCTCCACCTCCTTCACGGGAAGGTGAGGAATTAGCGAGGATTATTTGCACATCTACGTAGATGGTACAGAGTTCACAAAATTTAGTTTCGTCTATCAAAATGGATCATGAATGGTTTATATTTTTTCTAGTAAAATATGTTCTTGCTTTGTAAACAGAGAAAATCATTCTTTTTTTTTTCATTGCAACAAAGCTTTATTAGAAGAAGAATCACGCCCCCACTAGCCCTCAGAGGATAGCTATCAGCCTGTCACCCATGAAACGGAATGGGCGAATGGCCCTCCCGGGGCCGGAGGATAGCTATCACTTGCACACTACCAACTTGCGTCCCTGCCAGCAAGTTTTAACGGCCAGGCAACCTTCTGCCCGAGTGGATTTTCCGGTTCGATGGCGTTGGACTTGCAGCCAGCCACTGATGTTGGGTCTGAATGTCCGATCATGCTCATGGTAGAAGTAGGTAGGACGACGTGCATTATTCGCAAATTCAGCAAGTTTGCGGTAACGTGTAAAATTCCTGTTGTTAATAATTACTAAAGCATAGAGTGAATAGCAACATCGCGGTCATTTAGGCGTCGTAGTCAGGTAAACTAGAAGAGACAGCTGTGGGTAAACCTTGGCGCCACTTTCGACCACTGCGGTGGTCAGGGGACAGCGGTCACCGCTCGCCAGTGCAACACAACAGTTATTAGTGCCCGAATCAGCATGGCAAACTGCCATGCCATTCCTCCTTTCCGGCTTTCCGGCGTCCACAACGTGTTCCATTGACCCGTGGATGCGAAGTCAGCATGGGATCGTGCACTACTACCTGTTTGCAGATCAATTGACAATTGCCACTGCGGGTTACTGAAACAAAGTTGCCAGCCCAACATCCATCCACCGATGAACATTGAACAAGCGTGTTCGTCTTATTTTAACCATCCATCCAATGATACTTGAGGCTTGAATTGATCAACAAAGAGCCAGTGCCAGGTGGGTAAACTTTTTCTTCCTAGAGTACAACTTAGATATGATCCACAACTCCACATCCACCAGTGGAGTCAGAGTGTGAGTGCTCCTGCAACCTGCAAGAGTTCTTTTGCGTTTCTTTTTGCCCTTTGTGCCGACTTGGCACGCTGCACTTTGCGCTTTCAATCCAACTCCTAAACAGGGTGGCATGTGCGCTATTAGGTCTGGCGGATAGTGCGCGCTGTGTGCTTGGGCGTTGAACTCCTTCAATTGACCGGGCTAAAGTGATGCGCGTCCGCCCAACCACTGTCGTCAGCGTTGAACCCCGGGGTGCTGGTGCTGCTTTGCTTGCTTCATCCACGTGCCCTGATCAGAATATGCCGAGAGGGACAATCATGCAGTGCAATGCAAGCACAAGAACCAGGATCACTGGATGATCATCAGGCTTGGTTCCGCCGCGGCGGCGGCGGCGGCGGCAGACGGGGGAGGAGGAGCGTGGCAGCGCGCCGAGGAGATCGCCGTACCAAACTCTACCACGCGACAGCGAACGTTTTGTCATGTCATGGTGATGAACCACCGATCTCCGGTGGGAATCATCACCACAGATTGATGTCCACACCGGCGCGTTCCTGGTTTTTCTTCAGTCCTCCCAAAACCAGCGTCGCCGCAGCGTCCGCGGTCCCGCGGGTCCGACGGTTGTGGATTTCGCTACGAGAAACCACGGCGCCAACCGCCAAGGGGGTACCCGTCCATGTGGTGTGGCATTTTTCATCACTCCACAGTTCGTACTGCCATGTGCTAACCCATCATTGTGCAGTAGGACTAATGCGTCGAAATCTTCAAATCGACACAGCGCAACCTTGACTGCTCGTAATAAGTCCTTTTAAATAGTAAATTTAGCCGTACAACTTCTCCCATCAAACTAGTGTTTAGCACAAGTAGTCAGTCCAAGCTCAAAAGGGTTGGCACCAATGTACAGTGTTGTCTAGTCCCAAAAGAATGCAATTTTAGATTTAGTCAAATTTGTCTAAATAATATTTTATAAAAATATATCTCATAATAAGTTTAATAATAATTATTTGATAACAGAAATATTTGTATTCTTATTAAAAAATTAAACAAACCGAAGATGTTTTGATTTAACAATTAACATTATGGACATGTTCGCTTGTCTTATGAGCCGTACTATTTCAGCGAACGAACAATGTTTTTTTCTCCCAACAAATCAGCGAACAGTACTTTCAGCCATAGTTTTTCACCAAAGCGAGTGGAGCCTATACCTGTAGTAATTGCATTCGCTCTGAGCAAGGGACGTATATCCAAATGACATCCCATCAACCGAATACTTGCTTAGGGCTCGTTCGGTTACTCCGGAATCAGCCCCTGGAACGATTCCCGGCTGGAATGGTTCACAAATTTGTATAAAGTTGATGAACAGGAATAGTTTCGGGCTCCATTACTAACTAACCGAAGGGGCCCTTAGCTGTTGTGCTATTAATCTGGAAATGGTGGGACGTCCGACACAAAGTGAATGCGGGGGAGATGCAGCAGTCTTGCCATGAGGTTGCTCATGTAGTTGCTGCAATGACCAGTGACTTACAGAAAGAGGAGAAAGGGGAGAGAGATGGAAACTGCATTGATACAAGAAGATGCTGGTCTCCACCTCCTGATTGGCTGAAGGTCAACTTCGATGGTGCTTTCTGCAAGGAGTCCAAGTTCGGCTCCTGGGGCTTTTATCATCAGGGATTGATTGCATGGGGGCTCCGATCCTGGCTGGAGCCGGATGCATAGGTCCAGTTCAGGACGCATGGCCTGTTCGCTGTTTGGTGCTTGATTTGAAATCTTTGGTCTTGGTTGTTTGTTGAGAAAAACAGTCTTTGGTTTTTGTGAGAGAAAAATCTTGAAAAAAAAAAAGCGAACATGCTCGAAGCGGTGGCATGTTTGAAAGCCCTTGAGGCAGCTGATCTTCATGGTATTTCGCGCATAATTCTGGAGACGGACGCAAGCCAGATGGATGAGGCAACCCGTACGACAAAAAGAAATTTGGCCCCAAGTGGAATTTTGTTTAGAGATATTCGGGAACTCTTGTATGAACGTTTTGTTTGTCTCCATCTTGTACATGTACCTCGTGTATGTAACTCGTCTGCGCACGAGCTTGCTAAGATTAGTAGGAGCTAGGTATCGGGCCAATCATATGCATGGACGGACTCACTCCCGGTCTCTGTACACGATATGGTCGCTCGCGATTTAACTGAGCTTGGGTTTATTAATATAAGGCCGTATATTCTGAACTTGTGAGATCAAAAAAAAATGACATCCCATCACGTGACAAAACGAAACTCTCACGTGACCTCAGAGCAGAGCAGCTGTACGGCGATTGATTTTAAGCGAAGGTGGCAATGGCATATTCCCTTTCCTCGGGGATCAAAAAACGATGACGTCGACTTGCTAAATATCAAGATGAAGGAACACAGGCTACCATTCTTGGTTCACAAATCACAACACCAAGAAGATAAGCATCATGCATTCCCGAGCAGTTAGGCCATGCGAAATACATTTCGCATTCCAGGGGAGCTGTTTTCATGTGAAATCGAATTACCAAAGCTCATTGCATGCATATTAATTACTTGAGTATTTACAAATTGTACAGAGCCGGTACTACTATGGTGCAGTGTTTCAGCTGCAACAAACACTCTTATCACCCAAATGAGAGTCATGAATTGATCCCCCAACTTCCTCATTCCCAGATTGCTACGCCTACGCTACGCACTACCAACCACAGCCAGGCAGGCACTACTGAAATCTACTGCGATCAGTAAACGAAACCAGAAGAGGCGAGAATGGAATTTAACCGAAAGGTTTGCTTCGCTTTCGGATTGGACAATCCCTCTGCTGCCTAGGCCAGGAACGGCGGCATGGCGCTGTAGTAGGTGGGCTTCCAACCAGAGTCCCCGTCCTGCGGCCGCGCGCCGCAGCGGCCGCACCGCTCGCCGGGCGGCAGCTGCTGGAGGGACAGGATCCGGCGGCAGGAGGGGCAGGACGAGTGCCCCCGCAGCCACTTGTCGATGCAGGCGGCGTGGAAGGCGTGGCCACACTGGGGCAGCACGCGCATGGACTCGCCCTCCTCGAACTCCGCCAGGCAGATGGCGCACTCCGCCGGCTCCCCTGACTCCGCCGCCGGCTCCCCCCTTGACTCCACGTCGCCTCTGGCGGCGGATGGCGCGACGTACGGCACCGTGGGGATCTTGCGGAGCACCGACTTCTTGACGCCCCTGTTGGCCGCCGCCGCCGCCTGCGCGCGGGCCCCCTCGCCGCGCCCGCACGCGCACCGCGCCACGAGGCCGATGCCGAGCACGGTGATGAGCGCGCAGAGCAGCGAGGCGAGCACGATGACGACGTCGTGGTCGTCGGGCTTGTCCGACCCCGCCGCGCCCACCGGGCTGGTCCCCCACATGAGCTTCCTCGCCGCGCCGTGCATCCTCGCCAGGGATCGCTCGCACTGTTCGCTCACGGGCACGGGCTTATCGTCGCAGTCGCAGGGGAGAGAGAGCACAGGGGAGGAAGCTGACAAAGAGTGTGTGTGTGTGTGTGGGAAGGGGAGCGAGGAGTGGCCATATATAGAAGCAGAAGCAGATCCCAGTAGAAGCAAAGCCCACCGTCTCTGTTTGCTGCCTTTCGGAGGAGCGGATAAATAAAAGCAGCCAGTCTCCGGGGTTTAAGGTGTGTGAACTGTGAAGTATAGTAGGAGTACACAAATAGCGTCTTCTCCGACGTGGTTTTCCTACGTTTTGGACCTCTTTCCATGCTGGCTTGGGTGATTTTGCGCTTTAAAACCGTTCATATATACGAGGAATATGCTCCGAATATATATGTCTATACTCTTCGTCTTCGAGCTTTGTGTTGCCTACGACGAAGCTCGATGCAAAAACTAATTTGAGGTAGCGTGGAGTATATGTATGTCCAATCAGAACAGAAAAAACAGCCTTTTCTGGCTTTATTAAGGTGTCAAGCGTAGCGTAAAGACAACACGTTATTTGGACACACTTGATCTATTCATTCAAATTTAGAAACTTCTGGAATCATTGCGTGCAAAAGATCAAAGTTGGCTCGGGTCCTTTCTAATCTTAGGGTTTGAAAAGTCCCGCCGTGTGGATAAACTAGTGATACCTTGATAATATTTATATTATTCAGAGAAATGAACGAAAATAGGATTTAGTACTAGTAGTTATAGATAGACGGTGGCGTCATCCATGACTTTCTGTTCTTGCTTATTTCCCTGGCAAATATTAAGCGTGCATTTTTTTTTGTGGGGAATATTAAGCGTGTATTATCACACGAAGGATAGTGTAGATCGACTAGTCCAATATAATTTGTCTAACTATAGGTTGACAAAACAGACCTACGTACAGTACCATTGCTAACAAAAGTCCTCTGGTCTGTTCTCTTCTCGGGGACAAACGAAATGTAATAGCAGTTTCATGTACATTAGCAGCCCACGAGTCCATACGGTACATTCTCCTATCGGTACCAAAACAAAATGTATGCATTTGCAATCAATGGATGAATCATCGCCGATAATAATATGTCTAGATATAGCAAAATGAATGAATCAAAAAAGTCAAAGTGACTTATAATTTAGAACGGATGGAGTATGCGGCAACTGGAATACCCTCTTTTAACAATGAATTAAAACATCTTTTATATATCCATTCACCACTGATGCGGTCCATATAAAAGAAAGGTACCTACAAATTTTAGAAGCACTTTTCATGTTCAGTTAAGTAACTTGTATCTAATTACATTGTCAATCTTTATGTTTCTTATATGTTGATGGTAAAAGTTTGAGCTATCGACATGATTAGAAAAGGACATATTCTGAATCAAAGATAGCAGTATATACCTTGTACAAAGAACATGAATAAGAGAGCACGTTAACGCGTTCAAAATTGTGCATTTTAGTACTGGTAGCAAGGTTTCGGGTGACCATAAAAAATGAAGAAGGTTTAGGTGCCAAATGAGAGAGTTGTGAAACCAAAGTCTTAATTTTTCCAAAAAAAATAAACCAAAGTCTTATTTGTACCAAAGAGGACGTTGACGATTACACTTGGCCAAGTGGGGACTGGATAAGCTTGACTCGCAAATTTGGAAACGAGAGAAGAACCTGAACCTTCAGATTCTTTTTGGAACATAGAAATTTCATAGGAACAATTTAGTTTTGTAGAAAATACACAGAAACAGAAAAAAAAAATCCTGTGCTCCAGACAGAGCATCGGAAAATTCGGAAAAGTACTGATACTCATCATTTCTTTAGTTCGTCTTTTTTGAAAGTAACGCCCATTATAGTATCTTCTGTTCGTCTTTATGGGAAGTACGGATACTCATTTCTTGAGGCGTTGAGAAGTTTTTACCAACGTTGACTCTGTTTTGATGTTGGTATTGAAAAGAACATTTATTTATGATTAGATTATAACTGTCAGTTAAAGCCTTTATCCTAGCAGCGGAACAATTAAAACATGCTTATATATCAAAATGAAAGTCACTGAGAATTTGAGATTGAGGTGATAAGCGAGAGGACAGGAGATGAAGTGAATTAACTATTGGTTGGTTGGCGGGCGTGCCAAAGAGCTTCACGTAAGAGCTTCACGTGCAATGGACCATTTGCCTGACGGTTCATTTGCCTATCCTGTCGGCGATGAAAGCTTGCCGCGTAAGAGCATGATATGCACTTTTCCCTGTTACAAAGTGTGTTGAGATGTGGAAACTGAATGTGATTCATGTCTGCGCAGATGGATTCATGTCTGCGCATATGCTTGTGTGATTCATGCAATTTTTAGATCTCGTCGGTTTCAACGATAGACAATAGACACTTTCGGTCATATTTCTTTCCCTGTTCATTTCAGTTTAGAGTATCCTTTTGCTGTACATGTTAGTTTGATAGAAGCTTGATGCAATGGATCTTCTTTCCAGTTTTCCCCCAATGATATCCAGGATCTCAAATGGTAAAGCTAGTTAAACAACATCCACTACACATTTTTTGTGACGTCTAGCGATGGACGAACCAGTAGTGCTTAGAAATAGGGCTGAAACTCCGGCAGCAAAATGAAAGCAGTAGTAGCCGAGGATTGGTTGGTTGGCGGGCGAGAGAGTCGGCAATGGACCAGCTTTCGTTCCGGAGGATGGCAGCATTCGACCTTTTTTTCAGCGATGGACGGGGCCCGGCCGAGGACCGAGGGTCGGCCATGATGGCAGCATTCGCGCGGTGCCATGTGCGCCCGGATCCCAAACCGGTTGTTCCGGCCTCGGCAGGCCCCCGAAGGGTGCACGTCACGCCACGGGTTTCGGTTGCAGGCTTTCCGCTTCCATCCGGGGGCGGGCGGTGCCTGCCCCCGCCCCCGCTAATCCCGGCGAGGCCGGTCCCGGTCCGCGTCGTCGTCCGTTTCGGCCGGAGCGATCGCCGTCGCCTCTCGCTGAGTGACCAACCGTCGCGGCGAGGCGTTGCTGAGACACTTTCCGCTACCCTCTCGCCCAAGGTTTCTTGTTGGGGAAACGCGTGGTCCTGGTCTCGTCTGGTCTGTCTTTAGCTAGCGGCGGCGCCGGTGCCGAGTCGCGGGAGGTGTCGTCCGGAGGTGGCGCTCACGCCGTTGGCGTGGAATGGAATGGCCGGTGCAGGTGCCGAGGAGGATGGTCCTGGTGCTGGTGCAGGGAACCGCCAACTCGGGAGCCTTATCCTAGAAAACACAGCCTGCTCGATCGAGGGGGGTATTGTATTTACACGCAAATAATCTCCCCGTCTGATCATTTCGCACCTGAAATGAAAATATCTCCAGCTTTTGAACCCGCACCTGGGCTGGGCCGGGCCGTCACCAAGAGCTCACTCAGTTCGCAGTCGCAGGTGCCTCCGGGAACCAGCACAAATGAGACGTGACACAGGGTGCACGGTTCAGTGGCTCAGTGCGTGGGTTTGCACAACAGCTTTACATCTTGATTGATGCCGTGTTTGCCGCAAAAGCGGACCAGCCGGGCGATATTTGTTTGTTCGTTCTCTTTTTTTCTCTCTTTTTGATTGATTGAGAAAGAGCTGGCGATATTTGTTGACACTTGACACATCATTGTTGCATGCCTCCTGGCGACGCCTGTTGCCGTCGCGTTCGCGGAAATGGTCCCGAGCACCACCAACGCCAATCGCCACGAGGCACACGGCGAGGAATAATCTCAGGCACATTTTGAGCGATGCCTGTACACTGGCCAATGGGCCATGATTCTCAGTTTGGACGCTGAGGTATACTAGACCTGAAAATGGTGGTCAGGAGTCATCAACATCAACGCTCTCCCTGTCTCTGGAGTCTGGATGAATCGGTCGGAGAGTTACACCCACTTTCACTTCTGTCCGCGAGGGAAGAACAATAAAAATACGGAAAGAAACACCCACTTTTCACTTTCACATCACAAGGGAGCAATAACAAACTATATAGTATTTATCCGATACTTTTTCAACATATAAACACGGAGATCAGTGTACCTTTATCACGTGCAGGGCAATAACAAACTATATAGCATTAGTCGATGACAATTGACAAATGACAAGTACCGTCACTTTTTATCCAAGAATGGCTCACGATGAAGAGGGGCCCAATTCCGCGGCGGCGAGTGCACGATGCCTCATGCGGATTTGAGATAGCTTGGACAGTTGACATATAGTACAAGATTATCCAAACATCGATAGGTCATTCCACCAGGAGAGAAGATAGGGAAAATCGATCCAGATTAGCGAATAGATTTAGCACATTTGTAGTTTTATTTTAACAGGGAGCACGTTTGTAGTTATCGCCTTGTTTTGAGAGTGGCCAGGTGAAGCTAATTAGGTTTCCCCCTGAGAATTCCTCTGGGAAGACTGTCCCAGTGGTTGCCCTGCATGGACCACGACCGGTTTCTGCCCAAGGTATTTCTTTTTATACCCAAAGCATCTCAATCCAGAAGTTTTAATCTAATCTCCTTGACATTGATCCCAATTGTTATATCCCTGATTACTTTGATGATTTCCTAACTCTTGCGTGGTCGGCCTTCCTCATCCCTGATCAGACCAAGGAGCCAACCCCTACCCGCAAGGATATTGAGGATATGGATGAGGATGATGTGATGGAGATTGCCCCGGCCCAGTTCACCCCCAGGAAGAGAAGGGCTGTCAAGGTCAAGGAACAACTGGATGAAGAATTTCTGAGGCGCAGCAAGAGGAATGCAGTGAAGCGTGCTGGTTTCAAGACCCCCAAAAGAAGAGGAGCACCCAGGGAGAGGTCCTCGAGCCGTTGCCCCTCGCCATGATCCCATCATCACCCTCCACCTCAGCACCAGCGCCCTATCTGACAAAGGAGGTGATCGAAGGCATTGCTACTGGGTTCCTCTAGATTCATCCTAGTAATGTTTCTGCTACCATTCTTCAGAAGGATGTCAATGACAATTAGTCTGAACGTGCATGCTTCTGCATCACTGTGCCACTGGGTGGTGCCTCTTGCTTTTATGGGGTCAAAACAATGTTAAGTTAGTGTTTTTTATGTGTCACCGGTCTGTGTACTAGTTTAATAAGACTTTTGTTGCCATGTGGCCTGAACAAAGTACTTCACGGTTGAATCGATCAGTCAATCCTATAGTTTACCTTTCTTACTTATGCTTGTTTATCTATGGCTCTTTCACTGCGCTATGCTATCTTACTGCTCTCTGTTTAACTATTACCTGGTGTGATAGTTCATTCATTCATCTCTCTTATGTGATATAATGAGTAACAACAAAAGCATCAACATTTTGGCCTGGAATATAAGAGGTATGAATTCAAAAGAAAAATGGGATGCCATCAGAGCAAAGATCAATGGAAGTTCCTGTCACATAGTTTGCCTCTAAGAAACCAAGAGAGACAACTTTGATCAATTGTACCTCAAAAAGTTTTGCATCAAACAGCTTAATACTTTTGCCTTCTTTCCCTCAGTTGGGGCCTCTGGCGGCATTATCACAATTTGGAATAACAATGTGTTTTCTAGAGATGTTATTCAAGCTAATGCCTATTGTGTTACTGTCAAATTTATTAACAGGCTTGACAACAGCTACTTTTTTCTAAGCAACGTATATGAGCCTTCTCATGCTTCTGGAAAATTGGCTTTCATCACCTGGCTCTTAAATCTTGATACCACTAGCTTTGAAGATTGGCTTTTGGTTGATGATTTTAACCTATATAGATCAGCAGAAGACAGGAATAGGGCTGGTGGGGATGCTGGAGATATGCAAATGTTTAATGATCTTATTTCTGATCTCGAGTTGGTTGACATCCCCTTCAGTGGCAGATCCTTCACCTAGAGTAACATGCAACTTGTCCCCCTTCTGATCAAACTTGACTGGGTATTCTATAATTCAAGTTGGAGTTTGAAATATCCAAGTACATCGGTGCAACCTCTGTCGAAGCCCACCTCTGATCATACACCCTATGTTATCAACTTTGGCAGCAGTATTCCCAGAGCTTGTATTTTCATATTTAAAAATCACTGGGCAGATCATCCTGACTTTGTTAAAACTGTGGAACTCCATTGGAATAGTTCTCCCTTTCATGCTAATGCAGCAAGAACCATATCTGCAAAATTCAAGCAAATAAGAATTGGGTTAAAACAATGGAGAAAGGGGTTTCAAAATGTTAACAAGCTGCTCCACAATTGTGACTGGGTTCTTCTTCTGCTAGATGGATTGGAAGAATAGAGACCTCTATCAAGCCTGGAATCATGCTTCAGAAAGCTTATCAAAGGACACATTGCCAAGCTGCTGGAATCTAAAAAATCCTATTGGAAACAAAGAAACACAGTTAGATCGATTAAACTTGGAGATAAAAACACCAGTTTCTTCCAAGCAATGGCATCAATTTCTCATAGAAGGAATTCTATTGCTAGCCTTTCTCTACCTAATGATGTCATAGTCACCAATCATGATCAGAAAACAGGTATTCTGTAGGAGGCCTTTAAAAATAGATTGGGTGTCTCTGAGTTTACTGGAGTGACATATGATTTGCATTCCCTTATCTAAAGGCATGACTTAAACTTCTTGGCTGATGATTTCACTGAGGACTATAACAAGGTGATCTCTGAGATCCCCAGCAATCATGCTCCTGGCCCAGATGGTTTCAATGGTAAATTTATTAGAAAGGGTTGGTCTACCATAAAGCCAGATTTTCTGAGATTGTTCTCCGACTTCTTCAGAGATTTCACTGACCTCACCAGCATCAACTCCTATATCACCTTGATTCCTAAAAAGAGCAATCTAGAAACAGTTAATGATTTCAGACCCATCTCCCTCTTGAACTACTCCATGAAGTGCATCACCAAACTGCTCTCTTCCAGGCTACAACAGGTCATTTTTCAGCTAGTACATGTCAACCAATATGGATTCATCAAGGGTAGGACCATCCAAGACTGCTTGGCTTGGGCTTTCCAGTTCCTACACATATGTCACCATTCTAAAAAGGAAATAGTCATCTTGAAACTAGACTTTGAAAAGGCTTTTGATAAGCTAGAACATTAAGTTATCTTAGATGTCATGAAATTTAAAGGCTTCCTTGAAAAATGGGTCAGATGGGTGGAGGTCATTCTCAAATCATAAACTTCTTCTGTCCTTCTGAATGGCATACCTGGAAAACCTTTTGCCTGCAAGAGAGGAGTTAGACAAGGTGATCCACTCTCTCCCCTTTTATTTGTTTTGGCAGCTGATCTTCCTCAGACAATTGTCAACAAAGCCTGGCAAGCTGGTGTTCTGTACCATCCACTAGCAGATGATTTTGAGGAATTCTTTCCCATAGTCCAGTATGCGGATGACACTCTACTGATTATGCCAGCTGATGCTAGGCAACTATTCACTCTGAAATGCTTGCTCAGGACTTTCTCTGATTTCCACCGGGCTACATGTGAACTTCCAAAAAAGCTTTCTGGTTACCATTAATGTTTCTGCAGGAAAATCATCCCTCCTGGCACAAACCTTCGGATGTGAGGTTGGGTCCATGCCCTTCACCTACTTGGGCCTACCCCTTGGAACAACAAGACCCACTGTGCATGAATTTAGTCCCCTCTTAACCAAAATGGAAAGGAGATTCTTAGGGGTGAGTAAATTTCTCTCTTATCAAGATAGACTTATAATGGTGAACTCAGTTTTCTCCGCCTTGCCTACGTACTATATGTGTAGTATTGTAATTCCTCCTACAGTGATCCAACAGATAGATAGATTCAGAAAACATTATTTATGGAGAAAAGGGGATATTAGTAGAAGAGGTACATGTATTGCTGCTTGGGAACCATCATGCAGGCCCAAAGATGAAGGGGGCCTTGGGATTATTGATATGAAAAATCAGAACACAGCATTACTTATGAAATTTCTTAACAAATTTTATAATCATGCTGACATCCCTTGGGTCAAGCTAACTTGGTCCAAACTTTATCAGAATACCAACATTCCTCCTCATGAAAGAAGCCCCACTGGATCCTTTTGGTGGAGAGACATAATCAAGCTATTTGAAAAGTTTAAGGCTTTTGTTATATGCCACCCGAATTCTGGAAATTCAGTTGCTTTCTGAAAGGACAATTGGTCTGGTTAGATCCTGAAAAATAAATATCATCATCTCTTTTCTTATGCCCTGAAAGCAAACTGCTCGCTTCAGTTTTACTGCAACAATCAAACCAACCGATGCTTCTTCCTACCCCTGTCAGTTCAAGCTTCACAGCAATACAGTGAGCTTCAGCAATTCATCATAGACAGAATATGGGATCAGAATTCTCAAGATGTTTAGGCTTACACCTGGGGACCCTCATTCTCTTCAAAAAAAGGCATACTCTCAACTTCAGAGATCCTGTGAAGCATCTCCATTGTTCAAATGGTTTTGGAAATCAGGTAACATTGGCAAACACAAATTTTTTGCCTGGCTCCTGATCAGGGATAGACTCAGCACTAGGAACCTCCTGAGAAGAAAAAACATGTATCTAGAAGACTACAGTTGTGTCTTATGCCACAATGGTCCCGAAGAAACTTATTTCCATCTCTTTTTTGAATGCCCTTTTAGCTCTGATCGCTGGAACTCTATTAATATTCACTGGAATTTTAACCTTGAGCCATTGGACATGATCATTCAAGCAAGAATAGATTTTAACAGTCACATCTTCAGAGAAATTTTTATAACTGCGTGTTGAGTCCTTTGGAAAGCGAGAAATAAAATTATCTTTGATAATCAAACTATAACTCTGCTGCAATGGAGGGCATCTCTCAAGGAGGAACTTGGTCAAATTTTTATCAAGGCCCAGAAGAGTATTTCTGTTTGTATGGAAGGAGAACCACTTGTAATTTATTGTCTTTTTTGTTTGGGCTTTGACAGCCTTGTATCTTTGCCCTGTACAGCTTTTTTTTTTCATTTAATGAAAATACAAAAAAATTGGTAGGGATCTTCCCTGCCGTTTCCTCAAAAAGCTAATTAGGTTTGGTGACAGAACATCCTTGTCACTTTCACTTCACTACTAGAACTGGCAATAGGGGTACCCTCGTTATCCTACTCATCATCACTTGCATAACTTCAGTGTTATGGTTGCTAGTGCCTAAATTGATCTTAATTTCCATGAACCGGATACAAAAAAATGACGAACCAATCTGTCAGATGTAAGAGCTAAGAACTACTATACATTAATAATCGAGCAGAGAAACATGTGTTTCGGAAGACTACTCCAAAAAAATTGATATAGTAGTATTTCACGGTAACCTGGACAGCTGATCTTTCTGGGGGTCACTGGGATCGAACACCGGGAGCTGGTGCGGCCGAGGCCCGGTAGACCTTTGGCTCGAACCACCAGGATCTCTGAAGCTTCTTGCTGCAGGGTCTGCGATCAGAGGTCCACCAAAGAATATAGACTGCCCGGTGTATAGAAGGTCAGGATGGCCAGAGCGAGAGCTGGATCCCTGGTTTGCCTGAGCAGACACGAACCTGCCAGCTTCCTGATCCCAGTAAACAGATGACCGGGAAGACCTGTCAGCTCGTGGTGGGGGGTAGGACCTCCCTGCATTGGTGATTTCAGAGACAGGAGCTTCACTGACGCTTGCTTTTGCTGAGAATGGAGACCTATTTGCTGATGTCTGGTAGATTGGGTTGAAATGCTTGGAGGGATGGTGCTCGGCTAGAGGAGTTGGAGTCCGTGAGTTGCTCTGGAAGCTGCTCGGTGTCTGGGGGTACAGCTCGATGTCATCTGCACTTGCTCTGCTGGGTAGATAAGAGGGCTTGTACTGTGAATTCCCGCAAGACCGAGGGTACCTATGGTGTCGGGTATCAGCACTTATGGCACTGCTTCTGGTACTGAGGTTATCACTGTCTGCCTCATACTGGTTGTGGGTATTGATCGGTTTCAGCACGGACGAAGAGGCTCTGGCTTTTGCTGCTGCTTTCATGGCATCATTTGAATCGAGCTTCGCAAGCTTCCATGCACTGATGCGGACTGGACGTTTAGGATGGATTTTCATTCTTTCCATTGGGTCTGTGGTATCAGGATCAACAGTTGAAGGAACTCGGCCAGGCTCCAGGTGTGGGATGATTTCATCCTGCAATGTGATGCAGACAGGATCAAATATATGCAGGATGACTCGCTCAGAAGGAAAAGATAGGTGCAACTTATAATTACAGACAACTGTGACAGGCCGAACAGCACTAATTTTGATAGATTATTATCTAGGATAGTGTGAGTTTCTGATAAGATTTGTTGAAGTTGAAAGAATAGACTGCACATCAAATTGTGGTGCCTTCAATTATACTCACTCCAGTCACAAATAAGTGACGTTTTGGACTCGACACGGTCTTCAGAATGCAACTTTGACTCTACTTTTTATTACAAGATATTATGAAACATAGCAAAAGTACTCTTTTATGAAAATATATTTCAAGACAAATCTACTCATGCCATTAAACTCAACACATAAAGAGTAATTTGTAAACAAAGTTTAAAATGAGTAGAACATAAACACAAGACAATGGTGCTAAGGAAAGTTGACATGGCCCAGAAGTATTACATGATACAATTAGTACCTGGTCAATGAAGATACGTGGGGGAGTGCACCATGCGCCTTTGTAGTGCCGTGCAAATGAGCTCCCACTAAAACCTGTTGGTGTAGAACTCATTGGAGAAGATGCCAAGCTTTGTTGGTCATCATTGACAGAAGGTCCAGGAGGTTCACTCTGAGCCCTCATGGCCACAACATATTCGTAAGTTGTTATGCCCTGAAAAAAAATTGTGCAACAAGAGTAACCACATCACATGATGCATTCTTGGACACGATCTAATAAAATGGGACAAATAATGACAAGTGACAACAAAGTGACTAACCTTCCGGATTAATATCATATGGAAGAAAAATAGTTCTCCTAGTGGTACTGAAGCAAGCATAGAAAGAGCTGTAGCCAGGGCCTAGAGTCAGAGAGGTTTCTTTGTCAAGATTGTGACAGCTGACTAGCCATACCATATCATAATTCATAAACAATTGACAATTGACTATCTCAGACTCATCATAGTTTACAGGACAACTATGTCCACTCAATTTGACAGTTTTAGGTACTGCCAGTATTATCTTCCTCAGCTATGATAATCGTTCTCTCTTCTTAGTGCATGTGTACGTAGTCGGCATGGACCTTGCATTTTCAGCTAAGACCTAAACCTCAATTGGACTAAAGGTTAAGTAAAATGCCTTGTTTGGACAAAGACTATTACTGTGGATTGTAGCAAATGTGCAATACGCTCAGCATTGGTTGTGCAATTTCTGCTTCTAAAAGTTAGCAATTCCTTCCTTTTTTCACCTCTATATAAGATTGGCCCCTTTTCATACTAAGTTGAATTGAACTCCATATCTTCTCTTACCTCAACAGCCTAAAGTTAGGACCTACCAATTTGATTGTCATTATCACAAGGATCCCGAAATAGCGATGATAAAGCTTGCAAAATTAATAAATGTACATGAAAAATTCTATTAACTATATAACAGAAAAAAATCACATTGTAAAGGGAAACTAGATTAATATTTTTTTTAAAAAAAATAATAGTTTAATACTTACCACAATGGTTGCAAAGGGTGCTCGTGAAAGACCATAGCCCAGCTTTTCCACAATCTGATCTTCTATGGCCGCCTTATCAGTGAAGCAACGAACAAAAACAGCAATACCAACTCCACACTCAACAGCAAGCTGAATTTACAATAATGGAACTAATCACAAAAAAAGCTTTTGGATTAATCCACAAGATACAAGCTTATTGGTATTTAAAAGGATGTAATGTTCACAGTTAGAAATATTAGCATTCCATGATTTTTAACATACCCAAGCCAGACTCACAGCCATAAGGCATAAAAATGTGATATAATTTTTTCTTCCAACACAATTGTTCAGCCACTGCATCAAAAGATAAAACACAGGTTTGAGTACTCACAAAAGGAAAAAAAATCAACAAGTAGAAAAAGCAAAGAAAGCCAAATTAGGTAGAGAAGATTTGATATAATACCCGGCAGTGATGATCAAACCCATCAACGCACTTGTCGCAACTTCGACAGTGCTTGCTATGTGTGCGCACCTGTATCAGAATACAAAGGAAACTGCACTTAGTGTCAACTAAAACTTTGTGTTGATACCATGTGTCCAAACATAAAGTGCACTGAAGATTAATACAAAGAAAAAAAAAGCAAGCATCATGGCAAATGAAGATGCCAACTGCTGCCTTCGAAATGAAACAGAAGCACCGAATAGTCATGAAAATATATAAATGAGTCATTTTTCTTATGCTTAAATAAAAACTTTGTTGCATAAAAAACTATCTAGATTGAAATTGTAATAACATTCCAAACAGTGCCGTATTGAGAGTACCTGGAACTACATGAATACAAAAAGATCGCTAATATTTTTTTAGGCACCAACTCTTAGCATCGGTTATGCTGCAAGCAACAGTTTTGGTTTTCAGGTACATGGGTACTTAATAAATTGGTAAACTAGAAGCAAAGAACCAATAATATACTCTTGGTAAGATAAAGAGAAATTGGGCTCAAACAGAAACACACTATGCACATAAAATAGGGTTGGGGCTCAGCATAAAGTACCTCCGCATTGCAAAGGGTGCAAAAGAGTGCCTCTTCACCATAATCTTCTTCATGGTTAGCTTCATCCTCTTCGCGACAGTCCCCAGTTGTACAAATAGCGCAACAAAAACAAACCCTTCCAAAGCATGATTTATGCTTTTGGATATCCTCACCGTCACCGTTTCTCAATCCTGGCTTACCAGCTTCTTCTTGAGTGTCTACAGGTGCTTTTAACCAGAAGATGAAGATGTACTAGTAAATAAAGTGATAGGGTGCAAAATAGAACTATAGAAGCATTGTTAATGAGCAAGATATACCTTCTGATTTATAAAATAGTGTGCCATCCATGGAAATCAGGATGCCAGGGTCAGCGGGATCAATCGCAGTACATCTAACATATAGAATCAGCACGGATAAGGCCTGGCAAAACAGAAAACAAATATCAAAGCAGTGATCACTTACTCAGGTATTAAATCCAAGCATGGTAGGGTGGAATCTTACCAGAAAACTATAAATAACCACAGCGATATATTCATACAAGTCCTTCCCAAGAAATGGAGAGAAGAAAGCATAGAATGCTATACAAAGCAAGAAGTACACTGTTATAGCCACCACCTGGAAAAATATATATATAAATGTTATTCATGCAATCATACTGTTCCACTGATAAGGGGTAAGGACCAATAGGGCATAGGTAAGGATGCATTGCCTGCAAGGATAGAATTTTAAGAGGAAGCACGAATGAAATGTAAGAGGGCCACAAGTTCAGCAGAACTGAAGGCCATGACTCCCATAATGTACATAATAATCCCTATCTAAAACGGGAAGCTCCTAAGAGATATTACTAAACGATGAGCTTACAAGCATGTCAACTGATTATACCGTCAAATTTACAAGTGTGGACTTAAAATTTTATATTCACTTCCAAGAGAAAATATTTTTTTATAAGACAAACTCATTAGCTTAGACTTTTCATGCTTCTTCTAAAGGACACTCATAAAGTCATAGTAGTTGAGAATTTGTAGCCTTTCCCTCAAAGCTTGCACTTGCATCAAGACTTTATAGATGAGGGGCAAATAAGGTGAGCAAATGAAAGTAAGCAGGATGAATTGGCTTGTGAATGGATCCAGGCCACTGCTAACTGAATGTTCATGGAAAATTCAAATTCAAAAAAATGAAAATACCTACTTGATAGTATCACATAATCGACATTTTTTCCTAAGGTGAAAACTAATATTACACTCGTAGTTCATGCTTTAAAAATCTTGGTCACTAGTCACTACTCCACAATTCTGACCTCACCAGGACACCATTGTTCTCTGATAATGCATCAACAGAAGTAGGACACTACAATTCAATTCTTCATTGAATCCAGAAAAAAGGCTTTATAGCAACACACTTCACAGAGCTGCCAAAGCTAATAGCTGGGCATTGACGCTAAAATAGAATACGACAAACTCACTACGACATTCAAACTCACCGATGCATTAACAAATTTTTAATTCAGTGCAGCACATTTGGTTTCGCACATCTGGCTGTAGCACAGGCAACTATTAATTGGCTGAGACAGTAGCATAAACCTAAGGAACGTACTAGTGGCAGGGTCAGATCCAGATGAATGACAACAAACAGAACGCATCAGTTATTGTTTAGGAACACAGAAGCATCCATTGTAAGGCATCACGCAAAGGAAAGTACAGTAACACATTTTAACAGCAACCCCGAAAAATAGGGTCCATGATGAATCGAATACAACATGCAGTTTAACACAACCTAACTATATCAAACCTTACAAAAATGAAGGTACACATATTAGGGAATAAGGTGAAAGCGCAAGGAGACAAAAGAATAGGGCGGCAGCGAAGCTGAATTTGGATGTCAAGTCCGACATCACATCATAGACGAAAAAGCAGAACGGCCCAAGAGAATACCAACAAAAAGTGACACTTTCATTGGAGAAAGCGAAATGCCAGATAAAAACCAGACACATTCTATGCCGCAGGAGATCAGGATGTAGCGCTGCATAAAATTCAGGTAAACACCTGCCGTTAGGATAAAACCTTAACAAAACCAAATCCATGTGTTAAAATAGAGAAATAACGGAAGTGACAAAATTCTCGCGCGCTTTTCAGAGTATACAGAACCGCGCAGACGCATCGGGAAAAGAGAAGGGCAACCCATCACATCGCATCAGATCACAGGCATTCCTCATCAAACGCTAAGCATGTCAGAGAGAAACGGCACCAGGAATTCGTTCGAACATCGCCCCAGAAACACGGACCGGAAAACCTCCCCCACTTCCGCGGAAAACCGAGCATAGCGCGACGGGATCCGGAAGCGAGCACATTGCGCGCCCAACTCGCACATTCAGAGCGGAGGAGAACTCATGGTGCGGGAGAAGGAGAATCGCGGGCGAACCTGTAGGGTGTGCGCGGGGAGCTGCCACCCGTGGCGCCGCGCCATGGAGGCTGCCCGCTGCAGCAGAGGCGGCGGCGGGAGGAGGAACGGAATGGAGGCGGCCCCGGGATCAGCGGCGCGTGAGCTGCATTGCGGTGCGGCGCGAGATCCCGAGCCCGTGGCCGAAGTGGAGGGAAAACCCTAGCGGCCGAAGTGGAGCGCCCGTACAGCCGCCGCAGCGCGTGGCTGTGTCAGGCGGCACGGCAGGCGGAGCCGAGGACTGGACACTGGAGGGAGGGGTGGAGGAGAGCAGGGGCCGAGGCGGACGTGGTCGAGAGGAGAAAGTTGAAGACGTGCGGGCGGCGATGGGCGACGGCTTTGGGTTCCTTCTTGCTCTCGGGATCGGGGCATCGGGCCGTCCGAATCGACTACTTGCAGTTGGAGTTGATGTGTGCACTGCAAATATGCAAACGATTTTGTTTTCCTTTTTTAGCCGTTTTTTTTAAAGAAAAATATGTACTACTTCGTTTTACAGTAAGCCCTTGTTTAGTTCACCCCCAAAATCCAAAAAGTTCTTCTGATCATGTACTACATCGAATGTTTTACAGCAAAGCATTAAATGTAGACGAAAAGAAAAACTCATTGCGGTTTGGTGCTACTAATTGTCAATGTTTGGACACTATTTGTCAAATAAAAACGAAGGTGCTACAGTAGCCCCAAAATCCAAATTTCGCGAACTAAACCAGGCCTAAGGCAGTCTCAGTGCTACTGTTATTTATAGAAAATATGTTTTAATAGTAGTTTTTATAGAATATTTTTTTATTCAATCATACATATTCTCTCATCAGTATCTACCTATCCGATCTCTTTATATCTTGATTCTCGTATAGCCATAGTTTCTTATTTGAGAAATCCTTTTCTCATCTCTCTTCTTTAAGTAGAGTGTCACGTTATCTTTTTGCTTAGTTGACACTCTAATTAATGATATAGAAATCATCTAGTTTCATGGTTGAGAGTACCCTAAGAATCTTACTTTTTCCTTATCTGAAATATAAGTCCAATGACACATTGGCACCCTTTTTTAAGTAATATATTTCCTTCATTTTAGAAAATTTAATGTTTTAGGATTCAAAATTTGTCTCTATAATTTTGGATGTTTTAGTTCTTAGATTTAGTTCTTAGATAGACACTGGGTTTGACCCACATCTGTCTGAGATAGCAGCATGTATGTCTTTATCCATTCTTTTTAATCAGTAGTTTATTTCTTAGTTAACATAGTTAACCTTCAATAAATAAGGATACATCGATAATTTCTTAGCACTAATTTATCCTAAAAGCCTTAAATCAAGTATTTTGTGACGAGGAACGACTATATAAATATATTTTTTAAATATAGAAAGAAAAGGAGTACATGTTATGAAGATTATTATGATAATGAATTTAGTAAATACTAACTTCCTCTCGAATCTACCTCTACAAGGCACGAAGTCGCGCTAAGTGCCTCAGTGTCAATGGGCACTTCATTTACTGCTGAAAGTATTTGAATCCGAGTGGACAGACTCCACCATATAGAACATAATTTAGCTGAGTCACGCTCAATTTGCTAATAATACTAACCTTGTGTTCTCAATATCAATATAAAGAGTTTTAGACATGGTCAAACTTAGCTTAGCTAACTTATAGCAACTCCAATAGACTCTATATTCTTCATAATTATTTGGAATAGAGATTTTGATAAAAAAAATACCCTTAAACAGTTTTTCTATTTAATTATTCAAATATAGCTATCTTCTATTTTGGATTTCTCGCTATCAAAAATAAAAAAACGAGAAGTTGCCATGTTCGTTTCGCTAAAATTTAGCTTATGTTAATTCTTATGCTAAAATGTTGCGAAAGGAAAACACTGTTCGTTCGCTAAAATGTACTGTTGAAGTAGTGCTGCAAAACAGGGCATCATCATCTCTGGAGTGCAAACAAGATATATAAACACTGTTGGAGAATAATAAGATATAGAAGCAATTTTTATGCGAATAAATATCTAAATAATAATTTAAAGAGTAAGTTTTAGAAAGATTTTCGTATATGCTCTCAGGGACCAGCCAAACAGAGGCTTAATCTTGGGCTCCTGCCCATGGCCTTTGCCTTTGGCCTCCTCGTACACCGGAGTTTCTCGTGCCACGGTGCTTCATTCGTTTTTCTTGTGCTGGACGCATCTTCTTGCCTGGCTGCTTACCGGCCCGTTCGATGGTCTGAAACTTGGCTGAAACTAACTAGTTGTTGTGAGAAAGAAACACTGTAGCGAATGGTTAATGAACAGTGTTTCGTGAGGAGGAGGAGCTGGCTGCTCCGAAAAAACCAGACCAGCGAACGTATAGTATTTGTTTCTTGCTTCTTCCCCGAGTCAAATCCAGTGCGATCCGCCCTGGGAATCGGCATATATGGATTTATAGATTCATTAAACTAACATGGCCTCTCTCTCAGTGCTGTTGACAGAGAAAATTACCGCATGCCTCTCTCTCTCTCTTCACTTAGCGTGGACCTCTGTTCGCGCTCGCGAGCACATGGAGGAGGTTGGGATTGGCAACGACGTGACGCTATGATAATAAAACTGGTAGCGGCTGTATCTGCCGAGACAAATCGCACGTAAGGTCGGCCTGTTGGTTTCCCTCGGCAAAACTTTTGTTCTGCGTTTTTAGCTCTTTTTTTTTTTTGGCAATGAGATCTAAATAGGTAGGTTAAAAGTGAGTAAAAGAAGATGCTAAAGTTTAGTCTATTTAAAGATGCAAACTGAGCTAAAAACGTTAGGGGTGTCAAGGACAACTTATTTTACACTTTTAGTCCTTTTTTTTTTACTATGGACTCAAACATCCAAACAAAAACTAAAATTTAGCCACAAAAGTTTAGAGGTTAAAACAATAACCGGACGGGACCAAACATGACGCGGCTGGCGCACTGTTCGGTTCCTAACATGATACTGTGCGCACGAGACTCCGATCCATCGATCACCCCGCCCAGTGGAGAATTTTTTTTAATATTTTTTAAAACTAATTTTAAATCTAACACTATTTTTTTCTTTAAAACTAACCCTTTTGGCCACGTCTATTGCCACGGCGCGACGAAACGTGGTGGCGTGGTAGGAGGATGACGTGCGAGGATCGGGGCTGCTGACCGGTGACGTTGCAGGGTCTGTCGTTCCACCGATCTTGACGCGGCAGTGATGCGCCATAGCCCACGGCACGGCAGTGACGCGCCATAGCCCACGACGCGACAGGACGTGGACGTAGACAGAAGATCGGCTGCTGTCGGTGAGGATCGGCAGCGACGTGACCATCGACCCCGGCTTCGCGTCACAGCTGAACGGCACCTGCAGCTCCGACCCCAACGCATTCGCCTTCCTCGACCCCTCGTCGGTGGGCTCCGAGCAGGTGCTCTAGTCGACATGAGGTCGCACAATATGGTCGACTACTGCGCGTCCAACCAGGGTGCCTTCTTCGACGATTTCGTGGCGACGATGACCAAGTTCGGGAGGATCAATGTCAAGACGCCGGCCACCGGCGGCGAGATACGCCGGGACTATCGGTTCCTAAACTAGTTGCTACTTAATCTCGCCGGCAGTGCTATCGCGACGCATTGAAACGAATATGAAGCAAATAAATGAAGTCCGTGCGCAAGTTGACAAGCTGCCACATAATATTTTCATTGGTTCGACATAAGTTTGACATAACATAACCAACTAAGCCTGCAAGTTTCGGACGACAATATTCGTTCGACCTAACAAAGTAAGACCCAGGAGTGTAAGGATCCCTCGGACGTCTCTGTCTTTTCGAATTTGTTGGCAACACATTGGGAGTGTAGCCAACGTCGGTGTGGTCGTATTGCCAGTGCGTATGGCTCGTACCCTGCAAGTATATGATATGCACGATTACTTATAGGCCCCGTTCTCTTCGCTGAAAAAACAAGCAGAAATATTGTTCCGGCTGATTTGCTATGAGAGAAAAACAATGTTCCGGCTGAAAAAACAAGCTAAAAAAGATAGATTATAAGAGAAGCGAACATGACCATAATCTTTCATAGAGCCTACGTATTTAAAGAAACTATCTTTGTTAATACCTATGAGGCTCCTTGGGTACCAAGCGGGGCACTACCTAGCTGAGACATGCCGATCTCGTTCTGTGGCCAATCGTCCCACTCATGGTGCTGTCTGCGGAAGCCCGGGGGGTCGTCGTCGTCGTCCTCGTTTGCAGGGTCCTTACCAGCGCTATGATATGGTGGTGTACGCACTGCGGAAGTGGCACCTATCACCGGCTGAGAAGAGCCGGCTGGTGTCCTCAAAGAGCCAGAAGACGTGCCACCCGACCGCGCTGGGACTGTCGATTCCACCCAAGGAGTGTCCATGCAACTCAGCTTCTGAGCCAGCTTCCTGCAGCTCAGCTTCACCTTCTGCATAAATAGACGTTAAAGTTACTGCATTTCCCAAACACATATACACTAAAGAAATATTTTCGAAACGGACAAGTTTGTGTTTACCTCCACAAAAGCCTTGAGAACGCCTGGCCCCTGCCCTCTAGACTCGTGAAGCCGGAACGCTGCTTCATTGGACATCCTTGACAATTGTGTCGCCTGGGTACAGAAACACGGTTAGACAGTTTTAGTACACATACTTAATACCAAATGGATAACCAATTGTACCATTCGAGTATCTTACCACGTATCTTTGAAGCGGGGCTCTTTGTAGTTGTGTGTCGTCCCTAGTGGCAACGTCGTACACATCTTCGATCACATCTTCCTCTGAGTCCTCGTCAACCGCCTCCTCAGTGTACGGGGGCTTGATATGTGTCCTCGTAGACCTGTGAAGCCACCGCAGGTACTTGTCGAAGGTGTGTTGGTCGTGTGGGGGACCCGCATGGACCGGCTGCCGTTCCCTGTTCTGCCACAAGTGGATGTACGCGTTGTGTGTCACGCGCCAATCCTTGGTCTTATACCTCTTTCTACGGTCATATCTGCAACAAAACGATGTTAGTTGTACCACACACACCTTTGAATTATAGCTTTGTTATTAATCGATAACGCACCCGTGCAATTCTTGGTTGGTGGAGTAAAGCGGTGGTGGGTAGCCTGTCATTCTTCCAAACTGCCTGCAAACCCTGATGGGCAAGTGAATCTCGACCACGTGGAAGAAAATAAGAGGGGCGTTGCAGCGATACTCGTCTGACTCATCCCTAGTGACAGGACTGAGATAGTACTGGAGCTTCGGAGCATCCCAAGGACACCAATGCACCTGAACATTTTGTAATTGAGTTAGGTTGTGATATAGTGTACATCGAACAAGACCATGTATGATAGTAAAGAGAGCGTAACCTGGTGCTGTGTCAAGACATCGAGATCGTCTGTGTACTCCCTGTACTTGCGCCTCGCATTCCCTCTAATTAACTCTACTTCCGTCCAGATATACAGAGCGGTAGGGAGTGGATCCTGCCCGTTCCAATGCTGCATTGAACACGATAATGAATTAGCTATTAATAATTTCATCATATGTAACTAACTCGAAGAATATAGTGAACCAAAGTACTTACCGGTAAACCAGTATTAAGGGGTCTCCTAACAGGCCATCGTTCCCAACACCAAACCTGGAGTAGGTAGGAGCAACCCCCAAGGTTCACATACCCAAAGGTGCGACGACAGGAAACACATAGATGTCGATACGTCCATGCCAGGACTGCGCTGCCCACCTGTATGCCGCTATGTTCTCCTATGGCTAGCATAGTATGTCAAGAAAGATCCAGCTGATGGTGTTGCCCGAGGCGTCTGGGAAGAGGAAAGCACCAAGGAAGTGCCAGAGCCACACTCTAGCGAACCTATCGATCTGAGCCTCATCAGCCTATGGATCCAAGTAATCAAAGCGCTCTGTGATCCAGGACGACGAAACACCAGAACTTTTCCTAAAATTCACCAAAGAAAATGAGACCCGATGGCCACAGAAAGCAATGCATGTATTAAATAGACTTGAATTGCTCACTTATTTTTTTTGGAAACCTCATCGTCTGGTGGAAGAAAGCCAGTGAACTGAGCCACCAGCTCCCTCCAGTGATCGTTGTCAACTATACCTGTCACTGGAAGTCCCCCCAACCGAAGACCAAAGATAACGTTCACATCCTGCATGGTCAAGGTCATCTCGCCGTAAGTTAGGTGGAACGTGTGGGTCTCAGGCCTCCACCTGTTATAAGAATAGAACGACTGTTAGTTTTCTCAAATTTGTTATAAGAATGTTTATGTACAAAGAAGGCACTCGCACTTGTCTACAGTTGCAATAAGTAGTGCTGAGTCAAGGGGCGGAAGACCGTAGTTGACAACATGGACAAGCTCGAGGAAGCTGGCACGCCATATGTACGGCGCGTAACGCTCGTTCCACTGGTGCGCCCTGGTGTGCGTGCGGGGCCTCAAAGGAGGCAAGGTCATGTCTGTGTCGGTGTCACTCAAGATGTGTGCTCGGTGTTGGTCGTCGTACTCCACCTTAAGAAGATACAACAGGTGCTGCATGGGAGGGGCCATCCTGTTACAAATTGATAAACAAAGGGTTAGAGTATTTAAATTAATAATATTCAAATTAACATTATGTAGCATTGTAAAATTTGAACTACTTGTTATGCAATACGAACACAATATGAAAGCACATGTATATATTCAAAGTAACATTAACAGACATATTAAACAACTTCAATAGGAAAAGAAGCAACTTCTATGTATGGACCTGTTGTCCACCAATGTTTCTTATTAAATTATTACAATAGCTTGTCTACATCTACTAGAGCAGCTCATTATAATTTTAACCTAGAGATGAGTAGCTCAGTATAAGATGAATTGATTGAGAACTATCATGTGTGTCATACTTAGTCCTATACTCTATACTAATATGTTTAAAAATACAAGCTGTCTACTTTTTTCACACAATGCTATGATGGACTCATAGCAGTACGATATCGACGATGTTGTGCATGATTTTGGAGGTTATAGTGCTTTCAATATATGCTTGAGTAAAATGATCATTTAGATTAATATTTTCATGTAAGAAAACAAGCATATAATAATTTAAATCATAAATACTCAACCAACCAAATTTGTCGCTATATATATGTATGTCTAGTGCACAAAAAACACATAAATAGATTTATATTTCACGTGTCTTTTAATTAGACATTTGTTTTCGCTATAATTAATAATACATTGTAAGAAAATTAACAATTAAAGTATATAAATTATCGGTGCAGAAAGTGACCAACACATAAATATTTGTAGTTTTGCCGTACGTTGTGATCAGAGGTGGCCTAGCACTCAATGACACAGGGTTTATACAGGTTCAGACAACGTGCCCTATATCTAGTTTGAGTTGGTCAGTGACTTAATTCCTGAGTCTAGGTGCTCAAAGTCTGCAGTGGGGTTATAAACGAGAAAGAGAAAGATGGGGGGTACAAAAGGTCCGGTCGGCTCCGGTCGGAAGGGCCAAGAGCGACAGGAGCTCCGCTACGAGCTAAGTGTTCAAGCGTGTGCCTGAGGTCTGAACCTGGCGGTTCTGTGGTTGTGAGCTAGTGAACTTGGTCGATCTAATGAGTCTAAAGGGACTGAGTTACGTTAGAGGGAGCGCATCCCCTTTTATAGATAAAGGGGATGGCTTTACAAGTGAGAGGGTGATGGTACGTATGCTACTGAGCTTTGTCGCCCATGCTGACGGGTACAAGATAATGGTAGGCACCCACAACACTGTTGACGTCACTGTAGAATGTCAGATGCATGTGGGAGGTTGCGTTGCCTTCTTCAGGAATGGCAGATATCGGTACCTGCAGATACTGTTGATGCCTAGAGGCATGTGAGGAGTTTCACCACGTTCACCCGGTACGGTAAATCCCGGCGCCCACAACACTATCGATGCCTAGGGGCATGTGGGGGGCCTTACCGTATGGGAGTCAATGGCGCCCACAATACTGTAGAGGGAAATGTCGGCGCCTACAACACTGTTTGTGTTAGGGCGGTTGTAGAGTACTGTTTCTGCAGGCGTACAGGGTATGGTTCCTAGTATCGTGGTTTGATTTGTGCGCCCTGCCTTGCTTTCTCCGTTTGTCCCCTAGTCCTTTCCTAGCGGGCGTCCCCAGTCGGTTGGCCCTAGTCGACTCTGGTTGCACTAGTCAGAGAAGAGCAGTGAGCAGGGTTTCTGCGAACCCCGGTCGGAGACGTGGGGTCGGAGTCAGAAGTAGTGCTTGGGCCAGGCCTTTCGATCGAAGAGGCCGTCCAGAGGCGGCTGGAGTCCGAAGTGAGCGCTCCGGTCGGAGAGGTGGGCCGAAGTAGCCGACGAGTGGGCGTTGTTCCTCTTCGGCCAGACCTTCCAGTTGGTGGCTGGACCACCCTTTCGGCCTGTTGTTTTAGATTCTTAGGCCGGCCCATGAGTTGCGCGCTATCTGCTTAGGCTGAGCCTTGGTGTGGAATCCGGTCCCCGAGGGACCTTGGGTTTATGAACCCGACAGGAGCCCCTAGGCGATTCGGGCAGAATCGTCCAGGGGATTTTTATCTTGACGGTAGGTGCGCGTGAGCGCACCCGCGGGTGTAGCCCCCGAGCCCCCGGGCAGTTCGGGCAGAACTGTGTAGGGGGTTTTCTGTGTTGTCAGTGGGGGAAGTTTCCGTTTTGTCGGCGGGTGCGCGCGAGCGCTCCCGCGGGTGTAGCTCTGAGCCCCCGGGCGGTTCAGGCAGAACCGACTGGGGGTGTTTGCTAGCGGGCGTGTTGTGCATGTTTTTCAGTCGAGATGGAGTTTGTCAACCAAGGCGTCGTTGTGCAGCCGAGGCGGAGTTTGTCAACCAAGGCGTCGTTGTGTAGCCGAGGCGGTTAGTTGTTGGGGATCGGATGAGATGGAGCTCGCGGATCCTGGCGTCGGTGTGCGCCATGGGATCGGGTGAGGCAGTTAGTTCATTAGTCTAGGGATTAGGCGAGGCGACAAGGTGGTGCTCACGGATCCTGATGGGGTGAGATCGGGGTCATAGATCTTGGTAGTTTTTGGAGCGCAGTCGAAGCGTAACCGGATGGGGCGAGATCGAGGTCGTAGACCCAGATGTTTGGAGCGTAGTCGAAGCATAGCCGGATGGGCGAGATCGGGGTCGCAGACCCAGGTGTTTGGAGCACAGTTGGAGCGTAGCCGGATGGGGCAAGATTGGGGTCGTAGACCCAGGTGTTTGGAGCACAGTCAGAGCGTAGCCGGATGGGGCGAGATCGGGGTCGCAGACCCAGGTGTTTGGAGCGCAGTAAGAGTGTAGCCGGATGGGGCGAGATCGGGGTCGCAAACCTAGGTGTTTGGAGCGTAGTCAGAAGGGGCGAGTTTAGGGTCGCAAACCCAGGCTTTTTGTGTCTTGAGCCCCCGAGCCTTGTTGGGCCTTAGTAGGGGTCGGTGTGAGTTGTGTGCATTACCCCATCCTCGGTTCCTCACAACCGGAGGGGCTGAGTTTTGTCGCTTGTCCCGATCGCTCGGGCTCGAGTGACGCGCTCGGTGAGTTTGCAAACGGGTATGATCGAGTGGAATCTGGGTCCGTCATTCGTGACAGGGTCGGTATAGCCCTCTTGTGACATTCCACTGCTCCTTTACCTACAACCCGGTAGATGCCTAGGTCGTTCTGGAGACCGACCCGGGTGGCCTAACAGCCTCCCCTCGATGGAGATTCTGTGGGCTCGGCAAGAGGTTCAGGATCAAATGAGAAGGTTGAGATGACCCTATCTACCAGACCGGGCGAGGGCCACACGGGGCTCATCTGTGTTTTTCTCCCCTGGCTCTGTTGGTTGCTCATGTCGAATGAGGCAACCGCCGCTTCATGATGCAACACGGAGCGTTGTGATGCATTTCGCTGTACGTGCGATGCTTAGTTCCCGAGCCCCCAGGCGGTTCAGGGCCCGAATCGTCCGGTAGGTACGGGCGTATGGAATGAATGCGCGTATGGATGTATGAAATGATTAAAGAAATAGAGGGGTTGGTAGTTTTTACCTTGATGACTTGAGTGATGGGGTTTTGGAGAGCTTCAGTCGGAAACGTCCGACCAAGACCCATGCTCATCGTTCGTGATGGAGTCGGCTTGGCCTACGTGGGGCGTCCCTTTGCTTCCTACCTGTCTCTCGGTGTGTTTTTCTGAGCCGTTCGATCGACTTAGGAAGCCCGATGGTCTCTCCCGGCGGAGATCCCACTTTGGGTTTTTCCAAGTCCCACCTGGGGGTGTGGTGAGCTGCCTGCGTGTGGTGACGTTTTGGTTTTTGCGCCCGATCGTGCGATAGTGGTGGGCCATACCCAGGCCACGTTTCGTCTCACCAAGCAGCGTTCCATCTGACCCGGCTACGTTCCATTGGCCAGCGTGTGTCCCATTGGTCTGGGTGTGTCCCATTGTTTCCCACCCGCATTGAATAGGGGAAGGGAGAGAGTTTTTCGCTCTAATCTTTTGCCCCTCTTCGGCTGCCGTGTTTCTTCCTTAAATAGGGGGAGGGAGAGGGCTCTCCGTCGTATTCCTTTACCTGTTCTCCAACTTTTGTCTCTCCTCCTTCTTCCTCCTCACCGAGAGTGCCTGTATGCCGTGGTGGTTCCTAAGTGAGAGAGATGGTAAGCGAGGGGGAGGACTTACAGATCCTTTCATGAATCTAGAGCGCGATGTCGAGCTAGAGGCTTCTCGGGGTGGTGCTGGCCGTCTTTGCCTGAGAAGGGGCGGCTTCCGCCGAAGGGGGTGGCATGCTGGATTCGTCTGTGAGGCCTTCTTCAGGATGGAGCCATATACAGAGGGGAAGTTGCCTAGGATCGTGCTGGTGGAGGGTTCCACGCCTACAGCTGTTCAGGTTGACCAGTTCATAAAGTTTGATGAGATCTCTTCCATCCATGGTGGCCATACTTCGGTGGCGGTGTCCCTGCCCTGAAGCTGCCTTGACTACATGAGAAGGTCCGGAGCCCCATGCTCTTCTGCTGAGCATCTATGGGTGCGGCGCCTTTGAGGTACCCGTTGCGCTCACCGAAGTTGAGGGAACGGAACCGGGCGGGTCCCTTGAGGTACCCATTGCGCTCGCCGAAGTCATGAACAGAACCGGGCAGGGCCCCCTGTAATGGTGGTTATGTCCGACGGCGAGTGCCGTTTTCCTTTGGCGTCATGTGATGTCGTCGAGTGGCCGTAGTAATATTTAGAATGGAAGTAGTTTTTTAGTAAAAAATGTAATAGTTGAGTTCATGGGTGAGCCCCTGTGTGAACAGTTTTTGTATCAATGAATACATCAGTCCTGTTCTTTTGTGATAGAATCACTATCCGTTTCTTGTTTTTATCTTGGCATAGCTATTGTTTTTGTCCTTTCTTTTTGATACCTGCCCGTTAGTTCCGCAGGCTGCAGCTTTTTTAAGAACCTGGGCATGGCCCGTGGGGCTCGGCTGCTCGTAACCGCAGGTCGTGGTGGGGTGAGTTCAATTAGGAGTAAGAACAAAGTTATGTAGGACAGTCAAAGGAAAAGGAATGCGCTTCCATTCGGGGACAAAGTTGTTTACCACGTGATAATAAAAAGAGCGGTAATATTCGGTATTATACCCTCATGTAGCCCCTGAGCGACCTGGGCTGAGACTTGTTCGGGCCAGGGTGCTTTACAGGAGCAAGTGTTGACTAAAAAGCGGTAAGACTGAATTATAGGGGAAAAAGTGACGTAGCTGTTCAATGTTCCAAGTGTTGGTGAGAACGTTGCCGTTGTCGTCCTCCAGTCGGTAGGTGCCCGGTCGGATTACTTCAGTCACCATATAGGGTCCTTCCCATGGTGGAGAGAGTTTGTGTTTTTTCTTTGTCGACTGGGTCCTCCGGAGTACGAGATCGCCGACTTCGAGGATTCTCCCCCTAATCTTTCTTTCATGGTACCTACGGAGAGTTTGCTGATAGCGAGCGGAGCGGATGACGTTCGTCTCGCGGGCTTTCTCGAGCAGGTCGACTGCGTCTTGCTGAGCCTCCACGGCTCGGTCGTGGTCGAAAGCCTTCACTCTTGGGGCGCCGTGATCGAGGTCAAAGGGCAGCACTGCCTCAGCTCCGCAAGCTAGGAAGAAGGGTGTGAACCCTATGGATCTGTTCGGGGTTGTTCTCAAGCTCCAGAGGATTGCTGGGACCTCTGCCACCCATCGTCCAGCGTATTTGTTGAGTCGGTCGAAGATGCACGACTTGAGTCCCTGGAGGACCATACCATTGGTGCGCTCGACCCAACCATTGGTTCATGGATGTCCGACAGAGGCCCAGTCGATCCTGATGCCGTATTCATCACTAAAGTCTAGAAACTTCTTTTCGGTGAAGTTAGTTCCATGGTCAGTGATGATACAGTTAGGAACGTCGAAATGGTAAATAATGTCGAGGAAGAATTTGACCGCCTCTTCCGAGTGGATGTTGGTGTTGGGCTTGGCCTCTATCCACTTGGTGAACTTGTCGACTGCTATGAGTAGGTGAGTGAAACCGCTTGGGCCCTTTTTGAGGGGTCCCACCATGTCAAGGCCCTAGACCGCGGATGGCCAGGTGATGGGGATAGTTTGGAGCTCCTGTGCCGGCAAATGTGTTTGCCGAGCGTAGAACTGGCATCCTTCACATCTGTGGACGACCTCCTCTGCATCTTGTAGCGCGGTGGGCCAGTAAAAACTTGGTGAAAGGCTTTTCAGACCAGCGACCTTGGGGCCGTGTGATGTCCACAAATCCCGACATGGACCTCGAGGAGGAGCTGCTTCCCCTAGTCGGTGGGGATGCACTTCATGAGCACTCCTGATGGACTTCGTTTGTAGAGTACGTCACCAAGCGCGACGAAGGTTTTAGCGCGTCGAGCGATCTGTCGAGCTTCAGTCCTTTCGGGTGGGAGGACCTTCTTGAGGAGGTAGGCGAGTAGCGGCGCTCATCAGTCGGTTTGATCGAGTGCCAATACAGCAATGTCGGTGGGTGACGCCGTCATGGAGGTACTGGGATCGGAGTCCCCGAGTGCTGGCTTGGCGCTGGGGTCGGAGCCCCCGGGCGCTGGCCTGGCATCGGGGTGTGTCTAGGTCGAACCTTCCAGGACACAGGCGGATGGCTCATGGAGGTCATTGATGAAGATCCCACTTGGGGACGGGTCTCTCCTGGCGGCCAATTTTGTGAGAAAATTGGCGGCATCGTTGTCCTTTCGGGGGACATGGTGCAGTTCGATCCCCTGGAATTTGTCCTCGAGCTTGCGCACCTCCTGGCAGTACGCTGCTATGAGGGGGCTTTTGCCGGAGGATTCCTTCATGACTTGATCAACGACCAACTCCGAGTCGCCGTGAACGTAGAGTCATGTAGCGCCGAGCTCGATGGCGATGCGTAGCCCGTTGATGAGGGCCTCGTATTCTGCGGCATTGTTTGAGGCCAAAAAATGGAGGCGGATGGCGTAGCGGAGTCTACTCCTATCTGGGGAGATTAGAACCACTCCAGCCCCTGAGCCAGGCGCCATTACGGACCTATCGAAGTACATTGTCCAGTACTCGTGGGTGACGTTCGGGGTCGGTAGCTGGACCTCCATCCATTCGGCGACAAAATCCATGAGAGCCTGAGACTTAATAGCGGTACGAGAGGTATACCTGATGTCATGGCCCATGAGTTCGAGTGCCCACTTGGAGATCCACCCCATGGCGTCGCGGTTGCAGATGTTGTCTCCGAGCGGGTATGAAGTGACGACCGCAACTTCGTGGTCGGTGAAGTAGTGCAGGAGCTTCATGGTCGCCATTAGCACGGAGTATAGGAGTTTTTGCACCTAGGGGTACCGGACCTTGTGGTCGGTAAGTACCTCCCTGATGAAGTATACGGGTCGCTGTATCTTGAACTGGTGTCCCGGCTCCTCCCTTTCGACGACCAGGGTGGCACTCACCACATTATTGCTTGCCACGACGTAAAGGAGGAGGGGTTCTCCCTGTTCAGGAGCGACGAGGATTAGGGCTGACGTCAAGGACGCTTTGAGGCTTTCCAGAGCCCGCTGGGCTTCCTCAGTCCAAACAAAGGCGTCCATCTTTTTGAGGAGCTTATAAAGTGGCATCCCCCGTTCGCCGAGCCAGGAGATGAAGTGGCTTAGGGCAGCCAGACATCCAGTGAGCCTTTGTACGCCCTTGACGTTGCATATGGGGCCCATGTTGGAGATGGCCGTGATCTTTTCGGGGTTGGCCTCGATGCCGTGCTCGGACATGATGTATCCAAGCAGCTTCCCCTTCAGAACCCCGAAAACACATTTTTTGGCATTCAGCTTGATGTTGAACCTTTGGAGGTTCGCGAATGTCGCGGCCAAGTTTGCGATTAGGTCGCAAGCTTGAGTTGTTTTGACTACTATGTCATCAACATAGACGGCGATTGTTGGTTTTGGCCGCTCGGCTTGATCAGGTTGATCAAGCGGGTCAATTTGGTCGGCGAAGCATTGCTGCATGCACCTTTGGTAGGTGGCGCCAGCGTTCTTCAGGCCGAAAGGCATGGTTACGTAGCAGTACAAACCATACGGGGTGATGAACGAGGTTGCGAGCTGATCAGATTCTTTCATCATGATCTGGTGATAGCCTGAGTAGGCATCCAGAAAGGAGAGGGTCTCGTAACCCGAGGTGGAGTCGACTATCTAGTCTATGCGCGGCAAAGGAAAGTGATCCTTTGGTCACGCTTTGTTGAGGCCAGTGTAATCAACGCATATTCTCCACTTCCCGGTCTTCTTTTTAACAAGAATGGGATTGGCAAGCCAGTCGGAGTGGAATACTTCTCTGATGAATCCAGCTGCCAAGAGTTTGGCGATCTCTTCGCCTATTGCCCTGCGTCTCTCATTGTTGAAGCGACACATGCGCTGCTTGGCGGGCTCTGAGCCCGAGATGAGGCGTAGTGCGTGCTCGGCGACCTCCCACAGTATGCCCGGCATGTCAAAAGGCTGCCATGCGAAGACATCGCGATTGGCGCGCAGGAAGTCGATGAGCTCGCATTCCTATTTGACCGGGAGCTGGGTCCTGATCCGCACCGTCTTGGTTGGGTCGACGGGGTCAATACCCACCACCTTGATTTCCTTGAGCGGGCAGAAGGCCGTTGAGGAGGTTGGTTTGTTGCAGTCCGAGACTGCTGGGGTTGACGACTCCCTGAGCCGTGGGAGCTCGGACGAGTTGACGACAGCGGTGGTGAGCTCGAGATGCTCGCGGTCGCACGTGAAGGCGTGCGAGAAGGCACTACTTACAGTGATGACGCTGTTTGGTCCCGGCATCTTCAACTTGAGGTAGGTATAATTGGGGATTATCATGAATTTGGCGTAGCATGGATGCCCCAAGATAGCGTGGTAGGACCCTAGAAAGTCTACCACCTCAAAGGTGAGGACCTCCGAGCATAAGTTGTTTCATTTGCCAAATGTGACGGGCAGATTGATCTGCTCGAGTGGGTATGCCTATGCTCCCGGGATCACCGCATGGAAGGGAGAACCCGCTAAGCGGAGTTCCGACCGGGGAATGCGCATGGCGTCGAGGGTGTCGACGTAGAGGATGTTGAGGCCACTACCTCCGTCCATCAGCACCTTCGTAAGGCGCTTCTTGCGGACGATAGGGTCGACGACGAGCAGTTATCGTCCCGGTCTTGCGACGTGGGAGGGATGGTCCCTCTGATCGAAGGTGATCGGAGATTCTGACCAGCTGAGGAAGGAGGGGACGGCTGTCTCGGTGGCGCATGCCTCCCTGTAGCGCACCTTGTGCTGGCGTTTTGTCCAGATGGCGTCGGATCCATCGAAGATCATGATGCACTCCTCAGGTTCGGGGAAGCCGTCTCCGTCCTTGCATGCCGCACCACCTTTCTTCTGTCGCCTCTTTGTCGTCACCCTCCTTTGGCCCGCCGGCCTATTGGAGGAAATGTTTGAGGAGCTCGCAGTCCTTGTAGAGGTGTTTGACGGGGTAGGCGATCAGCCGTGTCTGTGTGGTCCAATCGGCGTCGATCCTTTTTGTTCTTCCTGCCCCTCTGTGTGGAGGGGCGCTCGTCTTGGTCCGCGCGCTTGGCCTTGCCTTTGTCCCAGCCTCCGCTGAAGACCGCTCCGACTGCCTCCTCGCCTGAGGCGTGGTTAGTGGCGACGTCGAGCAGGTCACGGGTGGTACGGGGTTTTAGGCAGCCAAGCTTGTGGATCAGGGACTCGTAGTTCATCTCGGAGAGGAATACGCTGATGACGTCTGTGTCGACGACATCAGGGAGGGAGTTGCATCGTTGGGAGAACCTGCGGATGTAATCCCTCAGGGACTCACTGGGCTCCTGCTGGTAGCTCTTGAGGTCCCAGGAGTTTCCAGGTCGGACATACGTCCCCTAGAAATTTTCGACGAAGACCCTCTTGAGGTCCGCCCAGTCACGGATGCTGTCGTGCAGGAGGAATATACTGAATGATGAAATAGTCATCATCCACTCCTCCGGCCCGGCAGGTGAGCCGGATGTCTTCGAGCCAAATGCCTGGGTTTGTCTCCTCGGTGTATTTGGTGATGTTGATGGGCCATGCGCATGGGGCGCAACGTGCTGTACCGACTGCGCCGGCGCAGGCGGTGGCTGGTTCTGCCACCGTTGTCGTAATTCCTTCAGCGTGCGCTTGCGCAGACGCGAGGGCCCCCGCACGCAGGCCCGGAGGGGTGTGAGTCTACGTGGACTCCACAACCATCAGCGGCTGTCCCAGAGCGTCCGCCATAGCGCACTCCCGGGACAGACGGTGGTGGGGTGCCATGTCACCGATGCTAGAACTGTCGCACTCACCCTCGTCATCCGGAGTTCGTGGAAAGCGACAGGAGCGTAGCCTGCCATTCCCATGAATTCGTATGCGAGGGGGGATGGCGCCAGCATCTTTCGGATCCCCCGAGCGTGCGCATCCGCAGAGGACGCGAGGCCGTAGGAGAACCGATCGTACGATGTTTGTGGCATGGGCGATACGGTCCCTCCGAATGATTGGTGGGAGATAGTAAATAAAGAGTAAATAACAGTATGCATATTACTTACAGTGGGGTTTGAGCAGAGAGTATGCTCGGAATGAAGCGCAGATGCCGCGTCGTTGAAGTCGTGCGTCCCAGAGTCGATGGAGGGCGCCCTCTGACGGGTGCTAGAATGTGAGCCTCCTCGCAGAGGTGTGTGTAGTACGCCGAGCCGGTAGGCAACGAAGTCCTGGCTTTCGAAGAGGAAGGCCTAGGATGGCTCGAAGACGGGTGGAGCCCACATCCCAACAGGTGAGAGTGCGGAAAGCTCCAGCGAGCCGAAGCGAATCGTATCACCCAAGCCCGCCACGGCGAGGGTGGCGGAAAATTGGGCCATCCGATGACCAAAAAGTGTTGAATGTACAACGTCTTCCCCATGGACGACGCCAACTGTCGGTGCAGAAAGTGACCAACACGTAAATATTTATAGTTTTGCCGTACGTTGTGATCGGAGGTGGCATAACACTCAGTGACACAGGGTTTATACTGGTTCTGGCAACGTGCCCTACGTCCAGTTTGAGTCGGTCGGTGACTTTATTCCTGAGCCTAGGTGCTCGAAGTCTGCAGTGGGGTTACAAACGAGAAGGAAAAAAATGGGGTGTACAAGAGGTCCGGGCGGCTCCGGTCGGAAGGGCCGAGAGAGACAGGAGCTCCGCTATGAGCTAAGTGTTCAAGCGTGTGCCTGAGGTCCGAACCTGGCGGTTCTGTGGTTGTGAGCTAGTGAACTTGGTTGATCTAATGAATCTAAAGGGACTGAGTTACGTTGGAGGGAGCGCATCCCATTTTATAGATAAAGGGGATGGCTTTACAAGTGAGAGGGTGAGGGTACGTATGCTACTGAGCTTTGTCGCCCATGCCGGCAGGTACAAGATATTGGTAGGCGGCCACAACACTGTTGACGTCACTGTAGAATGTCAGATCCATGTGGGAGGTTGCGTTGCCTTCTTCAGGAATGGCAAATGTCGGTACCTGCAAATACTGTTGATGCCTAGAGGCATGTGAGGAGTTTCACCACGTTCACCCGGTACGGTAAATCCCGGCGCCCACAACACTATCGATGCCCAGGGGCATGTGGGGGGCCTTACCGTATGGGAGTCAATGGCGCCCACAATACTATAGAGGGAAAAGTCAGTGCCTACAATACTGTTTGTGTCAGGGCGATTGCAGAGTATTGTTCCTGCAGGTGTACAGGGTATGGTCCCTGGTATCATGGTTTGATTTGTACGCCCTGCCTTGCTTTCTCCATTTGTCCCCTGATCCTTTTCGAGCAGGCGTCCCCGGTCGGTTGGCCCTAGTCGGCTCTGGTTGCGCCAGTCGGAGAAGAGCGGTGAGCAGGGTTTCTGCGAACCCCGGTCGAAGACGTGGGGTCGGAGTCAGAAGTAGTGCTTGGGCCAGGCCTTCCGATCGGAGAGGCCGTCCGGAGGCGGCTGGAGTCCGAAGTGAGCGCTCCGGTCGGAGAGGTGGGCCGAAGTAGTCGACAAGTGGGCGTTGTTCCTCTTCAGCCAGACCTTCCGGTCGGTGACTGGACCGCCCTTTCGGCCTGTTGTTTTAGATTCTTGGGCCGGCCCATGAGTTGCGTGCTGTCTGCTTAGACCGAGCCTTGGCGTAGAAGCCGGTCTCCGAGGGACCCCGGCTTTATGAACCCGACACAAATAATAATACAATGTAAGATAAATTAACGGCTAAAGTATATTTTAAAAGAATCTCTCAATCTAATGGCTAACGATTAATATAAAGGGGTAGTGAAGGTATGAGGGTTTTGATTATGAAGAAATAGGCATCAAATTTCACCTCAACGAGGGTTGAACTACAGTGAAGGCGTCCGTGTTGCGCCGGCGTGCAGGCGCGGCGGTGCGGGCGCGGCGGCGGCGACGCTGCAGGCAGGAGGGAGGGCGGGCGGCTCGCGGGCAGGCGGGAGGGAGGGCGGCTCGCGGGCGTTATTTATCTGGTCCTCCCGCGCCGTGGGCTATGGCGTGGCAGTTATCGGTGGCGCGGCAGACCCTGCCACGTCACCGGTCAACAGCTCCGATCGTCGTCACGTCATCCTCCCGCCGCGCCACCATGCATGGCGTGACCAAAAGTGTTAGTTTTGAAAGAAAAAAAACAATGTTAAATTTAAAATTAGTTTAAAAAGTGTTAAAAATAAAAAAAGATCCCCAGTTGACATGCTTCTTTCCTGTAAACCCTGGTTGGATACAAAGTTTTTTTTTTAGTTTTACATAAATACTGTGGTTTTTGGAAAATACTTAGGTCTCATGTAGAAAGGAGGTGTTTGGATAGAACAAAGCTTGGAGTTTTAAAAACTGGAGTATTTACAAAACTACAGTATTTTTTCTGTTCTGGAAACTCCACCAAGACCCTCTTTTTTCTTGACAGAGCTCGGCGCGCGTACTCCTCTTGTGGCGCGCGTACTCATTTTCACTACGCGCCTTCCTTTTTTCTTTTTTTCTTTTTTTGCTGGTGCATTCTTCTTTTGCTTGAGCCCCTCCCACTCCACAGCCCGTGTCCCGTGCTGGTTCGGTGGTTTCATAAGATCCGATCAATAGGGGGAAAAACTACAGCAAGACTAGTAACAGAAATAAATGTGATCCGATCAAGGACAGTTTGACTGCTCATCCAATCTGTTTAATGTAGTAGTATAGTACTATAAACATTCATTTAAATAAAAATGAATTCATACGTATGTATAGATACATGCTATTTTTAGCAGCAAAGACATAAACAACTAGCCTCAAAAGAACGTATTGCTGAGTAGCCAAACACGTCATGGCTTTTTTTGGAACAGAGAAACATTGTGGTTTCTAAATACTATGGAATTGTATGTCTACGGTTTTTAAAACCATGGTTTAGCAATACTACAGTTTTAGAAAGGGTTATTTGGGATCACGCCATTATAATTCTTCAACTTTAGAGATGTGACATTACAATTCACCTATTCTGAAATTTGCCATTATAATTCACCTATTCTGAAACTTGCCATTACAATTCTTCTACTACCTGATACTTGCCAATTTCTATGTCTTTCGAGTGTCTTGGCCCACTGTCAGGCCGTATACGTGTACACATCTTCCGTATGGACCAAAACACCCCATGTTGCTTCTCTCCCTCCACTCGTGAGCCCCACACGTCAGATTCTCCTTCAACCTCCAGCAGTCTTACTCCTTGAGTCTCCTCTTCCTCCACCGTCCAACGAGGGGGAGGGCAGGAGGGGCGGCGGCGACTGCACGCCCGCGCGCCCGTGTGGCGGCGGCGGCGGCGGCGGTGGTCGCTTGCTTGCGCGCGACCATGGTGGCGCAGGGATGCTGCTCAAGCTGTTCCTGGGGCTCTGCTGCTCGGCATGGTGGTGGTGTTGTCCGTGTTCGCCGTGTTCCTGGCGTAGCACGCGGGGGAGGTGGCGGCGGCCGCGCCCGCCCTGTTCTGGCCGTGCCTCGGGGCGGCGGCTGAGTTGGGCTTGTTGAGGGCCGGCATGAGCGGAGGGCGCGAGGGATGGGCTGGATCTGCGCGGCGGCGGCTGCTGCTCGCCCGCGTGCCTGCGGGAGCATGGCAAGCGGCCAGTGGCAGCGCACGCTCGGGTTAGTAGGGCACGCTAGTGCAAGCACGGCAAGCAGCGAGCGGCTACAGCGGGCGGCGGGTTAGCGAGCAGGAGCCGCGGGCCATGGCTGCCGGCGTCGGGGAGAGGGCTGTCCGGAACTCGCGTGCGGCCATGACCTGGACGGAGCTCCCACGCTCGAGGTTGGGCTCGAAGTGTCCGCCCGCCCCTCCCATCTCGCGCGGACGCCGTCCTTCCAGGATGGCTGGAGGTTGAAGGAGAATCTGACGTGTGGGGCCCACACGTCAGTGAGTGGAGGGAGAGAAGCAGCAGGGGGTGTTTTGGTCCATACGGAAGATGTGTACACGTATATGGCCTGACAGTGGGCTTAGACACCCGGAAGACGTAGAAAATGGTAAGTATCAGGTGGAAGAAGAATTATAATGGCAAGTTTCAGAATAGATGAATTGTAATGGCAGATCTCCAAAGTTGAAGAATTATAATGGCGTGGATCCAAATAGCCCTTTTAGAAAACAACAACACCCAAACGAAACCGTATATGTATGTACAAATACATACCCCACAATTCAATTCCGACATGTCACTTTCTCTGTTCGTATTTTTATGCGCAAGGAATAATAAACTTGGAGTCGTTCCTGTTACATGCTCAGTTGTAGGTCTAGGGTGTTGAGGACAGTCACTCTTTCTTTGGTCTTTTTTTTTATTCCTGCTATGTTTATTCTAGGTCACTAACTACTGTTTTAATGGTTTGTAATTTGTGCTATGAGATTTTCTCTCATAGCTGTGTCGTATAATTCACTCCTCCTGATAAAAAAAGGGGCTATATTTTGCGCTCGAGCGAAAAAAACGAGTCGTGTGCACGTGGTTGGTGGGTCGGCCCTGCTTCATTCTCGTCCTGCTCATGTCTCCGTAATTCGCAGTATATTATTATATTTTCTTTCGGAATGTCTGCTCTCTGGGTATAGTACATTACTGTACACTACTAGTGCAGTCTAGCGCAATAAGCAACGCGTGTGGATTCTTTTCTATTCTTTTCGTAACAGAACGCGAGGGATGACGCCGCGCTGGCGAAGGGTGGCCAGCGCTGCGCATGTGGTACATGCTGAAAACAATCAAGATCCGAGCATTGATCAGGCCGTTTCTTGTCCTCAAGGGGTGGAAGGATTGTTGCGTTGCGTGCGTGCTCATTCGGTTGGGCTGGCGTGTTCTCAGCTCGAACCTTTTTCTGTTTGTTGTTTTACAGTAAATTATTTCTAGACCCCAGAATTTATTTCTCGATATAGCGGTAAATGATGTACCCCTCGAGGATTGAATGAGGTATTTGCTACTCGCGGTCCATCATACAGCTATCAGGAACAGTAGAAAGTACGTGTACGTATTTATTGGTAGCTTGTGGAGCACGGACAACTCGCGGTCACGAGCTTACTCATGAGAACACGAGTGGTCACCGAGCCTGATGAAAAGTGAAAAGAAAAGAGAGACATGCATATATCCATGTGTTGTGATGATCATGCTCGCCCAGCTCATTCGCCCTCATCGTCCGCGCAGAGGTGTGTCAGTGTGTCCCTCCTCATCATCCGCGCGCACGCGCAGCTCCATGTCGACCCTGATTGCTGTCGTGGAAAAGATATCGAGTTCACTCATCGTTCATCAATGCCGCTACTGGAGTACTGGGTTCGGCGGGGCTGTAGGAATCGCAGGACAAACCGACGGACCGAGTAGTAGCCGACGGACGGACGGACCCACCCAAGCGATACAAATACAAATGTGAAGTGTCCCGCGCGCGCATGTCGAGGATGACCGGTTGCTGGGACTACGACCCGGTTGCCCGTTCGCGTGCTGGGTCAGGGTCACCGGACGCTCGCTCGCTCAACGGGCAACCGCGCGCCACGCGATGATGCCGTGCCACGCGATGATGCCCTCAATCCGGCAGCCGGCACGAGCCGCGGGGGACGCTTTCCTCCCCGCCCCCGAGACCGAGGTTCTTGCGGGGGACACTCCGCACTCGGCACGGCCAGGAACCAAGGCCGCCGAGCGCGGCTCCGCTCCGCTGGACTCGCGTCGCACCGCCGTGACGGGCTCGTAAAAAACCATGTATTTCTCTACTGTATGTATGTACTGGTAGCTTTCTTAATCACACGCCTAGATCCAAACATGTGCGGCAAATTAAGACCACGACCCTGCCCCCATGTGCGCTGCTTTACGCATCTATACAATTCCACAGCACACGGAGATCCAAATTCACTACACCCTGCACGGACCCCCGTTCGTGCACCGACCCCAGATGGTAAAAACCGAATCAATGTCGCTGCGACCATCTACGTACACGCCTGCTCCATATACGGCCTACGCGCGCGTACAACATGTACCGTACTAGTAGCTGTTGGTGACGCATCGCCGTATCGTGCGTACTACGCCGGTCCGTCCACCGGACTCGCGCGGCGGTTACCTCGACATGCTGGCGTTGCTGGACGTGAAGCTGCTGACGCCGCTGCTGGAGCTGGTACCGGAACCGGACCCGGACCCTCCCAGCGCCGCGGGGTCCTTGCAGCTCCCCCCCTTCAGGCACTGCGTCTCCCGGCGGTCCGCGAAGGACAGGAACGCCCGGATGCTGCTGCGGCGGGAGCGGGAGATGGCGCCGTCGGGCCCCGTGGCCACCGCGTCCCGCGGCAGGGACGCCACGTGGAGGGAGTACTGCTGGACCAGGATGCAGCCGTGGATGGCCAGCGCCGCCAGGCACGCCACGCCGCAGATGAGGAACAGCGCCGAGAAGCTCTGCACCCGCAGCCGTTCGGCCGGCTCCAGGTCCGCCGTGGACTGCGGCGACGGCCCGTTCGACAGCCACTTGTCGTGGATCCTCTGCAGGTCGCCGTTCTCCGACAGCGCCAGGATCGCCGTCGACAGGTCCACGGCCAGCGGCGAGTCACGCGGGAACGCCTGCCAGAGCCAGACCAGACCAAACAATTATCAGAAAGCACATCTGCAGCAGAACAACAGCTCATCGAGCTGTACGTATGCATGGCATGAGTGAAGGTGACTCACGAAGCCCCAGCCGCTTTTGGTGAACTCCGCGCCCACGATCGCGACCTTGTCGTGCTGGAGCAGGAAGAGCTCCACGTACGGACGCTCGTCGACGATGGCCACGACGCCTCCTTTGCGAGGGCCGAGGTCTAGCGCCGTCTTGTACTCGTCCGGGGTGCCCAGCGCCTTGAGCCTCGACGGGGAGACGCCCAGCTCGTGCACCAGGTAGTTCTCTGCGAAGGACCCAACCTGGAACCCGATGGGCTCGTCGCTGGCGATCAAGTCGTCGATGCCCGTGATCGGCGACGTCAGCTGCTGCACGGTGAGGATGGAGGTCAGGCTCGCGGTGTAGCTGGACTGGATGATCAGAACTACGAACAGCCAGATGATGATCACGAAGCGGCCGAGCGTGCTCCTGGTGTCCTCTCCTGCAAAAAAAAAAAAAGTTCAAGATGCAGAAATGACTCCTGAGCATGTTTGCGGAGTTTTGTCTTGATTCTTGTGCAGAAATGTAAAGACCTGAATTTCACTTACTGTGGGCAAAGAACAGAGTTGAGAAACTGAACCTGCAAAGAGCACATATATAGAAAGTATGTGATATTCGACAGACAGCCAAAATCTATGCAGAAGAAGCAGAGAAATGTTTTCAACAAGCAAAATTGATCTGCTTATCCTTCCAACCCGCCTTGTAAGATGACAGTAAGTTGATGGCAAACATTAAGGAAATTAATAAGCAAATGTAAATACATGTTAGACAGTAAGGACTCACCAGAAAACAGTAATAACCTGTTTCACTGGAGGACCACGGAACTCATCATTGATTCTGTGCTCGAGCAACCAAATCACTGTTCCTATGATCAGAAAGAAAATTCCTGTCACAGACCACATTCTGATGGTAAATGGCTGCAGGAAAGCCCATCCATTCGAGCTCTGTGTCTTAACAGCGGTAAGTATGACAAGCCCAGAACCAACGTATGGTTGGGTGAAATCAACAACTTTTGTCCGATTTGTGACAATAGCTACATCCCCAACAACAGCATCAAATTCCTAGAAAAAGAAAAACGACTATTAAAACATGACTCAGTGACACATACTAACTGTAAATGAAGGTTATTTCAGAAATAGAAAATAGAACTTACATTCGTCACAATTCGACTGATAAGTTCTGTGTAGCTTGGATTCTCACGGCCATTGCCAAAAGGTATAAACCTATATGTAACTGGGTATTGCAACAGGTTTATTGCAGCAGCAAACACATCAATACAGAAACCTCCCACCGTTCCAGTTTGATTGTCAACTGATACAAATTGACGGTAACTTACCCTATTGGGAACTCCAATTCTCAGCTCATTTCCATTGTTAGGGAACACCCATCCCCGGGGCCTCGTTACAGTCTCACCTGGCCAGATTGCAGCGTGGAGTTCCTGATTTGCACTGACATTGTATGGTTTCTTGTATAGTGTCTCAGGAGACACAATGGACAGCCCAGAATAGTTGGACCAATAACCAATTGTCCGCAAACCAGACCCTATTATGTTCACAATGTCATATGCAGGCTGGATAAGATTACCATCTGAATCCAACTTTACAGGGCCAGTTGCACCCATGAAATTTACTTTGCGGATTTTTTCTAGTAATAGCATCCCCTCATCAAAGACGCTCAATGCATCCAGATTCAAAGCTCCTCCTGCAACTGCACGCAGTCTGGGGTCTGGAGAGAAGGAAATGTTTCCGCCACTATTGAAAAATGCATCCAACCCATGAGCAAGCATCCAGACAGTGTCATAAGCATAAAGGCCATAGGAATTGAGCAAGCTGCCGCTGCTGCCACTATCCTCCTTCACTAGTTTACTCCATTGTGAAACTAATGTCTTCTTCCTATTGGTGTTTTCTGTGTGCTGACGCAATGTAAGAACACCCTGCATTGTGCTTAGTAATTCATTTTGAAGACGAGGAGCTGAATCGAGGTATGCAGTGAGCCAATCTGTTGCAATCCACACATATCCACCGGATGTCATGCTAAGATTATACGCTAGTGAGAACACGTCAATTCCAGAATCATCATGTGCATGCAGTACAAAAACCCGGGACTCCATCATCGCAGCCTTGACCAGCACAGCAGCCATTTCACTCTTTTTTGCTCCTGGCCTAATTGCAGCTTTATACAAGATCTTCAATCTCCTCTTGGCAAGCTCATCATCTAAGGAGGATATGCCATTTCTTCCATAATCGTCATCAATATATACGGCTGTCACCATCTTCCACCCATAGTAATCAATTAAGCTAGCAACAGAAGCCATTTGAAATTGATCACTGTGGACGGTACGCACAAAGAAAGGATACTGAAGTGGTGTCAGAGTCGGATCAGTTGCAGCAAAGGACATCAAAGGTACTTGGAGTTCATTTGCAACATGGGATATGACGTGTGCAACAACTGAAGATTGTGGGCCGATGATTGCGATTGTATCTTTCTCCATGAATTGCAAGGCTAAGCAAGATATAATAAAAGGATAAGGAGTCTGTCAGGCACCATGCGGATTGTATTTTTGTAATAAGACTTAGGCACCTCCAGTCAAAAATAGTTGACGTTTAGGACAAACTATGTCAACTATTGTTAACCGGAACCAGAAGGAGTATGTTTTATTGTCGCAATGGCAGAGAGGACTAGCTAAAAAAAGGGCAAGAGACATGAAAGGGGTACCTTGAACAATGCCGATGAAACCACTGTAGTTGGTATCTTGCATCTGAACAAGCAGCTTTGTTCCCCGAAGAACACTTGGATCTTTGTTGATGTCATTGACTGCAGCAGCGATGGCAACCTTGGCAACTCTCCCAATTGTCGAATCGAATGGAAAAAGAGCTCCAATGTTTACAACACTGGGTCTCACAGAAATATTTTGTCCAAGTGCACAGGACCACAAACAGCAGAAGATGCTCAAAATATGGAGCATGAACTTCATGATTAGTCCTGACTCCAAAGGACAGCTGGGGTATTCTTTAAGAGTCCATCCTCCTGCTCAACACCATATGTTCTGGAAGAACCAAAAGAAAATTTCAAGATGATGCATGTTTGGCAGATATTTTCGCTATCTAATGACTCGAGCCACTCATCAAGGAAAATTCAGGCATTTACATGATGAACTACAGACACAAATTACAAACTGGAACGAATATCAGGTATAGGGGGGGGGGGATATATTCCACATCAACATGAATTCAGGGCTCAAGAACACAAAAATGGACACTCATGGTGGAAAAAAACTGGGAATTCCATTCCATAAAAAGAAACAAAGAACAACTGGAAGGTAAAGCACCAAAACAAACTTAAAAACAGAGTTCTGATCCTAGAAGCTGTGGAGATTAAGCAACCTCTCACCTTAAGATTTGGCCATGAACTATCGGCATAACAAGCAAAATTAGAACATAAACCTAAGCATGAGCTGAGATGGGTTTGACCGCAGAATTCTCTATAATATGAGCTCGAGGGGCAAGAAGATCAGGTACGAAGGGGACATGGGACTATTTGGAGAAAACAACAGTGTGAATCCAAAAGCGTGGAGCATGCAGGATTCGCAAATAATTGCCCCCCGGAACCTCTTCCCTTTCTGCGCTTTCTTTTTTGTGAATTGAGGCATGGTTGCTCTTACCGTTGGCTCCGGAGCAGCTTAGTTGGCAGTTGCTTCCTCTCAGACTGCACGAGATAGGTGTGAGGGGCCGGTAGCCCGTGTGAACGAGAATAACCCTGTTGGCTCTGGAAGCTGCACGGTGCACGCCTCACCGAAATTCGTCTGGCTGTCATCGCACTTCTTGGCTCTTTGTGGCTGTGATCGCACTTCTTGGCTATTGCAGCTCAGGCACTGAATATTTTCCTAGATACTGGCTCCAGTTTGTCCTGTAAAGCATGATATTTGGAGTGCCTAAATATCACACAATGCCAACATGTTCTAAACAGATCAGCAAGACACAGATATTTTACTTCAGAAATTCAGGTCCTCACGTCGAACATGTGACTGGGAGTAACTCAGTCGCAGCTACATTCCACGTAACCTTTAAAAATGCGACTCCATACGTGAGCGTATCTGGGCATGTAGTACTCTCAGTAATACCTGAGGACACATCGAGCTTGTGCTCTTTTGGGTGGACTAGGTACCTTGACAACCCCAGTCCACAAACCTCCCCTGTAAAGGCCAACAGCAGCAACATCATCGGTGCAGCGAGTTGTCACAAACAATAGCCACGGAACACGACGTTGGGCCCGGCCATCACATCTATGAAAGAGAAATCCTCATCAAATTCCTCATTTCTTAGTCATTTGGTCTAATCGATCACTAATTAATTCTACTTAAGGGCCCAATTTTTCCTTTATTTTAATGCGTTTTCACCCAATATGTGTATTTTATACAATACTTAAGAGACACAGATGACAGAACGTTACCTCGAAAGTCAAAAACACGTGAGCATTATCGAAAAGCATACGTCCGGAACAACGAATAAATATATCACTATCCACCTGTTGAATTGCTTGAATAAGCTGAAACGATATTTCCTCTATATAATCGGCAATCAGGCTTACATCTTATATTAGTTGTAACAGAAATAACAGTTTCCTCACATAACCCTTTCAGCTCAAAATTGAAGCTACAACACCCAGACATTCATAAAGATAACACAAGGAAACCAAACTCCCAATGAGAACCACACAACAACCCAATGCTACCCAAACAAGCCAACGGCCTAATTCTTGGAGATTCGCTCTGAGTCCTTCTCAGGCCTCCATCCGCAACCTTTTGGAAGGTGTGCTGTCGCTAGCCCCGACCACCTCGATTTTTCCATTGCCTTCTACAATAGTTTCTACGGTGCTATTGTGTTGGCCGCCAAAGGTCCATCCAGGAAAATCTGATCCTAGAAATAAAGAAGTTGGTGTGGTTCTGTAGAATGCAAGGGGGACCTGTTTTATCCGCCGACGCACCTACAATTCAAAATTGAAAGACTGGTGAATTTTTCTGGAAAATTCCTAGTTATAATTAATAATGGACATGACAACAGATAATATGCAAATTCAGCTCTGGTTTGAACTTCTACAGAGAAGTCAAAGAAAGGAGATGGGTTCTAGCAGACACAAATTTAGACTATCAGACACCATCTAGCAATAGTCCGTATTTATGCATAAACCAGGCAGCCTCGTATCTTCTACCGCATGCTAATGGCAAATGCCAAAATTCTTCACTTCCTTCAGGTTTCAAAAGAAAACTGAGGTCATGATTAAGTTCCTGCAGTTTCTGCTAAAGTACCTGAAATTGCTACCGCGATCAAACCTTCCCTTTCAGCCCAATAGATGGCACAATTAACGTACTTCATGGCACAAAAATCATTAGGTAAAAGCAGTGAAATTTATGGTATCCCCCCCGCCTCCCCCCCCCCCAAACACACACACAACAACAAAAACGAGTACTAGACATCACAAATACATTAACTTTCACAACCGGACAAATTACCCCCCTTGACTATTCCAAAGTGGTTTTGCTGACGTGGCAGTGAAGCCCACATGTTAGGTGGTCTCTCTCTTCTTTCCCTCTCTACACGTGCCACCACCGCCTCCCTCATGAACACTTGTGAGCAACCGGAGATGCAACACTGTCACACGCCTCTGCCATGACTTCCCGTGCAGAGCTTGGAAGCTAGGCCGCATCCCACCAGGTGGAGAGAGAGAAGACGGAGATGGGAGCTCGGCCACATCCTGCCATGGCCGCGTAGATACGAGGAAGAAGCGCACTAGTGAACTGAGGAAGAAGAGCCCACGTCAGATGAGCTGGCCCATGCCGCCTTGAGGGCTTGTTTGGAAGCTCATGTATCCACCTCAATCCATGTGTGTGGGAGTGGTTTGATGTGGAATTTAGTTTAAAATCCACACCAAACCACTCCCACACACATGGATTGAGGTGGATACATGGGCTTCCAAACAAGGCTTGAGGAGGGAGAGGGAGGTGGAAGTGTTGCACAGAGGGAGAAGGCAGCAGACGTGCAGCATCGCAGGGAGAGAGAGACGAAGGTTAGAGATATGACCCAATATAGATGACATGGCTAAAACGAGGGATAGAGACATGACCCAATATAGATGACATGGCTAAAAAAACTGATGGCATGTATCACATGCCACGTATATGCCATGCCAGCCAAAACCACCTTCGAAACCACGTAATTTGTGTGGTTTTGAGAGATCAGGGATGTATATTGTTTGGTACTCAAGTTCATTTTTTTAAATCTCAGCGACAAGTTCCAGGGGGGAGGATGCAAATGGCATTGATTAAAGTATAAATGCACGAGGTGAAAAGTACTAACGCAGTGAAGGTGTACCTCGTCCCTGAAAACTGTTGCATAGGAACCTGAACTGAAGTCCGTTATTTTCATCTCAGTAGTTTTGGCCCGGACAGTGAGATCCTCCTCAAGTGATGCGACAAATCTAAGAGTACCACGAGAAAATGAGCACACAACAAAGAAAACTGCGTAGCAATCAGGACAGCAAGTTACTTTCCTATTACCTAGAAACTGCAGGAGAGTAATGATGGCGGAGCGTGTCTATTTCCCACAAAGAACTTCCTACACACAAACAAATATAACACATGATACAGAGGAATCAGTTCACAAAAAAATCATAAATGAATGTGTTATTGGCATAAATATGTAAACATGCAAGCATATCAACTTGCAGTTGCATCCATAAGTTATTATGGATGTAACTTCAGGCTGTAATTTAGAACTTGTCATTATCTAACCATGGCTGATAAATCATAATATATAATAGTCATTTAGTTTGGTCCAAAAAGTCATATCAGACGACATAGAATCAACCAAGGGTCATTTCATTTAAGTTCTCACCAGACAACCTGGATATTTTATAGCATAGGGCATAAACAGTGCTGAAAGCTCTAAAAAAAGGTGGGGGTCCAAGCAAGAGAATTTATAGCAGTCCACCAATAAAATTCTAAATACTAAAGCTCATACAATACCGATTTTGATAGTAAACATGCTTCCTCTAAAGTTTTTTTACTAAAAAATAATGAATCAAAACTCAAAAGACAGAAAATTACATCAGCATCATAAAGCAATGAGCCAAAAGAATGAAGCTACATTTCTTCTTTTAAGAAAAATATAAAGGGCGTACCCAGTGCAGAGAGCTCCCGCTCTGTGCGGGGTCTGGGGAAGGGTGTCAGTGGCAAGCCTTACCCTCGCCTGTGCAATGCGAGGAGACCGCGACTCGAACCCGGGACCTTCCGGTCACAGGCGGTAAGACTCTACCGCTTGCACCAGGCCCGCCCTTCTTTTAAGAAAAGTATAGGTTCCATAATTAATTTTTCAAGGTAGGTTGATGAGGTCAGTATATACCAAAAAAAGGGATGAAGTTTACAGTTCTACTGCTTTCTATTTCAGAGTTATAATTCTTCCTATTTCAATCTCATTATCGTGAAATCCTTAATCTGACCATCAAGTTAAAAAAAAACATGCTTGGGAATTGACAGTAGTGTAACTTGAGCTCAAAGAAAGATTTTTAGGTGATTGCTTGTCACTCTGAACTGCAAGGAAAACAACCGAAGAAAAAGAAAAGGATGAGATAACATCTGTTTGATATGACGAAATACTTACGCATTGCACCAGACTTTGCAGGGTCTGCCTCATTATTGTTAAAAGGATCAGCACCAATCTTCTTAGATTGACTAGCTTCTCCTGTGGCATTGCTATCACTCTCATCAACCTCCTGAAAGGAATTCCAGAGCATAAAAATTAGCTTGTGAAACAGCAAAAGGAAGATTGCACGGCTGAATATGCTACCAATGTAGCTCAAAATCAGCCCAGTGGACAGTGGAGTATGCACACTTGGATCAATCAAGTGTCCTACACATCCAATACAACTATAAAAAAATGGTGTAGCAAGTAACATACCCAATGGACCAAGAAATTAACTGAGGGATGTCTCCGCAGCAGATTATGAATTAAAGCAATAATAATAAGAGCTCCAGCTGGAGGAACTGAAAGAGCAAGTCTACTCAATCTTTTTGCAAATGCAGCAGCAAGATATGCAGGAAGATAAGAAGATTTCAGGCATGTGTCAAGAAGCTGCAAGAAAACAAGTCAAATGTCAGCAGATAGCCATAACTAAATGGTAAATAAAATAATAATGGTTACAGAAAGATAAAAACAAAATCTATTTCAAGATTCAGCAGCATGTATTATGGATATTTGCTCCTTTTCAATCATAAGTGTTGTCCACAACTAGACTAGCAGTGGACACGAACTCAAAGGTGTTTCCCACGGTTTTCAAGCATCAGGATTAACTAATAAACTACAAGTTTAGCCTACTATAATTCGTAGGTAACTTGCACATGGATAATTCTTTCTGCCAGCTGCTAGAGTCCGCATTAAGATGGCCATGATTGTTCCAACTGAAAAATAGTTCCAGACAAAGATGGCAAACTATCACTGTTATAAGGCCTGAATGAGATGCTCTGGAGCAGCATTTATAAAATACGAAGTTGTGGATGGCTGCAGGCCTTGATATTTTTCCCATAGTGGAACTTTATGATATTTTTCCGCTCACAGAAGTTGATTCATCATAAAAAAAGGGTGATCTGGGTGATCTACCATACTCGGAGAGGCACCATAATGTGGCAGTCATACTTTTTTTTCACTTACTTGCAAGAACACTGACCGGTGTTTTGCCATGAAAACAGCAGGAGTCAGTAGTGCATAAAGCTTTTCATAGAATTTTGGATACTCCAGACCGTGTTGTGTCATAAGAATGAAAAGGCCACTTAAGGCCATCACACTGATAACACCACCAATATCATATGATCTAGTCAAGAAATCACTGCAGCAGAAAAAAAAAGAGTTATACATATGAGAAGATTTATGTCAGTGAAATGTTGAACTGAAATGCAAATAATACGGAAATCGTACAACCTACCATAAGATGGAAGGGTTTGACATTGAAGGAATGACATTTTGATGAATTGAAGCAAGGACCTGCAAGGCCCCAAAAAAAAAAGGCATAGCCAACAATGAAGAAACTGCTTCATTGCTTATACAATGAAGCACCTAACTACTTAGGAAGCAAAATTTATCATCTGCTTCATTGTACTTATCATCTGCTTTCTAATGAGTGCTCGTAATGTAGATTAGTGAAAGCAGATGATAAATATTTTCATCTTCCTAAGTACTTATATTGTTACCAGACCACAATGTGCTAGACTACACATAGGATTAGAAAATCATTGCAGCAAGGGCTCATAATTCAGATACAACAGTAACCATATTTATGTCTTTCAGGGCAAGAACAGCTTTACCTCCTTGTACACATCAAGTGGTAGTGGTAACTTGAGAAAAGACAGCCATGCTTTGGTGAACTTCAATTTTAATTTTTTCTTGACGTAAGTAGAAGTGTCCTAAATAATTCCATCAGTTAATACCCAGAAAATTTGAGCTTAAGCTAAAAAAATGCCAGTTTATTTGTGGTATATATGATGAAGTACCTTGGAAGAGTCCTTTTCTCCTTTAGAAGACAGCCCTTCATCAAAAGTACAAAACCAAAAGGCAAGAGTAAGAACACTAATCACACATTAGCGCATATACATACGTGGGCTCATAAAAGCATAATATTAAAGCCATTTTATAATTTAAATGAGAATAATTTTGTAGGTTCACAGGAATACATGAAATTACTATTGTAAATGAGAGGAAAGCTTATGTTGAAATTTGGCTTATGCTGAAATGTTGTGAGAGAAAAATACTGTTCCATGGCTGAAAAGTAGTGCTGAATAAGCTCAAGCGAACAGGGCCAATAAATTACTCACCAACAGTACTCCACATATCAAATGATGATTCCTTTTGAAAATCCATCGAAGGAACATGTGCCAAAAGATTGTATATGTTGTGTACAAAAATACTACTTCTGTTATGTAAGGAGAAGAACATCATAAGACATTAAAACTATACAGCTTTGAAGATGTTCAAAGGCATCAAATATAGCAACAGCCACAGGGTCACAGGGGTTGTATGGGTTCCAATCTTTCAGCTGAGAAGTAAGACAATGCATGATCATGCTTTAAATAATCCACACCAATGACCATAACCTACGGATTGACTTTCCAGACCCAAAACTATAACACCACAAGGAACAAACCTTTGCTAAATGGCTAGAGTGCACAAGCGCAGGATGAAATACAAGCAACAAATCCACGATTCCACGCTAATTGCCGAAAACCAAGAAGCTAGTACTGGAACAATAACACCTACACACAAGACTTTCCTACCCACGTTCTTTACAAGGAAGCATGAGTTGCATGCATTTTTTGTGCATAGGTTTGTAATAATCATTAAATTTGGCACAGAAATGCAATTTTCTATGGTCTCATTGTGAGTCCAAAGTGTGAGCTTCGCTGAAGTTGTTTCTGGAAGCATTAAACTAAAGGTCTACAGCTTAAGATTTAAGACATATAGTATGTAAAAGAAAGTATACCTGTTTTCTGACCCATCATTTCCATTTTGCATGGCATCTTTTCCAGAGCCTGAATAGAACAACAATACAGTTACAAATTAGTAGAGATGTCAAACTATGCAAGTGTTTTGATGGTCAAACAAAGAAAGAACAAAAAACAAAGACTGAAGACTACCAGTGGTTTTACTGCCCAGACTGTTGGCAATCTTGTCTAAGCTAGTGTAAGTAAAGTAACTGCAGAAGCAATGGTATGGTGAAAATAAGTACATATTGAGAAAAATGCCAGTAATACAATTGAAAAATTGAGCACATCCTACCAAACATCAGTGTATTTGAAGTACTTTGATCCAAGCAACTCTAACAACGTATCAATGGGATCAGCAGCATGAACCTGTAGAAAGAATGGGAACAGATAAGAGCAAACCCTAGAGCAATAAACAGGAGATACATAGTCGCTAATATTGAGTTGGCAGCACGGTTACTTGAGTAGAAACAAACAGAGATTTATATCAATTAAGAAACAAGCTCAACTCTGACACAACGCAAACCTCCCCAGCAATAAGGGGAAACTATACATTTCTAAGGCAAAAATCGAACATCTGTAATGCTATAATTGAAGAGAAACTCACGACAGCGTAGAGAAACTTGTGGTAAATTGCCGATTGGAACTTCCCGTCCTTCCCCAGCTTCACGAAATCCATGAGAGCATCCAGCGCTACATCCTATACAGCACAAAAGGTACGCGACTAAGAGTAAAGCCAAATTGTTTGTTCAACTATTTACTCGACACACCCAGAGAAGATGCTAGTAATGCTATCGAAGTTCACCCTGATTGCGTCATCGCTGTGTGGAGACACGCTGAGCTCCACCAGCGCAGCAACGAGCTCGTCGAACCGCTGCCGCAGCCAGGCTCCAAGCACGAGCTCGGGGTCGCTGCCAGCATCCCCCGCGGTGGCTGCCGCAGAGGCGGAAGGGATGGATGGGATGAGTGGTACGAAGAAGGACTGGAGCGAGATGAGCGCCTCGAGAGCGACGTCGAACGGCGCGGTGGGGGAGAGGAGCGCGAGGAGGGCGGGGGCGTGGTTGAGGTGGGCGCGCGACGAAAGGAGCTCGGTTCCCAGCTTCTTCGCCTCATCTAGGGTTAGGGTCCCGCCTCTGGAACGCCGCTTCTTAGAGGCAGACACGGTCGCCATGGCGGGAGGGGTGGGAAGCGGCGGCGGCGGCGAGGCAGGGGGAGGAGGTGAGTTCTGGGGTTTATGGACGTAGGTGCGGCTTGTCAGTCCGGCCTGTGTAGAAAAAGCTAAGCTACGCGCGCGTCCAGTATGAATGAAGTGGCCCAATGGAGGCCCGTCTAGCGATAGCCCACACACGGCCAGACTAGAGAATTTGGAACGCGGCACAGCTCCCTGTATTTTCCGTACTCCGTAGACGACGAGTCCTCTTTTTTTAAGTGCGGTAGACGACTCCTCTGCCCTCTGGAGTGCGTGTGTAGTGACTAGTGAGCGTCTATATATCCATAAAAAGAAGCATGCTCGATGAAACAAGCAGTAATCGACCATGCATCCATGGTGATAGTTACCGGATAGTGTGAATGAAGTTTACTGATTTTATCCAATCGAAAATGGAACTGTGGTGTTTAGCTGTTCGTGCGTCTTTGGTGAGATCTTATCGTCTAGAGGTTCAAAGAAAGCATGCAAATGAAAAACGTTGAGTTCCTTTAAAGAAATATATTGAATCGCCATAATTGATGCTGTTGTGGCTATATCCCCGGATCAGCCTTAACAGCTCTGCTCATTCAAAGAGTAATTCCATCTGCACCTATGCAACCGAGTGATCCATCCAAATGACCAAATCCTAAACTGATGCTGTGATGCAATTTAATGCTTGGCTTACCATGCTTAGCTGCACATCCAGGTAAAACATCTAAGAAGCAAAAGAGACAGAGCTTGAATCTTCTTTGTTCCGATGAGATGCATAGCAATAGCGAAGTTCTAGCAACAGCAAAAGCGTCAAGAAAGTGCAGCTATTTGCTTGTCTTACAGATGAAACTTATCACTTATTCACTTATCAGTCAAGTCAGCGATTAACATTGGAACCTATGTTAAGCAGTCATGAGTCATATTGAGGTACAAACGAAATTAGCCTGCCGAAGTTGGCATCAGAAAAAACTATACACTAAATAAAAAAGGTTAGGGGGCCTACCTTTTGACTAATTCTAAATCAAAATACACGGAACCTTTTTTATGTATCAGTGATCTCGCATCCTTTTCTTGACTCTCAGCATGCTTTATCGCCTTAACGGTGCGACCATGAAAGACTGCAAAATGAATACTAATTACGATGAAGACACAGCAACAACAGCATGCCGGAAACCAGCTTAACCTCATACCGTTTGAACTGAGTGTAGGATATCGTACCTGCAATTTTGTGGCACCCGCCAAGCAGATATCTGCAATCTTTTCAAATTTGGGGGCAAGGACAAATAACTCCTCCAATCCTCCATCATAATCCTAAGATCATGAATCTTGCTTCGCAACCCAATGCAACAGTTAGCATGCATAGTGCAGACTTCGTTCAGATCTCTGCTTGGTTCACAGAACCCTCCAAAGTACTTTGTACTCAGAAACTTAATTGTCAATCCAATGTCTACAATGTAAGGATCATGCTTTATAGCATTGAATACATCCTGATCATGATAGCCAGGATACCTCAATCTTGACGAATACCAGAAACTGTAAAACTCTATGCTTCTTTCATTTGATTTCACATAGCTGAAGCCTCCATTAGCAATATTTCTCAAGTCAGTTGCATTCCTGACATAGTGATCGCATGCAATCTGAAAGTCTACATCAGGATAGAAATGTGGGAACGGATTGCGAAACCACATAATGTCTGCATCCTGGTTTTCAATGAAAACGAAAGAAAGATAAATAAGACTACCAAATTACTTTCATTTCACATATTCAATAATGCATGGGGTCATATTTCACAGACAAACGACACCTGAATCTTTCTCATTTGCAAAATGGGAATAACTAGTCATCAAGTTAAGTTATTGTATTGCAGAATTTACCGAGAATATGAAGTTGTAACCTTTTTCAAGAACCAGCCGCAAGAAATCTAGCCTTCTCCACATCATTTCAAGATATCCTAAAGTCAAGAACCTCTTCTCTTCAGAGAAATCCACACCCTCGGTTCCCAGAGCAAAGCAGTAGGGATGGATTTTGACACATTGCTCGTATGCTTTCCAATCAAATGCTACAATTACAAGGTGTTTCAACAGCAAATTTGTTCTGACACCAGAACGGAAACTATCGATGAAAAGGTCTATCACTGACCCAGGAGAAGCCCATGCAGCATTAAGTGTAGTCAAGATAACTGTATTGTCTCGCATTGAAGCCTTCTTTAGGACTCGCTCAAGTTTGAGATCTTCACTGTCCTATAAAGATCATTATATATTAACTGGAAACCAATAAATAAATGAGCAAAGTGACTTATCCACTGGCTATAAAAATCAGCAATGCAAAACTAAAACAAAACAGATCTTCTGAGAGAGAGAAGTAGCAAGACTTCAGCATGATCACTACTTAGTAAGTTCTCATAAGCCTAGTTCACCATTTCATTTGCCATTACAATCAGCATTTTCCATGTGAACAACCAACATCAGTTTTTTTTTTGCGAAGGCATCAATCCGTACTTTAAAAAGAGTGAATGACAAAAATGACCAGCAGCAAACATTAATAAACTTAGTCATTTAGCAAGATTCAAATAAAGTATCTAGAATTAAAAAAAATGTTCCAAGACACAGTAATTTATTCCAGATGGATATACAGTCCAACTGACACCGAAAATACAGTAGAATGAGATGAGTATTGTATCGGTCTTCCATTTTTCGATCTATGGCATCAAAAGGGGTTAGTTTAGATGGAGGAAGCATGTTTCGTTAAAAAATCAACGTGCTCATGTACACTTTTAATGTACTAGCCGATCCAAAACCACGGCCAACAGATTTGAGTCGCCGCTCTCTCCTCTCTTGCAGAGAACTGGTTTCAGTTGCTTCATCCCAAGGTAAGCCTTCCGTTTCCAAGACATTAAGTGAACAAACATATGGCACAACCGCACAACCACGAACTTCAATTGTCCAATAACTCAGAATGTCAATGTCACTATGCTTAAGAACTCTCAATCATACAGAACAGTGAAACACCAAATCATCAGCATTAATAGAAGGTAGAAGCAAGCGGGTTCACCAGATCGTCGCTTACGGCGCCCTCCTCCTGGGATGCGGCGAACGAGGGCAGCGAGTCCCACCCCCAGGAAGCCCCCGGCGAGCGCCAGACGGCGGCGCGGTATAGCACCGCGAAGGGCAGCGCGACGAGGGTGGCAAGGAAGAGAGCGGCACCGGATCTTCGGAGCGCGTGCCTCGGGAGGCCACGCGAGCGCGCCGCGGATGGGGGCGCGCCCATCAGGGCTTTGCGCGCTGGCCTGGCCATGTCGGGCCGGGAGAGAACGGAAGTACTAGTACTACTGCAGTTCAGTGGCGGCCCCAGCGCTCTCGAGCCGTAGCGCGGGCGGTTGCGGTTTGCGGAAGTGGAGATTGTGAGAACCGTCGGAAATATGTGGTAGTGCAAGGCTGCAAGCAACATCGCACGTTACAGGCCGGGAGCAACATGAAACACATGCCATGCCGGTGAGGAGGAACACGGAATATGGAGCCGCATGCTCTGATCTCTTCTCCCAAGCCCCAACTGCAGTCTGGGATTACACGAACAGTGTAACAGAGAGAGAGACACAACATGATTTCATTCGTGCGAGTAGATAACAAAATGATTTCATTCAAAAGCCTGAAGTCACCATATGTGACATGTCCATTAGCTTCGGCTGACAAGTTATTTGTGCGCGCTACATTGTAGGAAGCTAGCTATACCTAAGATCTAGTATTTGGAGCCAGGGAAAAAAAAAATCTGACGATTCAGACCCATTCGAACACAGACTGCTACAACTCCATTTCAGTTTCACCTGTAGCTGCATGGCTTCCTACAAATGCGTGCATCTCCCTAAACCATTTTCCGTAGATTCAGGAAAATGCAGGAGAAAAGGAGCCTTTGAGCATCAGTTCCAACTGACTTCTTTTGCTTCTCATCGTTGGAGTCATCAAGCTTCCTCTTGAAGATATCTGAATTGCGAAGCCTCTCCCTTGATTCATGCGCTGTTGGTATCCCCCTATTCTGTCTGTCGCCCTGGACCAAATGACAAAGGACATCACTTAAGTATAAGTGAGCAGAAATTTCATGATGCTAACATGTACAGTTCCTTGCACTGTACCATTCCGATTGAGCCTATCTTGTTTCCAAGGTGGCCATCCTTCTCTTTAGCAGCACTAGGAGAGATGAGCTTCCAAGCTCTCTCGATGAACTTGAAACTCTCGATATCACCACTTCTGATGCCTGCTTCTAGCTGCAAGGGAAAGAAAGCATTTCAGTACAAAAAGAAGCAACTTGCTCAAATGGTTTTAAGGAACCTCAACCACTGACCTGAATATGTAAAATGCAGAAAAGATGCTAGCAATAGGTAACCAGCTCTCATCAGGTGACAGCGATAAGTTAGTTCTGAAAAGGAATATCAGTGTTTATCAGTGAACTTAGAAGGCATTATGAAGTCAATCTCCAACACAGGGACCAGAAAGAAAACAGCAAAATTTTGTTTTTTTTTATGACTAACCAGAAACATTTGTGCACTGTAGAACAGTTAGTATTACAGAACAAGAGCAACGCATAAGTACACGGAAATGACAATTACAACACACAAAAAAAATATTATTTCACTGATAGTTTAAGTAATTTATCACTCCAATTCGTTCAGAAGAACCTACTGAACAGGTGCACAACATTATATATACTACTAAAATTGAAGTAGATATAGGACACTGGGCTGCCAGCAATACCCGTGAAAGGCACTGCAGAACAGTTCACCTTCAGCATAACCATTGCTTTGATAACTTAGCCAATAATCGCAAACACTAACAGTCAGCTTTTGCGAATTCTACAGATCGAATAGCACATGTAAGTATTTTTTTTCCCAGCAAAAGATGCTCCTTGGACAGCAACAGTCACAGACAACTAACAATAGACGGGTGTAAAGCTACACAAGCTTGCAGAAGCAAGTCTGAAGTAAACCAACATACCAGAACGCAAAATCAACTGATACAAAGCATAACAAAGGCGACAGAAATTGGTCTCTAAGGATTCAGAATTACAAACCACCTAAGGTACGGAGCCAAATAGACGGCAGCATAGACCAGTTACCGCCGCCTCCCGCTGTCCAGCCACGCAAAGATCCAGCTCTAGTTGCACGAACAGAAGACCGAAAATTCCATGAGATCACAGCAAAAATGGAGAAGGAGAGCACTGAACCCTTGGGCCTCGCTCACCAGCCAGTTGAAGTAAGGCAGGAAGGAGATGATCCCCATCACGGCCATCCTCGTGTCCGTCGCGCCAAAGCCAAACCCCCTTCATCCTCCACCTCCTCGCCCGCCTCCCCTCGGGGTCTTGGAGGGGGCAGCACGAGCGAGGCGAGCACGCAGGCGCCGATGGCGGCCGCGAACGGCGCGTCCTGCTGCAGGTCCGCGCGGCAGGCTAGCGCCCGCCGCCTGCGCCAGGGGAGGAGCGGGTTCGCCCCACAGGCGCCTCCATGGGAGGCACCCAGGGGAGAGGCGACGCGCGGGAAGCGGCGGTGGCGGCGAGCATCGGGGTTGGCGTCGCGGGGGACAGCGGCTGCGAGCAAGCAAGCAGGGTTGGTACTGGTAACCGGTAAGGTAAGACTGTCTCCGACAGCCCATCAAAGGCGACGCAAACCCAAAATATATCATGCACAATGTTTTAGCCGAAGAAAACCGGCCTCCAACAAAAAAAAAAAAAACACAAACAAAGCATGCATTTTAGGTACGAGACCAACCGAAACGCTTATTTGCGTCGTTTTTCTCCAAGACGCAAAGTCTTCGGCGCCCGTAGTGGTGGGCTCATAGGAGGCGTTGGGGTGGAGCAGTGGTGGGTGCCAGGCAGGACCGCGGCGGGCGTGGCTGACTCGGCGAGGCGAGCTCGCCATGGGAGCACCTTCGGAGCCGCCGGCCTTGGCTGCCTCGCCGGATCTAGGACCGCTCCCCCGCCACCGGTGATGAGCAACACCGCGTGGGGAGCAGGGTGTCAGGCGGAGAGGTCATCGCCAGCCACCTCCGGATCTCGCAGGAGGGAGGAGGAGGCTGCAGAGGGAGGGAGCTCGCCGGCAGGGAGGGCCCGGACGACGACGACGACGGGCGGGGGGGGGGAGGCGGCTGCGGCGCTTCGGGAGAGAGAGGGGAAGGCGGCGGCGTGAGGCAGAGAGAGGAGGAGGGAGGAGGAGAGCTTGGAGGGGAGGGAGGGAGGAGGGAGAACTGGCTACAGGGACGGACGGACGGGTGCTCGAGGACTCTTCCTTTGCCTTCGCTGTTGGAGAAGAAAGGTTTTGGGTCGATGACTTATTTGTTATGCAGAACCCAAATTCTAGAGTGGGTTGGGATAGTCTGAGGACAGTCATTTCCGCCTTTACCGAACCGAAATATCTCCTTAACGGAAGAAGCGCGAATAGAACGGCCCAAATCATCGGCGTGACAGTATTCCATTGGGCCTGGTTGTTCAAGGCTGGGCTAGCCTCGCTTTGTTCCCGATCAGGCATCGAGCTGCAGCCCAAAGGACTTGGTCGCGTTTGATTTTTCTTTTTTTCCAAAGTTTGACTTGTTCACCGTAGCCGGTGGGTAAGGAGACACTGTGTTTACTATTTAGGCATTTTCAAGGTTGCGCTTTTTCATGGATAAAGAACTCCTTATCCCGCCATGAAACAAGTCGGCTTATGCCTCTCGGTGGTCCTTCATTTGCCCAACCACCATGGCGGAGAAATCTCACGCAGATGGCTTTAAGCCGGGAGTAGCCTTTTTGGGTTCTGGGGGTTGGTTCGTTGGTCGCTTTTCTAACCTAGACGCCGAGTAGTGGGTGGCGATCAACCAGCGCCATCATCACCACCACGTCCTCCCGCGAATCCTCATCAATTCGGCACGCCACCGTGCGCCTTCCTTTGCCTTGCCTCTCTCGTCGGCTCGGGCGGGCGACCAATCCATCGAGCTCACTCACGTCAAACCAAAGATGCGCCATCATTTTCCTTCGATGCGCGAAAGAGCCGCCCGTGACAACCGACGAGGACGAGGAGGAACGAGCACATGGCCGTCGGTGTCCGCCCACGCTTTTCCTTTCCCGCATCGATCGGAACTTTTCTTCCAAGCGCTGCTCAGTGCTGCTGCGGTCCTTGACGAAGAGGAGAGTATCCTATCGGCGCAGTGCAAGGCGAAGTACGGTGGATGTGAGTCTTCTGCTATGACCGCAGATGAACCTTGGGACTTGAGGAGGGACTCAGTAGTTGGGCCCATTATTCCATTGTGGCCGGTTGCGTCGGTGGAGGCCGACGTCACGGGCTTCCTTCAGCCTCCGGGGACTTGAGTATCTACTTTGTTGCATAAAACTGGCGTGCTTCGTGGGGTGGCATTAACCGCTGCTGCTTCCTGCAAGCTCCCGCTGCTACTCAATCCTCGCCTGCTCCTCCACTCTCGCGTCAAATGGGCATTCAATTTGCAGTGCTTTACGTACTGTTGTTCTTCTACAATGCTCTAGCCTGAGGAAGGAACCCGGCAAGTGTAGGAACTGGAAGAGCTCGACGATAATAGAGAGGGCTATGGCCTATAGGGTCAATCCTCCCCGCCATGGCTCGGCGAAGTTGCAAGTTGCTGCCGTTTAGCCTGCGGCGCGAGTACATCTGCTGTAGATTCATCGAGGACTGTACCGTCTGTACGAATCGACTTTTTGTTTTTTTATAGATACATAGAAGGATCTACTGGCCATAGATCTAGCATGTACACTAGTATTTAGGATAAAATAGTAAAACTCTAAAACATGGTCTAGTGTGAGGAAATAGAGATAGAGTAGGATACGGGTGGCAAACCATCGGCCGCCTTCCGCCACGCTTTTCCGGGCCAAGCCATCGAAACTTTTCTTCCAAGCGGCAATTTCTCGGTGGTGGAGACTCGGTGGAGGTGCCCTGGTGAAAGAAAGGAGAGTAGACATGGCGGCGTTGGCGGGTGGTGGATGTGAGTCTTCTCGGCAACGTCCCCTCACTTAGATCGACTTAGGGTTAGAGGTGTCGGGGGGGTGTATGGCGGCGCAGGTGATTCTCGTGCCTTGTGCCCTAGCCCCTATCTCCCTTTTTATGGAGCTGTGCGACGGGTACCCATGAACCATGAAGCGGTTGGGCGCCCCCAATCAGGGCACGGATCCAAGGGCTAGGCCAATTAGTGGAGATCAATCCAACATTCTCCCCCTTGATTTCACCTTATGACATAAACTCAACTTACTTGCTTTATCTTGTTCCTATTCCATCATAGATCAATGCATAGAGCGTGCCTCATCGTTACGGTCTGTTGCCATTAGATTGAACAGCTACAATGCACATCTCTATTTTTGAAACAGATTCTCAATTAGATCCTTATTGTTCAAGAATCATATGCTTTCCCTTAAATCCATGCCGGCTAAGTGTTCTCTGAACACGCTGGGTGATATGCCTTTTGTAAGCCGATCCGCGAGCATCTTTTTTGTTCTTATATACTCAAGACTAATTATATGATCCCGGACTTTATTTTTCACAACATAATACTTTATGTCAATGTGTTTGGCAGCCCCACTTAACTTGTTGTGAACATAACATACTGCTGGATTATTATCGTAGTATAACTTGAGTGGTATATGTATGTCGTCTACCACTTTCAACCCGGACATGAATTTCTTCAGCCAATTCACCTGCCCTATGGCCTCATAACATGCTACAAACTCAGCATACATTGTGGACGATGTAGTGACGGTTTGCTTTGAGCTTTTCTATGATATAGCTCCTCGTGCGAGAGTGAATATGTATCGACGTAGATTCACCGTCATCTCCCGGATAATCGTAATCAGATAATCCCTCTATATGCGGGGAATGGAGATCTTCAGACGTTAGCATCGAGACCCTTGATCTCACCTTGCGTGTAACGTAAAACTTTTTTACTAATTTTTGTTGTTATATTCTCAAGACGGATTACTATGATATCCCGCCAAGTAACCCGGTAACAAATGCTAAGTCAGGGCGAGTACACACTTGAGCATACTGTAAACTTTCGACAGCTGAACTATATGAAACCGCTTTTATTTGATCGATCACATATTGGTTTCTAGGACATTGAAATTTCCCATATCTATCACCCTTGACTATGAGAGTAGGTGAAGACTTATAATTTTGTATGCTGTATTTCTTTAGAACTTTTTCTAAGTGTGCCTTTTGTGATAATCCTAAAACCCCTTTTCTTTATCTCGGTGAATCTCTATTCCTAAGACGAACGAAGCTTCACCAAGATTCTTCATATCAAACTTCGAGGACAAGAACTTTTTTATTTCTAGTAGTAGATTAACATCACTGCTAGCGAGCAAGATGTCATCCACATATAAGGCTAGGAAAATATATTTCCCATTCTTGAACTTTTCATAAACGCAATTGTCCTCTGCATTTTCTTGAAACCCAAACTTTCTTATTGTACTATCAAACTTCAAATACCACTGTCTTGAAGCTTGTTTTAATCCGTAAATGGATTTCTTCAGGCGGCATCCCATACGTTATTTTCTTTCCACAACAAAACCTTTAGGTTGTGCCATGTAAACATTTTCCTCCAGATCCCCGTTTAGGAACGTCGTCTTTACATCCATCTGATTTTATTCTAAATCGTAATGTGCTACAAGTGTCATTATGATTCTAAAAGAATCCTTACATGAGACTGAAGAAAATATCTCATTATAATCTATACCTTCTCTTTACGTGAAGTCTTTCGCCACAAGTCGTGCTTTGAATCTTTCTATATTCTTTTTGGCTTCTTGTTTGGTTTTGTAGACCCATTTACAACCTACTGTCTTGGCTTCTTTAGGAATTATTTCTAAGTCCCAAACTTCGTTGATTTTCATTTATTTCATTTCATCTACCATGGCTTCAAGCCACTTTGATGAGTGAGCGCTTCTCATGGCTTCTTCAAATGAGGTAGGATCACCCTCTATTTGAACTTCCTCACATTCATAAACTTCGTAGTCATCAGGAATGACTGATCTCCTGACTCTTTGAGACCTTCGAGGGGCCTCGTTAGATGGCGCTTGTTCTATATGAGGCTGTTGTTGCTCCTCCTCATGTGTGACAACAGGTTCTATGGGATCCTGAACGACAGGTTCCTCATGTTCATTCATTGTTGCCACAGGAGAGCTAACATCAGGAGTTGTTGCTACAGTGTCTTGCACTGTTGGTACAACAAGTAGCGTGAAGAATGGTTCCTGAACCATTGGAGTGGGCACGTATACTTGCTTCTCTTCCAAATTAATTTCTCGCACTACCATGGTCCCCTTGACCATATCATCCTCCAATAACACAGCGTGTCTCGTTTCTACAAACTTCATATGTCTGTCAGGATAATAGAAGTAATAACATTTTGACTTTTCTGGATAGCCAATGAAATGGCAACTGACTGTCTTAGAGTCTAGTTTCCCTATGTTTGGGTTAAAGCCTTTAGCCTCAGCTGGACAATCCCACACACGTAAATAGTTAAGTGAGGGTTCCTTTCCTGTCCACAACTCATGGTGTTTTGGGCACCGACTTGCTTGGCACTCGATTAAAAATATGAATGGCAGTTTTTAACGCCTCCATCCAAAAACTTATCGGTAGGGTAGAGTAACTTATCATGCTTCTCACCATATCTATTAAGGTACGGTTGCGTCTTTCAGCTACTCCATTTTGCTGAGGCTCGTCCGGTGTTGAATACTGGGCAACCATATCATTTTCCTATAAGAACCTTGCAAAAGGTCCAGGAACTTGGCCATATGGGTTGTGTTGACAGTAGTACTCTCCTCCACGGTCGGATCTTACTACCTTAGTCTTTAAGTTGTGCTGATTTTCTACTTCAGCCTTAAATATCTTAAATTTATCCAACACTTCCGATCTTTCCTTAATTGGATAAATATAGCCAAAACGAGAATAATCATATGTGAATGTTATAAATGAATTATAATCATCCACACTCTTCACAGGAAAAGGACCACAGATGTCTGTGTGAACTATTTTTAAAATTATTACGCTTTGTTTGGCATCTTTCTTTATTTTCTTAATATACTTTCCTTTTATACAATCAATGCATTGTTTCTAGATCTGAAAATTTTAAAGGCGGAAGAATTGATTTCTTAATCAATCGTTCTATTCTCCTCCTCAAAATATGGCCTAAACGACAGTGCCATAATTTCAAAGATGTATCATGAACTCTCTTTCGCTTATTACTTACATTCATAGACGAGGAAGAATTCTCATTCTCAGTGCTCACAGCATTCATATTCTTAGAAAGTGATAATAGATAAAGCTTGTCTTGTCGGAAGACAAGACCAACACACTTATTGTTATACACAATCCGACATTTGCCATTACCAAAATGACAATCATAACCATCATCGTCTAATCTTGAAACACTTATTAAGTTTCTACGCAAAGAGGGTACGTAAAGAATATCTTAAAGTTGTAGTCTAAAACCATCATCTAATTCTAGAGAGAGATCTTCAATGGCTTCAACTTCAGCTTCATCTTCAACTCCATTTGCAACTTTAATTCTTCTTTCTCCTCTTTGCAGGGTCCTCCTCGTACGGAATCCCTGTAATTAATTTGTAACATGAACAGTTGCACCTGAATCAATCCACCAAGTATATTTTGCATAACTTAAATACAAGGATTCATCTATGAATGTAATAAAATCCTCACCTCTCTTCAGAAGGCTCTTCAGGAAGTCTGGACAGTCCCTCTGATAATGTCCATGCTTCTTGCATCATTTACACTGATCCTTCTCAGCTTGAGCATTGTTGTTCTTCTGATAGTGGTCATTCTAAGGGGCTTTCCCTTGAGGTTTGCCATTCTTATTGAAGTTCTTCTTCTTGTTGTCCTTCACAAGGTTAGCAGAGTCACCCTGTGAGCTTTTTAGTCTCTCCTCTTCTTGAACACACATTGCAATGAGCTTCTCTATATCCCATTTGTCGGGCTGCATGTTGTAATTAACAATAAAAGTTCCGTATTCCTTAGGCAAGGAAGCAAAAACCAAATGAATCAGGAGCTCAACCTTGAGCCCCAAATCCATTGGCTTTAGCTTTGAAGACGTGTTGCTCATCTTCAGTATGTGCTCTTTGATACCACCACCAGTGTATTTCTTATTGAATAATTTCTTGATCAAAGTACTGGCATAAGCCTTTGAAGAGCCAATGAACTGACTCTCTATCTTCTTAAGATACTCTGTGGCGGTATCACAATCTAGGATAGTCCCTCTTATCGCATCTAAAATAGTGGATTTAGCCACCATCAAGCGCTTGTGGTTTGAAATATCCCATTTCTTGCGTTTGAGATAATATTTCATCCACACTTCTACATGATCTCGCTGCCGAGCAGTGAAATCAGCATCAGTCTCATTTTCTTCCCTCATCGGGTCCACTGGCTCAGTAGAACACGGGGAGGTAAGCGCTAGGTCATTTTCAGACAGCGCAAGTGCTAGTTCTTACTTCTCTCGCCATACTCTATAGTTGCCCCCTTCAAGAGGCGGTATGTGCGAGATAAAAGCTATTGGGTTGTCCTGAAAACCACCGGCAGAGAGAGTGAGAAAATTGACCTTAATTTAACGTTGGTCAAAATTAAAACATACAACATACTACTACACTAATTCTACATCATCGTTGGGCAGAAATAGAATTAATGCATGGAAAAACTTATGAATAAATATTATAATATTGCTATTATCAACGTTGGACAGAAAAATAATAATATCATAATTTACTGAATAAAATCTAACTGCTCTTCAAATTAAATTCTCCCATTGGTTCGAATTTAATTAGAAGATAATAAACTTTAACATTGCAGTGGAAACATGAAAAATTATTTATCTACTTTTTAGAAGTATTTTACTGTACTCATCTACTCTCTGTAAAAATTATCCCCTTGGTTCAAATTTTGGCAGACATTTTATCGTTGTTTTCGGACCACCGACGAGTAAATTTATATTTGCACATCTGGCTCGGATGGTGTGCTCGGAGGACACAAGAGTTTATACTGTTTTAGGCAGAACGTCCCTACATCCAGTTCACTGCTGCTCTTGTTACCGGCACTTGGTTTGCAGTAGGGGTTATAAACAGGCGAGAGAGGGAAACGATCCCAAGTCTTTGGTGGAAGGAGTGAACGAGTGCTGAGAGCTCGATTGCCGCTCAGCCGTGTGCTCGTGTTGTGCTCTTGTATTTTGATTTTGTGTTCCGCTCTCGATCCTCCCAGCGTGGGGCGCCCTGCTTCCCCTTTTATAGGCGACAGGAAAGCGCGGGTTATAGAGGAGGAAAAAGGAGAAGAACGAGAGAGAGAAGAATGCTTCCAGGGTCACCGGATCCTTCTTCTCCTTCATGCGGGTCCCGCCGATCCTGAAGATGTCAACAGGGATGGCGACGTGCCGTAGCCCTGTTCGTCACTAGAGCCATGCGCATGCGTCATCTACCGGTCATGGCGTTCCACTCTGTCTCGGTGGACGTCGTGGTGAACTAACGCGCCTGTCAGCGTCCGTACGAGGATTAGCCAGAACAGCATCGGCATGCCCGACACTGTAGATGACAGTGAAATACTTGCTGTCGAAAAATGATATTACGTGCTAATATTTCCACTAGCTTAAAAATCGCTAGTTGAAATCAAATTCAGCTCTAAACTTAGAAAAATGTCCAAGCTGTCAACAACCAGACATTGCTATATTTAGCAAATTATTTACAAAGATTAGGTTAAGGAGTGTAGTGCAATGATTCAATTTAGTAGTTCCATATGCCATCTTGAGTGTAGTGAAGCCAGTTTAGGTTTAGGAGCAACGGTTTGGTGGTGATCAGCGCTTTAAAATTCATGCGCGTCACATGTCTTGGGATGGTTGGTGCCATGAGAGCGGTCACCGCGTGGCCACCCCGCGCCGCCCCCATGACCGCATCCCACGCGATCAACCCGTGCCGCCATGCTGGGTCGATCGGGCCGCCTGGGCTTGGCTGAGGCCGGCCGCAGCGAGCCGCTAGCCCCGTGCTCTACTGCCCTGCCTTGTGCTGCCGCCATTGGTCCCGCCATGGCCGCACTGCGCTGCTATCGCATCGCCTCACTACCAACCGACCTTGCATCGTGATGCTGCCGCTACCGTAACATCGTCGTTGTGTCCACGCCTGTCTGTTGTAGCCCTGCACCGCTACCGGCCCAGTTCGAGGCCACCCCTGCCGCGCGCATGTGGTCGAGCCACTGTCGCCTTGTCATTTAAGACACTGCGGTCGCACGGGCCACGCCGATCGGACGCGGGCATGCCTTGTCCATAGCTCCTACGTGTGGGTGTCCTTATCGCCCTGACCGTGTCCCGCCAAGGCGAGGATGAGCCGAGCCAACCTGCCGTGCCCCATCACTCTCTCTTTGCTGCCGCCGTCGAGCCGTGCCATTAAATTCGTCAGGGAGAGACCACCTCAAGTCGATTCGTCACATTGTTGGCTCTGTTGCACAGCGGCCAAGCTACCCGTCCCCACCCAGCCTTGAATGACGCTCGGTCGAGCTCCAATTTTAGAGTTTCCCCGCCGCCGTGCCAATAAGGTCGTGTCTGGCCGCAGGTGTGGGCAACTCTCCCATCGTCCCTCCCGAGCCAATTCACCCGCACCACTAGTATCGTCTTGACTCCCTCTCCACCTTGCATGCCTTAGTCGAACCGCTACCGCCTCCCCTTCATCGCTGATGCGACCATGCCATCATGGTGCGCCACCGCATGGCTCGGCCGCACATGGCCAGCCTTCCTCCATCATCTTCTGCCCTAACTGTCACCTCGGCCTAGTCCATGGTAGCCTCCTGACACCCTCGCGCTAATCAATTAGGCCTGTAGCTACCCCAGCCCACCGGAATAGTGGCGCTGCCATCACAGATGGCAGCGCGCCGCTGTAGCCTTCCCCAGCTAGTCATGTCACCCTGCCCCATCGCTTGGCGTAGCCACTTGGGTTAGATATGGTGATCGACCCGTTAGGTGGCCCCACGTTGGTCCTAGGTGGCCGGCATAGGCGCTCGGTGCCGCCGCTCACCGCGCCGCCGTGCACTGAGTCACCAGGGGTGCGCGTGGGTGAATTAGGGAAAAGCTAGGGGGTTAAGTGAGAAGTTATGAGAGAGGGGGAAATAGTGTTAGTACTTAGTTGTAATTCAGGAGAAGTGCAATGTCTATTTTGCAAAAACATCAGCGCGCGCACGGTTTCCCCGTCACGGGCCGTCTCTGCGTGGGCTAACGTCGCATGGGCTACACCGTGGGCCGCTACGCGCTCACGCACACGCGCGCTGCATCGCGTGGGCCGCGTGGGAGAATTTGTTTTTCTTTTTCATAAGGAATTAGAATTAGGTTTCTAATATAATTTTTAACTAATCTTTGGTAAATCAAATAAAATTATGTAGGTGTCCAAAAATTATGAAACAAATTTTGTTAAGTTCCTAAAATTGTGCTCTATCTGTTAGTGTACTTAGTTGATATATATACATGTTGATACTAGGAGCTATTAAATTATTTGAAATATTGTTAGGAGAATTATTATAGGAATTTTTGTGGTAAATTGGTGATAGCTTTAGTCCTAAAAATTGCATAGCAGCATCGTGGTATTATTATGTGCTCACTGTAATTTTTGTAGCTTTAGAATAGACTAAACATAAGGGTAGTTAAATGTTCTTTGTTTCAAATATACATTAAATTATTAGTAGAAATAAAGATATATCCGTCATTTGTAAAGCTAGGTGTTTGTTAGTTGAACCCAACACTTTGCTTGGTAAAGATGATAGTTAGTTTAGTGCCTTAGTCATTAGGGCTAGCTTAGTAGCTTAGTATGCGTATTCTTATTTTAAGATTTGCTGTTGCATAAATACTAAGTGTTGCATCATCATCGCATGCATGTAGAGAACAAGTTGGTGGAGTTCGTGACCACCGAAGAGCAGGAGTACGAGGAGGTAATCGAGGAGTACGAGGAAGAGGTTCTCATATAGGAGGAAGCCCCACAGCCACCGACGACTGACATAGCTGATAATCCGCCTGCCCAAAGCAAGCCCCGGTGCATAACCCTTATTTTGAATAATTACTGGATATATATATATGTGATGTGCATTTACGTTATTGGATTTACATTGAAACTATAGGCATAGATAAACCTACCTATGAGTTTTACTAGCATAGGTCGAGTAGCTGCTATGCTTAGGCTATTGGTAGCGTGAGTAACCTATCGTTACTCACAATAGGTGATTATTATTATTACTCTCATGATAAAATGTTGAAAGGAAATGGAGACCGGGTAGGGATATGGTACGGGTATTGGTGGGTGTAATAGGTTGTGTCCCGCGGCCAACGGGGCATAGCTTGGTTACACTGTTTTCCCTATCCATGTCGGTTAAGGACCGTCCGTTGCTGTGGATGGTAGTCAGGTCACAGACTTATTATCCTGAGCACAAACTTGCTTATGGGAGCGGGAAGGCTCGTTGCTCTCTTGTTATGGGTTCCGGCTCTTTCCGGACCGACTGATTGGAGGCGGGGATGGTGTAGGTCTAAGGACCACACTGAGTCCTGGGCTCAGGAATGGGGCTTGGAGTCCAAGTTTGCACGCGGACCTAGATCCCTTGATAGGAGAGTGGTGAGTTGGTCTTGCTTGTGCTTGGGGTACAAGCAGGGCTTGTGTTCCAGGGTACCTAGCTAGGATACATTGGTTCATGAATCGCCGTGTGATACGATACGACTTGGCTATGGTCTAACACCATAGTAAGAACTGGAAGATGAAAGGGGATGAATGGATTTGATTGCTCAACTCCTACTTGAAAGTAGAACAGGTGCTTACATAGTGTCGGGTTCGTAAGCCTGGGGTCCCTCGCAGACCGGCTTCCACGCCCAGGCTCAGCCCAAGCAGACAGCACGCAACTCATGGGCCAGCCCAAGAGTCTAAAAACAACAGGCCAGAAGGGCGGTCCAGTCACCGACTGGAAGGTCTGGCCGAGGAGGAACAACGCTCGCTTATCGACTACTTTGGCCCACCTCTCCGACCAGAGCGCTCACTTCGGACTCCATTCGCCTTCGACAGCCTCTCCGATCAGAAGGCCTGGCCCAAGGACTACTTTCGACTCCGACCCCGTGTCTCCGACTGGGGTTCACAGAAGCCCTACTCACCGCTCTTCTCTGACTGGCGCAACCAGAGCCGACTAGGACCAACCGACTGGGGATGCCCGCTCGGAAAGGACCTGGGAACAAACAGAGAAAGCAAGGCAGGGTGCACAAATCAAACCATGATACCAGGGACCATACCTTGTACGCCTGCAGGAACAGTACTCTGCAACCTCCCTGACACACACAGTGTTGTAGGCGCCGACATTTTCCCTACAGTATTGTGGGCGCCATTGACTCCCATACGGTAAGGCTCCCCGCACATGCCTCTGGGCATCCACAGTGTTGTGGGCGCCGGAATTACCGTACTGAGTAAACATGGTGAAAACCCCTCACATGCCTCTGGGCATCAACAGTATAGCATATCCCAACATCTGCCATACCCGAACAAGACGACATAACCTCACACATGCATCTGACATTCTATAGTGACATCAATAGTGTTGTGGGCGCCTACCATTATCCTGCACCCGTCGGCGTGGGCAACAAGGCTTAGAAGCATTCGTACTCTTTCCCTCACACTTGTAAGGCCATCATCTTCATCTATAAAAGGGGATACGCTCTCTCCCAATAGACCTGGTTGAGTCAAATCGTAAAAAGTTGATTCAGGCTCAGTCCCTTTAGATTCATTAGATCGACCAAGTTCACTAGTCCACAACCGTAGAACCGCTGGGTTCGAACCTCAAGTGCACGCTTGAACACTTAGCTCATAGCGAAGCTCCTGTCGCTGTCGGCCCTTCCGACCGGAGCCGACTGGACCTCTTGTACACCCCATCATTCTCCTTCTCGTTTGTAATCCCACTGCAGACTTCGAGCACCTAGGCTTAGGAATAAAGTCACCGACTGACTCAAACTGGATGTAGGGCACGTTGCCTAAACCAGTATAAACCATGTGTCATTGAGTGGTAGGCCACCTCCGATCACAACGTACGGCAAAACTACAAATATTTACGTGTTGGTCACTTTCTGCAAGGACACATAGAATGGTTAGCTAATGAACTAATCAAGATTGCTAATAAAACACATACATAAGGATTTACTACTAGTAATGCTTTTCGCAAAAAGGAATCCCAATAAACCATAAAGCTTATCTTATCCTTTGAAGTCAGGAAATTATTCCCACTAATCGGGTAAGTCTTACGAGTACATTGTGTACTCAGGGTTTATTTACCCCTATTGTAGGTGCAGCTTGAGGAGTGGCTGTTGTGTGGAGGATTCTTTTGGTGGGCATAGACGGATCCTTGTATCTTATCGTTAGATGTTTATTTCAATTCCGCTGTTTAAATTGCGCACTCTGAACTTGGTATTATAATGATGTATTTTCGAGAACTCTTCTTGTATGAAATGGACTAAGTATTGCAAACTCGTTCTCATTATTGGATTCCGGATGAAAAACGTGGATTGTTTGAGTTTTCCCTTGGGGTGGGCTCAACGGAACCGCCTAGTGTAGCTTATTTTCGGGGTGCTTAGTGTCTAGTGGAAGATGAGTGCCTCCAAAGGTGTGTTATTTCGGGTAGTTCAGCCACACTAAAGTGGTTGGTGGCGGTATGGGTCCTTGAGGTCATGCGAGATGGAGCCTGCGACCTTGGGCGAGACAAAAACCGGGTCCTTGGGGTCGGGCGAGACGGAGCCCGCACCCAAGGGGTCAACCGAGATGGAAACCGCGTCCTTGGAGTCATGTGAGACAGAGCCCACGCCCAAGGGGTCAGGCGAGATAGAACCTGCGTCCTTGAGGTCAGGCGAGACGGAGCCCACGGCCTTAGGGCCGGGTGAGATCTTTTAATATGTCTCGAGACATCTAGGGAAGTCAGCGTGGGCGCTAACTTCCTTGCTTTGGGTATCCCTAATATTGATGCCCGATAGTAGCCCCCGAGTGAGGCTCGACCCCTTGCTGTTGTCGGGGTTAGGTTTCACTAAAGATCGAGGAGACGATAGCGAAACTAGTAAGAGAAAACGTTTTTTGTTTCAGAAACATTATTCTTAGTTTTTGTACGTACCCCCTCCCTAGGATCCGAGCCATCGTCCTACGACCGCGTATTCGGTCTCCTTGCGAGTCCAACTTCCCTCGAGCCCCTGCACGTTGAATGCATCCGGTCGAGGGGTTAGCTCGTCTTTGTGATCATCATCCCTCAAGCGTTATTTTTTATAAAATGGAGGGGCTAAGCCGTGCCATGTTTTTCCTCGATGGACGAAACATGGTGCTCGGTGAGCTGTTAACGGGCTAGTCCAAGTGGGGCCCCAGCTTCCCGTTCGTGGGGGTCTGGCATGGGTTAGCTGGTGACCTGTGGCAGAACCTCCTAAATTATAGGGCCCGCATGCATCTGTCACTGTCCAGCGACCTTTGACATCTATGCATATGTTCCCGATAACTTAAGAAGACTGTCGGGTGTCCTCGGGGAACCCCGAATCATCCACGATTTCCGAGCAGGATCACATTACAGAGTCATTGCAGTATTACAATATTTATTCAAATATCTATACCAGAGTAAATCAGCGGAAGTCTTACAATAACATAGTTTACAAACCATACAACTAAGTTCGATAAATAATACAAACCAAAGTAGTGGAGTGGCATTATAACATATTACAGAACACACAAATAAGTTGCCCTGCCCAAGAGCCACACATTTACTTATCGTCATCGCACTGAACAACAGTCATGCAGCATGATCCAAAATAGATCTGCTCATGAGCCTCACCTGCAACAAGGGTCAACGAACCCTGAGTACAAAAGTCCTCAACAAGACTTAACCGAAATAAGAATTAATAATACGCAGGAATGTAGGCTCAGGGATTCAAGGTATGGCTTTAGCAATAATCAAAGTTCTTTTGCGTAAAAGCTTTTTAACAAAATTCTCATATCAACATTTATAACTTCATAAGATCATATACAAAGCTGACATGATCCGTATTGAGATCATGAAACTTCATAACCAGCACCTTCAGAAACCATCCTCAAGTTCCAGTTATTTATCTACGATGATGAACAGAGAAGTGAGTCTCCATAACCGAGCAGCAACGACGATTCGAACCGATTATAAACCCAGCTGGGAATTCCAGACCACACGATATATGCAGGTCCCTGACTTACATATATCAGCCTACCCTCGCATCCTCTAAAACAAGAACGGGTCCGCGCCACCCGAGAATACAGTACTCCACCAATCTAGCCCATTGCCACGTGGGTACACGCTATTCCCGCCATCTCTCCACTCCCAGTGCGCGAGTAGCCATTCTCGTAATAGAATAACCAAGTTAAGGCTTACCGGAGTATGTGGTTAGTACTACAAAGTCTCACCGCACACAGTTCAACAACGGTACGGACCTTAACCGACACAGGCGGAAAGAACCCGCTCACAAGATCTCAATGTCTTGTGGCTCACACACACCGAGTCCGCCCGGTCTAGATTTATCACTTCACATGCTCATATTTCATGATCACATAAGTAACCAAGCGTAACCAAAGATCCATTTGAAACTTGCAGGTGACAGGTAATCACCTGATTTTTATTTATCTAAGCATGACTAAGCATAACTAGCCATATACGAATTAAAACTGGTAACAAGGTAGATATGGAAAAACAAGGTTGGTAATGCACCAATTAGGTTTTCACTTAACTCCTAATCACTTAATGCAGTAAAGAAAAGCAAAAGTGAAATCAATTTGTAAAACACAAGGTAGGTTTAAATGCATCCGGGGCTTGCCTTCGTTGACGGAAAAATCTGGATCCAGAGTCGCACCACAATTATCAAACTCGACCTCAACAGGCGGATCAACCTCCTCAACTACTTGATTAACTACCACGTGCTCACCTTCGTTCACTACACGCAGTAACAATGCCATATTTAACATGATGCGAGATACAAAATATGATGCTCGATGATGGATGCAAAAGTTAACAACTTGAATACAACTTTCCTTCGCGATACAGTTACAAGTCAAACTAACTAAACCTTTTCATAACACCTAATTCAATTGCCAAGGATCATTATCAACTAATGACCCAAGGACATCACTCAATCCAAAATTCAAACAAAACCAAAATCACTAAAGCTTACTATTTGCTTTTATGAATTAATTAATTAATTAATTAAGAATTATGAAATAAATCAACTGGTTCCAATTGACCTCAAAATTTTTGTAAATGTTCATCACATGATAACTAAATGGCAAAACAATTTTCATAATTTTTGGATACATAAATAAGCCTAGAAAAATCATGGAAACTCATTTATTAATTAATTGAGCAATTTTTATCATATTCAAAAATACTGAAAAACAACATTTCATATTTTTCTTAAATAATATACATCACATAGAGGTCACACAAAAATTTTTATAATTTTTGAAGCTCTAAATAAATCTACACAAAAATAACAAATTACAACACTTCAATCATTTCTAAAAAAGGAAAAATTCATTTTCAAATCACCCGCTCACACAAACAACTCGAGAAGAATCAGGAACTCACACAAACAACTCAGAAGAACCAGGAACTCACACAAACAACTCGGAAGAACCAGAAACTCACACAAACAACTCGGAAGAACCAGGAACTCACACAAACAACTCGGAAGAACCAGGAGCTCACCCCGAACACGTTGGAGTCAAAGGCCGAGCCGAAGGAGCAACAACAAGGAGGTTCGACGAGCTGAGCAAACATGGCGGAGCAAAACATCGTCGGCGGCGGAGTTCCGGCGACTGCGGTGGTCAAAACGAGCAATCAACAAGATGTTAAGAACCACGACATCGAGATGAAGTTGAAGCAAAGCTTTTCAAGGTTTGAGGCAGACCGTAGCGCGCTGGCCACGGCAACGCGGTCGCGACGGTAAGGTTGCCGGTCGCGAGGAAGAAGAGCGCGCACAGCAGTTTCCCGGCGAAGTCAAGCCACAAAAGCAGGTCGGTTGGATGTCCAAGGAGCAGGCAGAGCCGTGACGGGCTATAGCTGCGACTGGCAAGCACTAAGACGATGGCGCAAGCTCAACGGAATTAGGTGGTGGCGACGGCAAAAGCAGAGGAAGAAGAAAGGAGATGAACGGCGATGGCTCAGGCTAAATAGCGCGGCTTAGAAGCAAAGAGAAGCCACGCGGAAGCCTTCATCGCGCCAGCGCGACGCCAAGGACGGCCACGACGCGCCTGGAACGCCGAAGAAGATCACCGGCCATGTAGCTTAGGCAGTGAACACTGTTCACATGAATTACAGAATTGCCATTCGTTTAAAATTCCAAATTACTCCCAAATTTGTATAACAACTCAAAAATCTCCAAAAATAAAAGTTGTTCAAAATCAAAAGTTCTACAACTTTTCTTTTATAACCATACCCAAATTCGATCTACATTTTGAAATTCAAATTTGAATTAAAAAATAGGACATTTAAAGAATTACGCCTTTTCAAATTACTCCAAATTTTTCTAAACAACTTTGAAAACTCTAAAAACAAACATTGTACAACTCAACAAGCTCTACATTTTTGCTTTAAGGCTCAACCCCAAAATGTGCTTCGATTTTGAAATGGGTTTTCCAGGTCAAAACTTAAAGGCCGAAATTAGGGTTTTCGAAAATCCCAATCCAAACAAAACTTGGAACATGATTCAAATACTACAAGGCAACACTTATAACACAAATATAAACTTGTTTTAGTGAATGCATATCAAAGTTCTCAATATGACCAAATGCTTTGCAATACATATGATGACATGGCAGTTTTAGTATTTATAACACCCGGGGTGTTACAACCCTTCCCCCTAATAGAAATCTCGTCCTGAGATTCAAAGTCATAGGGTAAGTAATGGGAAAGGAAATGTGTCAATCCAAAAATATCCAAAACTTGTCCATAAAACAGTTGAGGTTCCTTTACAATCATGGTTCACAATAACAGAGCAAACTAACATTATTCTATAATGACGCAAGAAACTCTAGAAACTTTTCTAACAAATAATCCTCAGATTCCCAAGTAGCTTCTTCTTCTGAATGTTGATTCCATTGTATCTTGTAGAACTTTATTGTCCTCCTTCGAGTAACACGATCTTTCTGATCCAACACTCGGATAGGATATTCTGAATAGGTCAGATCCGGTTCAAGTTCCACTCCTTCAACTTCAACATTCTGCTCAGGCACTCGGAGACACTACTTCAATTGAGAAACATGGAACACATCATGTACAGCTGATAAATGTTTTGGTAATTTCAAGTGGTACGCCACTTTTCCATACCTCTCTAAAATTTGAAATGGTCCAATATATCGAGGTGCCAACTTGCCTTTAACACCAAAATGGGTAACTCCCTTCATTGGTGATACCTTTAGATATACAAAATCTCCTTTATTAAACACCAATGGTCTACGTCATTTATCCGCATAACTCTTTTGTCGGGACTGAGCTATCTTCAAATTACTTTGTATTTGCCTAACCTTGTCTTCTGTTTCTTCCACAAGGTCAACCCCAAAGAACCTTCTTTCTCCAGGCTCAGACCAACTCAGCGATGTTCTGCACCTACGACCATAGAGTGCTTCAAATGGAGCCATTCTAATGCTTTCCTGATAACTATTGTTGTATGAGAACTCGGCCAAAGGTAAGCATTCGTCCCACTTATTGGAATAGTTAAGGACACAACACCTTAACATATCTTCAAGCATTTGATTGACTCTTTCAGTCTATCCATCAGTCTATGGATGATAAGGTATACTATACAGGAGCTTGGTTCCCAACGAAGAATGCAATTGTTTCCAAAAACTGGAGACAAACTGTGTACCCCTATCTGACACAATGGTCTTTGATACCCCATGGAGACTCACAATTCGCTCTAAATACATCTTGGCATACCATATTGTGGGATATGTATTCTGGACTGGAAGAAAATGTGCTGACTTGGTTAGTCGATCTACAATAACCCATATTGAGTCAAATCCCTTTGATGTCTTGGGTAGATCAACAATAAAGTCCATACTAATGCCCTCCCACTTCCAAGCTAGAATAGGCAATGGTTGTAATTCTCCAGCAGACCTCAAATGTATAGCTTTCACTTTCTAACAAGTATCACACTTTGCTATATATCTTGTAATATCTATCTTCATTTTGGTCCACCAAAATCTTTGTTTCAAGTCATGGTACATCTTGTTGCTCCCCGGATGGATAGATAACCTAGTAGCATGTGCTTCTTCAAGAATTAACTGCCGCAACTCAGGAACTTTTGGTACCACCAGGCGATCCTTGAACCAAAGCACACCTTCATCATCTATGGTGAAGCATTCCACTTTTCTATTCCTGACTCTTTCCTTGATATGGGCTACACCCTTGTTTTCCTTCTGAGCAGCAATAATCTGGTCTCGAATATTGGCTTCAACAATTATGTTGGTCAAGCTACCTTGTTGAATTACCTCTACATTCAACTTCTCCATTTCTTGACATAAAGTCAAACCCATTGTTCTCACTGCCAGACAATTGCAATAACTTTTGCGACTGAGGGCATCTGCAACCACATTTGCTTTATCGGGGTGATAATGTACTTCCAAGTCATAATCTTTAATCAATTCTAACCATCTTCTTTGTCGCATGTTTAATTCTGACTGAGTAAAGATATGCTTTAAGCTCTTGTGGTCTGTATAAATATGGCACGTATTACCAAGCAGGTAATGCCGCCAAATCTTCAAAGCATGGACCACAGCTGCTAACTCCAGATCATGAGTCGGATAGTGTTCTTCATGTTGCTTAAGTTGCCTGGATGCATAGGTAATGACTCGGCCTTCTTGCATCAACACACATCCAAGACCAATACCTAAAGCATCACAATAAACATCAAACGGCTTCTCGATATCAGGTTAGGCTAATATTGGTGAAGTGGTCAACAGTCTCTTCAAAGTCTGGAAAGCCTCTTCACAATCAGATGACCAGGCAAACTTGAGTTGGTTCTTCAATAACTCAGTTATGGACTTTGATACTTTAGAGAAATCTGGAATAAACCGACGGTAATACCCCGCCAATCCCAGAAAACTCTGAACTTGATGAACTGTGGTTGGCGGTTTCCAATCAAGCACATCCTTCACTTTGCTTGGATCAACTACAACGCCTTCAGCTGACAAAACATGTCCAAAAAATTGTACTTCCCTAAGCCAAAAATCACACTTGCTGAACTTAGCATAAAGTTGATGTTCTCTTAAGCGAGTCAGAATAATTCTAAGATGTTCCGCATGTTCTTCCTTATTTTTGGAATACACTAAGATGTCATCAATAAACACTACTACAAACTTGTCTAGCTCAGGCATGAATACTGAATTCATCAGATACATTAAATGAGCTGGAGCATTTGTCAAACCAAAAGACATTACCAAGTATTCATATAATCCATATCTTGTGGTAAATGCCGTTTTGGGAATATCTTAGGCTTTATCTTGATTTGGTGATAACCTGACCTCAAATCTATCTTGGAGAAAACTTTGGCACCGGCCAGTTGATCAAAAAGCAAATCTATCCGAGGTAAGGGATACTTATTCTTGATGGTCACTTCATTCAACGGACGATAGTCAACATATAACCTCAGGGTCTCATATTTCTTTTTCACAAAAATTGCCGGACATCCCCAAGGTGAAGAACTAGGTTGGATAAACCCTTTTTCAATCAATTCTTGCAACTGAGTCTTCAACTCGGCCAATTCCTTAGGTGGCATCCTATAAGCTCTCCGAGAAATCAGAGTTGTTCCAGGTTGCAACTCTATGTTAAACTGGACATCCCTATTAGGTGGTAGACCGGGTAAATCTTCAGGAAACACATCAGGAAATTCACACACTACCGGGATATCTCTAATCTCTTTGATGGCACTTGCACAAACTTTGCCCACTGATCGTCTTAAGGTTGGAAGTTGGATGAGAAGTTGAGAATTACTATCTGACAAACTCACCCTTATAGTTCTATTCAAAGCATCTATAACAGCTTTATGCTGATACATCCAATTCATTCCCAATATTACATCTATATCCTGATCCTTAAGGATAATCATGGTAGTGGGAAAAATATGCCCACCCAGGTTTATAGGTACCTGGTATACCATTTCCTTAGTACACAGACGTCCCCCGGGCGACTGTATAAAGAAACTTTCCTTTGTTGCCCCAATTAAAATTTCATACTCCACGACAAATGTTCTATTGATGAATGAATGCGATGCGCCAGAATCAAAAAGTATAACTGTAGGATGATTGGCAACAGGAAACATATCCATCATCACTAGCTCCCCTTCCGGAATTTCCCCAGCTTGAATATAGAACACCCATCCTATCTTCCTTTCATCTTTGCCTTTCTGAGCATTCTGATTGTTATTCTTGTTCTGTGACTGACCCGGTTGTTGATTGACAGGGGCCTTCTAATAATTTGGATTAGACTGCCTTGGATACGGACATTCCCTCGAGAAATGACCAGGCTTGCCACAATTGAAACGGGGATACTTATGACCCTGGGGTGTTGAAGCAGAAACCCCAGAAGCATTTGTCGGTTGTGGATTCTGATAAGGGGTAGCAGGGCAGACATTTGATTGATGACCGGCTTGAAACTGCGGCGGACGATAAGGAGGATGATTATGATTTACTGGATGATAAATCACCCTCTGCCTCTTTGGATTTCCCCCAAAAGATCCAGACAGCATACTCTTTTTCTTCTTGAGCTCCTTATGCTGCCGATACTTTGCATCTGAAGCAATTGCAATATTCACTGCCTCATGATAAGTGACATTAGTACAAGTTGTCATCATAGTCTGTAATTTGGTATTCAGACCCCTCATGAACCATTTCTTTTTCTTGGCATCGGTGTTGACATGTTCTGATGCATACTGCGACAGATAATTGAATCTTCCCACATACTGCATAACCGTCTGATCCTCTTGCTTCAAAGCAAGGAATTCATCCAGCTTCATAGTCATAACTCCCTCAGGGATATAATGGGCTCTGAAAGCAGTACGAAACCCTGTCCAAGTTAACAGAACACCTGCGGGTTGTATGGCCATAAGATTTGCATACCAAGCACCGGCTGCACCTCTAAGTTGCTGAGCAGCAAGGACTGGTTTCTGAAACTCCGTGCATGGAATAAGATCAAATTTCTGCTCCATGGTTCGAAGCCAATCGTCAGCCTCCAGTGGTTCATCGGCCTTGGTGAACACCAGTGGTCTTGTGTCTGTAAAATCAACATATGTAGCCTCCTGTCTATTATGATGGCGACCACGATTTCCTTGCACCTGATTCTGATTAGTTTGAGCCATCTCATGAAGCAAACGAGAAATTTCAACCATCACATTAACAAGTGCGGCTATAGCATCAGCTAGGTTTGTTGGAACTAGTGGCGGATCTGGAATACCGTCCTCATCTTGTGAAGTACCAGGAATATGCGAACCCCGCGTACGACGCATCTGCTCATAACAAACCAAACTTTACTCACAAGTCTTTACTGAATTGCAACAAAAGCTTACTCCAGACACATTACATAGGGTTTACTAACATAAACACAAACCCGCATCTAAACAAAACTACAACCTCAACTAGAACTGACTATTATACAACTTTACTCGTCTTCTTGATCACTTCAAACTTCGGGCTCGGTATCCATTCCGGAAATATTACCGCCTTCATTATCACTCTCATCGATCATTACTAATTCTTCAGGATCTTCTTCTTCCTCCTCTTCCAATTCACTACCATCAGCAAGGATAACACCTGGGTCCATTGCATCAGCTTCAGGTTCATGATTTGGATCTAGGAGATTACTTAGCCTATGACCTTCCTCATGCAGATAAGTATTATGTTCTTCTAAATCTTCCACATAGAATTCTAACTCATGAGTTCTAGCTCTAGCTACATTCTCTCTATGCCAAGCTTCATTTCTTCCCTCCACCGTACGAACTAACATACGTTCGCAGTTCCTGTGAGCGGTGGTAAGACGTCTTAATTGCTCCTGTAATCTGCCCACCTGGATAACGTCCATAGCCCTATCTCTAGTAGCTTGTCCTAACTCTGTAGAAATCCTCTGTATCTCTGCCTGGGGATCAGGCCTAGAATTGCTACTGCTAGCACCGTCATTCCTAGAGGCAAGTTGATGGCGAGGAACTCCTTTGGGTCCAGTGGACTTACGGGGTGTCTTCTTGGTACGAGTCGTACTATTGGAAGCAAGATCAATCCCAGTAAGACAAGCTGACAATAGTCTCAAGAGCAGCAAGGGTGGACTACACAACACAACTCATACACACTACCCACCCTGACTCAGAGACGAAGGAAGTAACAAGTGAATTAATTATGATGCATGAATCGTTCTTACGAACAAAAATAGCAAAGCTTATAACGAACATAAACAACATTTGTTTTTATATAGGGCATAGTAAGATTACTACTCCACCACACAAAACCTTTTTAATCAAATAAGGAATGGTGAGAAAGAAATAAGATAAGTCAGAAGCAATTTGGACCAAATTAACAAGTTAAGTTTAGTCATCCCAAATCATTTTGAAGTTTTCGTAAACCAATACAACAAAAACTTTGTAACAATCGCTCTGATACCATTCTGTGGCAGAACCTCCTAAATTATAGGGCCCATATGTATCTGTCACTGTCCAACGACCTTTGACATCTATGCATATGTTTCTGATAACTTAAGAAGACTATAGGGTGTCCTCGGGGAACCCCGAATCATCCACGATTTTTGAGCAGGATCACATTACAGAGTCATTGCAGTATTACAACATTTATTCAAATATCTACACCTGAGTAAATCAACAGAAGTCTTACAATAACATAGTTTACAAACCATTTGTTTCAAACCATACAACTAAGTTCGATAAATAATATAAACCAAAGTAGTGGAGTGGCATTATAACATATTACAGAACACACAAATAAGCTGCCCTGCCCAAGAGCCACACATTTACTTATCGTCATCGCACTGAACAACAGTCATGCAGCACGATCCAAAATAAATCTGCTCATGAGCCTCACCTACAACAAGGGTCAACGAACCCTGAGTACAAAAGTACTCAACAAGACTTAACCGAAATAAGAATTAATAAAACACAGGAATGTAGGCTCAGGGATTCAAGGTATGGCTTTAGCAATAATCAAAGTTCTTTTGCGTAACAGCTTTTTAACAAAATTCTCATATCAACATTTAAAACTTCATAAGATCATATACAAAGCTGACATGATCCGTATTGAGATCATGAAACTTCATAACCAGCACCTTCAGAAACCATCCTCAAGTTCCAGTTATTTATCTACGATGATGAACAGAGAGGTGAGTCTCCATAACCGAGGAGCAACGATGATTCGAACCAATTATAAACCTAGCTGGGAATTCCTGACCACACGATATATGCAGGTCCCCGACTTACATATATCAACCTACCCTCGGATCCTCTAAAACAAGAACGGGTCCGCGCCACCCGAGAATATAGTACTCCACCAATCTAGCCCATTGCCATGTGGGTACACGCTATTCCCGCCATCTCTCCACTCCCAGTGCGCGAGTAGCCATTCTCGTAATAGAATAACCAAGTTAAGGCTTATCGGAGTATGTGGTTAGTACTACAAAGTCCCACCGTATACAGTTCAACAATGGTACGGACCTTAACCGACACAGGCGGAAAGAACCCGCTCACAAGACCTCCATGTCTTGTGGCTCACACACACCAAGTCCGCCCGGTCTAAATTTATCACTTCACATGCTCATATTTCATGATCACATAAGTAACCAAGCGTAACCAAAGATCCATTTGAAACTTGCAGGTGATAGGTAATCACCTGACTTTTATTTATCTAAGCATGACTAAGCATAACTAGCCATATACGAATTAAAACTGGTAACAAGGTAGATATGGAAAAACAAGGTTGGTAATGCACCAATTAGGTTTTCACTTAACTCCTAATCACTTAATGCAGTAAAGAAAAGCAAAAGCGAAATCAATTTGTAAAACACAAGGTAGGTTTAAATGCATCCGGGTCTTGCCTTTGTTGACGGAAAAATCTGGATCTGGAGTCGCACAACAATTATCAAACCCGACCTCAATAGGCGGATCAACCTCCTCAACTACTTGATTAACTACCACGTGCTCACCTTCGTTCACTACATGTAGTAACAATGCCATATTTAACATGATGCGAGATACAAAATATGATGCTCGATGATGGATGCAAAAGTTAACAACTTGAATACAACTTTCCTTCGCGGTACAGTTACAAGTCAAACTAACTAAACCTTTTCGTAACACCTAATTCAATTGCCAAGGATCATTATCAACTAATGACCCAAGGACATCACTCAATCAAAAATTCAAACAAAACCTAAATCATTAAAGCTTACTATTTGCTTTTATGAATTAATTAATTAATTAAGAATTATGAAATAAATCAACTAGTTTCAATTGACCTCAAAAGTTTTGTAAATGTTCATCACATGATAACTAAGTGGCAAAACAATTTTCATAATTTTTGGATACATAAATAAGCCTAGAAAAATCATGGAAACTCATTTATTAATTAATTGAGCAATTTTTATCATATTCAAAAAGTACTGAAAAACAACATTTCATATTTTTCTTAAATAATATACGTCACAGAGAGGTCACATAAAAAATTTCATAATTTTTAGAGCTCTAAATAAATCTACACAAAAATAACAAATTATAGCACTATTCAATCATTTCTGAAAAAGGAAAAATTCATTTTCAAATCACCCGCTCACACAAACAACTCGAGAAGAACCAGAAAATCACACAAACAACTCGGAAGAACCAGAAACTCACACAAACAACTCGGAAGAACTAGGAACTCACACAAACAACTCGAAAGAACCAGGAACTCACACAAACAACTCGGAAGAACCAGGAACTCACCAAACAACTCGGAAGAACCAGGAACTCACACAAACAACTCGGAAGAACCAGGAACTCACACAAACAACTCGGAAGAACCAGGAACTCACACAAACAACTCAGAAGAACCAGGAACTCAGACAAACAACTCGGAAGAACCAGGAACTCACACAAATAACTTGGAAGAACCAGGAGGTCACCCCGAACGCGTTGGAGTCAAAGGTCGAGCCGAAGGAGCAACAGCAAGGAGGTTCGACGAGCTGAGCAAACACGGCGGAGCAAAACGTCGTCGGTGGCGGAGTTCCGGCGACTGTGGTGGTCAAAACGAGCAATCAACAAGATGTTATGAACCACGACATCGATACGAAGTTGAAGCAAAGCTTTTCAAGGTCTGAGGCAGACCGTAGCGCGCTGGCTATGGCAACGTGCTCGCGATGGTAAGGTTGCCGGCCGCGAGGAAGAAGAGCGCGCACAGCAATTTCCCGGCGAAGTCAAGCTACAAAAGCAGGTCGGTTGGATGTGCAAGGAGTAGGCGGAGCCATGATGAGCAAGGCGACGGCGCAAGCTCAACAGAATTAGGCGGTGGCGACGGCAAAAGCAGAGGAAGAAGAAAGGAGATGAACGGCGATGGCTCAGGCTAAATAGCGTGGCTTAGAAGCAAAGAGAAGCCACACAGAAGCCTTCATTGCGCCAGCGCGACGCCAAGGACGGCCACGACGCGTCTGGAACGCCGAAGAAGATCGCCGGCCATGTAGCTTAGGCGGTGAACACTGTTCATAGGAATTACAGAATTGCCATTCGTTTAAAATTCCAAATTACTCCCAAATTTGTATAACAACTCAAAAATCTCCAAAAATAAAAGTTGTTCAAAATCAAAAGTTCTATAACTTTGCTTTTATAACCATACCCAAATTCGGTCTACATTTTGAAATGCAAATTTGAATTAAAAAAGGGGACATTTAAAGAATTACGCCTTTTCAAATTACTCCAATTTTTTCTAAACAACTTTGAAAACTCCAAAAACAAACTTTGTACAACTCAACAAGCTCTACATTTTTGCTTTAAGGCTCAACCCCAAAATGTGCTTCGATTTTGAAATGGATTTTCCAGGTCAAAACTTAAAGGCCAAAATTAGGGTTTTCGAAAATCCCAATCCAAACAAAACTTGGAACATGATTCAAATACTACAAGGCAACACTTATAACACAAATATAAACTTATTTTAGTGAATGCATATCAAAGTTCTCAATATGATCAAATGCTTTGCAATGCATATGATGACATGGCAGTTTTAGTATTTATAACACCCGGGGTGTTACATGACCGACTCTAGATTTTTAGTGGCCAATCCATATAGTTCTCAGGTCCGTTCGACCGGTCCCAAGGGCTTGTTGCCTTTCTTCGAGGAAAAACCATGGACTGGGAATCAACCAAGACTCAAACGTGGGACGGGATGCCCGCGGTGCTCGTGCGCCTAGGTACTGGCCGCTAGTGGGCCCATCCCATTCCACCCCTCACTCTAAGGGCGCCCCGGAGCGGCTATGAACCCATCCTACGGTCCCTCCCACGGTGGAGAGAGCTTGTGGCAGTTCTTGTTACTCTGGACGAGACGGGGCACTAGGTCCCCGACGTTGAAGGCCCAACCCCGCACTCGATGGCTGTGGTACCAGCGTAATGCTTACTGGTACTTGATCGAGCGGAGGAGGGTAACGTTGTGCACTTCATCTAGCTGGTCCATGGCATCCTCGAGGGATGCCTCGGCTCCCTGTTCGTCGTATGCCCTGACCCTTGGTGCTCCATAATCGAGGTCGGTTAGGAGGATAGCCTTGGAACCGTAAACCATGAAGAATAGTGTGTAGCCGGTGGCTCGGCTAGGGACCATCCTTATGCTCTAGAGCACCATAGGAAGCTTTGCGACCCATCGTCTACCAAACTTGTTCAACCGGTTGAAGATCCTAGGCTTGAGGTCTTGTAGGACCATGTCGTTTGCGTGCTTGACCTACCCGTTCGTGCGGGAGTACGCCACGGTGGCCCAATCAATGCGGATGTGGTATTCATCGCAGAATCAGAGGAACTTCTTCCCAGTGAACTGTGTGCCGTTGTCCGTGATAATGGAGTTCAGACTCCAAAGCGATAGACGATGTCAAGGAAGAATATCACGACCTGCTCGGACTTGATTGCAGAGATCGGTCGAGCCTCTATCCACTTTGTACACTTGTCTACGGCGACAAGCAAGTGCGTATATCCCCCGGGCGCCCTCTTGAGAGGTCCGACCAGATAGAGCCCCCAGACCACGATCGGCCACGTGATGGGGATCGTTTGGAGTGCTTGGGTCGGTAGGTGGGTCTACCGAGCGTAGTATTGACACCCTTCACAGGTGCGCCCAATCTATTCAGCGTCATCTACTACGGTCGGCCAGTAGAAGCCTTATCGAAACGTGTTTCTGACCAGGGTCCTAGGCGTGGCATGGTGCCCACAAACCCCACCATGGATATAACTCAGCAACTACTTTCCTTGTTCAATGGGGATGCAACGCTGTTGGATCCCGGTGTGGCTTCGCCTGTAGAGCTAGCCCTCAATAACGACAAAGGACTTGGCACAACGCACGAGCTGCCGCGCCTCCGTTTTGTCTGTCGACAGTGCCTCACAGAGGTAGTTGAGGTAAGGCGTCCTCCAGTCGGCCAGAGGGTCGGGCTCTCTTGCTGGATCCTCGTTAAGCTCCATGACTTTAGGGTCAGATGGAGCCACAGACTGGTTAGTTGCCGATCCCATGGCAGGCGGCCAATCACCAGTCCATTCTAGCTCCTCGTAGCGGACCAAGGGCTTGTACTGATCGTTGACGAAGACACCGGTCGGCACCGGCTGTCGGCCGAATGCCGTTTTCGCCAGCGTGTTGGCCGCCTCGTTGAGACAGCTCGGGATGTGATTGAGCTCGAGACCATTGAACTTATCCTCCAGCTGGTGGACTTCTCGGCAATACACAACCATCTTGGTGTTGTGGCAGCTTGATTCCTTTATGACTTGGTCGATGACTAGCTGGGAGTCACCCCGGACATCAAGCCATCGAATACCCAACTCGATGGCGATGCGTAGGCCGTTGATGAGTGCCTCATACTCGGCCACATTGTTGGAGGACGGGAAATGGATGCGAACCATGTACCTCATGCGTACCCCGAGGGGCGAAACAAAGACCAGCCCTGCGCCGGCGCCTTTCTTCATCAGCGATCCATCGAAGTACATCGTCCAGTACTCTTGGTCAATGACTGCTGGCGATATTTGTATCTCGGTCCACTCTACAACGAAATCAGCCAGCACTTAGGACTTGATGGCCGTCCGAGGGGCATATGAAATGCCTTGACTCATCAACTCGAGTGCCCACTTCGCGATTCTTCCTATGGCATCTCGGTTTTGGACGACCTCGCCGAGAGGAACGACGTCACGACCGTCATCGGATGCGACTTGAAGTAGTGATGCAACTTCCTTTTGGCGATAAGGATGGTGCACAAGAGTTTCTAGGTTTGGGGGTAGCGAGTCTTGGAATCGGACAAGACCTCGCTAATGAAGTACACGGGATGCTACACTTTGAGGGCTTGTCAATCTTCTTCTCGATCTACCACCAGGACAGCGCTGACCACTTGCATGGTGGCTGTAATGTAGAGTAGAAGCAGTTCCCTGTCGGTTGGTGATGAGGACATCACTCCTTTGGATGTACCAGCTGATCCTCCAACCGTCATGCAAGGTCCAATGACCCGGACTCGAATGCGTCAACTCAATTTACAGGTGAGCTCGTTCTTAAGCGATCATTTTCATACTTTTGAGAATAGACTACTACCTAATGATGTTATCTTGCTTAGGAATATTGGAGAGGGTCAATAGGGACTAAGAGGACGTGGAGGAGGTGATGATGACCAGCAAGGACGTCCAACACAAGCCGGAGGCCCAGTCCAACACAAATTCGAGTCTGCCTCGGCCTTCAGGACCAGTCTTCCTTAAACTGGTCGCCCAGGACGCATCCGGACTCCGTTTTCGATGATCCACATATGGATGGAAAGCTAATTTGATAAGGAAGCCAATCCAAGTGGTTTCACATCCAAAGCTGTTCGTAATCAATGGGAATCGTCGAAATAAGTCAGCGTCCAGAATCTGCCAGGGTGCTGCGACACCGTCTTTTGGTCCGTTGGACCATGTATCGAGTTTGGGCCCATTAGGGGAGCGTCCAGGGGTCTTGCACGACCCTAGAGTCTTCATAAACAGCCGCCGCCCCTCCATTAGGGTTTGGGTTTTGCTTAGATTATTCTGTCAAGAAACAGTTTCGCCGTTCTTCGGTTTGTGAGACCCTAACTCGTGAGATTAATCATACATTTGCAATTTGGTTGTGATCTTTCTTGTTCTTGCTTATGTTCTTCGTTGCGCAGGCAGGGATTAGCCTTCTTGGCGAGGTCAACCTGGTCCGTGACTCGGTTGACAACCAGAGGAGCTGTGGTGCTAAGATTGCAGGGTTCGATCTTTCGATCTGAAGTCGGATCGGTGTGTCATTCTCCGCCACAACGATAGTTACCATCACCTGACGGAAGATCGGGATCCCCGTCTCCATTAGTTGGGGGGACCAGGATCGAGGCCTTCGTCAGGAGCTGCTTGACCTTGTCAAGTGCCTCCTGGGCCTCGGGCGTCCATTCAAAGGGGTCGGCCTTCTTCAGAAGCCGTTCATCGAGGCGTGAGATAAGGTGGCTGAGCGTGTCGAGGCACCCTATAACTCAATGTACCCCATTTTTGTTCTAAATTGGGCCCATCATCATGATGGCTGAGATCTTCTCTGGGTTGGCTTTGATGCCACGCTTGGAGACGATAAAACCCAGCAGCATACCCCTTGAGACCCCGAAAACACACTTCTCAGGGTTGAGTTTGATGCCGTTTGCTCGGAGTTTCGTGAAGGTCTGCTCTAGGTCGGCTACGACCTAGTTAGCCCATTTGGACTTGACCACGATGTTATCCACGTAGGCCTCAACGGTCTGCCCGATCGAAACACTTGAGCATGCAGCGTTGGGACGTAGGCCGAACGACATTGTTACATAGCAGAACGATCCGAATGGGGTGATGAAAGATATCGTGAGCTGGTTGGACTCTTTCATCATGATTTGATGGTACCCGGAGTACGCATCAAGGAAGCAAAGGGTTTCGCACCCTGAGGTCGAGTCGACTACTTGGTCTATGTGTGGCAAAGGAAACAGATCCTTTGGACACGCTTTTGTTGAGACCTATATAGTCAACACACATTCTCCATTTTCCACTCTTTTTTCATACAAGAATGGGATTGGCTAACCACTCAGGGTAGTATACTTCCTTGATGAACCCGGCCACCAAAAGCTTCATAATCTCCTCACCGATGGCCCTGTGTTTCTCCTCATCGAAGCGATGCAGGCGCTGCTTCACCAGCTTGGAGCCTAGCCTGATCTTCAAGGCGTGCTCGGTGACTTCTCTCGGAATGCCTGGCATGTCCGAGGGTTCCCACACAAGGAGTTCCAACCATGTTCGCGCCGAATCGGCAAAGAACAATGGAATGTTGCGGATAATAAAGTTGTCACTATCAGCTCCACCGGTTTGACAAGCAAGTCGATAATCCTTGAACCACGGTCAAGGGTTTGTTTCCCCATAGTATTTCGGGATGTTGGTCGGCGGTCAGTACCACAGTGGGAAGACGAAGTTGAGGATGTGTCGGCCAAAGGCCTGAGGTCCCAGCAAGTCAGGGCTCGGGCTTCGGTCCTCGCCGTTGTCGTAGCATCCGCCACGATGAGGGTGGTAGCCGTGGCTAGCCTCCTCCCTCTTATTGTCGTGGGTACGCCTGCGGGCATCCATGGTGTCGCGCACGTCACGGTGGAGGCCAAGATGCTCACGTACCAGGGCCGCGGCGAATGGCCTGCCGCCTCGCTGGGCCTGGTGGACTAACACATCCCTATTGGGTTGCTCTGAGGGCGCGCGCTGGCTGGCGCTGAGCTCGTGTCGTCGGGACAGCGAGCTCTCAGCCTGCTGTGCCACCACACGCTCGAGTAGCATGCGAATCTTTTGATGGGCCCATCATTCCTCCAGCGTCGCGAGCCCTAGAAGCCCCTGGAGTAAGGCCGCCGTGGCAGCGATGTTCTGGCTTGCCGGGGTGAAGTGTGGGAGGGCTTCGTCGTCCTCGCTGATCCTCTGATTCATGTCGTGGGCTGTGGCGCGCGCGCCCACCGTCTTCGTGGCGCTCAATCTCTCGCTCGAGCTCCGCGTGTTCCTGCTTCTGCTGGAGTCATGCTTCTTCGAGCTCTTGGTGCCGTGCCCTCAGCTGCTCTACCCGTCGGCGAGGTGGGGCCCCTGTGTCCCCCTCGACCTCGTCGTCGAGGTTGTCTATTGGGGTAGCCCCTCTCTCGTGGATGCTTTCGATGTATCCCTCGGGGGTACCTACCATAAAACATTCTGCGATGGGTGATGGCTCCCCTGCTGGACTCAGAGTCAGTGGGTAACTCCGATTCCCTCGTGAGAAGGTCATGGAAAGATTCCACGACATATTCGGTCATCCCCATGAACTCATCGTTCATAAAGGATGGGGTCGTGTGCTGCACCACAAGGTGGCCGACGGTCTCTGCGGCATGGCGTAGACCGAATGGGAGCGCTATCAGGGCGCTCCGGATGAGGTATTCTGGGGAGAGCGGATCTCCTCCAGCAAACTGCATCATGACATTGGCGAACGAGAAGGTGAGGCGGCGCATGTCCTCTCAGGACGGTAGGGGTCCTAGGAAGGCGCTGAGCTGGTGCTCTAGCCTCCCGTAGTTGAAGCCGAGGAGCTGGTTGCCCCTGGAGGCGTGGGCCTCTGGTGCGTGTAGCTGTAGCTCCTCAAGCGCCTTGGAGATCGCGTTGAGGCCGGCAGAGTGGAGAGGTTGGACGGCGGCGGGAACATGCGCCAACTCTCCCTCCGTCGTAATGGTGAAGTCTAGGTTTCCGAAGCGCACATGCGCGCCCGGGACCCAACTGACACCGTGACTAGCCATCCGAGGCCTGATGTGGGCGTTGAGACGCGCAAAAAGCCCCTACCTGGCGTACCAACTGTCGGTGTTTTTAGACCACCGGCGAGTAAATTTGTATTTGCGCGTCTGGCTCGGATGGTGTGCTCGGAAGATACAAGGGTTTATATTGGTTCGAGCGGAACGTCCCTATGTCTAGTTCGCTGGTGCTCGTGTTACTGACACTTGGTTTGCAGTAGGGGTTACAAACAGACGTGAGAGGGAAAGGATCCCAAGTCTCTGGTGGAAGGAGTGAACGGGTGTTGAGAGCTCGATTGCCGCTCAGCCGTGTGCTCGTGTCATGCTCTTGTGTTTTAATTTGGTGTTTCGCTCTCCATCCCCTAGCGTGGGGCGTCCTGCTTCCCCTTTTATAGGCAAAGAGAAAGCGCGGGTTACAGAGGAGGAAAAGGAGAAGAACGAGAGAGAGAAGAAGGCTTCTAGGGTCGTCGGGTCCTTCTTCTCCTTCTTGCGGGTCCTGCTGATCCTGTAGATGTCAACAGGGATGGCTCCATGTCGCGGCGCTGGTCATCACTGGCGCCATGCGCATGCGTCATCTACTGGTCATGGTGTTCCACTCTGTCCCGATGGATGTTGTGGTGAATTGACGCGCCTGTCAGCGTCCGTACAAGGATTAGGCAGAACAACACCGGCACGTCCGATACTGTTCTTGATATGAATCCTCAGGTATGGCCCGTCATGGCCACAGGTTATATCGAGGCGAGCCAGCCTCTTCCCTAGCGTTAGAGTTTTGACCCAGGGCCATACGCTTGGACCTAGAGTGGTTGGCGGTTGTATGGGTCCTCGAGGTCGGGCGAGACGGAGCCCGCGACCTTGGGCGAGACGGAGCCCGCGTCCTCGAGGTCGGGCGAGACAGAAACCACGTCCTTGGGGTCGGGCGAGACCTTTTAATATGTCTCGAGCCATTCGGGGAAGTCAGCGTGGGTGCTAACTTCCTTGCTTTGGGTATCCCTAATATCGATACCCGATAGATTTAATCTAGGCAAAAATCATCAAAATTTGCTTCTAAAAATAATAAAACAAAAAGTCTGTGTTTACTGTTCATTTGGCCCGGCCTGGTGAAACAATCGCGGCCCATTGATGAAATCGCGCCCCGTAGCGCCTTGCTTTCGCCCGGTACAGCACCGCACCGCTTTCGCTGGCCCAACAAGCGAAATCAGCCCACACCGGCTGGCTCGCCAAGGCGCGCTCCCGTGTCCTAGGCCGCAACCTGGGCCTGGGCCGAGATTTCTGAATCCCGCCTGGTCGAAACTAGGTCCAGCGAATCGCAGCCGTTCGTAGTCATCCGACGACCATCCAAGCTCTTCGGCGGAATAAAAAGCCTCACACCCGGCCGAGCACCCTAACCCTAATTTCATTCTCTCCTATGCTCTCTCTCTTCGCCGCAACGCTCAGCGCAGCAACTCTGATAGCCGCCCGCAGCGCCACTAGAGAAGAGGAGTGCGGAGCGGCACCGCCGCCGACCCCCTCGCTGGCGTGCGCGCTCGCCTTAGGCTGAGCGTGTCGCCGGCGAGCGGTTTGGGCGACGGTGCCCTAAACCACCACACGTGTTGCGGCGGGCACGCCCTAAACCCTAGATCTGTCCGCCGCCGCCGCGGGTCCCCTCACCGGAGCGTGCGCTCCCCAGTGCGTGAGCGCGCCGCCATCGAGCAGTGCTGTGACGGTGCCCTCGGCCGGGGCTTGTGCTCACGGCGACGAGCTTGGCTCGGCTTCTCCACACGTGCTGACGAGGCGGCGGCGGAGCTCCTTCCCACGCGATGGCGGTGGTGACGGCGGCGAGAAAATAAACCGGGTAGGTCTCTCCCCCTTCCGTCCATTCGTTCTAGGGTTAGGGTTAGGGGTTTGGGGTTCAATCCGATTGATAGATCGAGTCCCCTCCTACAATCTTCTACTCGGTTTTCTACCCCGATAATCTAGATCTACGCCTAGTTAGGTGACTGATGCCATTGATAGATACATAACAGGATCCACTAGCCATAGATCTAGCATATACACTGATATTTGGGATGAAATAGTAAACCCTAGAACTTGGCCTAGTGCGAGGAAATAGAGAGAGAGTGGGATGCGGGTGGCAAACCATCGGCCGCCTTCGCAGAAGATGAGCTGGCCATCGCGGTGCTCGGTGGAGACTCGGTGGAGGCGCCGACGGTGAAAGGTGGCGGTGCAGTGGCGGTGTTGTCCGGTGGCGGTGCTTCCCGTTGCTGGTAACGCCCCCTCACTTAGATCGGCTTAGGGTTAGAGTGTAGGTGGGGTGTCTGGCGACGCAGGTGATTCTCGTGACTTATGCCCTGGCCCCCCACCTCCCTTTTTATGTCGCTGTGCGACGGAAGCCCATCAACCATGAAACGGTTGGACGCCCTCGATCAGGACGCGGATCCAAGAGCCCAGGCCCATTGATGGAGATCAATCCAACAGTTTTAGCTTTTTCTTTCCGCGCCGTTTCTCGCTGACGCCTGCTGTGTACCAAAGGGTAAAAGCGAAAGCCTCCATGTTCCTAGTCAAATCCTACGCACTATCAGTAGTAGTACGAAACATCGTCACTATACCATTGCGGTTAAGCGTTCTTGATGGTATTTTGCTTGCTTATTACATTTCGACCAACTTCGAAAACATTTTTCAGGGTTGATGTTCTTATGCCTACATTGCAGTTAAGCGTTCTTGATGGTATTTTGCTTGCTTATTACATGTCGACCAACTTCGAAGACATTCTCTGGGTTGATGTTCTTATGCTGAAGCAGCGGCCAACCGAATAACTAGTGCGGAGTGTTAAGCTATCCCGTCGTTTTGAACAAACAGCAGTCATAAATGGCACATGCCACACACACTGAAACTTGCACAGCACCAGCCTTAAAAAAACAGTTGGAGGTAGGAGTAGGAGTATCGACCAAGAACAACACTAATTAGCTGGTTCTCAAGCAGGACTTGCAGAAGATCCATAGGCTCGGTGGGAGTTTCACTGGAGTTTCATTTGAATTTAATAGCCTGCTACATATGTATGTACTTTTGAATACATGGCAATGTTTTAATAAAGAGAGAGAAGAATTAGGTTTCATGGGAATAAAACTCTCCTGGCACAATTATCAACTCTTTATGAGTCGTAGAATTAAATGTCTATGAAACTATTGAATAAAACTAACTCTCTATGAGTCATAGAATTAAATATTTATGAAACTCTAGAATAAAACTTTCCATTAAAAGTGTGAATTTTAACCAAGTTTTATTTCATTCTATATGACATGACAGTTTTAAAAATAACAAAATAAAATTCTTCACTGAAACTAGCTTAAAACACTCCACTGAAACTGGCTTAAAGAAAAGAAAGCAGGATCGACGATGATACAGGAGGATGATACAGGAGCTAGTCATGGACACAAGGGTCCATTCAGATGTCTATTTCTTCTGTAGCAATATGTTTTCAACTTTTCATCATCAGCATTAGGCAAAACCTTAAGCCTAACACCATCAACAACTACTGCTACTACGTACTAGCACATAGAGATTTTTTTTCACAAAAATCCCCTAAAACGAAGACCAGAAACACCCATACATGATACAACGAACGACACAGCAGCGCAAGGAGCTGCATGCATGCAGTCTAGACACCAGCGCGCTCTCCTCTCCTCCCGTCTCTATACACCATCAGCGATACAGGTAGGCAGGCGGGCAGGCACTGACTGACACTGAGTAGGTCACGGCGCCACCAATGGCGCAAGGGGTTTAAACAAAAAAAACACAAACCCATATACGTAACTGTAGCGGTAGTTCCTGGTGGTACGAGGGCGATCTGATCTCTTGGTTTTGGGGAGGGGGAGCACAAACGCGAGCTCGTTTGTGAGCTTTTTCTTCACGGTGTGTTAGCCGGCAAGGATTGACCCGGCCCGGGCCTTGGGAGGCCTCGGCGGGGACTCCACGTCCTTGGGGGATGCAGCTCTCGGCGCCAGCTTCTTTGGGGTGCTCTCCTTCCGCTCCGTCTCCTCGTCCATTTCGATCTGCTCCCTCCTGCACTCCTCGGTACAGAACGGGATGTCACCTCTGCACAAGAGACATAAGGTCACCCATAAAGATTAGCAGGCCTGGGGATGCCATTTAATGCTTTTTCCCCCAAACCAACCAAGTAGTAAATAATCGTACGATATGGCCTTCTGAACAGGCTGAAGATTAGCAGGCCTGGGGATGCCATGAAAACCCCAAGTAGTATCGTACAAGAATAGACGTCTTTGGATGCATGCACCACCTTTTTTTAAAGAGAAAAAAATGTGCACCACTTGTACTCGTGCAACACAACCATTAGACCAGTGTCATGGCTGAAATTTAGAAAGGGACACCACTCATGGAACTGAACACCACTAACTTCAATCTGCCCACAAATTCATGGACCTGACGATACCCAACGCGTCATTGACAAATAATACTACTGTATTTTACTTCTGCCTTACCGCCTCACAGGTAACAAACCGATAAAGCTCCCGTGCTTAGCAGAGAAGCTTTTTTCCGATTACCAACTCTCCATATATAAAGAACAAACGACAGAGTGTACTCCGTTGTAAATTGGCAGGAACTCACGGCATGGTCATAAATAAGCGCGCCAATTTAGGGTCCCAAGAATTTAATTGATTCACGCGCAAAAGCAACCTGAACGAACACATCAAGGATGACAAAAACTTCGCACCAACACCACCTCGGAAAAAGGAAAAAGAGCTCTCACCAAATTTTTCATGCTACTAGTACTTTTTTTAAATTAATCTGGGCTGGACGTTCGAACTAGTGAAGCGCAGAAGAAAAGGAAAATTCTGGGAAAATAATATTTACGTCCGACGATTCGGCAGTCAAATTTCCTGTTCTTCCAAGGAAAAATACACCTTCCAAAGACGTCGGAAACGTCCATACCACGGGACCCGCTGCAGCCCCCAAGCCAAGCAAAACGAGCGGCATCAAGGCCAGGTAGCGGTAGCCATGGCGGTGGCAGAGTGGCGAACCTGTACATGAAGATGTCGCGGTTGCTGGCGAGGGGCTTCCGGCAGAGGAAGCAGGCCTCCAAAAAGTGGCCCTGCGGCAGCCCTCCCGCTCTCGCCCCCGCGCGTCCTCCTCCTCCCGACGCGGCCACCAGCTCGTCCTCCACGCCGGAGCTGACGAGCCGGGTCCACGCCGCCGCCGACGCGCCGCCCCCGCCGAGAGCGAACGGGCTGTCCCGACCGCCCCCGCCCCCGCCCCCGGCCCCGCTCCCGCTCCCGCTCCCGCTCCGGCCCCCTCCTCCTCCGCCCCCGGTCCTACCCGCGCCGCCGAGTCCCAAGTCCATCGGCGGCGGTGAAGAGGAGCCCGCCCCTGGATCCGCCTCCCCGCCCCGGGGGCACGGCTCGTCGGTGCGATCGGGCTCGGCCCGGTTCGGTGGCTCGCGTGTTCGTGTCCGCGCGGCGGTGCGAGGGGGAGGGAGAGATGGACGGTGTGTTGTTGTATCGGGTGTGTTTAAAGGGGAGACAGGAGGTGGAGGTGGAGGTGGTTTTATGAAGTGAGCGTAGGGAGAGGCCAGAGGGTGGGTGGTGGGTCCACCGCGGGCCGGACGCGGGGCCCGCATGGCGGTGTTGGTTAGTGGGATCCGTTGCCACGTGGGGACCACCTAGGCACGGCTCGACTCCAAGGGTTGCTTTGCTCGACGAGAAGAGGAAGCCTCTGCTTTCCGGGGTTTTTCTTTTTCTGTTTTTCTCGAGCGTTCTTTTTCGCCTGGGGATTGGGCCCGGCCGCTCGGGCGCGTGGGTTTTGTTAGGCCAGCTGCCGTTTCGAACGCTCGTGTGAAACTTCTCTTGAACTGTTCAGTGGGGACAACTGGAATCAGGGCCAACTTGACAGTGTGATTCTGTGTCTTTACATTTTGCGGGTTTGTTGCGCGTTGCACGTGAGGACTTCCGTTCGGGTCTCTCTAGTAGCTTCTGTACCTGCTGCAACGCGGAGGTGCGGGTGCCCTCGGCACCGGGCATCAGTGCAATCACATTGCAGTGCCTAACCATGTAGTTGAGATGCCAATTTTACCCTCTGGTACTCATGAATTTCGTATCCGATGAGTGTGGGTACGGACATAAAAATTTATCCAGGAGTACATAAGAGTCGGGTATCTGTAAATATACAGGAAGAGTGTGGGTACCTGTAATTTGTAATTTATAGTGTATACGTAGCATGTCGAACTATAAAGATGAAATTTTTTATTAATGGTTGAATAAAGTGATTGTGTAAGCTAGTATGAACTTGTTACTTTAGTTCCTGTGGAAGTTGTTTTGTGTTATCTATACGAGCATAAATGATCGAATTATGAATCTACGATGTATTGTGGTCCGTGTATATTATCCTAGTGAACTATATGTAAGTGAGATTCGACATATTTGCGTGTTGCTGTTTAACTATAATTTTTTGTATTGATCTCTCTTTAATATACTTGATGGGTACGAAATTTTACCAGCAGATATGCTCGCGGGCGGGTAAAACTTAGGTTGCGGATATACTTGGGGGCAAGTAAATGCTTTACTCGAACCTTATCGGACCCGTTGCCATCCCTACCGTAGTACTTTGTATTTGGTTGATAAAACAACAAGGGACAAGACAGGTCATCACTACTACCGGAAACTTAATTGAGGCGGGCAAAAAGCATTAACCGAGGCGGTTTTTGCAACCGCCTCGGGCGAAAGGTCACGGTTAATCGTGGCCTTAACCGAGGTGGTTGCCCTGTCCGCCTCGGTTAATCGAATAAAAAAACAAAAAAAAGGAAAACCTGTGGATAAGCCCGGAGAGCCCATCCACGGGCCCGCCGAGCCCATCCACGCGCCACCGCTCCGCTCGCCAGATTCGGCCACCCGCTCGCCGGATCCGTCCACCTGCTCGCGGGATCCGTACTCCTGCTCGTCAATCTGGCCGCCTACTCGTCGGATCTGCTCGCCACACCGAGCTTGAGAGGTAGAGAGGTGAGAGGGCGCGTCGGATCCGCCGGAGGGAGAGAGGAGGGAGCGCCAGATGGCCTCATAGGGTCGCCGCGCCGCCGGAGGGAGAGAGGAGAGGAGGAGTGCTCACGGCCTCTGGCCGCCGCCCGCTGGGAGGGGAGAGAGGGGCCGTGGGAGGAGCCAGCGCGCCGCCACCGCCATGATGTTGCCCCCGCTTCGCCATGCACTGTCGTCATTGCCGCCAGCCGGCCATGACCGACCGCCGCTCCATCCCGCTCGCTTGCTCGGCCGCCTGAGAGGAGGGGAAGGTTGGGGCGCCGCTGCCTGTCGTGGCCGAGTGAGGAAGAGCGGCGCAGTCGCCGGTGAGGGAGGGAGTGGGAGGGAACGGGCTGCAGTCACCGAGTAAGGGAGAGAGTGAAGAAGAGCGTCACTGCCTGCGAGACGCATGAGGGAGAGCGCGGCGCCGAGGGACGGGTGGGGAGAGCGGCGCCTGGGAGGGGTTAGGTTAGGGTTTTCATCTCGTTATATATACTCGGCGTGGGATATTGGGTTGAAAACAATAGCGGGATGGGACAGAACTTTGGAGGCGGGCCTTATAGACGACCGCTTCGGTTAATCGATTAACCGAGGCGGTTCTGTTACAATGCCCGCCTCGGCTAATGATTAATTGAGGCGGTTGCTGGCCCGGCTGCCCTGCCTCAAATAATCAAGGCAGGCAACCAGGCCGCCCGCCTCGGAGCCCTATTTGAAAACGCTACGTAAAAGTTTTTGTGTAGTAGTGTGTTCTTAACTTTGAAGGTGTTTAGCTTTTGAAACGGTCAGTGGTTTAAGGATAATATACCTCTCACATCCGAGATGTTCCGAGTTCACAAAATTGGGGACGACTTTCTCATCTTTGAACATTGTCTCCCTTCGTCTTGGCGAGACACATATAAGCAACGTTGGTGGCGAGCCGATGCTTCGAGCGGTGAGGACGGCATGGCCGTTGAAGAGGGGAGGAATCCTCCATCCAAACAGAAAATTAGGATAAACCTATCTCCTCAACTAAATACATATGTGGATTGGTCCCATTCAAAAAAAATCAGGGACCAGTCCGTCCCGTCTCACCTCATCCCAAAACCAAGCATATGCTAATAATTTATGTGGCAAAGCTATTGTATAGAAAATGAAAGGTAACAATGCAATGTTCTATGTTTTGTATAATTGCAAACAAAGCATAGCCTTAATCGCAGTCGTAAGTCGTAACTAACCCGTTTCACTCCCAGATCTGTAAACAAAACCTGTACTCCTACTTCCCTCGACGCGTTCACGGGAGTTTTTATGACGGGAGCAGAGCGCAGCGCAGTTGCTCCCTCCGGACCTGGAAGCAGCAAATGGCATTCACTCCACGCATGGGCAGGGCACGTCCTCACGGTCGGTGGGCTGCGAGCCGGCCAGTGTACGGCCAGTTCACGGCGAACGCGCCGAGCGCGCAGCGCGCACCGACTCGCTCGCCGCGGCTTGATCTGAGGGGACTGTAAATTCTGGTCGACTGCGCGCGCGGGCCGGAGGTGCTGACGGCCTCGCGCGTTCGCGGTGCACGCCACACGCCACGCCACGCCACGCTGCAGCTGTCTCGGGCTCTCGGCAGTCACCGGTCCACAGCGAGAGCGAGGCCAGAGAAACCTGCACCGCGCCGCGCTTGATGAATGCACAATGCAGGGTGCACTGGTGCAGCCATCCAGTAGCCGCCGGCGCCGCCGTCTAGCGTCTATAGACCGATTCATCCCATTGCAGACTGGACAGTTTGACTCTTCCGGTCAACCAGCGATCCTGCCTCGCGGGCGGCGCCCTCCCCAGTCCGGCAGTCACCAACCAACTGTGTGCTGCCGCTAGCGAGCTCCGGTCCAAGCACGTACGGTCCAAAGTCCGAACCCCTCTTTGACGACGATGCTCGTTCCATGCAAATAAACTAGAGGAGTGAGGCATGCCATTATACTATTAACGAATGCTTTGCTTCTCTCTTTGACGCCCAGCGGCCCACAGGTCGATCGTCAGCACCAATCCGCGATCAAACGATTCAACGGGGCCGGCGAACGGCTGGCCTAGCTGGGCCCGTACCTCAATCATACTACTACCACTATATACTATGCGTGCTTCATCTTTTCCGGCGGAGTGGGGGTCCTGTTTCACATTTCGGGAACCGGACGATGAATTGATGAGACCAAGAGAATTCTCTAGTCGCGGGATGGGCCAAGCAATGCAAGCTAGCCAACTAGTCTAGCTAGTGTCTAGGGTTCTATATGCTCGCTGGATCGAGCTCGGCCTGCGAAAGCGACGGGACGCATAAGAATCCCCCGATGGAGTTCGTGGCGCGGGTTTCATCCATTTCTTCCGCCACTAAACCAAGGTCTGGTTGGCCGGGCCGGCGACCCGGCGCACATCACACGGCAGTGCAAATGGGACAGTTAATCGGGGGGATTATGACTGATGCGCTGCACTCCAAGCCAAGTTACCTCGGGTTAATTAACTAGAACTGATGCCCGATGGGTGGAGTGGCCTGAATTTCACTATCTCCTTTGCTCCGGCCTGCCTGCCTTGGTGCCTTGCTAATACCACTATGTAGCGGTGGCGGCAGTACTTATTCTGACTGACACTGAAATCATTTGATGCGCGAGTAAGCGTAAAGTCTAGACGGTAATAGTAACTTTCCTTTGACAAAATTGACGGTGGCACACTGGCACTACAGGGCTTGTGTTGTTGTGCGGGCGCGCCCCGTGAGTCCCGCGAGAGACAGTGAAACGCGCTGTCCCGGTCGCGACGACAGCCTGTTTGCCATCTGCGTAGGAGTGAACATGCCGCAAACCTCTTGAATTTTCAGCCTGTTCGCTCGTAGGTTTCGGTCAGACCTTATCAGTCATGATACAGTGTTTTCTCTCACAACAAACCAGCACCTGCCGGGCTTATCAGCCTAGAAACCAACCAACGAACATGCTGTTTGTGGTGAATTGGCCACTGAGCAAGGTATTAGTTTGCTTGGAGCATGTTTTCTTTCCATCCTCCATGGCCTGTTTTCCACGGACGGATTTTTCTTGTTCAGAAGGAAGTGGCCGAGAATACATCGTGTTCAAAGAAAGGCATGGTCCCTGGTTCCCCGTGCCGCCATGTCTGACGGTTTGTGGAGACGTTGCTGTCTCTCCGCATCACAGGCTGATGTGCTAGTAGCACATCGTCAAGGTAAAACTGTAGTAGGGCCGTCAGAATCGCAATGTGAAATGTCCGAAGAAAATGGCCGGAGAATTCGCTTCAATCAACTCCAACCGCTGCTGTCCTGACATCACCATTGTTTTTTCCGCTGATTTTATATACAAACAAAAAGGACATGCAGGCAGGTTCTCTTGTAGCTGTAGGTTCACCGCACAACGAGATCGAAAATGCGTGTTTGGTGAGCCTGCGCCTCGTTCGTTCGTTCCTTGCTTTGGATCTTCAGCCAGTGTGTGTGTGCCTGACAATTAAGCAGCAGAGTGGTTCAGTTAGGTGCATACATTTCACATCTCCTCGATTCTGAATCCACAACCTCTAGGCCGGGGTCACGGACTTTTGGTTGTTGAAATGTTCCGGTTCGCGGCTCGGACAAGGACACGTTGCTGGTGCCGCTAGTTTTTGTTCGGATTGAGAGAACGCGTACAGTGTCTGGGGCGAGTTCACCATCGTCGTCAGTACTCTGAATCCAGTGTCGCCGTCAGCACTTTTGGCGCCCCTCGTGACCAGATTCTGGACACTAGGGCTCGTTCACGTGCCTTTAAATACGGCTTGATCTATTTTTTTAATCTAAAACAGTATTTTTCTCTCATAAATTCCACCAGTATTCCTTTAAACCATCCAAATTCCTCCAGAATTCCTCCAAACGAACAGGCCCTAGAGGAGAGGAGAGGCCTCCATTTCCATGGCATGAAGAAATTGAATCTCCAAAATTCAAAGCAGCACTAGTACACCATTGTGGCTCGTTCGCGTGCGCTTAAACCCTCGGTTTGATCAGCTTTTTTTTTAATCCAAAACAGTGATTTTTCTCTCACAAATTTATCCAGATTCCTCCAAATTCCTCCGACCGAACAGGCCTGTATCGCTATGATATGTGCATCCCGGTGTATCGCGTGTGTGTGTGTGTGCAACTGTGCATGCATGTACAGGAGGCAGTCGTCGTTTACCATCGCTGTTAACGAAGACGCTGCTGTTAGCTGGAATACCACAAGGCAAGTTGCAGGACTTGAAAAGAGATTTTTCCAAATTTCCATGGCGGGCACTACTCGTCAGGCGTCACCTTCCGAAGAAAAACGGGGAAAGGGACGTGACGCAAACATAAAACCGGGGAAAAGCGCACCGGGGGGCCCGCCTGTCAGGGAGTGCACTATTTATTGAAGCGAGTAAAGGCGAAGGGTCACGCGTTTTAATTAATGCAAAATCAGCGGAAAACTGTACGCTCGGAAAGTGACCGTCCGGACGCGCAGCACCGTTTCTAGGGCCCGTGCGCTCGGGTGGGCCCGCGGCGCGTGTAGGTGATGGGTATGTCTGCGGTGGTTCTCACCCCTGGTATAAATGGATGTGCCGAGATATTTTGTTGACACGTCATTTTTACAGGTTTGATACTGTGTACCTCTGCACAATACATGCGTCTATACTCTATAGTGCATGTACGAAAACTGTACGGCCGGTGGATACAGTTTCCTCTTTGGAATCCGGTTTCACTGTCCGGACATCGGGCGTGCAGTGGCCGTCCTTTCCTGTTTTTGTCTTTTTTTTTTTTTTTTTTATAAACTTTTTCACACCATACATGTATCTACCCTACCCTATAATACATAGTTAAAATAAATCTACAGCTCCACACAACAAATGTCTGCTCCATAGTCATGACATATACTACATCCACATCCATGAATACACCTAGAAAATATAACATCATCAAAACGGATGCACCAGATTATCTCTTAGCCATTCTCTCTCATTACTCATCCAAATCCGACGGCTCGTGTTTAGTGTGTCTGCCCTCCATCATCCTCCCGTGGACCTCCCACGCGCATGCGCAGACTCGCGTTGATTTCGGTTGCCCCGTCCACGATCATCACTCTCCCATGCCCGCGCCTAGCAGCCACGGTTGGATGCTCAGATTCTCTTTTTTTCCGTCTATTCTTCACTCGAGTGTGTGGAGAGAAAATGATCCGACCGCCAGCGGCGCGACGGCGCCGCGACAGGGAAGCGGCGGCAAGGGGCGGGCCGTCTCTGCGCTAGGCGAGGCCGCGACGGGGCGCACGGTGGCCTGGGTGCCGCTGCCTGGCGAGGCGTGAAGCTGGACGGGGCCTGGCGCGGCGAAGCTTCTGCGCTCCCCAGCGTCAGGTTCGGGACGTCGTGGGCCAGGTAAATCTGCCCGCAGGAACGGTGGTCGTGGCGGTGGTGATCCAAGGCTCGAGGCAGTGCCGACGCTGGCTGCAGCGTGGCGAACTGTGCCTGGGCCCTCGCTGGCCCACGGCGGGACGGACCACGGTGGTGGTGACATGGCCAGGCCCATGCGCACGGCGGACCATGGTGGCGGTTCAGCTCCATCCGCAGTCCACCCCTGCGCTCCAACGTGACGCGGCTCCGCAGATCAAGCACAATCACGCAGCTCGTCACTGGCACCAACAGGCAGGCATGTGCATCTCTCATCCTCCTTCCTTCTCCTCCTCCTTCTCCTCCCCTTCTTGCTATGGCTAAATCCATTGGTCCTGTGCTGGATCTGCAGCACCAGTGTATTGTAATATGTGCTTGTTAAGTGTTCGATGGTATTCTGCTGAGAAGAGGCCTAGGTCCAATGCTGTGTGCATCTTGGAGGTACGAGATGTAGAATTTGGTCTCTTGCTTGCCTGTAGTTAATTTTTTAGAATTGAATACTCATGCAGATGCCTATTTGTTGAATAAACTAACCATATTTGTCATATACAGATTACAGCTCATCCCTGTATTTATGTGCTTGATACACCTGGAATTCTTGTGCCAAGCATACAAGATATGGTCTAAAGCTTGCTTTGACAGGTAATATTTTAGTTCAATTCAATGGAGTAAACTGGCATACTTGTTCTTTATGCAAATTCTTGGTACTAATGGTGCTGTTTTAAGCTCTATATCTTCTCCCTACCTTGACTATTACAAATCAGAGATCGAGAAAATTGGGAAAGAAGTAAGTTGTAGTTTCTGTACAACTAGATTGTTAGCTCTTGCATCTATGCTTTAGGGTATACTTTACATTGTTTATTTTGATAGGGCTGAATGCTGATATTGTGTTTCCAAAATTCATTAGTGTTTATATATACCGGTATAAACAGAACGTGAAGCCCTGCAAGTGATGATAATTTCTCTAGAAACTTCTAACTGAAGTCACCTAGGTAAGAACAACCTTCAAGCTCGAATCTAAATTAAGTAGGGGGTATTATAGCAACAAAGTTAGAACTATAATTTTTACCCATACGAATTTGCAATACAAACTAATGTTTAGTCATAAAAAAAGATATATCCTTTTGCTTGTCAAGGAAAGTAGTATTATCTTTGGCGATAAATTTTATTGATAAATTGTGTGTTAAAACTATTTTAGCATTTTTCAGAAAGCAGTTAGCTTTGGAGAAAAAGATCAAATAGTTTTTGTAAATGGTCCTATGTATCCTTTTCCTGTAGATGAAGCATATGTGTTGCTATTACTTTCTCAGTGTTCAGTGTTCATTCTTCTTTAGATTTACCTGGGTTTACTCGTGAAATTTGGTGCCTTCTGAAAGTTTTTTTTGGAATTCAAAGAGGTTGGTTGAGTTTTGGTTTTCAAAATAATTTCATTTTACTCTAGAATGCAACATGATATTACTATTTCTTTGAACTTCACTAAACTTCTGGTACATGGGCCATTGAAAAAACAGGGGACATATAAGAGTTGCTGAAGGATTATAAACAAAAGCAATTCTGCTACTTGTTCATTTAGACATCAGCCTAGAAAACTTGAAATTTTATTCTCTTTTTGATCTCTATCTTCACTGATGGATCTGTTGAGGTAAGTCACCTCAAATTTGATAGGTTTAATCAAGAGCTTGCAAATATTCTTCTCATGTTTCCTATCTTGAGCTTGGTTAAATTTCTTTATCTGATTAAAGCATACATTTACTGATATAATTTTGGCGACCAATAGGTGTTGGCTGCAATGCAAATGCCTTGGGAGGCTGCTGGATGGTTATTGGGCATAGCAGATGCTATTAGAAAATTTATATGGGTACTTGAGGTAATAATTATGTCTAGGGACCCCCTTAGTACCCTTATCAAATGTACCAAGCTCGAAGAGCACACTTCTTATTAATGGAAGCGTAAATTTCTCTTTATAGTTTTTATCACCAAATCAATTGTGTAAGTATTGTTTCCGTAGCGTTAGCATGGGCAATATACTAAAAAGATTTGTTACCTTGCACTTATGTTCGACATAAGATTTGTTAGTTATATTCATATAAGATTTCAGTGCTAAACCTACAGGAGCTTTAGGTAGTTTTGTCATGATTCAGGAGCATTATGTAGTTTTATCACGACACCACCATAGCGTTAGCACGGGCAATATACTATTGTGGAAAAGTTGAACTATGAAAAAAGTTCATTGTTAGGTTGTTTCATGTACATCTCCAAGATAAAGTCGTGGCGTTAGCACGGGCATTATACTAGTTTTTTAAAAAAGGCAACCACATAGTTTACATTGTAGCATGCATGGGCTGTGCTTTGACAATTTTATCTAGAGAATATAGTTAATCTCAATGCAACTTTTTTTTGCTCAAAATTTGTATAAAGATATTGAACACGAACACTAAACCTTCGGCGGTGCTAGCGTCCAGACGTCCGGACAGACGCCCGCACCAGCACTCCGTTTTGTGCACCCACGTGGGGCCCACACCGTTTGAATGTTGTGCGTGCCTCCTAACCCCACACGGAGACCGCTCACGCCCCCTCTACTTCCCCCGCTCAGATGCCTACTGCGGCAGGTGGGTCCCCAACAACACTCGAATTATTTTTGCAACATGCAGATAAACACATTTACAACATACACGTGAAGACAAATGAAACACTTGAAACATGTATTTAAAACACTACAAACATGCATCTAAAACATTTGCAAAAACACCTAAAAACACTTGAAAAGCCATTGAAAAACATATGCAACATCTAGATAAAACACTTGCAATGTATATGTGAAACATATGCAACATTCAGATAAACACACTTGGCGGTGTTTTCGGACCACCGATGAGTATATTTGTGTTTGCGCATCTGGCTCGGATGGTGTGCTCGGAGGACACAAGGGTTTATACTGGTTCGAGCGGAACGTCCCTACGTCCAGTTCGCTACTGCTCGTGTTACCGACACTTGGTTTGTAGAAGGGGTTACAAACAGGCGAGAGAGGGAAAGGATCCCAAGTCTCTAGTGGAAGGAGTGAACGGGTGCTGAGAGCTTGATTGCCGCTCAGCCCTATGCTCATGTCGTGCTCTTTTGTTTTTATCTCCTGGTCCGCCCACCTTCATAGGGTGCCCTGCTTCCCCTTTTATAGGCGAAGGGGAAGCGCGAGTTACAACGGAGGAAAAGGAGAAGAAGAGAGAGAGAAGAAGTCTTCCAGGGTCGCCGGTCCTCCTTCTTCATGTGGGTCCCACCAATCCTGTAGATGTCAACAGAGACGGCTCCACGTCACGTGGTCTTGTTCGTCACTAGCCCCATGCGCGTAGGCGTCACCTGCCGGTCATGGCGTTCCACTTTGTCCCTGCGGACGTCGTGGTGAACCGACGCACCTGTCAGTGTCCGTACGAGGGTTAGGCAGAACAGCACCGACATGCCCGACACTGTTATTGATGTGAATACCTAGGTATGCCCCATCATGGCCACTTGTTACATCGAGGCATGCCGGTCTCTTCCCTGGTGTCAGAGTTTTGACCTAGGCCCATACGCTTGGACCTGGAGTGGTTGAGGGCGGTATGGGTCCCCGTCGAACAAGACAGAAACCGCATCCTTAGGGTCGGGCGAGACGGAGCCCGCATCCAAGGGGTCAGGCAAGATGGAGCCCGTGGCCTTGGGTGAGTTGGAGCCCACGGCCTTGGGGTTGGGCAAGACGGAGCCCGCACCCAAGGGGTCGGGCAAGACGGAGCCCATGGCCTTAGGGTCGGGCAAGACGGAGCCCGTACCCAAGGGGTCGGGCAAGACAGAGCCCGCAGCCTCGAGGTCAGGCAAGATGGAGCCTGCGCCCTCAAGGTCGGGTGAGACGGAGCCCGCGGCCTTAGGGCCGGGCGAGACCTTTTAATACGTCTTGCTCCATCCATGAAAGTCAGCATGGGCACTAACTTCCTTGATTTGGGTATCTGTGGGGGGTATAACCCTAGGTACCCATGGCAAGGGACATGGGCTGCACGGTCAGGGATGGTCCAGCCCACAAGATTCAAGACTTACGGAGCACAAAGCGGCGTACACTGTAAGACATCTAGAAGATTTGATCGGATACTATAGATATTATAATCTAATACTTGCCATGTAATCGACTAGGATATTTTCCTTATAACCCTAACCCTCCAGAGTATATAAGGAGGGGCAGGGGTCCCTAGATGGGAGATCTGATCACACGCAATATCATACGATAGCCAATACAAACCAACAGACTACAGGAGTAGGGTATTATGTCATGCAGACGGCCTGAACCTGTCTAACTCTTATGTTTCTGTTGCCTTCTTGTTCTTGATTACACGCACCTCTATCGATCAATCTACCTTCGTGGGATACTCCTCGAAGGACTACCGATGATATTCTATCGACAGTATCCCTAATATCTGTACTCGACAGTAGCCCCCGAGCCTATTGATGAGTAGAATACTCCTTTTGTCAACAAAAGATGCTCGGCAGTCCACCGAGGGGTATCCCACGATGGTAGATTTGTCGTAGAGGTGAGCGAGATCAGGAGAGAGATGGTAATACAAGCACCAAGACACAAGATTTAGACAGGTTCGGCCATCAGTATGACATAATACCTACATCCTGTGTTCTGATGTATTGCATTGAGATGTCGAATAGGGGACCCCTGCCTCTCCTTATATACTCTGGAGGGGTAGGGTTACAAGGAAAATATCCTATTTGGTACTATACAATAGCTTGTGGTGCACGCCGAGCAGCGCCTTGCACACCTTGATCTTGTGGGCCGGGCCACCTCTGATGGTGTGGCCCATGTCTTGTCTTGTGGATACCGGGGGGCATACCCCCACACCTTTGGAGGCTTTTTCGGATGTGAGGACTCTAAGGGCCTTGGGCTTCTTTTTGTAGCCCACGGCGTGTCTTGGTTGGGTGACGGTTTCCTTTTGTCGCGATCGGTCTTCTTAGGGGCATGTAACCGTAGGATTTAGGAGGTCAGAAAGATTTTTCTTGATTCTGATCCCCTTGGATCCGATCGGTCCACCGTCGTACTATGACTGCGTGTTCCGTCTCCTTGTGAGTCCAACTTTCCTCGAGCCCCCATGCATAGCAGGGGTCTGATCGAGGGTCAGCTCATCTTTGTGATCATCGTCCCTCAAGCATTTTTTTCGATAAAACAGAGGGGCTGAGCCATGCCATGTTTTTCTTTGATGGATGAAACATAGTGCTCGGTGAGCTATTAATAGGCTAGTTTGAGTAGGGCCCTGGCTTCCCATTCGTGGGGTTTTGGCATGGGCCAGCTGGTGATCGACTCTAGACTCTTGGTATTCAGACCATATAGTTCTTGGGTCCATTCGGCCAGTCCCAAGGGCTCGTTGCCTTTCTTCGAGGAAAGACCATGGAATAGGAACCGGTCAAGACTCGAACGTGGACCGGGATACCCACGACACTTGTGCGCCTAGGTACTAGCCATTAGGGGGCCCATCCCTTTCCACCCCACGCTCTAAGGGTGCCCGGAGCAGCTCTAAACCCATCGGTGGGCCAGCCTTTGAACTCCTAGTCCGAAATGGGTCGTAGGAGCATTTTTAGCTCTGTATGTCTCCTTACATGTGACGGTTCTTGGCCCAGTGAACGGGCGAACCGTCATCCGGCGTATCATTCGAGGGAGCGGCCAGAGATAGCGTGCGCGCGATCTTCAGAGGGAGGTGACATGACACGGCGCAGCGGGCGCATGAATCTCGACGGATGGTTCACCTTCTCGCCCCGCTCCATCCTATAAATAGTGGCCTCCCCCTTCATGTTTATGCACACCAAAACCATAGCCTTACCTTCTCTATTTCTCCACCACCGCCATTCGGATCTGTCGTGCTTGCTAATTCACCGCCGAAGCCCAAGATCTATAGCTTCTGCTTCTCCGCTGTCGCCTTTGCTCCTCCATAGCTGCCTCTCTCCATGGATCCGTGGTATCGCTCCGATGTTCCCATGCACGCATGGAGGGCCTCATCAAGCATGGTCTTCTTTGCGAGAGGACCGATGCGGCGAAGTGGCTCGTGCCCGGCCGTGAGGATGCGACGGCGCCGCCCGATGGCTACGTCGTCTCCTTCGTGCCCTTCCACGAGCGTGGTCTCATTGTTCCTCCCCACCCATTCTTCCGAGGTCTGCTGCACCACTATCAGATCGAGCTGCAGCACTTGAACCCCAATGAGATCTAGCACATCGCGGCCTTCATTGCGATGTGCAAGGGGTACCTAGGGATCGAGCCCCACTTCGAGCTGTGGAGATATTTCTTCTCCATCTCCTTGATCAAGAAGAAGGAGAGAGGCCAGGAGACCCTAGTGCCGATGGGATGCGCGGGCATCCACCTCCAGGGGTAGCAGGCGGCCTAGTACATGCCCTGCCAGCTCTCCAAATCCAACAAGGGGTGGCACTCCCATTAGTTCTACCTGAAGAACGACCCTGCCGCTCCCTTGCCGATCTTCTCAGGGTGCCTGGTCGAAGAGGTACCATCATCATGGCTGTGGGGGCCACCCATCAAGGAGAAGAAGAGGATGCGTGACCTTCTCGTGGCCATTGCATTCTTGAAGACCCACGACCTCTGCGGGGCCAGCGTCATCAGGGGTATCACGCGAGGAGGGTGGCATCCCTGATGGCGTGTGTTCTCCCGCTGTATGGGATGACGCCCGACGAGTAGTTCATCAGGACAACGCCCGCCCAGGGGCTGCTCCACGACAAAAGGTTGCGCAGCATGTCAAGGAGGCCATGGGGGAGGCCGACATCATGTTCCCAATCCTAGGGCATCCCGTGATTTGGCCAGACACAGACTTCATCGAGCTGTCGATGGCGTTAGCCTTCTAGGACTCAGTCACGCCGCTGCCAGAGCACGCGGCCGTGAAAGTGGTGAACCGGGCCATGGATGAACAAAGAAGAAGAAGAAGAAGGACAACGAGGAGAAGAAACCACATTTGAAGTAGCGAGCGAAGCTGTAACGAGGGAAGCGGCGTCAAGGCTCATCGGAAGAAGAGGAGGAAGAAGAAAAGGAGGAGGAGGATGATGGCTCCATGTCTCCCATCCCATGGAATGATCTGGCCACCGAGGGATGAGGACCCGCCTTCGCCATAGGCGGGGGCCTTCTAAAAGCTCTAGTTTGGTTTTGGTGAATTGATGAAACCCTAAGTGCTAACCTAGTTTATCAAGTGGTCATGATATAGGTAGCACACTCCAAGTGGTGAAGCAAATGAAGATCATAACATGATGATGGTGATGCCATGGTGATGATCAAGTGCTCGGACTTGGAAAGAAGAAAGAGAAAAACAAAAGGCTCAAGGCAAAGGTATAAATTGTAGGAACCATTTTATTTTGGTGATCAAGACACTTAGTGAGTGTGATCACATTTAGGATCGATAGTCGTACTATTAAGAGGGGTGAAACTCATATCGGAATACGGTTATCAAAGTGCCACTAGATGCTCTAACTCATTGCATATGCATTTAGGATCTAGTGGAGTGCTAACACCCTTGAAAATGTTTGTGAAAATATGCTAACACATGTGCATAAGGTGATACACTTGGTGGTTGGCATATTTGATCAAGGGTGGTGAAGTTTAGGTGCAAGGGTAAGAAACTCCACCGATGGAGTGTCCGCCCGTAGAGTGCGGACAGTCCGACGGTGCCACCGGCACCCTAGACAAAAAGACAAAGGTCACTGGGAGTGACCGGACACTGGTCTCGGTTGGACCGGCGCGTCTAGTCAGAGTGTAACAGCGAAGACGTTGGCGTTGGTCAAACGACCAGACACTGGGTCGCTCTGCGACCGGACGCTGGCAGGGTGCATCCGGTCAGTGCTGATGTACGCTGACGTGAGGCACAGAGGAGACGTTGAGGGACCGGACGCTGGGTGAGTCGATCGGGCATGACCGGATGCGTCCGGTCATGAAAATTCATTCTGGAACCTTACTGGAAATGACCGAATGCTGGAGGCTGAGCGACCGGTCAGTTGTAGCGTAGTGTCCGGTCAATAAGATGACCGTTGAAATCTGACGAACTATATTTGAAGAGGGGGACACATGGCACGCATCACGTGACCGGATGCTGAGGTCCAGCGTCCATTCAATATGACCGGAGCATCCGGTCACCCCGCGTTGTGCCCAGTGAAGGGGTACAATGGCTCTATTTCATGGGGGCTTCTATTTAAGCCCCATAGCCGGCTCAAGCTCACTCTCTTGGCCATTTGCATTGACATAGCAACCTTGTGAGCTTAGCCAAAGCCCTCCCACTCATCTCCATCATTGATTCATCATCTTTGTGAGATTGGGAGAGAATCCAAGTGCATTGCTTGAGTGTTTGCATCTAGAGGCACTTGGTGTTCGTGTTTCACTGTGGGATTTGCTTGTTACTCTTGGTGGTTGCCACCACCTAGATGGCTTGGTGCAGCGAGGATCATTGAGCGGAGGGTGATGATAGTCTCCGGCTCCGATCGTGGTGATTATGAGGTGTTCTTGATCTTTCCCCGGTGGAGAGCCAAAAGGTACTCTAGTGGATTGCTCGTGGCTTGTGTGATCCTCATCTTATGTTGGTTGTGCGGCATCCTATTGAGGGTTTGGCGTGTGAAGCCAATTAGCGCGTGAACCTCCAAGTGAGTGAATCGCCACAATGAGGACTAGCTTGCCGGCAAGCAAGTGAACCTCGGTAAAAAATCATTGTGTTCATCATTGATTCCGAGGTGATTGGTCTTCATTGTTATTCATCCTTGTGTTTGATTGGTTCCTTCATCTACACGACGGTATAACTTCCTTGATCACTCTCTTTATATTACCGCAAACTAGTTGTCAAGCTCTTTAGTGTAGCCTAATTGTGAGAGCTTGTTTGCTTGGTTGGTGTGACTCTTTAGTTAGCTTTTGAGAGCACACTAACATAGGGTAGTGTTATAGCTATTGTGTGAATAGATACTATCTAAACTAGAATTGTGATAGGTGGCTTGCATTTTGAGTAGGCTAGCACAACACTTGCTTCGCCTCTTAATTGTCTAACCGTCTTGTTAAGTGTTGTTATAGAAATTTTTATTAGGCTATTCACCCCCCTCTAGCCATTAGGACCTTTCACCTTCTCGTGGCATGTCACAAGGCAGGGGGAGGACGCTCCCCCAGAGCTAGCGGAATCAAACCGCCCCACCCTGTCCGGACCTTCAACGATGGCCTTAGAACCGATAGAGTCAGACCACCTCACCTCGTCTGGGCCTTCGACGGTGGCCCTAGAGCCAGCGGGAACAGGTCGCCCTGCTCCGTCCAAAGCCTCGGTGGCACATACGGATTCGGTGGGAGGTGGATGTTCTAATTCGTCCGAGCCCTCTGAGCCGAGGGAGGGCTCGAAGTAGCAACGTGTCGATGAGGAGCAGCCGGGGTCGGGCAAGCTGGCCCAAAAGCATCCTCGTATGGTGGTGTCAAGGTGAGTCAAGAGTTTTTTCATCCTTTTGTCTTAACGGACTTTTGCCATGAACTGACTGCCATTTCTCTTATGGCGTCGGAGGACGTGGGACTCTCCTGCGGCTCACTCCGAAAAAGTTCCTCCTCCGCAAATGTGCTAGGAGCCAGCTGGCGCCACGCTGGTGGGAAGCGTGAGTGGCATTGGGGCAGCCGCGACATCAATTTGAAAGGCGCAGCCGATGCTACATCCACGGGAGAGCAGGCGGAGGAGGACGCATCCGAGGCACCCATGTTCGGGCGAGGTGTGGACGGTCATGTCCTCGACGTCGCAGGCGGAGGTGACACGGCCGGAGTCATCGTCGTTCGCAGGTGGCCATGTCCGCGGCGGGGCGGACAAAAGGGGCACACCAGAGGCATCCTTTGTGGATGGGGCAATAGGGCAGGCCTTTGTGTCCGTGTCACCCACTCCCTCTATCGCTAGAGGAGCTGCCACTGCAAGAGAGGTCGGCGCCGCTTGAGGTCGGCATGGGGACATCCCGATCTCTGGTCCGGGTGGCTACCCTCGATGAAGCAGTAGAGGAGTAGGAATGGGGAGAGTCCACATGGAGGTTGGGGACATGGTTCACACCCTGACCACCGTGCTGAGCTCGATGCATGACATTGTTGCCCTGGTTGGCCAGGTATGATATGACCGTGCTTCCAACCCTCATGTTCTCTTTCCGTGCCTCTAAGTCTTGTCTTCTTCATAGTTCTTAATGGCCTACAACTAGGAGAAGTCCTAGTTCCTTGCTGAGGAGACACGATGGAGTAAGGGGCTAGCCTCACAGCTCGCTGCCGCCCGTCAGGAGGTGGCTGAGCTTGCCCCTGCCGCCCGGGAGGTGGCTAACCTCCAATTCAGGGAGAAGGACGCTCGTGATGATGCCCACGAGGCTGAGGAAAAGCTCATAGCTGTGGTAGAACCTCCTAAATTATAGGACCCACATGCACCTATCACTATCTAACGACCTTTGATAGCTATGCATATATTCTAGGTAACTTAAGAAGACTGTCGGGTGTCCTCGGGGAACCCCGAATCATCCACGATTTCGAGCAGGATCACATTATAGAGTCATGGCAGTATTACAATAGTTTATTCAATTACATATACATCAGAGTAAAAGTAGTGGAAGGCTTATCATAACATAGTTTACAAACCATTTATTTCAAACCATACAACTAAGTTCAATTAATATTACAAAACGTAGTAGTGGAGTGGCATTATAATATAATACAAACACACAAAAGGATTGCCCTGCGCAAGGGCCATGCAATTACTTATCATCATCACACTGAACAACAGTTATGCAGCATGATCCAAAACAGATCTGCTCATGAGCCTTACCTGCAACAAGGGTCAACGAACCCTGAGTACAAAAGTACTCAACAGGACTTAACCGAAAATAAAAACTGATAGAACTTAAGAATGCAGACTCAGGGATTCAAGGGATGGCTTTAGCAATAATCAAAGTTCTTTTGCGTAGAAGCTCTTTGCAAAATTCTTTATTTCAACATTAAAAACTTCATAAGATTATATACAAAGCTGACATGATCTGCATTGAGATCATGAAACTTCATATCCATCTCCTTCACAAACCTTATTCGAGTTCCAGTTATTAACACTATGATGATGAACAGTGAGTTGAGTCTCCATAACCGAGGAGCAACGACGATTCGAACCGATTAAAACCCAGCTGGGAATTCTAGACCACACGACATATGTAGGTCCCTGACGTACATATATCAACCTACCCTCGGATCCTTAAAACAAGAATGGGTCTGCGCCACCCGAGAATACAGTACTCCACCAATCCTACCCATTGCCACGTGGGTACACGCTATTCCCGCCATCTCTCCACTCCCAGTGCGCGAGTAGCCATTCTCGTAATAGAATAGCCAAGTTAAGGCTTACTGGAGTATGCGATTAGTACTACAAAGTCTCAGCTCCCATAGTTCAACAACGGTACGGGCCTCAATCGACACAAGCGGAAAGAACCCGCTCACAAGACCTCCATGTCTTATGGCTCCCCAACACCGAGTCCGTCCGGTCTAGATTTATTACACCACATTCCCATATCACATGATAACATAAGTAACCAAAGTTCCATTTAACGTTCGCAGGTGACAGGTAATCACCCGACTTTCATCGTTCTAAGCATAGCTAAACATAACTAGGCATATACGAATTAAAACGGTTAACAAGGTAGATATAGAAAACAAGGTTGGTAATGCATCAATTAGGTTTTCACTTAACTCCTAATCACTTAATGAAGTAAAGAAAAGCAAAAGCAAAATCAATTTGTAAAACACAAGGTAGGGTTGTATGTATCCGGGGCATGCCTTCGTTGACGGAAAAGTCCGGTTCCGGAGTCGCACCACAATTATCAAACCCGACCTCAACAGGCGGATCAACTTCCTCAACCACTTGATTAACTACCATGTGCTCACCTTCATTCACTACACGTAGTAACAATGCCATGTTTAACATGATGCGAGATACAAAATATGATGCTCGATGATGAATGCAAAATTAACAACTTGAATACAACTTTCCTTCGCGGTACAGTTATAAGTCAAACTAATTAAACCTTTTTTGTAACACCTAATTCAATTGCCAAGGATCATTACCAACTAATGACCCAAAGTCATCACTCGATCCAAAAATTCAATCAAAACCGAAATCATTAAAGGTTACTATTTGCTTTTATGAATTAATTATTTAATTAATAATTATGAAATAAACCAACTTATTCCAATTGAGTCCAAATTTTTTTTAAATGTTCATCTCATGATAACTAAGTGGTAAAACAATTTTCATAATTTTTGGATAAATAAATAAGCCTAGAAAATTCATGGAAACTCATTTATTAATTAATTGAGCAATTTTTATCACATTAAAAAAGTACTGAAAAACAATATTTCATATTTTTCCTAAATAGTATACATCCTAGAGAGGTCACACAAAAATTTTCATAATTTTTGGAGTTCTAAATAATTCTACACAAAAATAACAAAAACATACACTATTTATTTATTTCGAAATTAGAAAAATTCCATTTTCAAAACACCCGCTCACCGACAGCGTGGTCCCACCTGTCATCCCTAGCCTCCCACGTTTGACCACGGCGACAGCGGCATTGACCGGTGATTTCTCGCCACCGACGAGGTCCCCGGCGACAACCAAGGTACTAACACGATCACTACCTCACGGCGCATCGATTTGTGGCACAAGCGAGACCAATTACAGCGGCGCCCGAGCTTGACGACGGCCATGGCGGACACGGTGGCGCGGTTGCTCTACGCTGGCGATAGGAGACCGGTAGAGATCAAACAGAGTGCTTGGGAAGGATCAACAGCTCACCCCGAACGCGATGGAGCAAAGAGCGAGACCGGAGGAGCCAAGAAGATGCTGGTCGACGGTCACAGCGGCCACAACAGAGCAACGGTCGTCGATGGCGGCGCTCCGGCGACTACGGTGGTCAAAACGAGTAATTAACAAGGTATTAAGCACCACAGCACCGAGACGAAGCTAGAACAACCAAACACAAGGATAGAGGTGCACCGTGGAGCCCTGGCCACAGCGCCGTGCTCGCGACGGTGAGGTTGTCGGCCGCGAGGAAGAAAGTTGAAGAACAACGAGATTCGGCGAAGTCAGACGATCACGACCGGTTGGCTGGGTGCGCAAGGACTAGGCGAAACTATGTAGCATTTTGCCGAGACAGTGGAGATGCTACGGCAGCGGCAAAAGCTCAACGAAGTATGGTGGTGGCAGCAGGAGAAAACAGAGGAGGAAGAAAAACGACGACGACGGTGTCTCGGTCTTTATAATGCGGCTCAGAAGCACAAGGAAGCCACGCATGAGCCTCCTCCGCACCAGCGCAACGCCAAAGACGGCCACGACCGCGCCTGGAAGCAAGTAGAAGGTCGCCGGCGGTGTAGCTTAAGCGGCGAGCACTGTTCACCATATTTACAGAATTGCCATCCGATTTGAAACTCAAATTACTCCCAAATTTGTATAATAACTCAAAAATCTCCAAAAATAAAAGTTGTTCAAAATCAAAAGTTCTACAACTTTGCTTTTATAACCACCCCCTAATTCGGTCTACATTTTGAAATGCAAATTTAAATTCAAAAAGGAGACATTTAAAGAATTACACCTTTTCAATTTACTTCAAATTTTTCTAAACAACTTTGAAAACTCCAAAAACAAACTTTATACAACTTGATAAACTGTACATTTTTGCTTTAAGGCTCAACCTCAAAATATGCTTTGATTTTGAAATGGGTTTTTTGAGTAAAACAAATCACTGGAAATCGGGGTTTTCGGAAATCCAAATCCAAACAAAATTTTAAACTTGATTCAAATAATACAAGGCAACACATATAACATAAATGTAAACTTGTTTTAGTGTGTGCACATCAATGTTTTTACTAAGGCCAAATGCTTTGCAATGCATATGATGACATGGCAGGTTTTAGTATTTCAAACACCCGAGGTGTTACAATCCTTCCCCCTAAAAGAAATCTCGACCCGAGATTCAAAGTCATAGGGTAAGTAATGGGAAAGGAAATATGTCAATCCAAAAATATTCACAACTTAACCATAAAACAGCTGAGGTTCCTTTACAAACATAGATCACAACCACAGAGCAAAACTAACATTATTCTATATCGACGTAAGAAACTCTGGAAATTTTTCTAACAAGTAATCTTCAGATTCCCAAGTAGCTTCTTCTTCGAAATTCTTATTCCAATGGATCTTGTAGAACTTGATTGTCCTCCTTCGAGTAACATGATCTTTCTGATCCAAAACTCGGATAGGATATTCGGAATAAGTCAAATCTGGTTCAAGTTCCACTCCTTCAACCTCAACATTCTGCTCAGGCACTCGGAGACACTTCTTCAATTGAGAAACATGGAACACATCATGTACAACCGATCGATGTTCTGGTAATTTCAAGCGATATGCCACCTTTTCATACCTCTCTAAAATTTGAAATGGTCCAATATATCGAGGTGCCAACTTGCCTTTAACACCAAAACGGGTAACTCCCTTCATTGGTGATACCTTCAGATAAACAAAATCTCCCTTGTTAAACGTTAATGGTCTACGTCGTTTATCTGCATAACTCTTTTGTCGAGACTGAGTTATCTTCAAATTACTTTGTATTTGTCTAACCTTGTCTTCTATTTCTTTCACAAGGTCAACTCCAAAGAACCTTCTTTCTTCGGGCTCAGACCAACTTAGCGATGTTCTGCATCTACGATCATAGAGTGCTTCAAATGGAGCCATTCTAATGCTTTCCTGATAACTATTATTGTATGAGAACTAGGCCAAAGGTAAGCATTCATCTCACTTATTGGAATAGTTAAGGACATAACACCTTAACATATCTTCAAGTACTTGATTGACTCTTTCAGTCTGTCCATCAGTCTACGGATGATAAGTTGTACTATAAAGGAGCTTGGTACCCATCGAAGCATGCAATTGTTTCCAAAAGTTGGAGACAAACTGTGTACCCCTATCTGACACTATGGTCTTCGATATTCCATGTAGACTCATGATTCGAGCTAAATACATCTAGGCATATCGGATAGTGGTATATGTACTCTGGACTAGAAGAAAATGTGCTGATTTGGTTAGTCGATCTACAATCACCCATATTGAGTCGAATCCCTTTGATGTCTTGGGTAGACCAACAATAAAGTCCATACTAATGTTCTCCCACTTCCAAGCTGGAATAGGTAATGGTTGTAACTCTCCAACGGACCTCAAATATATAGCCTTCACCTTTTGACAAGTATCACACTTTGCTATATACCTAGCAATCTCTATCTTCATTTTAGTCCACCAAAATCTTTGTTTCAAGTCATGGTACATCTTGTTGCTTCCCGGATGGATAGATAACATAGTAGCATGTGCCTCTTTAAGGATTGACTGTCGCAACTCAGGAGCTTTTGGTACCACCAGGCGATCCTTGAATCATTGCACACCTTCGTCATCTATGCTGAAGCATTCCGCTTTTCCATTCCTAACTCTTTCCTTGATATGGGCTACACCCTTGTTTTCCTTCTGAGCAACAATAATCTGATCTCGAATATTGGCTTCAACAATTATGTTGGTCAAACTACCTTGTTGAATTACCTCCACATTCAACTTTTCCATCTCTAGACATAAGGTCAGACCCATCGTTCTTACTGTCAGACAATTGCAATAACTTTTACGACTGAGGGCATCTGCAACCACATTTGCTTTACCAGGGTGATAATGTACTTCCAAGTCACAATCTTTAATCAGTTCTAACCATCTTCTTTGTCGCATATTCAATTTTGACTGAGTAAAGATATACTTTAAACTCTTGTGGTATGTATAAATATGGCACGTATTACCAAGCAGGTAATGCCGCCAAATCTTCAAGGCATGGACCACAGCTGCTAACTCCAGATCATGAGTTGGATAGTGTTCTTCATGTTGCTTAAGTTGCCTGGATGCATAAGCAATGACTCTGCCTTCTTGCATCAATACACATCCAATACCAATACCCGAAGCATCACAATAAACATCAAACGGCTTCTCGATATCAGGTTCGGCTAATACTGGGGCAGTGGTCAACAGTCTCTTCAAAGTCTGGAAAGCTTCTTCACAATCAAATGACCAGACAAACTTGACTTGGTTCTTCAACAACTCTGTAATGGACTTTGATACTTTAGAGAAATCTGGAATAAACCCACGGTAGTACCCCACCAATCCTAGAAAACTTCGAACTTGATGAACTGTGGTTGGCGGTTTCCAATCAAGCACATCCTTAACTTTACTTGGATCAACATCAACTCCTTCAGCTGACAAGACATGTCCAAAAAATTATACTTCCTTAAGCCAAAAATCACACTAGCTGAACTTGGCATATAATTGATGTTCTCGCAAGCGGGGCAGAACAATTCTAAGATGTTCCGCATATTCGGTCTTGTTCTTGGAATACACTAAGATGTCATCAATAAACATCACTACAAACTTGTCTAGCTCAGGCATGAATACTGAATTCATCAGATACATGAAATAAGATGGAGCATTTGTCAAACCAAAATATATTACCAAGTATTCATATAATCCATATCTTGTGGTAAATGCCGTTTTGGGAAGATCTTCAGGCTTTATCTTGATCTGGTGATAACCTGACCTCAAATCTATCTTGGAGAAAACTTTGGCACCAGCCAATTGATCAAAAAGCAAATCTATCTGAGGTAAGGGATACTTATTGTTGATGGTCACTTCATTCAACGGACGATAGTCCACACATAACCTCAGGGTCTCATCTTTCTTTTTCAAAAAAATTGCCGGATACCCCCAAGGTGAAGAACTAGGTTGGATAAACCCATTTTCAATCAATTCTTGCAACTGAGTCTTCAACTCGGCTAATTCCTTGGGTGGCATCCTATAAGCTCTCCGAGAAATCAGAGTTGTTCCAGGTTTCAACTCTATGTTAAACTGGACATCCCTATCAGGTGGTAGACCGGGTAAATCTTTAGGAAATTCACACACTACCGGGATATCTCTAATCTCCTTGACAGCAGTTGCACAAACTTTGCCCACTGATCTTCTTAAGGTTGGAAGTTGGATGAGAAGTTGAGAATTACTATCTACCAAACTCACCCTTATAGTTCTATTCAAAGCATCTATAACAGCCTTATGTTGATACATCCAATTCATTCCTAAAATTACATCTATATCATGATCCTTTAGGATAATCATGGTAGTGGGAAAAATATGCCCACCCAGGTTTATGGGTACCTGGTATACCATTTCCCTAGTACACAGACATCCCCCAGGCGACTGTATAAAGAAATTTTCCTTTGTTGCCCTAATTGGAATTTCATGCTTCACGACAAATGTTCTATTGATGAATGAATGAGATGCACCCGAATCAAAAGGCATAACTACCTCTTTTGATTTCCACCAAAAGATCCAGACGGCATACTCTTTTTCTTCTTGAGCTCCTTATGCTGCCGATACTTTACCTCTGAAGCAATTGCAATATTCACTGCCTCATGATAAGTGACATTGGTACAAGTTGTCATCATAGTCTACAATTTGGTATTCAGACCTCTCATGAACCATTTCTTTTTCTGGGCATCTGTGTTGATATGTTCAGATGCATACTGCGACAAATGATTGAATCTTCCCACATACTGCATAACCGTCTGATCCCCTTGCTTCAAAGCAAGGAATTCATCCAGCTTCATAGCCATAACTCCCTCCGGGATATAATGGGCTCTGAAAGCAGTACGAAACTCTATCCAAGTTAACGGAACACCTGTGGGTTGCATGGCCATAAGATTCGCATACTAAGCACTGGCTACACCTCTAAGTTGCTGGGCAGCAAAGACTGGTTTCTAAAACTCCGTGCTGGGAATAAGATTAAATTTCTGCTCCATGGTTCGAAGCCAATCGTCAGCCTCCAGTGGTTCATCTGCCTTGGTGAACACCGGTGGTCTTGTGTCTGTAAAATCAACATATGTAGCCTCCTGCCTATTATGATGGCGACCATGGTTTCCTTGCATCTGATTCTGATTACTTTGAGCTATCTCATGAAGCAAACGAGAATTTTCAACCATCACATTGACAAGTGCGGCTATAGCATCAGCCAAGTTTGTTGGAACTGGTGGCAGATCTAGAATACCATCCTCATCTTGTGAAGTACCAGGAATATGCGAACCCCGCGTACGACGCATCTGCTCATAACAAACCAAACTTTACTCACAAGTCTTTATTGAATTGCAACAAAAGCTTACTCTAGACACATTACATAGGGTTTACTAATATAAACACAAACCCGCATGTACCTAAACAAGACTACTTAACTTAACTAGAACTAACTATTATACAACTCTACTCCTTTCCTCGATTACTTCAAACTTTAGGCTCGGTATCCATTCCAGAAATATTACCGCCTTCATTATCACTTTCATCGATCATTACTAATTCTTCAGGATCTTCTTCTTCTTCCTCTTCCAATTCGCTATCATCGGCAAGGATGACACCGGGGTCCATTGCATCAGCTTGGGGTTCATGATTTGGATCTAGGAGATTGCTTAGCCTATGAACTTCCTTATGCAGATAAGTATTATGTTCTTCTAAATCTTCTACATAGAATTCTAGCTTATGAGTTCTAGCTCTAGCTATATTTTCTCTATGCCAAGCATCATTCCTTCCTTCCACCATACGAACTAACATACGTTCGCAGTTCCTATGAGCGGTGGTGAGACGCCTCAATTGACCCTGTAGTTCTCCTACCTGGATGGCATCCAAGGCCCTATCTCTAGTAGCCTGTGCTAACTCTGTAGAAATCCTCTGTATCTCTGCCTGGGGATCAGGCCTAGAGCTGCTACTGCTAGCACCGTCATTCCTAGGGGCAAGTTGGTGACGAGAAAGTCCTTTGGGTCCAGTGGACTTATGGGGGTGTCTTCTTGGTACGAGCCATATTGTAGGAAGCAAGATTAATCCTAGTAAGACAATCTGACAATAGTCTCAAGCGCAGCAAGGGTGGACTACACAACTCAACCCATACACACTACCCACCCAGACTCAGAGGTGAAGGAAGTAACGAGTGAATTAATCATGATGCATGAATCGTTCTTACGAACAAAAACAGCAAAGCTTATAACGAACATAAACAACAATTGTTTTTATATAGGGCATAGTAAGATTACTACTCTACCACACAAAACCTTTTTAATCAAATAAGGAATGGTGAGAAAGAAATTAGATAAGTCAGAAGCAATTTGGACCAATTTAACAAGTTATATTTAGTCATCCCAAATCATTTTGAATTTTTTTTGTAAACCAATACGACAAAGACTTTGTAACGATCGCTCTGATACCATTCTATGGTAGAACCTCCTAAATTATAGGGCCCACATGCACCTGTCACTGTCCAACGACCTTTGACATCTATGCATATATTCCCGGTAACTTAAGAAGATTGTCGGGTGTCCTCGGAGAACCCCAAATCATCCACGATTTCTGAGCAGGATCACATTACAGAGTCATGGCAGTATTACAACAGTTTATTCAAATACATATGCATCAGAGTAAAAGTAGCGGAAGGCTTATCATAACATAGTTTATAAACCATTTGTTTTAAACCATACAACTAAGTTCGGTTAATATTACAAAATGTAGTAGTGGAGTGGCATTATAACATAATACAAACACACAAAAGGATTGCCCTGCCCAAGGGCCTCGCATTTACTTATCGTCATCGCACTGAACAACAGTTATGCAGCACGATCCAAAACAGATCTGCTCATGAGCCTCACCTGCAACAAGGGTCAACGAACCCTGAGTACAAAAGTACTCAACAAGACTTAACCAAAAATAAAAACTGATAGAACTTAAGAATGCAGACTCAGGGATTCAAGGGATGGCTTTAGCAATAATCAAAGTTCTTTTGTGTAGAAGCTCTTTACAAAATTCTTTATGTCAAAATTAAAAACTTCATAAGATTATATACAAAGCTGACACGATCCGCATTGAGATCATGAAACTTCATATCCAACTCCTTTCCAAAACCTTATTCGAGTTCCAGTTATTAACACTACGATGATGAACAGTGAGTTGAGTCTCCAAAACCGAGGAGCAACGACGATTCGAACCGATTAAAACCTAGCTAGGAATTCCATACCACACGACATATGTAGGTCCCTGACCTACATATATCAACCTACCCTTGGATCCTCTAAAACAAGAACGGGTCCACGCCACCCGAGAATACAGTACTCCACCAATCCAGCCCATTGCCACGTGGGTACACGCTATTCCCGCCATCTCTCCACTCCCAGTGCGCGAGTAGCCATTCTCGTAATAGAATAGCCAAGTTAAGGCTTACCGGAGTATGCGGTTAGTACTACAAAGTCTCAGCTCCCATAGTTCAACAATGGTATGGGCCTCAATCGACACAGGCGGAAAGAACCCGCTCACAAGACCTCCATGTCTTGTGGCTCCCCAACACCGAGTCCGCCCGGTCTAGATTTATTACTCCACATTCCCATATCACATGATAACATAAGTAACCAAAGTTCCATTTAAAGTTCACAGGTGACAGGTAATCACCCGACTTTTATCGTTCTAAGCATAGCTAAGCATAACTAGGCATATACGAATTAAAACGGTTAACAAGGTAGATATGGAAAACAAGGTTGGTAATGCATCAATTAGGTTTTCACTTAACTCCTAATCACTTAATGTAGTAAAGAAAAGCAAAAGCGAAATCAATTTGTAAAACACAAGGTAGGGTTGTATGCATCCGGGGCTTGCCTTCATTGACGGAAAAGTCTGGTTCCGGAGTCGCACCACAATTATCAAACCCGACCTCAACAGGTGGATCAACTTCCTCAACCACTTGATTAACTACCACGTGCTCACCTTCATTCACTACACGTAGTAACAATGTCATGTTTAACATGATGCGAGATACAAAACATGATGCTCGATGATGGATGCAAAATTAACAACTTGAACACAACTTTTCTTTACGGTACAGTTATAAGTCAAACTAATTAAACCTTTTTTGTAACACCTAATTCAATTGCCAAGGATCATTACCAACTAATGACCCAAGGTCATCACTCAATCCAAAAATTCAATCAAAACCTAAATCATTAAAGGGTACTATTTGCTCTTATGAATTAATTATTTAATTAATAATTATGAAATAAACCAACTTGTTCCAATTGAGTCCAAAATTTTTGTAAATGTTCATCTCATGATAACTAAGTGGCAAAACATTTTTCATAATTTTTGGATAAATAAATCAGCCTAGAAAATTCATGGAAACTCATTTATTAATTAATTGAGCAATGTTTATCACATTCAAAAATTACTGAAAAACAACATTTCATATTTTTCCTAAATATTATACATCCTAGAGAGGTCACACAAAAATTTTCATAATTTTTGGAGCTCTAAATAATTCTACACAAAAATAACAAAAACATACACTATTCATTTATTTCTAAAATTAGAAAAATTCCATTTTCAAAACACCCGCTCACCGACAACGGGGTCCCACCTGTCATCCCTAACCTCCCACGTTTGACCACGGCGACAGAGGCATTGATCGGCGATTTCTCGCCACCGACGAGGTCCCCGGCGACGACCAAGGTACTAACACGATCACTACCTCACGGCGCATCGATTTGTGGCACAAGCGAGACCAATTACAGCGGCGCACGAGCTTGACGACGGCCATGGCAGACACGGTGGCGCGGTTGCTCTACGCCGGTGATAGGAGACCGATAGAGATCAAACAGAGCGCTTGGGAAGGATCAGCAGCTCACCCCGAGCGCGATGGAGCAAAGAGCGAGACCGGAGGAGCCACGGAGATGCTGGTCGACGGTCACAGCGGCCACAGCAGAGCAACGGTCGTCGGTGGCGGCGCTCCGGCGACTACGGTGGTCAAAACGAGCAATCAACATGGTATTAAGCACCACAGCATCGAGACAAAGCTGGAACAACCAAACACAAGGACAGAGGTGCACCGTGGAGCCCTGGCCACAGCGACGCGCTCGCGACGGTGAGGTTGCCGGCCGCGAGGAAGAAAGGCGAAGAACGGCGAGATTCGGCGAAGTCAGATGACCACGACCGGTTGGCTGGGTGCGCAAGGACTAGGCAAAACTATGTAGTGTTTTGCCGAGACAGTGGAGATGCTACGGTGGCGGCAAAAGCTCAACGGAGTATGGCGGTGGCGGCGGGAGAAAACAGAGGAGGAAGAAAAACGACGATGACGGCGTCTCGGTCTTTATAACGCGGCTCAGAAGCACAAGGAAGCCACGCATGAGCCTCCTCCGCGCCAGCGCGACACGAAAGATGGCCACGACCGCGCCAGGAAGCAAGCAGAAGGTCGCCGGCGGTGTAGCTTAAGCGGCGAGCACTATTCACCATATTTACAGAATTGCCATCCGATTTGAAACTCAAATTACTCCCAAATTTGTATAACAACTCAAAAATCTCCAAAAATAAAAGTTGTTCAAAATCAAAAGTTCTACAACTTTGCTTTTATAGCCACCCCCTAATTCGGTCTACATTTTGAAATGCAAATTTGAATTCAAAAAGGGACATTTAAAGAATTACGCCTTTTCAATTTACTTCAATTTTTTCTAAACTACTTTGAAAACTCCAAAAACAAACTTAATACAACTTGACAAACTCTACATTTTTTCTTTAAGGCTCAACCCCAAAATATGCTTTGATTTTGAAATGGGTTTTTCGAGTAAAACAAATCACTGGAAATCGGGGTTTTCGGAAATCCAAATCCAAACAAAATTTTAAACTTGATTCAAACAATACAAGGCAACACATATAACATAAATGTAAACTTGTTTTAGTATGTGCACATCAAAGTTTTTACTAAGGCCAAATGCTTTGCAATGCAGATGATGACATGGCAGGTTTTAGTATTTCAAACACCCGAGGAGTTACAACAGCCCTGATGAAGCGGGCACACACGGACGCTGTGGAGGCAGAGCAGCTATGGAAGGAGCCAGATGATTTGCTCTGTGCTATAGATGGGCTCCGCACGGGGATTGACCTGGCTCACCAGGAGCGCGCCGAGGCTCAGCAGCAGATCAACCACCTCGAGGATGAGCTTTAGAGGGAGAGCGACCTGAAGGTTGCGGCTGAGGGTGTGTCCGCTAGGCTCACCGTGGAGGTCAGTCAGCACCAAGAAGAGGTTCGACACCTGGAGGCCAAGGTGACCCGACAGCGTGATGAGGTGCGCAAGCTTCGGGCGAACGTGAACGTTAAGTCTCCGGTTTCCCTTGTTGTCTTTCTCCCTAGAATCCATGGTAAGCCTTTTAACACGATCGGTATGTGACTTGGGTAGGTCTCGATGACAAGCTCGGGGTAGAGGTGGTGAAGAGACGTGGCCTAGAGAAGGAGCTCAGCGAGGTGAAGGACACCCTCCAGAAGGAGAGCGATGATCATGACAATCTACGCGTCACCGTCCAGCTGGTCTGCGATGAGCTCGAGCTGGCCCTGAAGCAGGAGACAAGCTCGCTTGCGGTTTGCGCCACTCGGATCATGGACCAGGCACGTGATATGGCAAGGGGCGCACTTTGCTTTGGCGTTCACCGATCATTCACGATCGCCCGTTCTCATTACGAGAACATACATCTGGCACCGAAGAGCCAAGGCTTCACGCCTGTCTATACCGACGTCGAGCAGGACGACATCCAGAGGGAGGTGGCCCCCCTGGTGCATGACCTTTCTACTAAGATAGAAGATGAAATCATCCCCTGAGAGGTTAGTTTAGTCAAATAGGTCAGGCGGCGTATTTGTAATAAGCGGACAAGTTCGAACCCTCATATTTCGTTTAAACAAGCTTGTTCTTTTGTTTTGGTTTGAACAAATTTATTCTTTCTCCCTTTTTATGTGTAAAAAGGGTTAATGCGTTCCCACCCTTCCTGTTCTTTAAGACTATAGAGCTTGAGGTGTTGGCGAGAAACTCTGGTCACGCTAGTAAGCAAGAGTGTCATTCTGCTAGGGCATAGGTTTCTTGCAGTCCGACCAGTTTTACTCGACGTTCATTTCCACAAACCTTGCCTCTTGGTTTTTAATGTGAGAAAGGGACAGGCACGGCTGAAAGGTCCTTATGTGGTTTTGGTAATTGAGTTACAATCTAGGTGGACTAATTGTGTTTATATGAGATACACTGGTGATTAGTCCACAGGTATATGTGTGTGAGCAACATATGCCATGAAAGTGAAAATGGCTTGAAGATGTTGCAAAGCTCACACGTGTGATGATGAAGGAGCTTATTGCACATGAGACATGACATTGAGTCATGTGATCAAGGTGGAGAAGATCAAGGCAAGACTTGGCTTGATGGACCGGTTGTAAGCGTGAAGGGCAAGTTGGAGGCTTTGGAGCGATGGACAACATGGCGGTGAAGCTTAAGCAAACTTGGCGCCGATGGACGAAGGCAACGGTGAAAAGCAAGTGAAGTCAAGATCGATGAACCAATATGATCACGTAATGATATGAAGTGGATCATATCATTGTTGATCATGTTGGTGCATGTGTTGCATCAACATTGGAGGAGATGGAATGGAATGCGCAAGGCAAAGGTATAACCTAGGTCATTTCATTTCACCGGTCATAGGTGTGTAGAGAAGTTGATGACCGAGTTTAGGATAGATGGCCGTATTATCAAGAGGGGCAAACTTGTTTGCATATCGGTCATCTAGTGCCACTCGAGTGATCTAACTTTGCATCGTCGCTAGGATTGAGTGGCGTGGCAAGTTGAGTGGCTAATCCTTTGGAAAATGATTGTGAAAATGCTAACACACATACACATGGTGGTGTTGGCACATGCTAGTAAGCATTTCTTATCCAATTCTCATGAAAATTTTACAGTATATTATACCATAAGTCTAGAGCATGTACACCAATTTTTATGCCAATCCAATAAGTTTTGATTACTCAAACATGGCTAAGATCACAGCTCACTTAGATTTTCAATATAGGACAGATTTCAATCACTTGAGCTATACTTCATCAAATATGAATGAAACTTGAAACTAACTTGTTTTAATACTTTCATAAGACATATATCCATTCAAACCACTTACTAAAAGTCATCTCATGAATTTATCCAACACAAATCAATCCAACCTTGATTACTAATCAATTATCCATTCAATCAACTTATAGCAAACAACTTTGCATATTTGTCCCTTTTAGTCAACTCATATACACCCAAATGAAATGATCAACAAGAGATATACCTTGGTTGGCTCATGATCATCCAACTTGCAAGCTTCAACTCAATTATTTGCAAACCATCAAATATATCCAATGAATCACCAACTACTTGAATTTGACAGTTGTATGTTGTAGCACATTTGGACTTCACTCAATTTGTCATGGCATTAGGATAATGATCATCACTTAGCAATACTTGGCTCAACTATATGATCAACAAGATGAATATCATTTGAACCAAGCCACCAATACCGATGGTACCTACAAACAATCATCCACTTTTTGATAGTACCCAAACAATTTTGGGTCCTCTCAAGTTAGGTGCAACATACTTAGGCATAGCCTTAGTATGAATAGTAGGATGTTTTATAATAGCAATCATAGAGGTACCATTATCACCCTCCTAAGCATAGAATCATCATTAATTGAAATAGGCTTAGGGATATTACCTAGGGGACATGAATGTGCCATGTGTCCCATTTCTCGGCATGAGTAGCACTTTCTCTTTGATTAAGCCTTCTCTTCCTTGCTCATGTGGTGCTTCTCATTGCCTTGCCTCTCATGGATTGCTTGAGCCTTCTTCTTAAGTTTGGTAGGACACTTAGAGGCAAAGTGTCCCATACTTCCACACTTGAAGCACTTGATGTGAGCATAATCTTTCTTCTCATCTTCATTCTTGCTCATCATCTTGGCATCTTGAGTTTGTATTGGATGCCTTGCCTTTCCACCCCTTCCTGTTTTCTTCTTCTTTATCATCAAATCACCACCATCTTCATGGTTGATCTTAATTTGCTCTTGGGGTGTCTTCTCTTGCTCAACTTGTGGCTTTGATTGAGGCTCTTCTAGTTGCTTCACCAATTGCTTGATTGGGCGCATTGAGGTGGGATGACCCCAAGTGCAGCACTTGAAGCACTTAACATGCCTTAGCCTCTCTTCTTCTTTCTTAAACTTGAGCATTTCTTCATTAGGGCAACCATTTGCAAGATGTCCTACTTCATGGCACTTGAAGCACATGAAATAAGAGAGCTTCTCTTGTTCTTGCTTCTTCATTTCTCTTTCATATCTTCTCTTGCCCTATCTTTTGCCCTTGATCTTGCTCTTGTTGAAGCCAATGCCACTTTTGTCATTGCTGCTTTCTTGATGATTGACTTTGCTAGTCTTGAAGCCGACTCCACTCTTGTCACCAAAGTTTCTTTGAGTCTTCAACATATGTTCAAAGGTGACCTGAAAGTTGTAGCACCTCTCTAACTTGTTGCTCAATTTCTTCACTTGTTCATTGAGCTTATTGTTCTCCTTCAAAAGGTTAGTCTCACAAGACATAGAAGTAGAACACGCATCTATATGTGAAGAGCATGGCATATCTAATAAATCATCACAAGAGGTGGATACATGCTTCTTGCCTATATCACAAGGGTTAGCAACAATATGTGATTGATCAATTGATCCATGTGATGAGCTCTCATTACTTTTAAGTTTCTTTGTAAACATTTTAATGGGAGAAGCATGTTGTTCTAATAATTCATCATGAGATGTAAGAAGTGTCTCATGATTCAATTTTAGCTCATCATGTGAAGATTTAAAAGCATCAAGTAATTTCTTATGTTCTTCACAAGAGTTCTTTAGAAATGAGTTTTTATTTTCTAATTTCATTATTTTAGCTTTCTCATTTTCTAAAGACATGGTCATGCTAGCAAGTCTACTAACAAGCTTATCATATGAATCAACATGATCAACCACATTATCATTTGATATCTTGGTGTCACCTTGTGACATGAAGCAATGTAGTGAAGTAGGAGAGCTTGTAGTAGCAATGACATCTAGGCATGATCCATCAGCATAACCATCAAGTGTGCATGGGGTAGCATCATCATTTGCAACACTTGCGGCATCATCAATCTTGCCAAGTGAACTTGTAGTGGATTGATCATCATCATCACTTGACCATGAGGTGGAGCAATCTTCCACAATCACCAAGTCGTGGTCATGCTCAATATCCTCATGCGCTACTTTCTTGAGCTCATCCTCCTTGAATTTGCCATCATCCCATGTGGAGGAATCACCGAAGGTGCTCTTGATGGACTCCCATATCTCATGAGCGGTTCCCATGTAGTTTACTTGTTTCATCAAATCAAAACTCAATACATCCATTAGAAAACAACAAGCATGCGCATCAAGTTTATAGAGAACTCTTTGAGCTTTGGTAAGATTTCTATGGTCCAATACATGAGTGAGACCACTAGTGACAATCCACCAAAACTTAGGTCCCTTTGCACGAAAATGATCAAGCATGTGATTTTTTCAAAGTGCAAAGTTTGTGCCATCAAAAATGTGTGCTTCACAAACATCTAGCCCACTAGACGCCATCCTCTCGGGTCGGTGAAGACCACAAATGAGAGACATAGCTCCGATACCACTTGTAAGGTCGAGATGACGGACTAGAGGGGGGGTGAATAGTCCTTTCTAAAATTAATCACGTCGACTAACCGAAACAAGTGCAGAATTAAAACTATCGATCTAGCCAAGATTACACCCCTCTATTTATGTTCTCTAGCACCTTCCAAGGATACTAATTAAGCAACAAAGGTGTCGGGCTAGCTATAGCTCACCTAACCAATTCTAGAAGCAAGGTCACACAAACTTATGCCACTGGTACTTTAAGCAACAAGAGTGCTCCTACAGATGCTAGTAAGCAAAAGTAAAAAGCCACCTAAGCTCACTAGCAATGCTCAATAATAAGGCAACCAATGCCAAATTAGAGAGCGCAAATACTTAGCTACACAAACTAAGCAATGTGACTAACAAGGTTACACAAACCAAATTAGCCACGCAAGGGAGCTACTTCTATGCTACACAAGCAAGAAGGTAACTAGTGAGCTACAAAAGCTTAACTAGATACAAGAGCAACTACACAAGCACAATGCATATGAAAGTAATTACAAGTTTGTGTAACGAGGATGCAAACCAATGGGAAGAACAAGGTTGACACGATGATTTTTCTCCCGAGGTTCACGTGCTTGCCAACACGCTAGTCCCCGTTGTGTCGACCGCTCACTTGGTGGTTCAGCGGCTAATTGGCATCACTCGCCAAGCCCGCACGTCGGGCACCACAAGAACCTACCCCAAAAGTGAGGGTAGCCCAATAACACGCTCAACTAGAGTTTCTCTTCATGGCTCCCGCGGGGCGAGCATAATGCCCCTCACAAAGCTCTTCTCCAGAGCACCGCACAAGCTTCTTGCGGGCTTCGACGGAGACCACCACCAAGCCATCTAGGAGGTGGCAACCTCCAAGAGTAACGAGCACCACCAGCTTGCAACTCGATCACCTAGTGCCACTCGATGCAACCTCATGATGCAATCGCACTAGAATCGCTCTCTCACACAATCGGATGATCACTATCAAGTATATGTGAGATGGAGGGCTCCCAAGCACTCTCAAGCATGGACACAAAGTCCCCTAGGGTGCTCAACTAAAAGGTCCTTGTGTGGTTTTGGTAATTGAGTGATAACCTAGGTGGACTAATTGTGTTTATGTAAGATACACAGGTAATTAGGCCACAAATACATGTGTGTGAGCAACATATGCCAAGAAGCTTGTGCGGTGCTCTAGAGAAGAGCTTTGTGAGGGGCATTGTGCTCGCCCCGCGGGAGCCATGAAGAACAACTCTAGTAAAGCGTGTCATTGAGCTACCCTCACTTTCGGGGTAGGTTCTTGCGGTGCCCGACGTGTGGGCTTAGCGGGTGATGCCAATTAGCTGCCGAACCACCAAGTGAGCGGTCGACACAATGGGGCCTAGCGTGTTGGCAAGCACGTGAACCTCGGGAGAAAAATCACCGTGTCAACTTTATTCTTCCCATTAGTTTGCATCCTCGTTACACAAGCTTGTAATTACTTTTATATACATTGTGACTGTGTAGTTGCTCTTGTAATTAGTTTGCTTATATAGCTCACTAGTTACCTTCTTGCTTGTGTAGCATAGTAGTAGCTCCCTTGCGTGACTAATTTGGTATGTGTAACCTTGTTAGTCACTTTGCTTAGTTTGTGTAGCTAAGTATTTGAGCTCTCAAATTTGGCATTGGTTGCCTTGTTATTGAGCATTGCTAGTGAGCTTCATTGGCTTTGTGCTTTTGCTTACTAGCATGTGTAGGAGCTCCCTCATTGCTTGAAATACTAGTGGCATAGGTTTGTGTGATCTTGCTCCTAGAATTGGTCTGGTGAGCTCTAGCTACCCTGGCACCTTTGTTGCTTAATTAGGATCTTTGCAAGGTGCTAGAGAACATAGATAGAGGGGTGTAGTCTTGGCTAGACCGATAGTTTTAGTTCCATACTTGTTTCGGTTAGCCGACATGATTAAATTTAGAATTGACTATTCACCCCCCTCTAGTCGCCATCTTGACCCTACAACGGCAACTATTTTAGAAAGGGTATATATATACCCTTATCAGCCCCCGAGTGAGACCCAACCCCTTGCCATTGTCGGGGTCGGGTTTCACTAAAGATCGAGGAGACAATACGAAACTGGTAGGAGAAAGCATTTTTTTGTTTAAGAAAACATTATTCTTAGTTTTTGTACGTACCCCTTCCTAGGATCCGAGCCATCGTTCTATGACCACACATTTGGTCTCCTTGCGAGTCCAACTTCCCTCGAGCCCCCATGCATTGCAGGGGTCTGGTCGAGGGGTCAGCTCGTGTTTGTGATCATCATCTCTCTAGTGTTTTTTCGATAAAACAAAGGGGCTGAGCCGTGCCATGTTTTTCATTGATAGACAAAACATTGTGCTCGGTGAGCTGTTAACGGGCTAGTCCGAGTGGGGCCCTAGCTTCCCGTTCATGGGGTTCGGCATGGGTCAGCTGGTGACCGACTCCATATTCTCAGTGGCCAATCCATATAGTTCTCGGGTCCGTTCGACCGGTCCCGAGGGCTCGTTGCCTTTCTTCGAGGAAAAGCCATGGACTGGAAACCAACCAAGATTTGAACGTGGGTCAGGATGCCCATGGTGCTCATGCGCCCGGGTACTGGCCACTAGTGGGTCTATCCCTTTCCACTCCTCACTCTAAGGGCGCCTAGAGCGACTGTGAACCCATCGGAGGACCAGCCTTCGAACTCCTAGGCCTGAATGGGCCATAGGAGCATTTTTAGCTCCGTGTCCCACCTTACCTGTGATAGTTCTCGCGTCGAGCTGGATAGCGTTGAGAAGGAGGTGGGCCCTCTGGCATAGGACTTACCTATGGAGATAGAGGATGAGATCATCCTCCCAAGAAATTAGTTGGCAGATAAGCCAAGCGGCGAACTCATAATAACTGGACAAGCTCTTAAATTTTGTTATGGCTAAACAGATTTTTAGCCCTTCTCCCCGTTTTGTATAAAAAGGTTAATGTGTTCTGACCCTTTCCGTAGTTAAGGCTAAAAAGCTCGAGGTGCAGGCAAAGAACTCTGATCACGCTGGTGAGCAAAAACGCCGTAGCCGCTGGGGCGTAGGTTTCTTGCAGTCCGACTAGTTTTACTCAGCGTTCATTTCCGCAACCCTTGCTTCTAGATCTTAATGTGAGAGAGGGTCGGGCACATAGGATGTTTGCTAGGTGGATATACTCTTAAATGCGTTTTGACTCTTTCCGTAGTTAAGGCTAAAAAGCTCAGGGTGCGGGAAAAAACTTTGATCACGCTGGTGAGCAAAAATGTCATAGTCGCTGGGATGTAGGTTTCTTGCGGTCCGACGAGTTTTACTCAGCGTTTGTTTCTGCAACCCTTGCTTTTAGGTCTTAACGTGAGAAAGGGTCAAGCATAGAGAATGTCTACCGAATAGATATGCTCTTATCATCCCCCGAGTGAGGCCCGACCCCCTATCGTTGCTGGGGTCAGGTGTCACTAAAGATTGAGGAGTTGATAGCGAAACTGATAAGAGAAAGCATGTGTAAATTAAGGGTAAAAGTGACATAGCTGTTCAATGTTCCAGGCATTGATGAAGACTTCATCGTCGATGGTCCTGAGCCCCTCTCCGTTGCTAGGATCAGGTGTCACAAAAAATCGAGGAGTCAATAGTGAAACCGATAAGAGAAAAATGCGTAGATTTAAGGGTAAAAGCGACGTAGCTGTTCGATGTTCCAAGCGTCGACAAAGACTTCACCATTGATGGTCCTAAGCTTGTTGGTGCTTGGTCGGAGCACCTCCATGATGACGTACGGTCCCTCCCATGGTAGAGAGAGTTTGTGGTGGTTCTTGTTGCTCTAGACGAGGTGGAGTACCAGGTCCCCGACGTTGAAGGCCCGACCTCGCACTCGATGGCTGTGGTACCAGCGCAACGCTTGCTGGAACTTAGCCAAGTGGAGGAGGGAAACATCACGCGCTTCATCTAGCTGATCCATGGCATCCTTAATGGATGCCTCGGCTCCCTGTTCGTCGTACGCCCTGACCCTTGGCACTCGATAGTCGAGGTCGGTCAGGAAGATAGCCTCGAAATCGTAGACCATGAAGAATGTCGTGTAGCCGGTGGCCCGGCTGGGGGTCATCCTTAGGCTCCAAAGCACCACGGGAAGCTCCACGACCCATCGTCCGCCAAACTTGTTCAACCGGTTGAAGATCCTAGGCTTGAGGCCTTGTAGGATAATGTCATTCGCGCGCTCGACCTGCCCGTTCGTGCGGGGGTGCGCCACGGTGGCCCAATCGACGCGGATGTAATATTCACCACAGAATTGGAGGAACTTCTTCCCAATGAACTGTGTGTCGTTGTCCGTGATAATAGAGTTCGGGACTCCAAAACGATGGATGATGTCAAGTAAGAACAACCTGGCTTGCTCGGACTTGATCATGGAGATCGGTTGAGCCTCTATCCACTTCGTAAACTTGTCTACAGTGATAAGCAAGTACGTGTAGCCCCTGGGCACCCTCTTAAGAGGTCCAACCAGATCGAGCCCCTAGACTATGAATGGCCACGTGATGGGATCATTTGGAGTGCTTGGGCCGACAGGTGGGTCAGCCAAGCGTAGTATTGACACACTTCATAGGTGCGCATAATCTATTTAGTGTCGGCTACTGTGGTCGGCTAGTAGAAGCCTTGTTGGAATGCATTTCTGACTAGGGTCCTAGGTGTGGCATGGTGCCCGTAGACCCCACCATGGATATCACTCAGCAACCGCTTCCCTTGTTCAATTTAGATGCAGCAGTGCAGGATCCCGGTGTGGCTTCACCTGTAGAGCTCGTCCTCAATAAGGACAAAGGACTTCGCGCGACGCGCAAGCCGCCGAGCCTCCATTTTGTCCATCGGCAACGCCTCACGGAGGAGGTAGTCGAGGTAAGGCATCCTCCAGTCGGCCAAAGGGTCGGGCTCTATCGTTGTATCCTTATCAAGCTCCATGACTTTGGGGTCAGATGGAGCCACTGGCTGGTTAGCCCCCGAGCCTAGGGCAGGCAGCCCATCACCGGTCTATTTCGGCCCCTCGTAGCAGACCAAGGGCTTGTACTGATCGCTGGCAAAGATGCCCATCGGCACCGGCTCTCGACCGGATGCCATTTTCACCAGCGCATCGGCCGCCTTGTTGAGACACCTTGGGATGTGATTGAGCTCAAGCCCATTAAACTTGTCCTTCAGCTGGCGGACTTCTCGATAATACGCAGCCATCTTGGCATTGTAGTAGCTTGATCTCTTCATGACTTGGTCGACGACTAGCTAGGAGTCACCCCGAACGTCAAGCCATCGGATACCGAACTCGATGGTGATTCATAGGCCATTGATGAGTGCCTCATACCCAGCCACATTGTTGGAGGAAGGGAAATAGATACGAACCATGTACCTCATGCGTACCTCGAGGGGCAAAATGAAGACTAGCCCTGCATCGGCGCCTTTCTTCATCAGTGGTCCATCGAAGTACATCATCTAGTACTCTTGGTCGACGACTACCGATGGCATTTGGACCTCGGTCCACTCTGCAATGAAATCAGCCAGCACTTAGGACTTGATGGCCATTTGAGGGGCATATGAAATGCCTTGACCCATCAGCTCGAGTGCCCATTTGGTGATTCTAGCTGTGGCATCCCAATTTTGGATGACCTCGCCGAGAGGGAAGGACATCACGACCATCACTAGATGCGACTCGAAGTAGTGATGCAACTTCCTCTTAGCGATAAGGACGACGTACAGGAGTTTCTGGATTTGGGGGTAGCGAGTCTTAGAATTGGACAAGACCTCGCTAATGAAGTACACGGGATGCTGCACTTTGAGGGCGTGTCCCTCTTCTTCTCGCTCTACCACCAGGGCGGCGTTGACCACTTGCATGGTGGCCGCAATGTAGAGTAGAAGCGATCCCCCGTTGGTCGGAGGGACCAGGATCGGGGCCTTTGTCAGGAGCTACTTGACCTTGTCAAGTGCCTCCTGGGCCTCGGGCGTCCATTCGAAATGGTCGGCCTTCTTCAAAAGCCGATAGAGGGGAATGTGGCAGAACCTCCTAAGAAAACGGGCCCACGTGCATCTATCGTTGTCTCAACAGACCTCTGATAGCGTACACAAGTTCCCAATAACTTAACAGGTCTGTCGGGTGTCCTCAGGAAACCCGAATCATCCACGAATCTTTTCCAAACAGGATCCCAATCACAGACATTGCAGATTACAACAGTTTTTGATATACATATCAGAGATTATAAAGCGAAAGACTTAAGTTTGAGTATTACAAACCAATTGTTTCAAACTTACAAAACCATAAGTGTCATACAATCACAGTAGCGGGATAATATTACATTAACATTATTTTTCACACAAACTAGTGCCTTGTCCAAAGGCCATTCATCATTCCTCATCGTCATCGACTTCAAACACTGACATGCAGCAGGGACCAAAATAAGCCTGCGCATGCGACTCACCTGCAACAAGGGTTAACAAACCCTGAGTACAAAAGTACTCAACAAGACTAACCTGACGAAAAAGGGGCGAAGGTCTTAGGGATGCAGGTGTTGGGGCAAGGTAAGGATGTAGCAAGATTCAAAAGTTCTTTGCCAAAAGCTTACTATTCTTGTTCCTATTTTCAAGTTTTACCCCTAAGTCTTCTTAGTTCATTATCTCAAACTAAGTGTTCATATCCCATATTCCAATCCTTCTCATTCCATTCTTTTTCTCATGCTTTAGTAATTCACCAGTCCTGCATTGCTTCTGTAATGAATCGAGTCTCCATATCCGTAAAAGCACCGGCAATTCGAATTGATTCAAGTACCAGCTGGGGATTCCTTATCACACGACATATGTAGAACTTAATCTTGTATATATCAACCTCACTACCGGATCCTCCCATACTAAGCCGTCTCCACGCCACCCGAGAGCACAGCACACCTCAAATCCGGCCACACTCCAGCCACGAGGGTACACGCTACTCCCACCATCTCTCCACTCCCAGTGCGTGGGCATTCGTCTTAGTATCGGATTAGCCGAAGTAGGCTTACCGGAGTATGTGACCAGTACTACAAAGTGTCTCGTTCAGAAGATCCACAATGAGTGGCATTTAAGCGACATAGTCGGCAACATTACCCAACATTCAAGATAAGTCACCCGAGTAGTCTCTAGTTCATTCTATCTTCTTTCTTTCTTTGTCCAGTATGCCATCTTTGATTGTATCAAAACTTTTACTTTGAAAGCCTACCATAAAGCATACTAAGCATTCTACGCCTTTGTAAATGAAATCATCTTCAAGGATGGTAAACAATTAACAAGGTAGGCAATGCATCAAGTAGGTAATATTTGAATTAATCAACTTAATGCAATAGGTAACATAGGTGATAAACTTTTCAAAGTAAACAAGGTAATGGTTTAATACATAAACCGGGACTTGCCTTCGTTGACGATCTCGGGTTCTGCATCAGTACCACAAATATCAAATCCCGAGACAACTGGGGATTCTTCCACAACTTGCTCAACTAGAATCGGTTCACTCTCGGATTCTACACAAAATAATAGCATATGCTTCAACATGATGATAATGTAAACATGATGCTTTCATGGTGCATGAAATATAATAACACCTTGAGTACAACTTTCCTTCATGGTACAGTTGCAAGCCAACAAAACAAAATTGCAATTCTACCATCAAGGATCACACAAAAATGTTTACTAAGAAACCCTACATTCTTCTAAAGAACTACCCAAAGTTTCACTCCAAAGTTCTACCCTTAATGAATGAAATCACTCAATAACTATACTCTAACCAAACTTTAATGATCTAGGGCTTATGACCTAAGTGACTTGACCAAATTGATCTTGAAACCCTACTGGTCACAAAACATGACCAAAACAAGATCAAACCCTAACCCAACACTTAGGGTTTGCTTTTATTCATTTTTGAATTAATTGGGAATTAAGCTCAAAATGAACTTGTTCCAAATGACCTTAAATTTTTATGTAAGATTCCTCATGATAAATTAGTGTACCAAAATAAATTTTATAATTTTTTGAGTTATACAGTGGCCTACAAAAATTATGGAAATTGCATTTATTAATTAATTGACTGAATTTTTGAACCTTAAAATTTTATTCAAATTTCAAGTTTCATATTTTTAAATCATAATAGAACATGTACAGAAGCTGCACACAAATTTTCAGAATTTTTGAAGCTGTAATTATTTTCCTATGATTTTTCAAAGTTGCTGCACTATTCAAAATTTAGAAAATACAAAATCTCCCTGCACTCTCTCTCTTCTCTCACTGACAGCCAGACCTCGCTCGTCAGTGACACAGAACACGGCACACGGCGGCGCTGCCAGCTCCGGCCAGCCAAACGCGCCGGCGGAGAGGCTCCGGCGAGGCAGACCGCACCAGCATGATCTACACCACCCCGCGAACCCATCCCGATCCTCAGAACAGCAGCAGGCGCACCGGAGGGAGCTCTATGCCGGCCATGGCGGCGCGGGCACAGCGGCGCACGGCACAACCCTGACTACGATGCGGTAGAGGCTAAAGCGGAGCGAGCATCACGCTTAGGAGCTCACCGCAAACACGACGGTAGACTTGGTGAAGGCGTAGACGGACTGGAGCGCCTTGGCCACGGTGAGGTCGGTGGTGGCGGTGCTTCGGTTGGCTCCGAAGAAGAAGACGCCGCACGGTGGCGCTGGACTGCTAGAGGCGAGGCAAGTAGGCCTAGAAGGAGCGATAGGGCGAGGCAGAGAGGTTGGCAAATGCAATCGGCACGAGGTGCTACGGTGAGGACGAATTTTGCGAGCGCAGCAAGGACACCGACGGTGAGCAGACGGGAGGAAAAGAAGAACGACGGCGGTGGTGCTCCTATTTATAGGAGGGAAGGGTGCGTCCGGCTTCGACAGCTCCCGAACAAGGTCGCCACGGAGTCAGAAGCGTGTCACCGCGCGAGAAAGTGGCGAAGATGGTCGGCGGCAAGCAGCTACGTGGCGCCGGCGGCAAGCAGGAGGTGGCGTCGGGCTTCAAATTGATTTTTGAATTATTTACAGAATTGCCACTGCGTTTATTTTGCAAATTACTCACAATTTTTCTAAAGAACTTGAAAATCTCCAAAAATGAAAGTTGCTCAACTTTTCAAACTCTACAACTTTTCTTAAATGAACATTTTTAAATTCTGCCTCCATTTTGAAATTTGAATTTGGGGTGTATTTGATCATTTGAATCATTTCAAAATTACTCCAAATTTTATATGTAAACTTTAAAAACTTTGAATACCAAAGTTGATCCTTATAAAATAAGCTTCAACTTTGCTTTTTGTCACACCCCTAAATTCCAAATGGATTTTGAAATAGACAAAAGGGGCAAAAAGGACTTTTATAAATTTGAATTTGAATTCAATTTGATTTGTTTACCTTTTTACTTAATTATGGTTTTGACCAATTATATGGCCCATTAGGGTTATTTGAGTCAAATGACACATGGTCTCACATGATCACATGAAATTTGACCCTTGTGGTCATGATTTTCATTCAGAGTTTTGAATCACATTACATTACATAAAATAACAACTTATGAAATAAAGCTTACTTAGTGAATGCATTCAAAATTTCCTACTTTATGAATGCTTTGCAATGCATATGATGACATGTCAAGTTTTAATGCTAGGTCAAAACACTAGAGGTGTTACAGGGAAGACCTTGTTCGTCGAGGCGCGAGATAAAGCGCCTGAGCGCGGTGAGGCACGCTATAACTCGCTGTACCCCCTTTATGTTCTGAATCGGGCCCATCCTTGTGATGTCCAAGATCTTCTCTGGGTTGGCTTCGATGCCATGCTCGGTGATGATAAAACCCAGCAGCATACCCCTTGGGACCCCAAAAACGCACTTCTTGGGGTTGAGCTTAATGCCGTTTGCTCGAAGTTTTGTGAAGGTCTGCTCTAGGTCGGCTACGACCTGGTCAGCCTGTTTGGACTTGACCACAATGTCATCCACGTAGGCCTCAACGGTTCGCCCGATGAGATCCCCAAAACACTTGAGCATGCAGTGTTGGTACGTAGCCCCCGTGTTCTTCAGGCCAAACAACATTGTGATGTAGCAGAATGATCCGAATGGGGTGATGAAAGATGTTGCGAGCTGGTCGGACTCTTTCATCACGATTTGATGGTACCCGGAGTATGCATGAAGGAAGCAAAGGGTTTCACACCCTGAGGTCGAGTCGACTACTTGGTCTATGCGTGGCAAAGGAAATGGATCCTTTGGACACGCTTTTGTTGAAACCCATGTAGTCAACACACATTCTCCATTTCCCACTCTTTTTTCGTATAAGAATGGGATAGGCTAACCACTCGGGGTGGTATACTTCCTTGATGAACCCGGCCACCAAAAGCTTCGCAATCTCCTCGCCGATGGCCCCGTGTTTCTCCTCGTCAAAGCGACATAGGCACTGCTTCACCGGCTTGGAGCCTGGCCTGATCTTCAAGGCGTGCTCAGTGACTTCTCTTGGAATGCCTGGCATGTCCAAGGGTCTCCACGCAAAGTGTTGGAGTGAAATGTGGCCAACAAGTAAATATTTGTAGTTTTGCCGTGCGTTGTGATCGGATGTGGCCTAGCACTCAATGACACTGGATTTATACTAGTTCAGGCAATAGGCCCTATGTCTAGTTGAGGTCGGTTGGTGACTTTATTCCTGAGCTTAGGTGCTCGAAGTTTGCTATGGGGTTAAAATGAGTGAGGAATGAAGCGAGGGGTGTAAAAGGCCTGGTCGGACTCTAATCCGAGTGGAAGAGAGTGATGGGGGCTCAAACGTATGCTAAGTGTCAGAGCATGTGCTCTGTGTGTCCGAGCTATCAGCTATTATCATGTAGACTGTGTAGCTGTCAAGTTCTAGAGTTGTTGAGCTGTTGAGTCCTTGGGTCCTTGGGTCATCGTGTCTTAGGAGAGAGCGCGTCCCCTTTTATAGTTGAAGGGGATGGCCTTACAAGTCAGAGAGAAAGAGAGAGAGTGTATATGGACGCTGCCTAGTCTTGTTGCCCATGCCATCGGGTACGGGATGGCCGTCGTCGCCCACCATATTGTTTACACCGCCATCACCCACCTTACTATTCATGCTTTGTTGTATCTAGTAGGCTACATAGTCTTTGCCTAGTAAGGCAAATGTCGGTGCCCACAATACTGTTCATGCGCTAACACGTCTGGCAGGCTGTACAGTGTTTGCTTGGTACAGCAAACGACGGCACCCACAATACTATTTATGCTATGATGCGTTTGGTAGGCTATACAGTATCCTTCTGACATGGCCCGATGGCACCATCCTATAGGTGCGTAGGGCATGGTAGGGTATGGTCCTCGGTACTACGGTTGACTTGAGCACCTTACCTTATCTGCTCCGCCGGCTCCTCGGGCCCACACTGAGCGGGCGTCCCCGATCGGTCATTCCCAGTCGGCCCCGACCGTGTCGGTCAGGAAAGAGCAACGAGCAGAGGTCTGGCACATCCTCGGTTGAAGAAAGAGGGTCAGAGTCGGACTGCGATTCCACCACGGCCAGGCCTTTTGGTCGGGGTTCCAACCAGATCTCCTAGACGGAGGTGCCGGTCGAGGACCGAACCGTGGTCTTGGCCTGTTATTGTGTATCTGGGCTGGCCCAGGACGCGTGCTGTCGCTACCTCGCCTACTAGGCCGAGTTTTGTAGGGAAGCGAGTCCATTGGGGACCCTAGGTTTATGAACCCGACACAAAGATGTCTCTGTTGGCGCAGAGGAAGTCGCCGAGCGCGCTTTCCTATTCGGAGGAAAGCGTGGTGCCAATGCACACCACTTTGCCCTTGGAGCCGATGGGGTCTATGAGGACCTCCTTGGCGCCCTCTATAGGCTCGAAAGACCCAATTGATCGCTTAGGGTTGGGCGCTTCTTCGATGACCTCCTCCCTGATGGCCGCAAGCTCTTTGGAGGCGATAATTGTCGTGGCGTGTTCGCAGCACTCAACCTCGCACTCATAGGTGTCGCTGGAAGGAGGTGCCGATGGTGATGACCTCGCATGGACCTAGCATCTTTAACTTTAGATAGGTGTAGTTGGGGATGGCCATGAACTTTGCGTAGCATGGACATCCCAGGATGGCGTGGTAGGTCTTATGGAACCCGACCACCACGAAGGTAAGGGTCTCTATCCTATAATTGGTCGGATTACCAAAGGTGATGGGTAGATCGATCTACCCAAGTGGCACGGCCTGCTTTCCAGGTATGATGCTGTGGAAAGCCACCCCGGTTGGTCGAATGCGTGATCGGTTGATGCCCATGGCGTCGAGCGTTTTAGTGTACATGATGTTGAGACGCTGCCTCCATCCATCAGCACCTTGGTAAGCCGCTTCGTGCCAATGATTGGGTCGACCATGAGCGGGTATCTTCCTGGCTGCGGGACGCTTTTCGGGTGGTCGGTCCGATCAAAGGTTATGGCGGACTCGACCATTGGAGGAAGGAAGGCACGGCCAGCTCGGCCGTATAGACCTCGCGGCGCGCAAGCTTCTAGTAGCGCCTAGAGTCATAGGCCACCGACCCTCCGAAGATCATGATGCAGCCATCCAATGTCGGAAATCCACCATCCTTCCCCTTGGCGTCGTCTACGGCCGACTTGGGCTCCTTCCTATGCTCCCCCTTGTTGAAACCTTTGGACAAGAACCGCTTCATCAGGATGCAGTCCTTGTATAGGTGCTTGATGGGAAAAGCATGGTTCGAGCATGGAATTTCGAGTAGCTTCTCGAAGTGGTCTGGGGTACCCTTGGTAGGCTTCCGACCCCTCTTGCGGTCGGCAGTGGCCACGAGCGAGCCCTCACGCCGCTGCTTGTTCGTCATCTTGTTGGGACAGTTGGAGGCGCCTTGCCGTTGGCGTACTCATCCCGCTTTGCCTTGCCCTTGGGGTGGTCGAAAATCGCCCCGACCGCCTCCTAGCCCGAGGCGTGGCTAGTGGCGATGTCGAGGAGCTCCTTGGTGGTTCACGGGTAGCGATGTTCTGGCTTGCCCGGGTGAAGTGTGGGAGGGCTTTGTCGTCCTCAATAATCCTCTAGTTCACATCGTGGGCCACGACGCGCGCACGCCCATCATTTCTGTGGCACTCGATCTCTCACTGGAGCTCTGCGCATTCCTGCTCGAGCTGGAGTCATGCTTCCTCAAGCTCTTGGTGCCGTGCCCTCAGCTGCTCTAACCGTAGGCAAGGTGGGGCCCCTACATCCCCCTCGACCTCATCATCGAGGTCATCTGTTGGGGTAGCCTCTCCTTCGTGGATGCTTTCGACGTATCCCTCGGGGGTACCTGCCATGAATCATTCTCACGAGGGGTGATGGCTTCCCCTGCTAGAGTTAGAGTTGGAGGGCAACTCCGATTCTCCCATGAGGAGGTAGTGGAAAGATTCTGCGATGTATTCGGTCATCCCCATGAACTTATCATTCGTAGGGGATAAGGGCATGCGTTGCGCCATAATTTGGCCAATGGTCTCTACGGCGTTGTGCAGACCGAATAGGAGCGCTATCGGGGTGCTCTGGATGAGCCATTCTGGGGAGAGCAGCTCTCCTCCAGCAAGCTACGTGATGACATTGGTGAACAAAAAGGTGAGGTGGCGTAGGTCCTCCCGGGACGGTCGGGGTCCCAGGAAGGCGTCGAGCTGGCGCTCTAGCCTCCCGTAATTGAAGCCGAGGAGCTGGTCGCTCCCAGGGGCCTGGGCATCCGGTGCGTGCAGCTGCAGCTCCTCAAGTGCCTCGGCGATCGTGTCGAGGACGGCAGAGTGGAGAGGCTAGACGGCGGTTCGGAACCAACGCCAACTCTCCCTCCATCGTAACGATGAAGTCCAGGTTCCTGAAGCGCACGTGCGCGTATAGGACCCAGCTGACTCCATGACTAGCCATCCGAGGCCCGATGTGGACGTCGAGACGCGCAAAAAGCCCCTACCTGGCGCGCCAACTGTCGGTGTTTTTGGACCACTGATAAGTAAATTTGTATTTGCGCATCTAGCAAGGATGGTGTGCTCGGAGGACACAAGGCTTTATACTGGTTCGGGCGGAATGTCTCCATGTCTAGTTCGCTGCTGCTCGTGTTACCGACACTTGGTTTGCAGTAGGGGTTATAAACAGGCAAGAGAGGGAAAAGATCCCAAGTCTCTGGTGGAAGGAGTGAACGGGTGCTGAGAGCTCGATTGTCGCTCAGCCCTATGCTCGTGTCGTGCTCTTGTGTTTTTATCTCCTAGTCTGGCCTCCCTTCATGGGGCGCCCTGCTTCCCCTTTTATAGGCGAAGGAAAAGTGCGGGTTACAGCGGAGAAAAAGGAGAAGAACGAGATAGAGAGAGAAGAGAGAGAGAGAAGAAGGCTTCTAGGGTCGTCGGGTCCTTCTTCTCCTTTATGCGGGTCCCACTGATCTGGTAGATATCAACAGGGTGGCTCCACGTCGTGGCCCTGTTCATCACTGGCGCCATGCGTAGGCGTCACCTGCCGGTCATAGCGTTCCACTCCGTTCCGGCGGACGTCAGGGTGAACTGACGCGCTGTCAGCGTCCGTACGAGGGTTAGGCAGAACAACATCAACTCGCCCGACACTGTTCTTGATGTGAATACCCAGGTATGGCCCGTCATGGCCATGGGTTATATCGAGGCATGCCGGTCTCTTTCCTGGTGTCAGAGTTTTGACCCAGGCCCATACGCTTGGACCTGGAGTGGTTGGCGACGGTATGGGTCCCTATTGGACGAGACAGAAACTACATCCTTGGGGTCGAGCGAGACGGAGCCCGCACCCAAGGGGTCGGGCGGGACGGAGCCCGCGGCCTTGGGCGAGGCGGAAACCGTGTCCTTGGGGTCGAGCGAGACGGAGCCCGCACCCAAGGGGTCAGGCGAGACGGAGCCCGTGGCCTTGGGCGAGATGGAGCCCACGGCCTTAGGGTTGAGCGAGACGGAGCCCGCGGCCTTGGGCGACACAGAGCCCGCGGCCTTGGGGTTGGGCGAGACGGAGCCCGCACCCAAGGGGTTGGGCGAGACGGAGCCCGCGAACACGAGGTCGAGCGAAACGGAGCCTACGGACTCGAGGTTGGGTGAGACAGAGCCAGCGGCCTTGGGGTCGGGCGAGACCTTTTAATACGTCTTTCTCCATCCGGGGAAGTCAGCGTGGGCGCTAACTTCCTTACTCTAGGTATCCCTAATATTGATACCCGATAACACTTGTAACATACGTTTGAAAAATAGATGAAATATTTGGAACAGACGCTTACAACGTACGTGTATAACCATTGCAACATAGGAAATATCTTAATCTACTTTTGCAATATCCATATAAAACACTTACAGCATACCTCTTAAACATATGAAACACTCGAAACATACTCTTTCAACATTTGCTTTCAAGCACAACATCTACTTGCAGCTTGGACGAATGGAGGCTCGGTGTAGGGTCGGCCGCGCATACCAGCAGAATACCAGAGGCGGCCTAGCAGTGGCGATGTGCCGACAAATACCCACCCTAGTGAACGCGGGCAGGAGATGGAGGGAGGTGAGAAGGATGCGGAGGTCGCGTGGCTGGCTGGGTGGAGGGCCACGAGGGACAGCTGACCACAGTTACTGTCCCATGGCCACGACGAGCAGGAAAAAGGGGGCGGCGGGGGATTTGCTTGGCGAGCATGCACAGGGGAAACTATGAGCCTCGGGCGGCGTTGGTAGAGCTAGGAGGAACATGAGAGAGTTAGAAGGAAAGGGAGCAACTATGACTGGGGAGCTTCAGGCTCGGTCGGCCCTGTCCGCACGTGCGAGCAACAACCAGAGAGGGAGGGAGAGCGGCGCGACGAGAGAAGGGAGCGTAAGATAGAGTGGGAGCAGGCATATTGGGCTATGCATGCCCTGGAAGGCTGGCGCTTGCGGTAGGGCGTGGTGAAGAGGGTGGCCGCGCCAGGCGACGAGCAGGAAGTCAGAGCGAGCAATGCCGGGTGAACGAGATAGGAAAGCGGACGACTAATACGGATATTTAGGAGAGAAGCTTGTCTTGTATGTTCCGTGAGTAGAGAGATGTGAGGTTGTTAGACCGCCACGATGCGTCTGGAGATTAAAGCCATCCGAATGGCCTAATCCTATCAATTCCGCTAAACCTTTGCATGCATATAACAATTTCCGTATAAGTTGTTATCAAAACATTGTGCCTAATAAAAAATAATACATTGGAATTAGTGACATGGCTAGTTTGCGATCTGATATTGCTGACTAGGATTGACACCTTAGTTGTCCAATGTGACAATTTTAAGTCCGGATCAAACCCTTCCCAACTGCTCTCAACGATGTCGATCAATTCTGCAACGTGCCCCTCCATATTTTTTGTGCTCCCTTGTTTTTGTGCAGGCCGCTAGATCGATTAGATGATCGCGTAATGAAGTTGATCGGCGACGACAAAGATAACCAGGTGTATTCGCCTAGCCCTTTCGTGGTGCAAATTGGGTAGAATTAGTTATAACATCGAAAAAATCCAGTATGCTTCAGTTTAGTGCAAAGTCACAATACATTCTGCCCTTTCTTCGCTTTCGGCACGATGCATTGCAGCGCAACATCCTTCTTGACGTGGATTTCTTGCGACCCTGTTTTCATGTCTCATCCTCTGGATGGCAATGGTTTTGTAACCAATGGGTATCACCCAATTTTGTGCCTATATCTATTCTCATGCGATTAGCGAGTACTCGCGGGTTGCTCGTGCTCAAGAAGAAATGTAACACATTCATTAAATTATGATTATATGAGAAAATAATACAACAATAAATATGTAGCAAATGTAATAGAAAAATAGTATATATGCCGTCCCTTCCTATATGGCACTGGTTATGCTAGTTGGATCATGTTTTGGAGCAGATTACGTTGGAAGATGGTTTTAAATTATAGTTGCATATATTGGGTATGTACATATAGATGGATTTATATGGTCGGGTAGAGCATAACTATATACTCGTACACACTAACCCAATGGGTATGAGATTTTGCCCACATACCCATAGGTAGAGGTCATCGTTGCTCTGAAACGTGGAAGCAATTGAAACTGGTGGTCCGCCTGGTCTCGTACGCCAGGCGAAGGAGGTCCACGGGATTCAAAAAACATGATCTCACTAATTTTATGTTAATCGAGAAGTGCTTTCGAACCGTTCCAAAAGAAAAACCAAAAATATTGCTTTTGGTGGCATTAGTCATTAATAGTATATTTGGTTTGAGGAGCTACTCCATCCTAGATGAGGTTGTGCATCATGAGTCAATTCCTCAAATTTTATGAAATGACTTCATTCTTCGTACTAGTACTAATTATTAGCATGTGAGTAATGACATGGTAATGCATCAACCTATTTCATTTCATGAACCAAACAAAAAAAAGTGAGAAATGAGTAGATTATACCACATTCCTCGAACCAAACATACCATAAATTTTTTAACTGATCTTTCCATTCTAAATTGTTAATTGTTTTATTTTTATATTATTTTATCAAGATTATAAAAAATAAATTTCAATATATTTTTCTATAAACTTAATAAAACTTAGAGAAGTTTAGGTTAAAACTAGAAGGACAATTCTTAAGTTTAGGTTAAAACTAGAAGGACAATTCTTTGTTTCTAATGTTGTTTATAGTTAGGGTTGGACGAAAAAAAATGTATGGCTCGATAACTCCCTCGACTTAGCTTATTTACTTTTTCTAACGATCTGAGCTAGCATTTGAGCTCGTTCTGGTAACGAGGCGAGCCAAAAGAGAAAAGGGAAAAATAATAGGCACAACTCTCGAGTCGGTCTAACAAAAACATGACCTAACATCCCATCTGACCTTGGAGACACAGAGAGTCCCCAACCGACTAGAACCACACATCGTGACTCTTCCCCCTCATTCTCCGACTGTTGTCTCTTTTCCAATTTCCCATACTCCTACGACCATCGTCTCTCGTACACCTGACGTGATGGTGCATTATTCGTAGTCGTAGGGCCGTAGTTCCTATAGCCAGCAGCTACAACATGTTACATGTATACGTGACACTTCACCACACACCCATCCTACCTTCGCCCTCCACCATGGAAGCCACCAAGCAGCTGCTAACAACCACACGCAGGTCAAATCATCAAACGAGGCAAGGTACAAAATAGCACAAATACGGAGCAAAATTAGCTCTCTTCATCTCTCGTCCATCCTTATTTATTTGTGCATGTATTGTTCCATTTGTTCAATTGATGGGATCCAAAAGTTATCTACCATTCCCTTTTGAAAAGGTTAAAGATTTTATATGGAAAATAAATTGGTCCTAATGTGCAATTGACATTTTCTAGTATAAGTTACCCAAATTCCATTTTCTATTTTTGATTTTCATACATAGCTCGCGTTCGAAACAAGCTAGCTCGAGCTAGCAAATAAGACATGCCAAGCTTGATATCTACCCCAATTGTACCGAACTAGCTTGATATGTACCCCTTATAGTACAATATTAATAGAAGAACTAGTTTGCAGTTACTACCTCCATCCCTAAATAAATTAATTTGTAGAGTTGTCTTAAGTATTTTTTTTAAATCTGACCAAATTTATAGAAAAGAATGTAAACATTTATCACAACAAGCTAGTACTATTAGACACATCATAGAATATTTTTTATAATGTGATTATTTGATTTCATAAATATTTGTGGCCTTTTTCTATAAATTTGATGAAATATAAAAAAAGTTTGAGTTAACACAACTCCAAGAATGAATTTATCGGGCTTGCTAGTGGCCGGACGTCCGGATGGACGGGACGTTCGGACGCCCGCACCTTCAGCTGTTTCCCACGCGGGGTTCGCGCTACCTCGAACATCACTAGCATCGAGAAGAGGGGGAGTTGGCGGCAGATGCCCAGCTTGCGCCAGGAGGAGGAGAAGAGACCGAGGCGAGGCAGCATAAAGCGAAAGGGGAGATGCAACACTCGATCTACTTTTGAAACATCCAGACGTAACACTTGCAACATAAGTCTAAAGACAGATGGAACACTTGAAACATGCATCTGAAACACTTGCAAAAACACATGAAAAAACACTTAGAAAACATTGTAAAACATAAGCAATATACAGATAAAACACTTGTAACATATGTGTGAAACATATGCAACATCCAAATAAACACACTTGCAACATACGTATGGAAAAACAGATGAACCATTGGGAACAAAAGCTTGCAATAAACATGTACAACCATTGCAACATATGCAACATCCCGATCTACTTTTTGCAACATCCGCATGAAACACTTGCAACATACCTCTGAAACATCTGAAACACTTGCAACATACGCTTTCTGCACAATGTCATCTTGCTGCTTGGACGAATGGACGCTCTATGTTGTGGAGCTCGACGCCCGGCTGCGGAGGTATGCGACGGCGCATGGAGCTCGTCGGTGCAGCAGCGGCGTGGTCCTCTTGCGATTCTCCAATGCTTGCTCACGGCCTAGGCTCGTGCTCGTCGGCGTGGCCCTGTTGTTGCTACTCTAGCGGCGCTGCTCGCTTGACCGCAGTCGTCTAGCACCGTCCGCTCACAGGGGATGGGGCGCGGCGCAGCGGGCGGTGGGGGAAAGGGCACGGCGTGACGTCGCGACGGGGGATGGGACACAGTGGGGGAAGGGGACGCGGTGGAGCGGATGGATGAGCAACCCGGAATCTCAGCCACACCGCGACGGACGAATGAGCGGAGTGGGAATTTTTTTTGAGAGGCCGGTCCGCTGCGCTGCACATGACTGGGAGCCACGTCCGACGGGACCAACGGCCGTGATTGAGCGTTTCCGTTAATTAATTTATTAAAGGATGAAGGTGTGTGTGTCTCTCTCTCTCTGAATATACGGTTATGTTATGTCCTTATACAATTATACCCTTATAATATTTATTATAATTAAATATAGTGAAGGTGTGTCTCTCGATTCTCTAAAGAATATACGGTTTATGCCATTGATATGTCGTTTTATATACAATTATTCTTCCTTATAATATTTATTATAATTAAAGCTATAGTGAATATTTGACTTAGATGAGTACTGCTCGCATTATGGTGTCGATTATATAAGTCACATTTCCCGCAAGGAGTTCCTTGGGGTGTCCTACCCGGGTTGGGTTTTTTTGGGTATGCATTGATGATGTACTCCTTCCGTATTTATCAACTTTTTACACACTCGCTATTATGGTTCGAAATGAAGCCAGCTGCACATGCTGAGTTTGGTGGAAAGCAGCAGCATTGAGAGCTGTTTTTCGTCAGATGCGACTGCTATCCATGGAATCGTACATCAAAGGCCTCTGATGAGGCTCTGACATTTTATAACCTACTAACCTCTGCTGAATTAATAATCCTCGCAGCGATTTAGCGCAAGACAGTGATCCAAGAGTGATTGACTAAATAAACTTCGCTTGCTAATTTTTTAAGCCAATGAACATTATGACATCCAGAAAGAGGCGGAGCTAACCGATTGCGTCGCTACCGAAATTATGGTGTCAGTATATGGAAATTATTCATATATCTTGTAATCTTAGCGACAGAAATTAGGTAACGTTTCTCCCAGTCTTCAATGAGTAGAGAGGTTTTTGTGGTGTCCTTAGCGTTTGGGTGGCAAGCTTAAGCCAGCAAGGTTGGAGGCGCCAATGCTTTGTTTCATCCTAGTAGCAACGTCCCTTTTTAACGAGCAAAGTTGCTATAAATGGTCCTGGTGTTCTGAGTTCTGACCACAAAAGAGAAAGCCAGATTTGACCAACTTGGGCTGGAAGGGAAGACGGGCTGTTAGGTGGGCTGGGCCCAGCTCCGGTTTTGTTTGTGGAGTGGCACCGCTGCACTGCACTGCACACCTTAACAGATGGAGTAGCACTAGTTTCTCAAAAACAAGATGGAGCAGCACTATACTCTAGTGAGTAGTGATACCCCCTACCATGATTAGGTAATTCATTCATCGCTGCACAGGGCAATAATGAAGTGGGGGCAGTACCATTACGTGTACGTCATCTAACTCCAGTGCTTGGCCCAGTTAACCACCCCTCTGATCGCTTGCCTCCTCACCAACCAACAGGCCCCAGTACAATCAGCAGCATAGATTACTAGCTCTCCACTCCATTAGGACCATTACTAATAATAAAGAGAAAGAAAAGAAAAATGGATTTTTTTTAGAAAGGCAGCAAGAGATTTGCCGGATTTTTATTAGACCGGATTTTTATTAGCGAGCAAAAAAACAAAAAAAAGAATTACAACAAACAACGGGAGACCAAGTTCACCGTCACCACGGCACACCAGCCGACAACCCTACTAAATACCCACCTGAACGACAACTTAAAGTCTATAAAAACACCCTGAAGCCGAGAAAACACAAAACTAGACCAACCGAACAATGACCAACAAATACTAGAACTACTCCTGTCGTGGTCCATCATGAAATCTTGTTGCCAACTGGTATTGCTCTATATCTTTCTTGCAAAGGAGTGCCACCTGACTAGGCTGCGGCGACTTGTTTTGAAATGTTCTTCGATTCTTTTTCTTCCATAAATTCTACCAAAAATATATCATAATGCCGTCAAACGTCTTTCTCTGATCTTTGTCTATCTTAATTCTGCACTTTCGCCAGTATTTGTGCAGGGATCCTGTCATTCCGACAGTATCAATCACCGATAGGCTGAACCATCGCTTGATGAAGGACCAAACTTGCCTTGAGAAAGTGCAGTCCTTGCAAAGATGTGTCGGTGTTTCTGAGTCAATACCACAAAGCTTGCATACTGGATCATTTGGCCAATTTCTTTTAATCAAATTGTTTGCCGTTAGGATTTTTTATATGCAGCAAAGTCCAAGCAAAAAATCTACATTTGGGTTCCGCCTTTGCTTTCCAAATCGGTTCAAGTTTGGTTCTTTGAATGTGCCCTAGAATTGAATACAATAGGCGCTTTTGGTTTGTGTATTCCCCATCCATCATTCAACGCCCGGTGATGTCATCCCTCTGTCCTCTGTATTCTCTATTAGCTGGATTTGGCTCACCTCTTCCCAAAAGGTTACGTATTCTCTTATTTCCTGTGCAGTGCCTAATGGAATGACATGTGATATCCAGTGGTTATCTTCCAAGGCCTTTTGCACCGTGAGATTTTTCCTTTTTGATTTCTTGAACAATGTTGGTGCAATCGCTTTCGGTGTTCGCCCACCGACCCAAGACGACGTCCAGAACTTGGCCAACTTGCCATCACCTATTGTCACCACTGTCGAAGCCGTAAATAACTCCTTGTCCCGGTCATCTACCGGAAGGTCAAGCTTGTTCCAAGCTCTATCTCGGTGCTTCCATTGATACCATAACCATCGTAGTCTCAATGCTCTTGCGAAACGTTCAAGGTCTAGAACCCCTAAACCACCTTTCGCTTTTGGTCTACATGTTGTTGGCCAGTTGATAATGGAATGCCCACCATATACCTTGTCTGGCGTTTCACCCCTCCATAGGAAACTCCTTCTCAAGCGATCGATCTTTCTGATTAACCATTTTTGTTCTGGGAATGCGGTCATATGATAAATTGGTTGAGATGATAGGACCGTTTTTACTAGAGTCTCTCTCCCCGCTGAGGACAAGAACCTGCCCTTCCAACCTGGTAGTCTGGCTCCTATTTTGTCTATCAAAGGTTGTACCTCTACCCTGCGTAGTTTCCGGACGTGTAGAGACAGTCCTAGATATCTCCCAGGGAAACTGCAAATCTTGCCATAGAAATTTTGAAGTAATTGAGTGACCACTGTGTTGTCCATTCTTATAGGGAAAATTTCCGTCTTGGAAATGTTGATTTTTAGCCCCGAGCATTCTCCAAAGAAGTTTAATATCTTTAGTAGATGATCCAACTCTGTATTTGCAGGGTATGCAAAAATCGTTGCATCGTCAACATATAGGGAGCACCTCAAATTAGCCGCCTTCGGTAGCACCGGTTAAGGATCCCTCTTTGTGCTGCCGCTTCAATCCCGTTGTAGTGGGTCGATGGCTAGAATGAATAAAAGGAGGGGATAGAGGATCCCCTTGCCTTAACCCCCGTGCGTGTCTGATACCCTGGGTCGGCTCCCCGTTGATCAAAACTTTTGATGTTGTTGTTCCAAGTAGGGTCGCTATCCAATCCCTCCATTTTGTGCTAAAGCCCAAATCATGTAGCACCTCTAGCAAAAAGCTCCAACCTATGGAGTCGAAAGCTTTGGAAATGTCCAATTTGATGAACAACGCCGACCTTCTCTTTTTATGCAACAGTTGAATCACTCTCTGCGCGTAAATGAAATTATCATGGATACATCTCTTCTTGATGAAGGCGTTTTGAGCATATGACACTAAAGAGTTCAAGTGTGGTGCCAATCTATTTGCTAGGATTTTCGTGATGATTTTGACTACACTGTTGATCAGACTAATAGGCCTGTAATCTGATAGAGATGCTGCATCTTGTATTTTTGGGCAACAGGACGATATTTGCTTCATTAATTAAGTTTAATCTCACAGTCCGGTGATTGTAAAAACTCATGACCGCCTGGACCAAGTCCTCTTTTATAATTGACCAGCATTTTTTGTAAAACACACCAATAAAGCCGTCCGGACCCGGTGCCTTTTCAGAAGGCATGTTTTTCACTACAGCCTCTATCTCTTGTTCTATGAATGGCGCGTCCAAATCCTCTAGATCATGATGTTCATATCCCAACTCGCTCCAATTAATAGCTCTTGTTCTTGTGGTTGTTGTCCCCAACAGGTTTGAGAAATGTGTATGTGCGAGCATGGATTTATTCTCTTGCGAGACCACCAGGCTTGTATCTCCAGAAAAATGGATCTCACTGAGGTGAATACTGAATACACTCTGCCTCCTTTTGTGCTGGTCCACCGCCACCACTCTCACAAGATTAAACAAGTGTGCACGGTCCCATGCCTCTCTCCTCTCGCTCGTAGTATTTGGCGAGTTCGCCAACATGTATCGGATGCTCCGGTCACGAAACCGCGGAACCCAACAAAAGTGCGGCAAATAATTGGTGACGGGCAGGCGGCACTTGTTAATCGAGTGCTTCGTCTCGGTGCCATTGTGGTCACGCTCACGCCTTTGGAAGGTTGCACGCACGCGGCACTAATCAATCTACTAGTAGCTAGCTAGGCCCTAATAATCAAGTGAAATGGAGATCTAAGCATAGACCTTGCGAGTAAACTAGTCGCCCCAATCGTCCTAGCGGCCATGGGAGGAGGTAAAATAAGGGCAGCGAGGTTGACGGGCGCCGAGAGCTGGTCTCCTGGATTCCAAACGGCCCGGGGTTCGCGCTGGGGGGACACACCGGTGGACGGTCACGGGCGGACCCCCATGGTTCCATCTTCCATGGCACGGCTCGGCTTTGGAGCTTGAGCTCGGAGTCAGAGCTCTGGCTTCTCTGTGAAGAGACGATCTGATCGAAGGAGTGTTGAACAGCAGGTCGCCATCAAGAGTTAAAGAAATTTGTGGCGGTTAGAAAAAAACACATGAAAGGCGGAGAATCATGGATGCGATCAAGCTAGTAGCGGCGGAGGTGCACTGCCTCACGAGAATATGGCAATATGCATCTCCTTTTTGCTGTCGGGCGAGCCAGGCAAGATGCCGGGAAATCAGGCGGGAAAATCTCGCTGAGGATCTTATTCCGCAGCACGCAACAGCGATGCCATCTACGGGATTAGGGCCTGTTTAGATCACAGGCTAACAACTAGCAGTTAAAAATTAGCTCTAATCTATTCAAACACGATGGCTAATGAGTGGACTAATTTTTCTCCGAGTCTTTAACTACTGTTAGTCCATTAACCAAACGCAATTTGCTAACAGGAACTAATAGTTCATCTCGCTAAGATGTATGCTTCCATTAACCGGGAATCTAAACATGTACAAGCTAATAGTTAGGTGGCTAATTCTTAGAGCATCTCTAAGAGCCTTTCTAAATCTCACTCTCTGAATCATCATTTGAAGAGTCATTTGCATAAAAATCATTTTCTATATCTTTTCACTCTCTAACCGCTTTTCTATATCTCGTGCGCACTCTAAAGAGGCGTTCTCGTCTTCTATTTTTAACTAGCGAAAAAACCGGAATAGAAGATGGCTATATTTGGATGACCATTTAAAAAAGCTATTGGAGGTAGTTTTCTACCAAAATCTCTATTCCTAGTATTTAGAAAGGATATGGAGAGTCTCTTAGAGATGCTCAGGTAGCTATTTTTAGCTCTCTGCCTAAGAATTAGCCTTAGTCGATCCAACATTCGCGAGTTTGCATCGCTGGCTCCAGCCACATCTGTCATCGGCTTTAGTTCTTTCTACAGCGTATGCTATGGAATACCATACTTGTGCGTATTCACGCTAGTGGCGACAATATGCCTACATACTTTTATTGCCATGGAGTACTAATATAATTTAAAATGAATGTTATTATGTTTTAATTCGTTAAGGAGCATTTCTCATTACTTTTAAATTACAGAAATATATATTTACGGTTCATGTATGCATGTATGCTTGATCTACATATGGGTTTAATATGAGCTAGTTTTCTAATATAGTTGTATTAATAATGGCGTGGAAGTGGTATTTAGAAACATAGATAGGCCTACTTCATGGTTATTCTTCTTTCATGTTGATACCACCTGTCGCGGGGTCGAAACCATGACAAGCATTGTTGTTCGAGTCGGTGTCAGAGTACGTGTCTTCGGTGGCTCGGGTGGACTCAAGAACACAAGAATCACAGAGGGAACACAACGGTTTATCCTGGTTTGTGCCGATCAATGCCGTACATCCAACAGCTGATGATCCTTATACTCAAGAGCGCCTAAAATCGGGGGTTACAGAGTGTAGAAAGAGATTTGGTAGGGGTTTAGCTCGGTGCTAATCCTAAGGCCGCCTCGCCACCGGTGGAGCCTTCCCCTCGTCGGAGATGAGGAAGACGACGGATGCGGTGGAGGAGCTCTCGATGCCCCTCCCTGGGTTGCTCTGCTCTCGGTGCCGAGCCGGAGCGGATCGATGAGGAGTGGAATGATCTGTCTTGGATTGTCCTCCCCCCTCTAAGGTCCGACCTCATCCCTTATATACCGAGATAGGTCGGGTACATGGCGGTTCGGGGATGTGTCTACGGTCTACATGTGCCAGAATTCAAGAGGGTCTTGTAGTGGCGCTATGTGGACAATAGCGTGTCGTGGAGCCGAAGAAGCCTTGGACGTCGCCCGGCTACTCTGTTCTAACACTCTACGTGTCAAGCTGTGTCGTCTTGGACCGCCTCCCCCAGGTGGACCTTCTGGAGTCTTCTTGCTGGCGAAGGAGGTCGGCTCTAAGGGTTGACGCGCGGGCTTGGAAGCCGCCAAGTCCGTGGAGGCCGAGGGAAACTTGTCTTCTTGTGTCACACCCCGTGCGTGACCCTGTCGCGGGAGCAGCCGGAAAGGCCGTGCCCGGAGTGTGGTGCCTGGGAGCCCCCGAGCCATGGCGGCTTGGTGCGCGTCTTCTTGCCCCTGGACCTTGGCTAGCGTCATAGGCCGGGTAGGAACCAAGGGCTGGGCTCGGGCGAGTCGTCGATCGGGAGCCTGACGCTCGGGTGAGCCCCCGAGCCCTGAGCGGGGGCTGCGGCGTGCCCAGGCTCGGGCAGGTTTCCTCGTCGGAGGTGCGCGTGCGAGCGTACCAAATGGATATAGCCCCTAAGCCCCCGGACGATCCTGGAGGGTCGATCGGGGTCCTTTCGGTCAGGAACCATTGATCCCGATGCTTAACATACCATATATGTTATGATCTCGTCACCACCTGTTTTTTATAAACATGTTGACACCACATGTTGGTAATGAGGAGTAAATGTGAGGGAGACATTTTAATTTTTATTATTTTTTTTCTCGAATACTCAAAATGTTTGTGCATCTTTGTATTAAGATCGAGAAATAGTGAAAGTTACAATGACACGTCATGAACCTGGCGCACTAGAGCGGGGTGTTAGTGTTATACAATCGGCTCTGCCCTCCCTAGCATAGGAAGATTATCACTATCACTCGCTAATCATACTACATAGCCATCACCGGCGATCAGACGCGCCGGCGTGCGCGGCGCCTCGGTCACACTTCTTGTGGGTCTGGAAAGAGCAGTCGCATTGCCTCAGCATGCAGGGGTTGAGTTGGTCGACGAAGATGTTGTCGTAGGCGTCCTTGGACACCGTAGAAGGCCTCGTCTGCCCGTCGAGGTAGCACATCCGCTTCATCACCAGCACCTCACCTCACTTCGAAGCCGGGACACGTGAAAACGCCCGAGCGGCAATCCTCCTGCTATTCAAATTAACGGGTAAATTTACATTGTGGTTGATAATGATGTAGGTGGATGCAAATTTAGTTGTCTTTTATAATGATACAAGGGGGTGTTTTGTATGCATATTTTAGATGGTTAGTTTATGTTATGCTTATTAGTAGCAAATTTAGTTAATTTTTAGGACCAGTTTGGCAGAGCTCCGTTTCTGATTTTTTAGCTTAGCTTCTTAATTCTTCAGTGGAGTGATTCTAATTGGGGGATAAGAGAATTGATTCTAATAGTGATTGAATGGGGAGCAATGATGAGCGTTTTTTTTTAGCTCCGAGCTCATAGTGCAGATGGAGAAGTGAATCTCATCGGCTCCTCATCAGAATCTAGTTGAATTTTAATTATTTGGTAGGAATCCACATAATTTGCTCTGCCAGATGTTCCTGATTTTTGTGAGAATCTTTTAGGATTTTATCTTCTTTTCAAGCAATGTGGAGGCTCTTGAAAGTCTCCAATTAGCAATTTTAAGATTTTGGGGTAACGTAACAAAGTATGAACCTTTTTGGTACATTTAGAGGCTAGAGCGGAGACAGTTAAAAGATTGAGATTTTGAAGTTGTATTTGTAGTGCCACCGCTGTTTATACATTCCCAGTATTACATTGCATCATCGCTCTGCTGCCTAAATCCACTTCACATATTCTCTAGCCCTTCGTGTATTTCACAAAGGTTTTGTCTCGTATCTTTTACAGTTTGTGCTGCCGCCTCAGTGACAAGCTAAAGGCAATATATGCAGCACCCAGGAATAATCTAATATAAGATGTAGCCTGTAGGCATACATTCAGAGTCTGAAATACATACTAGTCTGGTAGGATAATCCATACGTATTTCATTCCACGAAAGCAAGAACTACAGCCAAAATATGAGGCCCAAAGGAAGTGGAGGAGAGACGCCATTGATCCATGCACGGCCACGGCTCTCCGTCAGTAGGCGTCGTTGCAGCATGGCTCTACAGTTCTAGCCTTGGATCAGGGTACTACGTGTATGTAGTTGTAGTAGCAAAAACCCGAGCCAATCGCTCGGCCGCGTACTTACGCACTAGTGCATGCATGCAACCGATCCCTAAAAACCCAAAGGATTCGTCCTGCTGCAGCACGCGTCAGAAACCCGCGGAGAAGGATGGATGTCTGTCCCCCGCGGCGCGCGCGGCGCGGAGGGAAGTGTGCGTGAGGCGCGCGGGTTCCTCTTGCTCAGACGCGCAGCGCGGGCGCCCTGGCGAACCCGGCGTCGACCCACGGGTGGTGGTTGGCGTCCATGCCGGCCTTCCGCGGCTGCGGCTGCGGCTGCTGGTGGTGCTGATGGTGATGGTGGTGGTGGTGGTGGTGGTGGTGCCGGTGCTCCCTGCTGCGTGCGGTCAGCGCGTGCGCCGCCGCGCGCTTCTTCCGCCGGTGCTTCGCCCTGTCCACCTCGATCTGCTGCTGCCTGCACTCCTCGCTGCAGAACGGCGTGTCACCTCTGCACACGCAAACCACTAATCCTCCGCCGATCCATGCACGCATCTGTCTTGGATATACGCAAAAAAAAAAAAAAGGAACGGTCGCGGCGGCGACCTGTACATGAAGATGTCGCCGGAGAGCGACTTGGCGCAGAGGGAGCACTCCTCGAGGAAGTGGTGGATCTGGACGACGTCCGCCTCGTGGACGTAGAACATGGACGACGGCTTCATGGCACCGCCCCCCTTCATGCCGCCTGCCTGCGTCGCTGCTGCGCGCGTCGCTGGGGGACGAAGAGAGGGAGCACCGCCGCGTGAGGGCGAGGGCCTGGCACCGGAATCCCGAGGAGCTCGGCTAGCTTGCGGGACTCTCCGGGGTGGCCGGGCCACGTTCAAGTAGTGCCCCCGACGCGGCCATTTTTAGCCGCCCAGAGCGAGGAACAGGGAGCGGCTGGGAATTCACGGTCGCCGGGAGCCGGAGATATGAATAGGACAACGTGGCTAAAATTAAGCAGAGACTCGATCTTGTCTTAAATTTGCCGCTAATTAGTAGTATTCTCTTGCTCTGTTCTCTTCTTATTTCGGAACAGATCTATGGCCACTAGCTAGATGCACTGCATCACGTTCCTGCCAACTTAGCAAAGGGCAAGGATGCTAATGAAAGATCTACCACCACAAGGAACAAACAATGCGTGCTTGCATTGCCAGCTTGACCCTGCTCATATGTGAACGTGACATCCTCCAGTGAAACGACAAACTGATGACCACGTCAATGTCTTCTCGAACTAAAAAAAAAGTATCGAAACCACAGTGCGATTCCACATGTACACGACCCCAAAATTTCTACTCCTGCCGAGGCCACTGTCTCGGCAAGGCGGAACGAGGACATCTCTCCTCTGATAAAAACATTCGTGTCGCCTTCACCGCGCGTCTTTTACCTCTCCAAAGCGACAAGAACTGGCTAGCTTTTGCTAGCAGCGCACATCGTTTTCCTTACCGTCCAGGACGCCATTAAAAACCGGTGGCGACACGCACCTCGGCTCGTTCAAACTTTGGCACCTCCAAGAGGTCGACAGCCCACTCCCGTCCAACGCGCCGAGAGGTGGACAGGCAGGCGGGCGATTTCACCGCGGCATGCCCGCTTTCGTGCCCGTACGCGTTCGTCTTCTTCCTGGCGTTCCACCCAGACCGTAACGCTGTAGTACAGGCTGCAGCAATCGCCGTACACGAATCCACAGGCTACCATCACATGCGCGCATGGCGTGGTGCCCTGCTGGCGCGGTTCTGTGCGTGTAGACAGCGGAGGGGGGCAGGGGCTGGTGGCGCGGCGCGGCGCCAGGACGTCCTGGCACGCGCATGCGGAGCGGAGGCATGGGCGCGCGGCCGCGACACGTGCGACGCCGGCGTGGGTGCCCCCCGAACCACCGGCACCGGGCGAGATGCCGCTTGCGAAGCGCAGCGAGTGTTCCTTGCGAGCTACGGTCGCCAAGGGCACACACGGCGGCACGCCGGCAGACGGTGCGCTGCGGTGCGCGCGGTCGTGGAGCATGGAAGGATCGAGGCCGTGGCCGCGTAACGTGGCGGGCGGAATCCGAGTGCTTTGTTTAAGGCCCTAGATTGCCCAAAGGATTCCGGGCGGCACATGGACGGCAACTCGCAGGGGCGAGATGAAGAAATCTACGGCCCTGGTCGAGAAAGATTTGTTTAGCCCGGGGTACGCAACGGTGTCAACATGCTTTTGTGTACGCTACGGTCAGGCACTCTAGAAGTAATAATGGACGGCGTGCTATTGGCTATTGTACGTACGAGCACAGCCCCCTTATGTCCTTGTACCCAGCGGCGGATCCCGGAAAAAATTTAGGGGGTTGAACAACACACACCTCCGACTGTTGCTCGATCTGAAGTCTCAAGCCCCACCTAACTTATAGAAATTTATCTAAAAATTCATAGGGGCTTTAGAGGGGTTCCACTAAAATTTGGGTATAAAAATCACCGTTGTCGCTGGCCATTAGTGATGTGACCTCAGGTTTGTAAGCTTCCAGGAAGCAGGCCTCAATGCCTCATGGACGACACATGACGCTCGGCTTTGCTTTGTGATTTCATTTCTTTATTACTGCCTCCGTGCTCCTTTTCTTTCGTGGGGAGCAACAGTCATGGCATACTCACAAGTTCACGGCCAATTTTTCAGCACTAATAATAAATACGGAGTAAACAATTTCTCCCAGGACTCTCTCTCTCTCTCTCTCTGAGTTTTCTGCTCAGCTGCTCGAACAACAAGCAGTCCCGGTTGAGGTTTCTGCAGCCTGCAACGGGAATTGTCTGTTCACGGGACAGGAACAACTGAATAAATAATGGTAATTTCAGTCCAATTGTCTCTTTTTTAACAAAGAACTCCCCAAAAAAGCATTAACAGCTCAGGCAGCATAAGCATGATTTTTCTCCTTCACAGTTCACACCAAAACAAATGATTCTGCCGTGGCGGTAAGCAAGAAGACATCTAAGCGAGAAATCACTAGCTCAGAGGAAGGAGCAGCGGAAGACAGCTGAAAACTGACGAGAAATTCGAGGACTTCTTAGGCCTCTCACTTGTTTCATACTAGCACGTATAGACAGGTTACACGGCAATCCCACACGCAGCACGCACACCTTTTCACTCGTGCAACCGTGCAAGAGGAACAGAACCCGTGCAAACTCACGCTCAAACCAAACCCTTCCATCTCCATCTTTCGGAGATCAAGAGGAGGAGGTCATTCGATCGGTTTCGTCAACCAACGAAGTAAAAGGCGCAGCCGGCCTGTGCCGTGTCCTTCTCCTCCGTCGAGCCGGCGGCGATCCACACGCATCATCGTCCTTGCTTGGGGTTCTTCTTGTTCTTGAGGTGGAGCTAAATCCTACTACGTTCGTTCGTTTCCCGGTGCCCAAAAATTTGTCATCACCACGCCCAGATGGGGATCCTCTGGGGGCTCTGCTTCAGCTGCCGTTGCCGCTGCTGCTCGGCCAGCCCCGTCTGCTTCAGCCGCTGCTCCCTCGCCTCGTCGATCTCGATCTGCTCCTGCCGGCACTCCTCGCTGCAGAACGGCATGTCACCTCTGCGATAACAAAAACAGCCACACCGCCGTCAGCGAACCATTCCTTCCTTCCTCCATGCCATGGAGATCTCAAGCCCCCCTGGATATTCTAGATTGGTGGTGCTGTTGTTTACCTGTACATGAAGATGTCTCTGTTGCCGGAAAGGAGTTTCCGGCAGCGGAAGCAGATGTCGAGGTAGTGGTGGTGGCCGTGGAGCTCGTCGGCGTCGTCGCAGGGGTCGCAGAACATGCGGCCGGGCCGCCTCGGCGAGGCTGCCGGCTTCAGGGGAGGAGGAGGAGTGGCCGGAGAAGCCGGCCTCGAGGTCTTCGTAGGCCTCCGTGGAGACGGGGTGGTGGTAGTGCGCCATTTCTCCTTGGCTCTGTGTCTGTTTCCTCGGCGAATTGGTGCTCTGCTTTCTCTTTTCTGGTTGCGAAAGGAAGGAACTGGAGTGCGGGGAAGACGAGAGCGAGGGGCTTTATATTTTGGAGGGAGACGGAAGGGGGGAAGGTGGGATTTCTCATTTTGGTCCTCGGTTTATTTGTGGGGTTTAAACTTTAAAGTAACCCCTCACATCTTTTTATGCCCAAGTGGAGCCATGTTTTGCTTTTTGCATTGGGCGGTTCAACAAGTTTTCAGCAATTTTTTTTTTGATAAGTGGATTTTTCAGCACAACTTTGAGGGCTTTTGTTACAACTTATTACAAGTGAACTGGAGAATATACTGCCGCTGTGATAAGAAAACCTTGGTGTGGTTTCAACTTTCTTCACATTCCTGCCACAGTTCTTCTAGCGATTCATGTGGGTGAAGATTGTGATAAGCAATTAAGCAGGGGAATTAAGCAGATATTTATGAAGTAGATGTGTAGCTTGACTGCTTGAGTACCACCCGTATATAATCCATTTGGTAAAATATGCCCGTCTCATTTGATTTTACACGGTCTTCAATATAGACATTGGACCACTAGTTCTTTCTAGAATATATTATTAATCATTTCAATTTTCATGAGATTTTGAAAGCATTTTAAAACAAATTTATAACTAACATATTTTAACACTAAATGATTTAAATTTATTTATGCTTGCAGTGCTTTGAGGTTTGACTGAAATCTTTTCTAAACATACTAGAGTGTGTAGCCAGAGCGTGCATAATTATAGTACATAAACTAATATTGAACATATTGTTTTTTAAATCTTTCATACGAAAACCTTAACAATGCATAAGGGAGGGGGGGGGAGTCCCTCTACCTCAAATAAGTTGTTCTAAGTTAAATTACCTTAAGTTTAACCAAAATTCCAGAAAAAGAAACTATATTATTTATAATACAAATTTGGTATTGTTAAAGATACCATGGAATATATTTTAAAGTGTATTTATCTATTGTCATAGGTATTCTTTTTTATATAATAAAGTTGTTGAAACGTAAAATAGCTTGACTTACAATAGATCTAGAAAACTGATCTATTCTTCGGACAGAGAGAGAGCATATCTGACCACATTTATATTCATTTTCAATAAAATATTTTTAAGAAGGGAACAAATAACCTTGGTGTCTTTTACCAAAAAAATGCTCAATGTACATGCACACCTTTTACTTACAATCTAGTAAATGCTAGTGCCTAACCTACGCCCCCTAGATTCGCATTTAGAAATTCTAGCTACGCTTTGCACGCATGGTTCCTTTGGTGAATGAATTATTCGACGCCGCGAGAAATCATTTGGCACGCGTAGCGCTCTCTTTCTCCAGAAGGCGCCGTGGGGGTTTAGGCAAATGGCCCAAGTTGCACCGCCGCCCACGGCTGTTCGGTTGGCTGTTTCATATCGTTGCTGGTTCGTAAAGAAGTACTGTTGTCTGGTTTGTGTGAGAGAAAAATATTGTTCCGACTAAAAATTTATGATCGTTTACGATAAGTCACAGCTCAAACGAACAGACTTGTCGGAGCAAGCAAAACCGGGTCCCGGTGGTGTGCCCCGGCCCCTGCAATAGTGCTAATAGCAGTACCGTTGCGGCGGGCAAACTTGGGCCTCATGGGTCCAACCAAACCACCACCCACTTGGCCTTTGATTTCTTCCGCTTTTCCGCTCACCGGCCCGCTGGTTTTGGCTCCTCGCACGTCAACATCCGGCTCGACGAGTTCCTGCACGCCACTGATTGGTGGTTGGCTCCTGGTCTTTTGGTGCTGCTGCTGCCTCCACCCCTGTCTGGCTCTCTCTGACGCTCACCCATCAGCCCATCAGTTCATCACCAAACAAATCAGGGGCGCCACTGCCCCCGACTGGTGGTGCCTTGCGTGCGTGCGGCCTGTGGGTTTGTGGCGAAGGCTCTCTCTCTCTCTCTCTCTCTCTCTCTGAGATCCAAATTGCAATCAGGAGCTTAATTTACTCGAAAGAAACCGGCCAATCAATTTGCGTGGAGAGTCCCCTGCTTGCTTTTTCCCCCGTGTCTTGTCGTGTGATGAAGCGTGGCGTGTCTGCCGCGGATCGCTGATTGGCCACTTTTTTTAGGCGTGCCATGCAACTAGTGCGATAAAGCCACTGGTGTGGTGCATGATTACCTGGGAATTATCGGATCGAGTGTTGCGGGGGATAGGTACTCAACAACAACAACTGCTGATCCAATGGGTTTTGAGTTGCTTGTAACCTGAAGTCTGTATGAGCTTGGTGGAGTGAGGAGATTCATCTGTTTCAGGTCTTTAAGAAGAGCTACTTGCATACCAGAGAATGGAGTACATTTTAGATGGTGGAGCAGTTTCACCTTAGACTAGTATGACAGTCACAATCCAAGTATCCAACCGAGAGGAGTGGGAGTAGTTCAGGTTCAGAGCCTTATAAATCTGACAAGGAACAAAATAGTGATCTCGCAACAAAAAAAAAACTAAACATTTTCATTGCAGATTTGGACATGATTATTATGCTTAAACCGACCGGTGATTGACGACGTTAACAATTCAAAGCAGATGCAACTGTTTGACGTTGAGTTGTGATTTCTGGAAGAACAATGATACTTCCTCATTGCTTCGTCTCTGTTCTACTCCTCGGTGCCGGATTAGACACGGCTCAGTGAAAGTTATTGATACTTCCCCATCACATGTCATGGTCTGTCATGGAAGCCCTACCCCAAGTCCCCAAGTCAAACATTTTCGAAGTTTCACCCTTACCACACTTTATTAACCTTTTTTTAAGCTGTAGGCCCTATTCGCTGGAACTTATCAGCCGTACCGTTTCAGTGAAGCATCAGCTGTTTTTTTAGCCATCCGAACAGGGCGGTAGCCATTTCCCCCTCGATCTGGAATAGTGCTCGGGACTCCGATGTTCACCTAAACCAACACCAACTGTTAAAGCTTTGGGTGAGCGTGTCACTTGGCTACACCCATTACGAACTGAGCAATTAGTGCTCGGTCCCTTGTATTTCTTTTTTATGTAACTACTACTGGTAGCTGCTGGTTGCAATTCTTGTTCTCCCTTCATTCCATTTCCCTCAAGCATTATGATGCCCTTCAGAAGGTATAGCTTGGAGTGTGCAATTCAAGGACTAGCGTAAAAATACAAGATAATCGAGGACATATATAAATACATATGTTACATGGCCCTTTCTGCAAAATAGCATTTCTTTTTTTAAAAAAAAGGCCTCAATAGAGTGCTTATACATCATACCTACGGTATGGCCTTGTCAATGCCGCTTTCTTTGACGCCCAATACATTTTGATGGAACCTTTCATGATAAAAAAGAATCCTTCGCCATCAAGCTCTTACCAACAGTATGAACCGGTGGCACCATTTCTAATTGGCTCATTTTTAAATCTTTTAAAAAAATAAAGGATAGATCAGGGCAATTCAAGTGATCAACCACCTTAATTAAGTGGGGGTAGGTTTCATGTTATCGATGTCAATAATTGTCTATTGTTTTATCAGTTTTTGCCTGGTCAATCTTCTGTGCTCGTTTCACTCACTCCCCCATAATTTAAACGGCACCCACATAAATTTGAACAGGTAGAGTACAGGATCCTTTCCGGCCCAAGGTTTTGTTTTAAAAAGCGAAAGAAACATCTGATTATACCATCCGGTGGACGGTGGTTTCATCAACGGGCTATGAGTGATGGGTGCCTATTTTGTTGCTGCCCGGCCGGGCGCGTCGCCGTCAGCTGCAAATGAAGCCGGTGGCCAGGTCCGGCCAGCGCACGCAGTATCGTGCGGGCGTCGCCGTCGCCATCACGGGGCAAGGCACTGGGGACACTCTCCAATTCCGCTGTTGCTTTGCGCAAGATTTCTCGACGTGGCTGCTGTCGCGGGCCTGCAAATCGCTGGATCGGCCACAAGGAACCACAGGGAAAAGGAGAAAAGGCCGGGCGGCCTCTGATGTGCCAGATGCAGAATGTCGACATGCCGACATGGAGCTGCGTGTGTGCTGGGGCCCCAGCTGTTCTTTTGGACTGGACGGCCGTCAATTTTTGGCACAGGAACCCCGTGCTGGTGTAAAAGTGATGACGATAAAAAATGCCCCGGGCCTAGTAAGCACCGGTTAACCAATCGGCTGGGCGCGTGGTTATTTGTGACAATGCTATACGCGCGTGGCAACATTGTCCTTCATCAGGCAGGTATACGTACCCCGGCATAGAAAAAAAATTCAGACGGGCACTTCGTTCTCAGCATGCGTTTTACTACTATTTTTGTAAGTTGTCAAGTCAGATTGAACTGCACAAAGTGTAGACAGAAAAATGTTGCAGATGGCAATACGTAGAAGAGAGGGAACAGGGACGGGTGCGTGCGTGATGGGCGAATTCATTTCAGTGTGAAAAGATCAGAGATCGTTGAAGCTAGCTGCCCCCATCCCTGGTCAAAGAAAACGTCGTAGCGTCACTAAACAAGAGGTTCAGTACAGTACAAATAGTCACACTACTTGACCAGTTGACCCAGCACAGTCAGATGACTGAATTCTCAGTGCCCGGATTAAACTGAAAAAAAATCGCATAGCCAGTTATTACTAGATAGATTCCTCAACAAGAGAAAACTAAAAGGGGCTCAATAATGCAGGCTTGGCTGAGTCATGGGTGACCAAAAAAGATTCTTACTGGAGAAAATAAATAAATAAAACCTTTTTATATTCTCTGTGTGTTAGCATGAGAGAGAAAGAGAACATAAAAAAAATGAGCAAAAGAAGGAACATGTAGAGGTTTCGTACGACCAGCAGTCACTGAAATATTCTAAATCACACCATCATTACTTGCATTATATATCTTGCCTCCAGAATAATTATGCCTTAGGCGTTTTCTTTTAAAAAAAGAATAATATAATACATTTGATTGGATTCTTGTCTTCATTCAATCACGACGAGATAAAATAGTACGCCTAATCGAATCACAGTATGGCCGATACAGATCACCTGAAGAAAAACAAATGGGAATACTCAGAAACTGAGGCCTTGTTTAGATTCTAAGTTTTTTCACTCTCTCTATCACATTAAATCTTTGGACACATGCATGGAGTATTAAATGTAGATAAAAAAATAACTAATTACACAGTTTGATTGTAAATTACGAGACGAATCTTTTGAGCCTAGTTAGACCATAATTAGACAATAATTATCAAATACAAACGAAAGTGCTACAGTACTAAATTCTGATTCCTAACACTCATCTAAACCAGGCCTGAAGAACCATTCAGATTTTCTAACGGCTAACAGGAAGCAAATGAAAAATTCAGATTTGACCGGTGACAAGAACTGTCGAAATTAAAATTCCGGTACCAGAAACCGTGGACTCAGCGCCTCAACTACCCAACATGGAGGAGATGCAGAAATGAATCCTCTTTTATTAGTCGTCAGAGTGACTCCCAAGCAAGCTTTGACAGTACTACACAGAGAATAATTCCTCAGCGGTATTGCAGCTCCGTCTCCGTGCGCCGGCCGGCGCCTGACGAGACACGAGCACGAAGAGAAGATTATTCCTCCAACTGACGAGGGCCTAGACTCTGTGGCGGGGCCCATGTGCCTCATGGGCTTGACGCTTGACTATTCGCCGCATGATTAACCGGCAAGAAGCCAAGAACCAAAAGTCCAAAACCAGCTGTCTATTCCCTAATAATCACATTTCCTCCAGCTCCTAAATAAACTGGCTAAACAGCATCAGCACCTCGTAGAACCCAACTAATCGTGGCTGGCTGACGCATACACGTGCACAGGCAGAGTTACGCTGGATCTCGACCGGCACACGTGTATCGGCTGGCGGCCGGCGATTTAACCAACCCCAATAATCAAACTGTCAGTACGTACTACCAATTCCTTGCTTTCGTTGCACACTAATTAACCCTAGTTTTAAACTGCTACTCTTCCTAGGTGAGAATCAAACAGGAACCCGGCTTGCTGCTCTTTTCGCCAGCAAAAGAGAGGGGTTACACAAAACAGTGCAGCAAACTGGCCGTGGAGCCATGTGCTCGAATCTGCACCATTAGGCAGGCCCTAATAAGCTTTTGCTTTGGGTTAAACTAACGCAACCTTGGCGCACTGCCAGTGCCACTCATCATGGCCAGAGGCGCCGCTAGGCTTTCTGCCCGCCTATGAGACGGCAGCGGCACATGGTTAGGCACGCCGAGACAGCCGTCATTCCACGGGCCGGCCACGGAAGGAGCCCTATGCCGAGCACCCTACTGATCAATTCGCCATGCCTTTTCCCCCGACGGCAATCATGGCGCGTGCTGGGTGTGCACGCCGGTGTCACACTCGTGCGTCAGGTCGGGAGCAGCCGTGGTTGCGCCTTGGGAACAGCGGATTCGTTTTGGCTTGAGCGACAAGCCCTCGCACGAGAGCCGACGGAATCAGAGCTGCTTTGGGGACCGTCTCTCGAGTGATTTCCCTCGTTTTTTTGCCGCTCTTGTGACCTACGCCGTGCGGGAGGAGCCAATGGGGCGTCTCGCTTTGCCGGCGAGAGCTCTTTCCGGGAAGCAGCCGTAGCCGGCTTCCTCGAGATCTTCTCTCCCGCCTGGCTTTTCTTTTACTCCGGGAGCGTTGTTCCGCGAGGCGAGTGACTAGTGATGGCGACTGACGAGCTCTTCGCCCAGGGAGGTTCGTCGCGCCGCACGCTGGCTGCTCCCATAGAACGAAGGGCACTGGCCAGAGTAACCTTTGTATGTGCCAGTCATCGCCCCTCGTTCATTTGGTTGGCTACGAAATTTAATAAAGCGCGGTCGGTCTTCAGTTTGTTGTGAGAAAAATATCGCTTACCGACCGATAAGTTTGGCCATTGAACCAAGAAAGCGAACAACGCATAACTTCGGTTGGTCTGTCTGCTTATAACAGGAACAAAAGTGTTGTTTGGTTCCTTGGATGGTAACGCAAAGAAAAACAAAATTAGTTCAAATCGCATGTCTTGCCCTAATGTCTACAGCTCTAATTTGTTTCCATTTGCGTTACTGTTGATGAACGAAACAACACGTTATTGTTTTTAGCAAATACAATCAGAAACTCTCAAACAATGTACACTTATGAAGATCGGTGATTGGTTTTGGTGAAATGTGCCTAGCCCTACACGGCGTGACTTGCTGAACAAAATATCCAGCTTCATCTTCTTCCTGGTTCAGCTGTGCTCTGTTCTGACTTCCCTCTTTATGAAAGTCCCTCCCAGATAATTGATTTCACTGCCATGGGCCAATGGTGCCTCTCAACTCTGTTTTTTATGTTTCCTAGCGATTTATCCTCAATCCGAGCACGTACGATAGAATTTTCCTATTCTTGGGGCCGCCAAATAAAATGCTAGCATACTTCTATATGCATAACAGCACCAGCCGGCTTATAAGCCACAGAAACGATCAAGCGAACGAGGTATAGTTGGAAAGGCTATCTGTTTCACTCTCAAAGGCTAAATACTATCACGTCAATTATGTATATGCATAATGTATAGTCTACTAGATCTATAAAAAATATAGAGAATAATACAACACATAGGGAACAAATATTGAGAGGGATAACAATGTAAAATTTAATCTGCGTTATAACATGATTTTGCAATGGTAACATAAAAAACAAAAACCACAAGGAAAGTCTATGTGGGGAATGCACACACAGAAAAAGAGGTATCCATGGTGAACGCTAATCTCCTAACACGTCCACAAAAACCATTAATAGCTGCTATTTTCTCGTAGTAGCCTCCTTAGAGCATATGTAATAGTCTTTTTTAAACTGACTTTCTAAATTCTCGTTTACAGAACTGCTCTAATAAAATCACTCTATATCTCTCCACCTCGACCAATTTATGTATATATTGTTTGGTACTTTGGAGAGACAACTTTGCTCTCTACCTTAAGAAAAAATTCTTTTTCAAACTGAATTTTTTTCCTTTCCTATTCGACACCGAAACTTAAAAATCTTCCTTATATCTTACGTATTTTATCTTTTGTTCCCTTTGACATTTTCGTCACTTTTTGAGTTTACTGGTGTTAAGTCCAAGGAGAAAAGACCATCTTACCCTTCCTGTGTGTTTTTCACGCGTGTTGTGTTCGGGCTGCTGCATGTTGCTATATTTTTTGTCATATTTTTTTTATTTGCAGGTCTTTTTACTTGTACGCTTGAACATAGCACGCCTGAAGAAAGTACACAGTAGGGGCATGATGGCCTTTTCACCGTAGACTAAACGCTGTTACAACGAAAAAATAATGGAAGTGTCAAGGGAACAAAAGTTAAAATATGTGACATATAGGGAAGATTAAAATTTTTGGTGTCAAGAATAAAGAAGGAAAAGCTTTTCTAGTGTCAAATAGGGAATTCTGTCTTCTAGAAAAATGGAATAGAGAATGAAAATATTTGGAGATCTAGTTAAAAAAGCTGTTAGAGAGGATTTTTTCACTTCTCCTCTACCTCAGGTGTCTGATTTTTTGTTGTTGTTCAGGCAACACATAATTTATTATTTTTTAGTTGTAGAAAAGTAATTAAATGTCCCTATTGAGTTGTGTTTAAATTGTATTAGTTGGTTGTATATAAAACTGTTGTCTCAAAATTCTTAAAAATTCAAACACCTACAACATAGCAACTTACTTTTCACCAAAATATCTATTTCTATCACTACACGGAAGAATGGAGTTGCTCTTTATGTTCTCTGGATTTTGGAGATCTTCATTTTAGAGAAGTGGGAGGAAACCCACACGTAGAGGAAACCGTAGGTGCAATAGATATTGCCGATGCCTACTACTACATGTTCAAATTTGGCTTGTGATAGAGCAGAGTGCAGAGATCGTGTTGAAATCTCACTTGGGAAACAAATTCCCAGTGCACTGGCTTTACAAAGAATAAACCGGTGTACATCCGGCCTATGAAGAACCATAGCGGCAGCAACGTCGACAGATCCGGCGGCAGCATCCCCTATTCCTATCTGCCGCTTCAAATCTAGCTGTTGCGACCCTGTACGTCCATGTGTTCCTGCACCCCTCCGCTGAATTTTTTTCTGTATCCAAACGAATTATGCGGACAGGGGTTTTGTTGTGCACAAAGGAATGCAAGTGGAAACCATTTACAGGTGAAAATTGTTACAGAGTTTCCAAAAAGAGTCTAGAACACACTCTTCACACCGCACGAGCCAAAAATCAGAGCGCCTAAGAGTTGTGCATAGTGGGCGACTCATCACAATAGCCAAAGCCAGAAGCAAGCAGATCACTAGACCAGTGACTGAACTTCCTTCCCCAGGCGAAGTGGTCCCTCCGCCCTCGGGCGCCGTCGCGCCGATGAGCATCGGCGCAGTTCTCTGGCAGGACAAGAGCGACGGAGAAATTGAAGTCCTATGTCCCGCCGGCACCCATGGACGTTTCTTCAGGTCCAGAAATCTCTTGTTGACGCACAACAGGATGCATGTCTTCTGGTCTTCAGGACCATGCAGTCACGCAGGCTCCGGCCGTTCATGTCGCCACAGACACCTTCCTGGACTCCTGGTGCCTGGACTCCGTTCTGGAGGAGTACTGCTGCTGCTGCTGCCGCCTCCGTGCGGCGGCCCGCCTGGCGCGGATGGCGTCGAGCTGCATCTGCTCGCCGCGGCACTCGTCGCTGCAGAAGGGCGTGTCCCCTCTGTACATGAAGATGTCGCAGTCGCGTCCCAGCGGCTTGGCGCAGAGCGTGCAAGCGTCCAGCGCGGGCAGCAGGATGGGGAGCTCGCACACCGGCTCGGCGTCGAAGAAGAAGGCGGAGGCCATGGCGCGCGTATAGTAGGCGTGGGTGTGTGGCTGTTGTTTCTCTGGCTAGGCTAAGACGCCCTGATACCTTGAGCTAAGCAAGCTTGAAGCTTTGCCTGTTGGCTGTTTCTGCTGCGGGTGGTCGGAGACTCGGAGGAGGACGAGGTGAGGTGACTGGTGAGCTTGGGAGGCGGAGGCCGAGGGGCGTTTTATATGGCGGACGAGGACGGGCAGGGCAACGCGGGCGCGCGTGAGAAAACAGGGGTCGGGCGCGGGCGGGGTGGCCCACGACGGCCCACGGGTAGGGCAATACCGCCCGCCGAACCTGGGCGGCCGCAGGGGAACGGAATGGAGTGCTTCACAAAAACCGTGTGCGATGCTCATCACATAAAGGGAAAAGTGTCCCCTAGTGGGCTCGAAATACCCACTTTGCTTGGCTTTCCGTGGGGGAAAAAAGAGCAGGCGACATCTGCCCTGTTCGCTGATAAGCGATCACTAAAACAGGTAGAAAAATTGGTTGCGAGAAAAAAATATTGTTTGTTGGTTGAAAAAATACGACTTATAAGCCAAGTGAACAGGGTGATAATTCCATGGATTTTGTAATATCAAGGGAAAAGAGAAGGTCGGAATCGTTTGCGACAAATCTATACCATTAGGCAAAAAGCTCCAAACTTTGGCTTAAACTAATGTAAACGCCGTGGCGCCGGTAATAAGGGAACCGGACCTTTTGCCAGCGTACGTACGAGGCAGGGACGCAGGGTGCCCGTGCCCCCACATGGTTAGGCTCACAAATGATCGGGAGCACCGCACGGTCTAGCCCAGTGCCCTCCGCTGTTTTTTTAGGGCTGCTTTATTACGGGAATCTTGGGGAAGCGTGGTGCATGCACGCCAGGCGGCACACTTGTGGCTCGTCGACGCTGCGGCCTTGCGGGGACCGTTGGCAGGTGTCCAAGAGGCGATGGGCACTGCTGCTGCTCGCAATCTGAGGCTAGTGATTTTAAACGCTCGAGGTAGATCGGAGGATCAGGAAGAATTTGTTGTTTAATCGGGAGATTGCTAGGTTTCGCCTTGGCGGCCGTGCACGTCTTGGTGCACTGTACTCCACGGGCGAAACACCTTGCGATCGCAGATTTGTGCGGTTCCGGATTCCATCTGTTCAGGCCGGCAGGCTTCGTCCCGGGGAGCAGCTTTTATCGAGATCTGCGCGGAGTTTGTTTAGCCTCGGAAAAAAAAACTGCACAATTTGGCTTGTTAATTTCAGGCCTAGAGAGCTTGCAAGTTGCAGATCATCATCATCATTGTTTGTTTGGTCGCATTTGGCTGCCAACGAATAATATTTTTCTCTCACGCTAAAACCAAATAACTTTTAGCCATGGCTTATAAGCTCAAATAAACCCAAACAAACAGGGCCGTAAACGATAACTGAGCTAGTAGCTGCATTGGACCTGCGCACCGGGTTCTGCCCCCGGGTGTGTGGCCAGATAACAGATCAACGGAGGTGGGGTATGCATTGCGCCGTAAAATTACTCTAATGATCTCGTAAAATCGTGCTAGTATCAGCCAGTGGTGCAAGATCGTTTGGAAATTCGCTCTCCACTACTGTACACAGGTGTTGGCTGCGTATGCGGTGAGTCATGCCCAACCTGGCGCTGATCGGGCACTTGTTGGGCTGTACTGGGCTTGAGGTCCACGGCCTCCAGCCTAGCAATGACGCGCTGACACTCTACACTGACTCAGCGATGAGTCGTGAGGCGCGCAGAAGAGAATAGTATACGTAACAAACAAGCAAGAATTTGAGGTGCCCGACAAATCCGACTTGGGTCTGAGTCTGATATAACGTCCTCCACTCTTGGCTGGGAGATCATTCTGAAGTAGTACTACTTCTACACAGTTGAAGCGACTTGTACAGTTTACTCACATGCAATTAGCATCAAATCATTGGGCTTGTTCGGATGGTATTAAAACCGGCTGAAACTGTTTTGTTGTGATAAAAATACTGTAGATTTAGCTGATAAGTCGGCTGATAAATTCAAGTGAATATGCCAACATGATGTTCAAAAAAAATGGCTTTTGAATTTGGAGGCAAAGCTTTGCAAATGCTCCGGATTTACAAAATGGTGTTACACTAGGACTAACTGACTCAGACATTATTGACAGTGGCACGCAGGCCAAGCCTCATGCAACCGGAGGAGCTCTGATGGAGATCGTCTTAATGCTCCGGATTTACAAAATGGTGTTACACTAGGACTAACTGACTCAGACATTATTGACAGTGGCACGCAGGCCAAGCCTCATGCAACCGGAGGAGCTCTGATGGAGATCGTCTTCTCCGACTCTCCGGCGTCCGCGGCCATCATCCACCGCACCGCACAGCTCGGCTCAGGCCAGCGCGACGGAGACATGGGTCGGGACGTGCTTCACTTGACCGGCTGTCGCTCGATCTGATCTAGGAGCACCTACGTTTCTCCCAATCTTCCCGAGACGAACGACCAAACGCTTCTCGAGTCTCACTCAATCTGTGCAGGCGCAGTAGCTTCCGGCCGCCTGGCGTAGTGGCGTTCGTTCATCAGCTCGCCACCGCGGACACCTTCCTGGCGTCCCGGTGCCCGCGCCGCGACTCCGCTCCTGACGAGCCGCCGCCGGACCTGGCGGAGGCCCGCCTGGCGCGGATGGCGTCGAGCTGCATCTGCTCGTAGCGGCACTCCTCGCTGCAGAAGGGCGTGTCCCCTCTGTACATGAAGATGTCGGTGTCGCGCGCCAGCGGCTTGGCGCAGAGCGCGCACGCGTCGAGCGCGTGCAGGCTGGGCTCGCCGACGGCCGCTCCGCGTCGAAGAAGAAGGCGCAGGCGAGATGTGCTGCCGCTGCCATGGCTCTGGTTTTGGCTCTTTGTGCGCTGCTAGCTGCACTGCAAGTGTTACTAGAGAGGAGGGGATGGACGATTTGAGCTCAGCTCGGAGGCGAGCTGCGGGCCGGTATATATGGCGGACTGGGACCGGCAGGGCGCCGTGCGCGGGCAACGAAAGATGGCGGTCTGGCGCGCGCGAGACGTCTCGCTGTGCGGGCGGGCAATACCGCGCGCCGGCACTGACGGACGGAGCCGACAAACCGGGAAGGAGAACGGAGTGGCTTCCATTCTTTATTACGGCAAGGGGCCATGGACCAATGGTGCGGTGGTTTCCGGCCTGGTTCTGCTTGACGGCAGCCGTGTCCGCGCCACGCACGCGCGCGGGTGACTTGGCTGCACCGCGACGAGGACGACAGGAGGAGGGTCCCTGTTTGACGTGGATGGGGTTCAGGTCTGGATTCCCAAGCAAGCACACTGGAATCGCACAAAAACGTCCCTGCTACATGCAAAAACCGTGTGCTGCGCTCTCATATGAACCGAAGGAAATGCACCACTTCGGGGCGTTTATTCTGTGGAAAAGCAGGTCATGTTGGCTTAAACTAAACCTGATTGATGTCTTAGACTCTTTTTGCCAACTTAGACGCCGGAACCCCACCACATGTTAAGCACGCAAATGATAGAGAGCACTTACCGTCGAAATACCATCAAGGGCACCATTTTTTTAGGCAGGTGGCAGTGTGGCACCACGGCACATCCGAAGCATTGCGTCTACCACTAGGGGGCTGGTGGTTTCGTACTCCTCTCCTGTGTATAAAAAACTTTGGAGGGAAGGGAATCAATGGAATGGGTTAGAAAACTTGATGAACCAGAGGATGCCAGGTTTCGCCTTCACAATGTTGCACGTCTTGGAGCAGGGAGGTAGCACGTTGTGGTTGCGAGTGCACGGCACAAGATTCCATCGACCATCGGTCAGGCATGCAGGCAGGTTTCGCCCGGGGGAGCAGCTTTCTCGAGATCGGCGAGTGGAACATGCTTAGGTCGCTTCACAGACAAGCACCACACTGGATTTCACCGGGGGGGAGCAACTTGCAAAGTGCGCAGCCGGTAGGTTTTCAGCCGGCAGTGCACGTTTCTTTTTGAGGAAGTGCTTAGTTTACCAGTACTATGGTAGATGAACGTATTCGCCGAGAGAGATACAGTGACTGATGCTAATTACTCGAACCACGACAACATAGTGGATGCACGGCATGGTGAACACCGTTTGCGATGCTCTGTTCTCCAGAACTCAAATGGAAATATTCCTTGGCTGAAATGTTGGTAACAGAGAATGTATCTGTGTCCCACCCCTTCCCATTCTAATCAACAAAAATATGAATCAATAGATGATGAAAAGTTCTATGTTCATCGTATATTTGGGATGCAACAAAAATCTGCGCAAGAGATAAAAAGAATAAAATCAGTACTAAAATAGTTGCAGGTTTCACATCAAACATGAATACAACTCAGTAACTATTTAAGTGCTGATTTCACTTTTTTTGTCTCCTTGCATAGATTTTTGTTATATCTCTAATTTTATATGAACATAGAACTTTGGAACATCTATCCATTCCATTTTTATTAGTGTTTTTTAGATACATTTGTGTGTTAAGCATGACAATCACCAAGGACCAGGCATGGTTAGACCTCTACAGCTCCGTACGTCGTCATAGTCCTAGATTGCACGTTGTTCCGTCAGAACCCCATTTTCATCGATCCTCTGCCACCAAGGCCTTGTTTAGTGGGCGAATATTTTTGGTAAATGGTACTGTAGCACTTTTGTTGTTATTTGGTAATCAGTGTCCAATCATAGTCTAATTAGGCTTAAAAGATTCGTCTCGTGAATTTCGTCTAAACTGTGTAATTAGTTTTATTTTTTATTTATATTTAATGCTTCATGTATGCGTCTAAAGATTTAATGTGACAGAGAATCTTGAAAAATTTTGCAAAATTTTAAGAACTACACAGCCACCGAGAGTCCAAGCCTCCAAGGTAGTGGGTTGGTGGACAGTGGTGGTCGTTGGCCGGCGTCAATATGCGCTCGGACCATAACCCAGCGCCGGTGATTTTCCCCGCGCTCCAGATGGTTCCCGTCCGCGCGTCGATAGTTCCGTGTCGTTTCCGTCCACGCAACACCGAGGCTACCATTAGCCATTATTTCTTTCGGTTTTATTTCGTTATTGGTTTGTGAAATGCATCTTTGATTTATGTAAGAGAAAAAATCTTTATTCGGCTAAAAAATTTACGATCGTTTATGACAAGTCACGGCCAAACGAACAGGCTGTTATTTGGGGTGGGTAGATCACGTGATATCACCGTTACCAAGAACAAATAATAATTTATTGAAAACTGCTCCTTCACATGCATGCATGCTCTGAAAAGAAAAACACACTGAGAATATGTCTACGTAAGCATCTACACTAAAGATGGCAACGGGACCCGATACCCAATACCCGACGGGTATTTGATCCATTAGGGAACGGGGATGAGATCATATCTTTACCCGGGCATCTAAATGGACAAGAATCCATACCCGACGGGTATAGCGGGTACGGGAACGTTCCCTGTTTACTCGTCCCCGTTACCCGTTGGGGAACCCGACTATTTGAGCTGTCATGCGAGTATTAGGCCCAAAGAAGCTCAACATAGATATTTTGGTTCAAATCTGAACAGTCATATATATAGTTTGTGTGCTCTAGGAACTCTCGTTCAATTTTTCCTCACCATCTCCGCCAGCAGCACAAGCACGCCTGTCTCACGAGCGCTCGTGCCCCTCGCTTCCTCAATTCGGTCTCTCTGCCACCTTTGCTCGTCCTCCTCGCAACCTCGCTCCTTCTCCTTGGCATCTCCGAGACTCTGACACTTATACCCGAGTGAAGAAGTGTAACACCCCGGTGTTATGCCTGCATTTAGGCATTGCTAATCATACATATCGTGCATCATCAAGCATCCTATTCATACATGCGTAATCTTACATATAACAACTGAAACATTACTTCGAAACATACAAAACATGTTTGTGAAAAGTAAATGATGCATACACTTATTAGAATTGTTTTGCCCTGAAATTTTCTTGCTAGGTTAGTAAAACATGTTTGGCTGCTATTGTAAATCAGCTAGCAATAATTAGTTCAATTTTTGGAGCAATATTTGTATTTAAAGTAATTCAAAATTTTGCTTTCAAAATAATTCTCCAAAATGAGGGTTTTGAATTAAAATTGACTTTGATTTTTATAATTCAAAATCTAGATAGAATTGGACTTTGGTCATAAAAGCAAAGTTGTAGGGAATTAAATTCTAAGCAACTTTCATTTTTGGTACATTTTCAAAAGAGGTCATTTTCTTGCTCAAAATAATATTTGAAAACTGTTATTTGAAAATTTATTGAAAATGGAAATTGAAAAAGAATGTTTACATTTTGCTGGCCGCCGCCTCCTTCCGACCCAGCCCACCTCAAGCCGGGCCAAATAAGCCCAGCAGCCGCCTCGCTGCCCTGGCCCAGTATTGCCACTTGGCCTGCCACTCACACTGCTTATCAGCGCCATGCGCGTCCCGAGTTGTGGCCGAGCTCGCTTGCGTGGCAGGTCAGCCATATTGGCGGACGACGCCGCCAGGCTGGCCGTGGGGTTGGCACTGCGCCGCGCGCCCGCCTTTCACTGCTGGTGCAAGGCCTTACCTTTATCACGCTCGCACTTCCTCTCCTTCTCCTCCAGAGCCCCAGAGCTCCGCCTCGCCGGGAGATCCCGCGGCGTCAAACTAGACCACCGCGCCATTCTCCAAGATCTGCAGCTTACGCCCGCCTTCCTTGAGGTCGCGCTAATTACTCGCCTTGAAAGCATGTGTCGGGCCTCCCAGCTGTCTCGCCGCTGACGGCCATGGCGCATTGCACGGCCGCCATGGAATCCGCTCTTCCTTCTCCCCTCCACCGCCTAGCTACCCTACCGAGCTCGCCTTCTCCTCGACGCCGCGTCTCCTGCGCTCGCTCTGGTCGGACGTAAGCATCTACACTAGGCGATGGCTCTGCCAAGCCGAGGAAGCCGAGGGTCGACGATACTCAAAGCCTTGAGCCGGCTGTGGTCGTGGGCGGTTCATTTCCGTGGGCCGGCCCCAAGAGTATTTAAATGATTTGTTTTCAATTTATTCATTATTATTTGAAAAGCGAAATGGTTTGCAAAATATTTGGATACTCAAAGTTGCTCCAAATTTGTTGAAACAAATTTTCTAGGTTCCTTATCACCAGATCTACTTGGGAAAAATAGTGCATGTCATTTTGATATACTTTTCTGTAGGATTTTATTTAATCATAAATATTGTTGATAACTTGAAAATGTAGTAGAAAAATCATTAGTCTTCAGAAAAATATGATTCCAAGTTTGTTAATCTTATTATGTCATGTACTTCCTAGGAAAAATATGTTTCATATATGTGCCGTGGGAAAATTTTGAGGTGTAGTTCAAGTACCTTAGATGGCTGATTTTTGTTATTTTTGCTAGAGAGCAAAATTTGTATAAAACATGCATGTGGTAATTTTTGTATAGTGCTTATTTACTGTTTAGAATCTAGGAAAAATACTAATTCTGTTGTTTGACACTTTTCATAGTATAAAGTAAATTCATGCTCATTTTTATGCTATAGCTTGTCATTTTTGTGTAGGATAATTTACTTATCCAAATGCCATGAAATTTTTATGGTAGTCTGTTTAGGGTAGTAGTATGCTACTGTAATTTTCTCAGATTTTTAGGAGCATCAGAAATATAGGTTGCTATTCAAACCTATTATTAATTAGGGTTTAAGCAAGTGTTGCTTTAAGTGTGATTAAGAAATTAGTAAAGCTTTGGTGTATCTTTGAAGCATTTCATAAGATAGGTTAACTTAACATATTAGTAGTAGAAGAGAATGTAGTAGATGACATGTGCTTGTAGTATAGTTCTTAGATGATGTTGACTACCTTGCATTTCAACATATCCATCATCGCGATCATCTCCTTCGATGCACCGCTCGTGATAATCCCTTACGCCGCATTGCATCATACAGGATCGCAAACCGAGAACCGGTCGTCATACCCGAGGAGCACTTCGAGGTGCAGCAAAGAGAAGTGCCCAGGTTATTTAGTAGGACGTTGAGAAACTTCCGAGTGCCCCGATCACCGCCTCGAGCTCCTTCGAGAGAGGCAAGCCCGAGCATTTTCCTCCGGTTTGCAATGATTTAATTAAATGCTTTACTTTAATTGATGCATTACGCTCAGGAGTTGTTTGCAACCGTTCTTTGCGCATTATACCTTGTTTACCTTTGTTATACTATATCCTTGTTACCCGGTATCCGCAATGAAGTCAATGCTTAGTTGGCTTAGACTCCTTGGTGATTTCTCGCGAGCTATAGGTGGTTACTCGACGCTTGGATGACTATGAAGTCATGGTATAACTAAGTGTTAAATGAAGTTGAACGGACGGAGACTTGCGTAGTTTTGACCTGTAGTGTTTCCGCTCTGTGTCGATTAAGGACCGACCGTTGTTGGGCCTCGAGTCATGTTGAACGATGCCTTACATTTATCGGGCCGGATAAAGTATCTTCGTGGTTGGGAGATTTTTGGGCCGAGTGGATTGCCCCGCACAAGACCGTGCGAAAGGTGTGGTAGGACACGGCGGGATGATAAGGCCAAAGTGCGATCGGTCGGCCCCCCGGCACATGTGGTTCTGGCAAACTCGAGATTCCCGGAAAGTTGACTCGGTGATCAATATCTCACTTTAGCGGGTGAGTGAGGTTTGTGTAAGGAACAAATCACCAGCTGGTTAGGAATCGATTCGAATCGCCATCGCCTCGGATAGTGAGCACTTGACTTGAGTTACTTCATCGTAGTAAATGTTATGAAACACTTGGACAGTTATAATGAATATGACAAGATGGAAGTTGCTTAATGATCATTGATTATCATTATCCGCTTAATCACATGTTTACTCTAGTATAGGTGCAAATCTAGTTGATGAGTTAATAATAATTAACTTGGCAATAATGCTTTTAGAAAGGTTCTTGAAATACTAAAATGCTTCTTTTTGCAAATGAGTCACTACCCTACTATAAAGCCCTTCATAATCCTTGGTGTCATTTATTTTTGGTTATGTTAGTAAGTCCGGCCGAGTACAACTCGTGGTTTTATTCATGTTGCGTATGGGCGTATGTACTATGGCTAATACAGATGGGCGATGTACTATAGGATCATGGTATATCATTCCCTGGTATCCTGCCATGCTTTAACATGGTCATGGACCATGGGCATACGTCATTCCTTACGCCTCGTCTAATGCTTTTGTTGGAGATGATCATCGGTGGCACTATATTTGAACTCCGTGAGAGTGTGTGTGGTTTTAAACAAATGACTTCCGCTACTTTTTATCGAACTTGTTTTGTAATAACTATGTTTAAACTCGATGTATCTGTTATGCAAACTTTTATGTAAATGTGATTGGTGACCGCTAAACCATCATGATCCATTGCGGGACACGAGTTGGTTTTAAACAAGATTTCACGGACATGGTTATACGGGCTTAAGTTTAAAATCTTATGGTGGATGATTTTCTTACTTAATTTCAGATAATTGGTCTTGTGAAGATAGAACCCCAAGTGTCCTTTTTATTGAGTAGAAACAATGTTTTAAGTTTAGAAATCTAAAACAACGTTAATGGGGATGGGGACGGGATGAATTTCAGAAGGGAAGAGAACGTTCAAGCCGAAAAATGTTCATCCTTAATCTACACAAGTTTTAAAAAGTCATAACTGTTAAACTAAACATCCAAATTAAATTCCGATTACACCATCATGTTCCTTGCAATAAATCCTTCAAAACAAGATCTCACATGGATATACTTAAATAAAATCTTATAACAGACATTCATCTTGTGAAGATAGAATATTTTTTTATTGAGTAGAAACAATGTTTTAAGTTTAGAAAAAACAACGTTCCGTCTTTATAAGAAAAATGTTCTCAATTTACGAGAACAATATTCTAGTTATAGGTTCATTGAATTGGTGTTATAATAACCACGAAAATAAAAATAATAACAAATACTAAAAGCATATAGAAGCAATGACAATAAATAAATAAATAAATACCATAATATAAATAAAAATAATAAAATTTAGAGCAAAGCAAAAGTGAAGCAAAATAAATCATCACATTATACTATGTGAACATTATAAAACATATCATAGAACATCACATATATACTATGTGAACATCACATATATATAACATGGATATCACAAACACATAATAGAAAAATATATACTAGGTGAGCATCATAAAATACAACAAAGAACATCATATGTATGCTACATGAAACATCATGAAATACGTCATAGAACATTAAATATATACTATGTGAACATTACAAATATATCATAGAACATCGTATGTATATAATGTTAACATCCATAATATGTCATAGAACATCATATGTATAATACGTGAATATTGCAGAATACATCATAGAACATCGTAACACAAAATATATCTCATATAATATAAAAAATAAATAATATAAATAAAATAAAATATTCAAGTAATTAATTAGAGTAAATAACTAAGTAAAAAATTTCACATAGAAACATGAATAACAAATGAAAATATATAGAAAATAAAATCAATGAATATCTTAAATAAGAAAGGAAAAAGAAAATTAAAAATTATATGATATATGTGTCTTATGTAACACATGAAATGAAAAAATTAAATAAAAAACAAAAATAGTTCATATAGTATTTATAAAAAGCAGTAGAAAAAAGAAAAAAGAAAAGAAAAAATAAATAAAAATATAAAAAACAAAAAGATTAAGAAAATGAGAAGAAGAAAAAACCACATGAGAAAAGAAAAGAAAAACTCCTATAAGGAAGGCAAGAGAAAAAACCACATGTTGCTGTTACTGGACCTAGAGAAAAGGTCAAGAGAAGCACCCAACAGCAGGTGCGGTGCTTGCGCCGATGGGAGCGTGGGAATTGGTGCTCGGCGGACAGGAGCGCGGGAACTGTACTCGGCGGACGGCTCCTGTCCGAACGTTCGGACGAGAAGAATTCCGTCGATATGCTGCCGAAGTGGTGAGTCATGCCCTACGTGGTAGGCTGGTAGTAGTGTGGAAGAAACACATGTTCAGTTGTACTCGTACGGTCATGCCTCAACGGCCTCGACCTCCAACAAGCTATTATAGATTTGGGTGCTCACCCCTACTTTTATTAGCCCAACAAATTTCTTTCACTTCAGCAGCCCCCAAAGTCCATATAAGCAAACAATGATATAGGGGACCCACGCGTCATTGACTCAACCCTTAATTCCCCTCATCCTATCTCCACACACAGGGGGGACGAGCGGAGTGGGTAGAGAAGGCCGCAGCCGCTCCTTCGGCGATGAGCAGGTCGGGCCTGCTCCTCCCAGCGGCTAGAGTAGGCTAGGGACGCTCCTCCCGACAGCGAGCTGGTCGGGGCCGCTCCTCTCGGCGACCAGAGCAGGACGGGGCCGCTCCTCCTGGCGACGGCGGCAAGGAGGTCGGGGCTGCTCTAGCTGGGGCGGCGTGGAGGGAGTGCGCCATGGCCGTGAGCAGGTGCCCCATGGTCGCGAGCAGGTGCGCCGCGAGCAAGTGTGCCATGGCCATCCAGCCATCCAGGGGAGTAGATCGAGTGGGCGAGGAGGAGATCGAGCGGTCGTGGAGCAGATGGAGCCGCCGGGGAGGAGATCAAGCCGCCAGGGAGCCGCAGGCGATGCGCGGGACGAAGATTGGCGCGAGGAAAACGAACGGAACCGTCGTTTCAGGGCCATGCCTAGACCCAATGGGAATGGGGTCTTGAGGGAGGATATGGGTGCTCATCTTAGGGCCCTGCTGGAGCTACATTTTTTTACCTGGGTATCCACATTTAGCTATGGGGGCTCAAGTAACGGCCCTGCTGGAGTTTAGCTTTGAGGCACTCATGTGTCATCGAATCTCGATTCTGACGCGGATGTGACAAGTCACTTGATGAGTTGATTACACCATTAGCACACTCACTCACCGGTTTCGGCCCCGTTCGCTTGGAGGAATCTGGAGGAATCTGTGAGAGGAAAACACTGTTCCGGATAAAAAAAGCGGATCAAGCCGGGTTTAAGGGCACACGAACGGGGCCTTCGTCTTTCCTTAATCAATCATTTTTAAGTACACTAGTATAGTAGTACAGTATAAATGTATCATAGCCATCAGTAACCGAAGATAAAAAGGATATTATTCATGGAATCAACTAAAAAGTATTCATTACTTCGTTAGTACACTACATTGAAAATAAAAAAGGATATTATTATTCATGGAATCAACTAAAAAGACCTCATCACATCTATTATTTAGTCATTCGGACTTAGGCTTGTGATGTAATTGAAGGTTTTAGCTTCATTGTTCCCTATTTAAGGAGAGACTAGAGAACCTTGGCGTACGTAGCCGTTGGAATCATACTACCTCCTAAGATTTAGGGTGTAGAGCGATAGTCGTGGTGCCACCTTCCCGCTTGGCAATGGTGTCATCATGTTGGACACATGTTGATCAACAAGTTAGGACAATTAGCAGATGAACACGTATAACAATCGAGATTACGAGAATTGGTGTGGATATATTTCTTAAAATTAAAGCATGAAGGCGGAACGAGCGTTATTCCGATCTAATTGGGTCCCTGATGCGCTTTCCTAAAAAGGAGGCAATAATAATACCGAACATGTAAATCTACACTCAGTGCCTCTTCGACCAGACAAATTTGACTCTTCATGTACGTAACACCCTCGGTGTTACATTGCACTGTTCTGCTAAAACACTGCATGAGCATCATGCTTGTTTGTACATGTGTGTAATTTGGAGTATAAATCAAATATGGCACTTGAAACGTTTATCCGAAACGTGAAACAAATGTTACATTTCATGTCATTTAATATTGTGTAGTATTCTGAGCGAATTTTTATCGAGCGAAAATGCTATAGAAAGTTATGCGAACTTTAATAAAGTTTGTAGTACGTGCTTCATAGTCGACGATGGTGCGGTCAAGGACGAGGATTGCTAGATAGTACATCCATTAGGTCAGAATTGGAATTCGACGCGAAACCGTTAGGAGTTACGTCATTCCGCGTCAATTTAAAAATGGGTCGACGAAGCCACTTTTGGTAATTTTTGTAGAGAAATCGGCATAAGAAGTAGCATGGTGTCGTGGCATGGGTCGATAGTCCTACGTACCCTCTTGCGTCCAAAATAATTGGTTTGGCGTTTGGACCTTCGGAGAGAGTTTTGCGACCGCTTTAAAAACCGTGCACATCACCTTTTTCGAACAATGTTGCACTGCCCGCGGTCACCACTGCTGCACCGGTTGCATGCCACCGCATGCAAGCGCACTGCGCACGGGTCCTATCAGCTCTGCCTCGTCGTCGCGTCGCGCGGTGCCTTGGTCGCGCTACACGCCACCCATCGCCGCGCCCGACACTGGTCCCGTTGACTCACCGCGGCTGCACTCGCGTGGGATGACCGCCTGCTGCCATCGTCACTTCGGCGTCGCGTCGCGCTCTGGTTCCTTATCCGGCGCCGTCCGTGGTGACGCAGGCGCGAGCTTCATCGCCTTGTGGGTCGGCCGTGCGGACAGTCGCCTGGGCACGCCTCACTGTTCCCCGTCGTCATGTGCACGCATACCTTGCGTTGACGACCATGGCTGTGCCAAGCCGAGCCACCATGACTCCCCTGTCTCCGCTGTCGTTTGGCCGGCGGGACCTCTTTCCTTCAATTCGTCGTGACCACAGCACTTTAATCAAACTCATCGCATCCTCGGCTTCGCTAGATAGCCAGCAGCTCGAGTGACCCCACCTCGCCGATTGTAACGCCTCACTGTGTCCCAATTTTGAAAGTGCAGCTCCGCCTGTTCCATAAGACTGAGATGGCCTACGCCATCGTCAACCAACGCTTGCCATTTTAATTCACCGCACTGCTAGCCTATCCTCCAGCTGTGTATCGCCTTGCTCACCTCATTCAAAGCTCCACCGCCGTATAGCGTCTTCTCCGTGGTCGGTGAACCACGCGCGAGCAGAGCAAGCAGAGCAGCTGGCGGTGTGTACTGCTGTTATTAGCTTGTTGACGTCATCCCGGCGTCACTTGTGTTTTAGGGCCATTTTCATGTAGGAAAAGAAATCCGTAAATACGTTGAAATACGCTCTCGCCGGCGATTAGCGATGGTGGTGGCATGACTCGCATTTCGCTTATGCCACCTATGCTCGCGCGCTTCATTGTGGGCGTGGGCTGCATTGCCATTTGGTTGGGCAGCCAGACGCTTAACGTCGCGCCAGCTTCGGCCAGTAATGCCATACCGCTGCGCGCGCCACACTCTTGAAGGCCGCATTGCCATTTCTGGGCTTGCATTGCCGCAAGACGCTAGAGTCTCGCTTCAAGACGCGCTCCCAAGCCGCTGTGGGGCAGCAGAATAGAATGCTTTTTTCCAAATTCCAGTAAGATATGAAGTGTTTATTCAATAAAGGTTTTTAGCTGAACTTTGATAATCCGTAGTAAATTATGTAGTGATCCAAAAATAGTGAAACGAAGTTTGTTAGGTTCACAAAAATGCCATCTATCTGCTAGTGTAGTTGGTTCACAGTTAGCTGTTATGATGATAGATTCATAAATTCTAATTAGAAAGCTTAGTATTATGTAGATTAATATTTGTGTGACAAAAAAGTTTTAGCTTTAAAAAATCGATATAGTAGTTTTAACTTTAAAAATTTAAATAAAGTAGGTTCCCTAGGATATTATGTAGTAAATCAGCATTAGAAGTAAGAAATTTGGTAGCCTTAGTTCAAAACGAGTTGCTAAATAAAGTAGTTATTACCCTTAATTGTATAACTAGTTAGGCTCAAAATATCATGAGTAAATCAAAAAGTGTCATTAGAAGTAAGAATATCTCAAGTTTGATGTGAGTTACTATAATAATAATAAATGTCATATTTCAAACTTGTTATCAGATAGCTTAGCACCATGGTCGGTAATACTAGCTTAGTAGTTAAATCGATGTACTGTTATTGTAAGAGTTGATGTTGTCATATTCCTAAGCATTGCATCGTCATTTCATGCATATAGATCACGAGCTGGTGGACTTTGTGTCCGTCGGCGAGCCGGAGTACGATGAGGTGATCGAGGAGTACGAGGAGGAGATCTTCGCACAGGAGGAAGCCCAGGAGCCTGTTGGTGCTGACCCTGCTGACCCGGCGCCTGCCCAAGACAAGCCCCGGTGCATAACCCCTATTTTTAATGATCACTGAATATATATATGATGTGTATTTACGTTACAGGCATTTTATGGAAACTACATGCATAAATATATCTACCCATGAGTCCTACCAGTGCAGGTCGAGTAGCTGCTATGTTCAGTATATCGGTAGCGTGAGTAACCTGCCGTTACTCACACATAGGTGATAAAATATGATCACTCATGATAAAATAATGGAAAGGCAAATAGTGACTGGGTAGGGATATGATTTGGGTATTGGTGGGTGTAAAGGGTTGTGTTTTGCGGCCAACAGGGCATAGCTCGGTTACACTTTTTTCCTGTCTGTGTCGATTAAGGACCGGTCGTTGCATAAGACATCGTGGGCAAGTCACATATTTATTGTCCCGAGCGCATACTTGGGTATGGACGCGAGGAAGACTTGTTGCTCTCTTGTCGTGGATCCGGCTCTTTCCGGACCGACTGATGGAAAAATGAGGTGGTGGAGGTCCTTGCACCACACTGAGTCCGGGACTCAGAAGTGGGGGCTTGAAGTCCAAGTTTTGACGGGGACCTGGACACCCGGGACAGGAGAGTGATGGGTTAGTCCTACTTGTGCCTGGGGTGCAAGCGGGGCGTGTGTTTTCGGGACACCTAGCTGGACACATTGATTCGTGAATCGCCGGACGATTCGGTACGGCTTGTCTCGTGTTTAGCACTATAGTAAGAACTGAAAGTTGAAAGAAGAAGAAATAAAACTGATTGCTCAACTTTTGCTTGAAAGTAGAACAAGTGCTTATATAGACTGGTTAGATGATAACTTAATACGGGTGATAATAAGTATACATAAATAAGGACTCACTATTAGTATTGCTTTCTGCTAAAGAAAACCAGCAAACCCTAAAGCCTATCATATTCTTTGGAGTTGGAAAATTATTCCCATCGGATAAGTCTTGCGAGTACATTGTGTACTCATGGTTTATTTACCCCTGTTGCAAGTGACGCTTGAAGAGTACCTTTGTGTGGAGGATCCTTTTAGTGGGCCATGCAGCTTGTTCGTTTGATCGCATTCGGTTTATAAGTCATGGCTTATCAGCCAACGAATAATATTTTTCTCTCACACCAAATCAGCCAACAGTACTTTCAGCGGTGGCTTATAAACCAAACCAGCCCAAACGAACAGGGCGATGACTGAAAATACTGTTGGCTAATTTATTGTGAGAGAGAAATACTGTTCGTTCGCGTACGGGAACGTGGCTTCACCGTGAGGGGATCAGGCGACAATCATAGATGCCGCCTATAAAACTCGCTTAACCGGCCGGGAATCGGCCAACTTTCACTAGGCAACTGTGCACGCTTTGCAGTGCATGCGAGCACCTTGCGTACGTCTGCCGAGCTAGTGTCTGAGCATACAAGAGGAACAGAGCAGAGATAGAGGAGCACAGCAACGGAGATAGTTCAGACGAATCTCTTAGAACAGAGGAGTGCGTATGAATATTACAAGAGTTTGTTTGTTTGATAATTTCCTTTCCCCTCGCTCACAGGCTCACCGCTACTTAAGCTATATGCTCACGGCATCTCTTCGGCGGCGCTGGCTTACACCTATTCTGGGCCCTGATTCTTTGAGCTGGGCCTCCGCTCCCGCGTGCCACGTCTTGGGCCCATCTGGCTATCTCCCTCTTGTGCGGCGTCGTGCTCTGCTGCCTGGGTGATGACGCTCTCCTTGCTGGTGCCGGCTGAAGCAGTAGCTGCAGCGCTGGCTTAGGATTCCACATTTCCACCCCTCAGGCAGGCAGGTTTCGCCCGGGGTAGCAGTAGTGTCCTTGTGATCCGAGCTGGGGCATTTGTTTAGATGGTGGCTTAACAGATAAGCATTGCGCTTGATAATTGGAGCTCAAAGATCGCTCCAAAGCATAGTTTATGTTCTTTCCATGTACGCGGTCCCGTCCCGCGCGTAGTTTATATTTTAGCGGTATGTGAGTGAGTCCAGAGATGATAGATTCACTGACTATCGCCCTGTTCGTTTGGCTTATAAGCCATATTTTTTCAGTCAACGAATAATATATTTCTCTCACAACAAATCAATCAACAGTACTTTTATTCATGGCTTATCAGTCAAACGAACAGGGCATATATATGCAAACGGACAAAAGAATTGTAGAGCAATAGCACTGTAGTAGAGCATGGATGCAGGGCAACGGCATGTCAAAAACTTTTTGGGATGCTCGTGCTCCGCTCCAAATTCATGGTCCACCGCACAGTTGTTGCCAGCACAGTGGTGGTGGACAGAGCATACATGTGTGGGGTTACTATTGAGTATGGACGGTGATCAACTGATCATACACGGAGCTGCCTTGCGCTGAGTCACGCCCTACCTGGCACTGACGTGTTGGACCGTACGTCCACAGCATCTGCAGCCAAGCCATGACGGATGTCTTCGTTGAGGCGGGCCTCTCCAATGACCGAGGGGTGACCGATCTGACGGCTAAAGTTTAGCCGGTTAATTTTAATCTTATTTAGTTATTGTTTATCTAAACATTATAACTAAATATGATTAAATAGGTATTTAGCCAATTAGTTATCAAGGGTTGCTAAATAAGACTAAAGTTCATGCTACCTTATTTTTTAGTCACTTTGGATCTAAATACCTTGACTAAAGGTCTTTTTAGTCTTTTTTAATCCACCAAACCAAACAGAAGTGGCTAAAGTTTAGTAGCTTCAATGCAAACGGGGCTAAGCCATGACCATGAGAAATGGGAGTCAGCCATGAGAATCTGAGTATCTGACATAGGAGGATGGGAGTGACCATTTCCCTTCACTCTGGTCTTTAGTTTTAGTCACTCGATGGATAATCGCGCAATTAGCCCCACACGCAAAGAGTGGTTTCCTAATCAATGAATTTGAATACAGTGAACAGGGAGCTACTCTTGATCAGTTGACCAAGTCTGAAAGAAAAGAGGTTCCACTGTATGACCTGTGGGCCGTGGTCGTTGGATTCTTTCTTTTACTACATCCCTACACCTAGCGGCTGTGATGAGCATTCTTACACCAAATCCTCTTCCATCTTTGTTGGGTCCCCTTCACCTCCTCAGGGCCTGTTCTGCTGCACTACTTCAACCGTACTTCTCAGCGAACCAATATTATTTTTCTCTCACAGCATTTCAGCATAAGTATCAGTATAAATCAAACTTCAGCGAAACGAACAAAGGTCGGCGTGCGCCCTCACGTTGACCCTTCGCGCCCATCTTGGGAAGCCTGTTACCCTAACTTTTACCTTCCTTGTTCAATGGTCAGGCGTAGCTGCTGCTTCATGTAGCAACGGTCCACCGTCCACCGTCCACCGTCCACCTATACTCAATGGTTCTGTTCTGCGGCTAGACGCCGCGCGCCGGACGGCGCCAACCCGGCACGGGTTTGTGGAGACCCGGAGTGGTTCGGTTCTTCACTTCTTCTTCTGTTTCATTTCATTCATGGCGGGCCATGGTACAGTGATTGATCGGCTGACTCGGTCCGATGGCTGATGGTGGCCGCTGTGTCTGCCAGCACACCCGGGTCCACCCGTACGATAACGACAGGCCAAGGAGGCGGGCCCCGTGTATGACGTCGTGGCGAATTCTCCATTCCGCGCCAAAACAAAAGGCGTGTCTGTTTGTTCATGCAAAAAACCGTGTGCTACATCACGCTCAAGGGCCTGTTTGGATGATGCCCTGGCCCCTGGCTGCCTGCCAGGCAACGCATCCTGGCCACAGGCACAAGAAATCGGACGCCTGGTATTCTTGCCTGTCTTCTGAGTTGCCTGGCAGTCACCAACTTGCATATCGGGGGCTACGCTCTGTGCCTGTTCCACAAGATGCGACCCCTGTTCGGGTGCGACCGTGCGGCTACATTCACGTACAGCTAACGAAGGAGATCCGAATATCCGATGGAGGAACAGCTGGTGACAGCTATGAGAGAGGTTCCTGAGAGCATGCAGCATCCCCTGCAGGTCTGAATAACCGGACAGCAGCAGTCGAAAGGATACAAGATTCAGGAGTAGCAATAGCAGGGAGAAATTTGTCTCAAGGCCTTGTTTAGATTACAAGTTTTTTCACCCTCTCTCCATCACATCAAATCTCTGTACACATGCATAGAGTATTAAATATAGATAAAAAAAATAACTAATTACACAGTTTGATTGTAAATTACGAGACGAATCTTTTGAGTCTAGTTAGGCTATGATTGGACAATAATTATCAAATACAAACGAAAGTACTATAGTGCCAAATACTGGTTCCTAACCTCGATCTAAACGAGACCCAAATCGACAGCAAGATTGATATACAACTGCAGTGCTAATATTTATTCATTATTTATGTTTGCTCTAGCCTAGTGTCTAGATCAGTAAAGCACCCTTGAAAACCATACACATTTAGCTGTTTCTGAAACTGTACTGCAATCCAAATGGGATAGAAGAACTCAATACGCATATCACACGTCGTTGCTTTCAATAACACTAATTTTGCCTTCAAGAACCGTCGAGTATGGCTGAACAATTTGCTATGCTGATTCTAACAGAGAAGGGAAAAAGAACTGGAAAAACTCCACTTATTGATCTCCTCAAGTGCAGCGTCCAATAATGCATATCGTTTATTCTTTAGGCTCATCATCAGATGGAAGCCATTCAAGGGTGCTGCCAGCAAACATAGGCACAATCTCCCCTGAACTGTGCTTATAAGTTGCGGATACTTCCCAGCCACTCTTTCTCAAGACAATCTTTGAAGTGTTCCTTGGGAGACCGTAAAAATCAGGGCCATTGAAGCTTGTAAAAGCTTCTAGATTATCGAGGGCTCCAGCCTGGAATAGTGGAAACATGTCCAGAGAAATAAACCGATAAGAAAAAGGAATTTTCAACATCTGCATAGTTTGTCACCACCACAACTTCAGTGCCACGTAATTGACACCAACCTACAGCAAGATAGTTTTCTTGAAATCTAGTTGTGGTGGTGATAAAAGGTTACTCCGTATGTCTTTTCTCGGAAGCAAAGATGAACGATAAGCATGAGAGTGCTCTGAGATAAAGACTACCTCTTCAAATACCTTCGCATAAAGAGACAAGGCAACAGGAGCGCTATATATTCCTGCACAACCACAGGAACATTCTTTGTTCCGTTTATCATGGGGAGCGCTGTCAGTGCCAAGAAAGTATCGTCTACTCCCTTTTGTTACAGCAGATACAATAGCTTGTCCTAGGTTGAAGGTTCAGAAACAGTTAATAGGCAGAGTGCTGTTAAAAAATTACAGAACAAAAAGTTTTAACATGACAGTTGATTGAAATTATGGGCAATATCCCAATCCTAATGAGGCTAAAGAAAAACGCGAGACAAGAATATTGTTATGGATCTAGTTATATATTTGCTGAAGGAATATTTGGTCAAATTTTGAAAGAAAATGACGATCATCATGCATATTTAAAAAGTGGTTTCATAGTTGGCTAATTGCTGAAGAAATGTCTAGTAATTTTAGAAAATAATAATGAATATCATTGTCATTGTGCATTTATAAGAAGGAGTAGCATTTCTTAGAGGGTGACTCCATACTATGGATCTCTCTTTTCAGAACTGGCAAGCAGTAATTGTGTGGCTGCAAGCCACCCTGAAATAAAGCGTTCCTATTGAGGAGATGCTGAGGAGTCACTGTTGCAGCAACATGACCTGGGAACATGAAAGTGTTATAATAAGTATTAATGCCATCCTAGCAGCAGTGCAGTACCTTGTTCACATGATTCTATGAAATTCGCTGCATCCATAGTTGTGATGTGTTCCATAACAATTTTCAGCTGTGGAAGTTTTTGTACAAGTGGTGCCAGTATTCTATCAATGAAAACCTTCTCACGGTCAAAGATGTCAACATGTGGATCTGTGACTTCTCCATGAACCTGGAGAAAAAAGATCATAAATGAGCAATAGCCATAAAAGATTTTTGCACAAGCAGTGCAAAAAAAAAAACTTTTTTGAAAGAAAATGCAGATTACATTTTTTGGAAAGGAAAAACAACTTACTAACTAAAGCAAGAACAGTCCAACAAATTGTGACCAATATAGAGACTAGTCATGTGCATCAAAACTCCAATCAAAAGGCCTTTAGTGCATCAAGAATGCAATGAACCTAAACTACTTACAAGCAAAGGAATTTCCTGCCTGACCATCTCCTTGAGGACAGGCAAGCACTTCACAAATTTATCGGTCACACCATCCTGGGAATCGGTAGTTGCTCCGGCGGGATACAGCTTCACAGCAAGGACTACACCACTCTCTCCTAAAACCACATAGCATGCAAAATAAACATCAACCTCAAGATATAGATTGGTAAATGCACACAACAGTTTTCATTTCATGCACGTTAGATAATATTTTTTTGATAATTGCATTAGATAATTTTGTTCAAATTTTCAGCAGAATGTACGTGGCAACAAACTCAATGCGCAAGTACACAGATAGATAGTTAAACCCACACTAGAGCTGATTACTGCTTGGACTTCTATTGATGAGGACTTAGGAGCGGATGGATGAAAGTTGAAAACACAATACAACCAGAGAACCATGCCACAAAGCTGATCTACATTCTTCTATGTGAAAACAAGATATCTTTTAAAGAACCTGAAGAATAGGTTTGGTTACTACATGGAGAAGAATTCATACTTGCGCGCTTTATCTCCCTGGTGGTAGCGCCCTCATTATCTCCTCCCTGTACTCCACCGCCCGCGCCGTCGTGGTCACCGGCGTCTTCAGCTTGGGCATGAGGATGGCCCTCCCGAAATGCCTCGCATTGTCACAGAGCACAACCACACAGTCTCAGAAACATTGCATCGAGCACCAGCTGTGCACCACCAATGCAAAAACCAAATAGCAACACGATGATCGCTCGAACCTGTGGGGCAGCACGGCCTCGAGGACACCGCCATCGCGAAGATGGAGGTGGCACTCGTCGGGGCGCGTGACGATCAGCTGCTCCTGCTGCAGCGACGTGGCAGCCATGGCAGTCGCCCTCAGATTCGGCCCTGGAGAAGTGCGGAAGATGATGCGGCAAGGAGCCGACCTGCTGCATTGGCTTCCATCCCTCGCTTTAGCACGATTTAACAAATAAAAAAAAATGGGTAGTCACTCTGTCCTAGAATAATCGCACGTAGAGCAAGGGCATGTTAACTTATCAGCTGGTTTATTAGTTAATAAATTAGTTTCAGTCGGCTTTAATACCAGCCGAACAGCCTCCAATTTGTACACACGGCGAATGATACTATTGTCCCTGTAAAAATAATTTCTAACGTGCTCCATTATACTGTTGGAAGCAAATTTGCACACATGACGATCAGCTGTTGGAAGCAAGCTTCCGAAAATGCTCCAGTTTACAAAGTGGTGGTTACAACCTGGCTCAAACACGCACGAGCACATGTGGGCGGATCATAGGGCGAACGGCGGGCGAAGCCTCGTGCTAGCGCTGATGAGCTTTTACAGATGGCGCTGACGGGCATCATGGCCTTGCTCTAGCCTCACAATTCACAGGTCTTGATTGTGACGGACAAATGTAGCTGCTCTAATCTTTTGCTCCATCGATCAGACCTGCGTTTCTCAGGAAGTCCGGCGAACACCTCAGCCAGAGGCTCCTTCTGGCGTGGTCAACTCGTCTCAGGCACCTTTGTGTTTTTGGACTACAGCTGCTGCCGCCGGCCAGCGGACCTGGCCGCGTGCCTGGCGCGGATGGCGTCGTGCTGCATCTGCTCGTAGCGGCACTCCTGGCTGCAGAAGGGTGTGTCCCCTCTGTACATGAAGATGTCGCTGTCGCGGGCCAACGGTTTTGAGCAGAGCGCGCACGCGTTCAGCGCGGGCAGGCGGGGCTCGCCGATCGGCTCGGTGTCGAAGAAGAAGCCAGCACAGGCGAGCGAAGTGGCCATGGTTGCTGCGGTTCTGGGTGGTGCCGTGGTGGTGTGGGGTGGACGACTCTACAAGGCAGGCAGGTAGGCAGGTTTCAGAGCTGAGCTCGGCGGCGGGGAGCGGGGGTATATATGGCGAGCTCGGCAGCACGGCCGTCGCCCGTTTGCGGAAGCACGAGCGGGAACGGTGAAACGGGCAAACGGCGGCGCGAGATGGCCCACGGTCCGGGCAGATACCGCGCGGCGGACGGGGCCACACAGCCCACGGTTTTTGGAAGACCGAGTGGTTCGGCAGGCTGACTCGGCTTGATGGCGGCAGCTGTGTCTGTGGCATGGTGGCCCGCGCACCACCGGGTCCACGGGTGCACCCGTACCAGAACGACAGGCCAAGGAAGCGGGCCCCCCCGCGTGTGACGTGGTGGCGGATTCTGGATCCCGACAGAGACGAATCACGCCAAAACAAAAGCGTCACTGTTTTTATTTACACAAACGCTAAACATAGTACCGTAGTACACACAAGCAAAAACCGTGTGCTATCCTATCAGTATCATCAGCCTATCACGGTCAGGGCAGGTGAATCCACTTGTGTGAAATATAAGAGCCCGTTTGGAGCGGCTGTCGGTGCTTCGGCTCCTACTTCAAAGATACTGCGCAATACTGTTTTTTACCGTAGCATGACAAAAAAAAACAGCTCGCTCCTCCAAAAATAAACTTAAAAAAAAAAAGAGAAGCCGGAGGAGCAGCACATCTGGAGTTTCTCCCGGCTCCGCCACGGTAGTGCTACAGTGCCGGAGCCGGAGCCAGAGCCAGGAGAAGCCCCTCTAAACGGGCTCTAAATACTGCTGCTTGCTCCGCTTTGTGCAGCAAAATCTGGAGGCAAATATTCTGACGCACCGAGATCAGTCGGAATCATATTCTGGAGTACAGTAGTAGTGATTTGCATTGCATCCAATTAACACTACTAACCTAGACACCCTATCAGGGCTGATAATTGGTGCGCCAGCATTTCCCCCCAACACGCGATGCTGCCCCACGTGATAGAGGGCACTTGCAAGTTGCAACAGCCTCTCGCTCAGATAACTTGAGCATGGGCACACACAGCTTTGTCTAGGTCTCCTTCCTGACGAGCTAGAGATTCTTTAGGGAGAGTTGGTGCACGCACGCCACGAGGCACGGCGGCAGCACCCTGTGTGTGAGCATCGGTTGGGACCAATGGCAGGTGGCGCTTAAGCAATGCGTCTGCTACGAGGTGGTGGTCACGCACTGGCTGAAGATGCACATGCACGCGATCTGTGGTTTTTGCGCCGTCGCCCGTCGGCATTGAATTTACTACCGTTCACCGGTACATAAAACTTAACGAAGACGGGTATTTTAGATGAGTGGAGCGGACATTGTAACCGTTTCTAATTAAAAGTCACGGTTAATCTAACCTTTTAGAGACGGGCACGGTTAATCGATTAATAGAGGCCGTCACATTAAGCTGCCCGCCACCGTTAATCGATTTAAAAAAAAAAACTAGCGAGCCCAATCGAGCCCGCTGCCGTCACCGCCGGTTGATATGGGCACGACCGGCCTCCTCCGCGCCATATCTGAGCGCGGCCGACCTCCTCCTCGCTAGATCTAGGCGTGGCCCAAGGAGGGAGCCGCTGTCGTGGTGGAGCACGCCGCCGCCGCCTCCTCGCCGATCTAGGACCTCCAACACCACCGTGGGAGAGGGAGGGAGGTGTAGCCGGTGGGGAAGAAGAGGGAAGGAGGTGCTGGCCGGTGGTGGAGGTGTGCCGACGCTCGACCGCCTCCGCCTCCCCGCCGCTGCCGTGGCCGGAGAAGGATCGGCCGCGCCTCCTCGGGGTGGAGAAGGGGTGTGGATCCATGCCTAGAGGAGGTGGTGCTGCGTGCCGTCGGCCCCGTGATGAGAGCAGAGCGCCGCCTTGGCCCCGCGTCGAGGGCCGAGCGCTGCCCGCGCCACGCGGCGCCGCGGCCCCACGTCGTAAGGAGACAGGAGAGGGCGAGTGAGGGAGAGAGAGAGGACAACGACTGAGGATGGAGAGGGAAAGGAGAGCCAGGGAGCGCGCCGCTCTGTTGAAGATAGAGAGGGAGAGAAAGAGAAATGACTGAGTGAATGAAAACCCAAACTTCCTGTATTTATATCGAAGAAGGCTATCGGGCCTCGACTGGGCCTGTTGGGCCTTGGCCTTTTCGGAGGCGGGTCTTATAGTGTGCCCGCCTCTGAAAATCAATTTATGGAGACGGGCACCTTAAGAGCATCTCCAAGAGATTAGCCAAATAATTTTCTAAAAGTAAATTTAGTTATTATTAAAGAAAAAATATATCCGACAGACTCTGTAAATGACTCTTCAAATTTAGTAGCTCTCCATCCCGCCTCATTCGCTATCTACTTTTGAATAGCCTAACTCACTAGCTACCATCCTCTTGTTTTTACGGAGTCTGTTGAAGCACTCTTGTCAAATCTATTTTAAAGAGTAGCTAAATTAATAATTTCAGCTAGTCTTTTTGGCTAATCTCTTGTAGATGCTCTAAATTAGCTAAATTAGCTCTAAGAGCAGCCACTCTGTATCGCCAGGTTTCAACTTTGGCGGCCATGCAACTTTGTCTAGGTCTCCTCATGCGCATGCTTGCAGGTTGCAGATTCCATCGGTCAGGCAGGCAGGGCCGGTTTCGCCCGGGGGAGCAGCATTTCTGGAGATACGCGCCCAGTTTGTTTATGCTTGCAACTGTACGTACAGTACTCCATGGGTGGCTTCACAAAGAAGCATTGCGCTTTGATAATTGGAGCTCACGGATGCTCCAAAACATACGCGAGCTGTTCGGCGCATCCGCTGCCGTGCCGGCGAGAGACGAGACGCAAGGTGACACTTGCGGGCTGCGGCACGGTGCAAAATGTTTGGAATGCTCGCCTCGCCTGAGCCTCTTCCACTGTCGGGCCTTGTTTAAATCTAAAGTTTTGAGGTATCATAACAGATGTCACATATGAATATTGAGGTGTTTGATACTAATAAAAAACAAATTACAGAATCTGTTAATAATCTACGAAATAAATTTATTAAGCCTAATTAATCCGTCATTAGCACAGGCATTTATTAGTTCCTCTTGCCGCATGATTGGGTGGGGGACTGAGGGCAGTCCCGATGAAAGAAACTAATAGTTTCTATAACATAGGATACCGCACAAAAAAATACAGCTTTCTAACCCATGGATTCTATGAGTAATAATTATTTTTTCTTTCTCTCTCCCAACTTTATCTTCTTCCTCCAATGGGAGTGCGGCACGAGCCCCCTAGAAACTGGTGGTTTCTTTCCAATGACGATTTCATGGTTTCTTGGTGCACTGGGTCAAGAGAAGACCTGATTTCTTCATGAGAAAATCATTTCTAAGATTTTTGCTCTCTTTCTTTATTAATTACGTTGCCATGTCAGCGTTTTGCCTACGTGGCAAGTCATTTAATGAGGATAGAAACCATCATCAATACACCATTGGGACTGCCCTGACCGACTCTCCGGTGACTCAAGGCATTTATTAGTTCCTCGAAAGTTTACTTTCTATCCCATCGAATGCTTGACACATGTACGAAGTATTAAATGTAGACTAAAAAAACAATTAATTGTAGAGTTTAGGACTAATTTGTGCGATGAATCTTTTAAGCCTAATTAGTCCATGATTTGACAATGTGGTGCTATAGTAACATACATGCTAACGATGGATTGATTAAGCTTAATAAATTCGTCTCGCGAATTACCGACGGATTCTGTAATTTGTTTTTTATTAGTATCCGAATACCCTATGCAACATCCTCTCATGACATCCGATGTGATACCTTGAAACTTTGCAACCAGGATTTAAATAAGGTCTCAGCCATGAGCAGTGAGACCTGCAGAAAAGATAAAGAAAATTATGGAGTTCAACGCATCTGACGTGGGTGCGATGATTTAGGCCATTTTGGATCTTTTTGTATAAGTATAAAAGGCTTGACACTGACGGAAAGATAGTACAGTAGTGTGTATAGTCCGGATAAACATTTGTAATCGAACATAGAACTCTGGCTTTTAAGCGTACATGATTTGACAATGTGTTGCTATAGTAACACATGAATTGATTAAGCTTAATAAATTCGTCAACTAGATTACCGGCGGATTCTATAATTTATTTTTTTATTAATATCTAAACATTCTATGCGATATCCTCAAGTGACACCCAATATGACATCTCAAAACTTTACGACGTGGATTTAAGTAAGCAAAAGGACTCAGCCATGAGTAGTGAGACGTACAGAAAAGATAAAGAAAATTATAGAGTTCAACGCATCTGACGTGGGCAGTGGCGGAGCCAGGGGGGGGCTGGCAGGGGCCATGGCCCCCCCCCCCAATATTTCACAACAAAAAAATTTAGTAGTATGACTTAATATTGTTTATTTATATTAAGAGGAAGATTATATAAAATTTTTGTCATATATACCTATTAATATCTTCTAGATAATATAATCATATAAAACACAACTTTGCTTGTCATAAGGAACCTAACGAGTTGAGTTGCACTTAATTTTTACATGTTGGCTCTTTTGGCTGGCCCCCCCTGAGTATAATTCCTGACGGCCGGCCCCCCCTGAGCATAATTCCTGGCTCCGCCACTGGACGTGGGTGCAATGATTTAGGCCATTTTGGATCTTTTTGTTCAAGTATAAAAAGCTTGACACTGACGGAAAGATAGTACAGTAGTGTGTATAGTCCAGATAAACATTTGTAATCGCATTTAGAACTTTGGTTACGCTACTGGGACAATTGCGCAGTTGTTTCCTTGACATTTCAGCTCCTCTGTTACATTCTACTACTCTCTGTCATTTTCTCGCTTAGGAACTTCACGTACACCTATCCGTTCACTCGCAGATTTCGGACAGATCCAAGGCGCAACTTGTCAGTATATGGATTGGGGATGGGGATCGAAAACCAAAAGAACTGATTATTGCTCACTCAGATCTCTGGCGCGGAAGAAGACCAGCTGGCATCGTTTGCCAAGCTTCATCTGGCCAACAATTCCAAAGCACACAGAAAGTACCGTGCGGTACCGCAGTTGGTGCGAAAGCAATCACTCAAAACACATGAAAGCGCACAAAAACGCAGTCAGGAACGAGATAAGTTTGCGATCAAAATTTCATGACTATCATAACATGCTGAAATGCCGTGTACATGTACAGATCGACGGTGCTCTCGCACACACCCTCAGGCCTCAACCTCTAGAGCACACAACCCAAAAGATCCCATCTCAGGGAAACAGAAACAAGGGGAGCACGCATGGTGTTGATTCAAGTTGCAACCTGCAGATCAGGTCGATCTGTCCTAATCGCCTTCTTCAGTCTTCAGATCAGATCCACCCCCCGCTTGCCTCTGTTCCGCGCACAAAACTCGTTGTGCGGCGCAGCGCCGCCCGGCCAGCCAGGAGCGCCTCCCCCAGCTGGATCTCTTGCAGCTGTAGCTGCTTGAACCAGCACGATCTTCTTCTTCTTCGCAGACCAGTCCTAGCTGTGCTTGCTTTTAACTAGCTGGCCACGTACACGTCCGCCTTGGCGGCCACAGAGCCCCCCCTGCTCCGCTGCGACTGCTGCTGCTTCCGCCGGCTGCTGCTGGCCTGCCGCGCGTAGGCCGCGTCATGGTGCATCTGCTCGTAGCGGCAGTCCTCGCTGCAGAACGGGGTGTCGCCCTTGTACATGAAGATGTCGCTGTTGCGGGTGAGCGGCTTGGAGCAGAGCGCGCAGGCGTCCAGCGCGTGCCGCCCGGGCTCGCCCAGCGGCTCCACGTCGAAGAAGAAGGCGCAGGCCACCGACGTCGCCATGTCTCGTCTGGCCTCTCTCTGGCTTGCTGGTTGGTGTCTCTACGGACCAGCTTTGCCAAATGCTTTTGCTGCTTTGGAGACTGGGGAGGAGTGGGGAAAGAGAGTGCGTGCGAGTTCCTCTGCTCTGGTGAGCTTGGCTCGCAACGAACTGGACGGGGGGGCGCATTTATTGTTGCGAGCTGAGGAACACGACAAGCGGGCCTGACGTGGAGCTCACAAGAAAGCCGAGAGAAAACCGTGGGTGGTTCTCGAACCAGGCGGCGACGGGAGCGAGACGGTCCAGCGCGCCTGCCTATATCACAGTGTACCTGGTGCCTGCCTCCTTAAGCCGGTCTCCGATGTACACCCAAAACATAACACGTATACGAGACCAATTTTAAATTACAACACAGACACAACTCAAATATAAATATCATCTCTCCTATAGACTCAATAACATGAGCAATCTACTAAGGCTACCTTTCAGCGCTCCACCGAAAAAGTCACAAGTCCCCTCACAATCACCAGAGATATCCACGACCAATCAACAACTCGTGTCAATACTCCTCCGCTGCTCCCAGCTGTCTAGGTAGTGACGACCATCGAGAGTAACATGCGAATCCGGCAGCGAAACACGAACACCAAGTGCATCTGATGTAATCACACAAGCAATACACTTGGATTCACTCTCAATCTCACAAAGATGATGAATCAATGATGAAGATGAGTGTGATGGCTTTGGCTAAGCTCACAAGATTGTTATATCAATGCAAATAGCCAAGAGAGTGAGTTTGAGCCGGCCATGGGGCTTAAATAAAGAGCCCCCGCAAATAGAGCCGTTGGCTCTCTATTCACTGAAAAATCGGGGCAACCGGACGCGCCGGTCAGATCGACCGGACGTAGGACCCCAGCGTCCGGTTGCACGATGCACGTCACGTGTCCCCTGCTCCAAATATTAATCGTCCGATCTCAACGGTCATCAGTACACTTAAGTTGTGACCGGACGCACAACAGTGTAGGACCGGACGTAGGACTCCAGTGTCCGGTCACTTTCAGTAAGGTTCCAGTCGTGACCGAACGTGTGAGACCGTGAGTGTTCGGTCACGCCCGGCCAGACTCGTCCAGCGTCCGGTCACTCATGGTCTTCTTTGTGCGCTGTCACATTAGCAGGACCGGACACTAAACAGTGTTCAGCCATAGTCCAGTCGTATGCGTCCGGTCAAGAGACCGAGGGCGGCCTTCACTACGCGCCACTGACCGAACGCAGGACCCTAGCGTCCGGTCACTACGCGACCAGCGTCCGGTGCATTCTGTGAAACCCTGTCTTTTCTGTACAAGGCGCCGGTGGCACAAGTCTTTTCTGTACACTCCACCGGTGAAGTTTCGAACCCTTGCTCCCAAGTGCTAAACATAATGTGTATCACCTTTGTGCATGTATTTTAGCATATTTTCATAAATGTTTTTAAGGGTGTTAGCACTCCACTAGATGCTAAATGCATATGCAATGAGTTAGAACATTTAGTGGCACTTTGATAATCGCATTTCGATACGAGTTTCACCCCTCTTAATAGTACGACCATCAATCCTAAATGTGATCACACTCTCTAAGTGTCTCGATCACTAAACCGAAAAGCTCCTATCAATTTCACCTTTGCCTCGAGATTCCATCGGTCAGGCAGGCAGGACCGGTTTTGCCGGGGGGAGCAGCATTTCTGGAGATACGTGCCCAGTTTGTTTATGCTTGTAACTGTATGTACACTACTCCATAGGTGACTTCACAGAGAAGCATTGCGCTTTGATAATTGGAGCTCACGAAAGCTCCAAAACATAATCGCCGTCCCGTGCGTGGCACGCGAGCAGTTCGACACATCCGCAGCCGGCGACGACGAGAGACGGGGGATACCTGCGAGTTGCGGCACGGTGCAAAATGTTTGGAACGCTCGCCCCGCCTGAGCCTCTTCCAATGTTAATGATCTGTCTCCGTGGCAGTCATGTTCTGTGATATATTTTATAATGTTCACGTAATATATATATGTAATGTTCATATAGTATATAATGATGCTATAGAATATTATGATATTCATGAAGTATAAATGTGATGTTCTATTATATTTTTGTGATTTTCTAAAAAAACAAACCTCAGGCGGTTGCTAAATACATATGATGTTCTGTGAGGCAGTGGCGAAGGCAGGAATATTTTCTAGATGTGGCGGGATTTATAAAGGTCGAACATGTATAATATGTGGCAGAACCGCTCAAAATAACATGCTTTCGGAGACGCTCGTCTTCCACTAGACACTAAGCACCATGAAAGCTAGCTACATCGGACAGTTCTGTCGAGCCCACCCCAAGGAAGAACTCGAAACAATCCACGTTTTATTGTTAGGATCCAATAATGAGTACGAGCTTATAACACTTAGTCCATTTTATACAACAAGAGTTCTTAGAAATTATTTAATACAGTACCAGAGTTCAGAGTGCGATAATTAAACAGCGGAATAAAAATAAACATCTAGCGGAACGATACAAGGATCCGTCTGTACCCACCAGAAGAATACTCTACACAAGAGCTACTCCTCAAACTGCACCTACAACAGGGGTAAAATAAACTCTGAGTACACAATGTACTCGCAAGACTTACCCGTTAGGTGGGAATAGTTTCCCGACTCTTAAGGATATGATAGGCAATATAGGTTTGTTGTTTCCTTTTTATTTGCGAAAAGCATTACTAATAGTTCATCCTTACAGTCAAGTTTTAGTAGCAGTCATGATTACTTCATTTGCTAACCATTCTAGGTAAGCACATGTTCTACTTTCAGGCAAAGGTTGAGCAATCAGAACTATTTCACCATCTTTCATCTTCCAGTTCTTACTACGGTGCTAGACCATAGTCAAGTCGTACCGTCTCATGAAAACGATGATTCGTGAACCAATGTATCACAGCTGGGTACCCCGAAACACATGTCCCGTTTATACCCTAGGCACAAACAAGACCAACATATTTCACTCCTGTCATAGGGTCCAGGTCCCCGTCCAAACTTATACTCCAAGCCCCCACTCTTGAGACCCGGTCTCAGTATGGTGCTCAGACCTCCACCTTCCCCCGCCTTCAATCAGTCGGTACGGAAAGAGCCGAAACCCACGACAAGAGCGTAACGAGCCTTCCCGCTACCATAGGCAAGTATGTGCTCAGAATAATAAGTCTGTGACCTGACTACCATCCACATCAATGGATGGTCCTTAATCGACACGAACAAGAAAAATAGTGTAACCAAGCTAAGCCCTGTTCGTCGCGGGACACTGAAAGCATTTAGGCCCCTAGTTGGGTTTCGGTGATTAATGACAATATGTGATTACTGTGACTAACGTGTGTTTTGCAGAGGCAATTAAGTTAGGTCACGAAAATAGAGATTGATTGGGCAATCATGGTGGTCATGCCCTACGATGGAAATTGTTTCGGTTTTCAAAGGATGGACGACAAAGTTAAGAATGAACTAGTTCTAAGTGTCGTTTGGTGTTGAAGACACACTTAGAGTAGTTTAGGACTTTGTTTTTTCCTTTGGCTGTACTATTAAGGGGGTATGGACGGGTAGCTTGACCTAGGTGAGTCTAGTGGCTCAGGTGTGGTGCACACTTGCTAAAACTAGCACTAGGTAGCTCCAAAATAGCCCTTAGATCCAATAAAGCAAACTTCATTCACATATGATCAAGAGTTGGAAGTGAATGGAGGGTCAAATGCTGATCGGACTCTGGCTCCGGTGTGACCAGACGTTGGCTCAGAATCCGGTCAGTTCATTTGACCAAGGTGATTTCGACTAGAGCGACCGGACGCTGAGAGATGAAGTGACCAGACACTGAGTGCCAGCGTCCGGTCGACTCCAGTAATGTTCTAGAGAGGGAAAATCACGACCGGACGTGTCTGATTAGTGCTGACCGGACGTTGGCCAGCGTCCGGTGACACTTTAAACACTGGAGTTCGGGGTGAACTGACCGGAGCATCTGGTCAACATGACCGGAGCGTCTGGTCACCCCGTAGAGGCACGTAATGGTTCGTTTTTCATCCGGTGTTATAAATACCACCTCTATTCATGTGTGGGGGTACTTTTGCTCATTCCAACAGCTGAGAAACACCTTTGAGAGTACCAAGAAGAGCAAGGTCCTAGTGAGTTGATTGAGATTTGAGAATCCCAAAAAGAGCCCTCATTAGTGAGATCAAGAGTAGCAAAGTGTGCATCCACCCTTCTCTTTAGGCTTGTCGTCGTCAAGTGAGAGTGCGTGCTTGTTACTCTTGGTGATCGCCATCACCTAGACGGCTTGGTGGTGATTGGGAGCTTGGTGATCATCCGGAGAGCTTGTGGATGACCCAACTCAAGTTGTGAGCGGTTGTAGGTGATTCACCGCGACGGAGAGTCAAAGAATCAACCCGTAGAGAGCACTTGATCCTTGCGCGGATCAAGGGAGAGCTACACCCTTGCACGGGTGCTCCAACGAGGACTAGTGGGGAGTGGCGAGTCTCCGATACCTCGGCAAAACATCACCGCGTTCCTCCTTCTCTCTTTACTTTGAGCATTTACTTTGAGCAATTCAATTCTTGTCATTTACATTCCTAAAATTGCAATGCTAGAGTATGATTGGAACTTAGGGTGCTAAACTTTTATGCGTTAGATCAGTAGAAACATTTTCAAGGCACAAGGGGCTAATTGGGCTAACCGTTGAGTTTAATTATTGCAAAGAAATTTAGAATTAGCCCAATTCACCCCCCCCTCTTGGGCATTTTAATCCTTTTAATTGGTATCAGAGCCTCGTGCTCACGTATTTAGGTTTAACAGCCTAGAGAAAGATGTCTCACGGGGATGGACCTCCTCCTATCTTTGAGGAAGATGATTTTCCTTATTAGAAAATCCGCATGGAGGCGTACTTAGAAGCTCTAGATGTTGGAATACTTAGAGCCACCTCACAAGGTTTCTCAAAACCTCGGGATGCCGCACACCCACAAGGCGATGAGTTGAATTACGAAAAATGGAATGCAAAGGCAAGAAACATAATAGTTAGAGGCCTTTGTAAAGATGTGTTCAACCGGGTGAGGAACCACAAAGACGCCCATGCACTATAGTCGAACGTTTGTGCGCTCCATGAGGGAACAAAGAGTGAGCGTGAGAAACGCTATCATCTTATCATGAAAAAGCTTAACTCTTTTGAAATGCTTCCTAAAAAATGTGCTAATGAAATGTATTCACGTTTGAATATTCTTGTAGAGGAAGTCAATGGGCTTGGACTCACTCAAATGCAACCATCCGATGTTGTAAAAAAGATCTTGAGTGTCCTCCCCATTGACAAATATGGGCATATTGTGACCGTGCTTCATCAAGGTGATCTTTCCACCACTACACCGACACAAATCTTGAGAAAGATCAATGCTCATGAGATGTACATGCACATCACACCACAAAATGACTCATGCTCTACCAAGAAGAAAGACAAGGACTTAGCATTCAAAGCTAGTCAAGAGAAGGGCAAAGCAAGACTTGAGTATGAGAGCTCAAGTGATGATGAAGTTGATGATACAAGTCTTGCTCTTATGGTGAGAAAAACCATCAAGATGCTAAAGAAGCTCAACAAGAGTGGCATCAAGTTTGATGGCAAGAAGAAGAAGTTCTTCGCTAGCTCTAGAAGGAAGCCAATCTCTGAGGTTGATTGCTACAATTATGGAGAACTTAGTTATCTCGCTCACCAATGCACAAAGCCCAAGAAAGACAAGTTCAAGAACAAGAACGAGGGCAAGAAAGATGACTCAAGTGATGAAGATGAGAAGAAGAAAGACAAGCCATACAAGAAGAGAGACGGCAAGAAGAAGGACTTCCACAAGAAGAAAAAGAGTGAAAAGGCATACATCGTCGGTGATTGGCTCATGGACGTTGATTCATCTAGTGGCTCATCCGATGATGATAGTGACAACGAGAAGGTGGCCACCATTGTTATTGACTCTTCGTTATCTTCACCGCTACCATCGTCATTATCCTCTACACACCTATGCCTTATGGTCAAAGGTGAATGCAAGGTATCAAATGATGATGAGTGTAGTGGTGATGAACATGCTAGTAATGATGATAGCGATAGTGATGATGATGAATATGAATCTCTTTCTTATGATGATATTGTTAAATTGCTAAATAAATACTCCAAGATCATTATAAAGACTAGAGCTAACAATGACAAGCTAGAAGCTAAAAATGATTCTCTTTTAGCTAAATGTGATATAGCCGAAAATGATAGTGTTGAGCTTAGAGAAGCAAATAAAGCTATGTCATCCAAACTCAAGGAGCTCAAATCTTCTAAGAAAGAGCTTAAATATAAACATGATAAACTTGAGATGATGCACAAAGAGCTCATCACTAGCCATAATATGCTAAAAGATGAATATACTACTCTTAAGATTAATCATGATAATCTTGTTATTGCTCAAGAATATTTATCCAATGAACCACATGATGCTACTAACAATGTTGTTAAGATTGATATAGCTACATCATGTGATGATTTGATCATTGAGAGTAGTGAGCAAAGTTCTAGTAATAAGGGCATGCAAGTGGTTGAGGCCGATGATTATGATGAGTTTGTCAAGCTCAAGAATGATAATGAAAAGCTCAAGAAAGATCTTAAGGAGATCAAAAGCCACAACACTATTGTGCTAGAAACTCTTGATTATGATGGTGATTTGATGCTTGAGAATAAAAAGCTAAAAGAAGAGTACAAGAGGCTCAAGAAAGAGAAAAATAATGATGCTCTCAAAGAAGAGAACAAGCAGTTTAAGTTGGAGACAGAGCATCTCAAGATTAGTATGAGCAAGTTCATAAGAGGCAAGCATCTTCAAAGTGAGCTATTAATAAACACCATCATGAAGATGGATAAAAGTGGCATTGGGTACTTGGCAAACCAAGAGAAGAAGGATCAAGCTCAACAACAACACAAGTCAAAGCCAAAGCCAAAGAGATGTTTTGAGTATGGACAAGAAGGCCATTTTGCCCATGAGTGCTAAACTCCACCACCACAACCCTTGCCCAAACATGCTAGACCTTTTGCCTTCAATGCTCACTACATGCTTAGAAAGGATTCTAGTAGAAAGGTAAAAGTCATGTTCTTAGGACCTCCAAACAAGAATAGACCTAAGAAAATTTAGGTTGCTAAGTCACTTGTTGAGAAAGTGAAGGGCCCTCAACAAGTTTGGGTTCCTAAAGCTTGATCTCTTGTGTGTAGGTGAACTACAAGACCGGTGGAAGTCATTGGGTTATTAATAGTAATTGCACACAATATATGATCGGTGATCCTTGTATGTTCACCTCTCTAGATGAAGAAGTAGATGGACAAGAAAGAGTCACATTTGAAGATAACTCAAAGGGAGAGGTTAAAGGATTGGGCAAAGTCGCAATATCAAATGATCATTCTATCTCAAATGTGCTATATGTTGCCTCATTGAGCTTCAACTTGCTATCCGTTGGATAATTGTGTGATCTTGGCTTCCAATGCTTGTTTACCGAGAAGAAAGTTGTTGTATCTAAGAAGAATGATGAGCAAGTGATATTCAAAGGATTTAGATACGACAACCTATATCTAGTGGACTTCACATCCGAAGATGCAAATTTGAAGACTTGCCTATTTACGAAAACAACACTTGGGTGGCTATGGCATAGAAGACATGCTCATGTTGGGATGAGCTCACTCAAGAAGCTAATGAAGAATGATTTGGTGAGATGGTTAAAGGATGTGAAGTTTGAGAAGAACAAGCTTTGTAGTGCATGTCAAGCCTGCAAGTAAGTTCCAAATACTTATCCAACCAAAGTTTTCATGTCAACCACAAGAGTGCTAGAACTCCTTCACATAGATTTATTTGGACCAACAACATACAAGAGTTTGGAAGGAAATCTTTATTGTCTTGTGATTGTTGATGACTATTCAAGGTATACATGGGTATTCTTTCTTCATGACAAATCCAAAGTTGCATCTTGCTTCAAGAAGTTTGCCAAGAGAGCACAAAATAAATTTAAAGTGAAGCTAAAGAAGATTAGAAGTGACAATGGAAAGGAATTTGACAACACAAACATAGAAGCTTATTGTGATGAAGTTGGAATCAAACATGAGGTCTCTGCAATATATACTCCTCAACAAAATAGTGTAGTTGAGAGAAAGAACTAGACATTGATCACTCTTGCAAGAACAATGCTTGATCCCAAAAGAGCTAGATTTGAATTAATTGGCTATTCCAATTCGGATTATGCCGGGTGCAAAGTTGATAGAAAAAGCACATCCGGAGGGTGCCATTTGCTTGGTAGATCACTTGTGTCTTGGTTCTCCAAGAAACAAAATAGTGTGGCTTTATCCACCGTCGAAGCAGAATACATTGCCGCGGGTGCTTGTTGTGCACAAATACTTTATATGAAATAAACTTTTCTAGACTATGGTGTAGTTCTATAAAAAATACATCTTTTGTGTGACAATGAAAGTGCGGTAAAACTTGCAAATAATCCGGTTCAACACTCTCGCACCAAGCACATAGATATCCGTCATCACTTTCATAGAGATCATGTTGCAGAGAATGATATTTCACTAGAAGGTGTAAGGGCCAAGGATCAATTGACGGATATCTTCACTAAACCGCTAGATGAGGCAACATTTTGTAGATTGCGGAATGAGCTCAATTTTCTTGATTTTAGCAACTTTACTAAAAGATGAGCTTGTGTTGTCCCTTGCATTGCATTGTAATATACGACGTGCTTAATTTATGGTAATGCATATAGGGCTTGTCTAACATGGTTAAGATAACCGTCGAAAAGCGAGTGAAGACCTTAGATCAAACTTGACAAGCAACTAGATTTACTTTCAAGTATTGCATTGCATATTTGTGAATGTTGTTTTGTCGTTTATCTTCAACTACCCTCTTATTGCCTATTTTCTTAAAAAGAATTATAGCCTAAGGTAAAATATTTTGAAAAACATGAGAGTTTGAGAGAGGTCACTCACATCAGTCACAATTGGTGTTTATTTGGATCTTATTGAAGTTGAGACTTGATTAGGAACAGACAGCACAAAGGACATTAAAGACTTGCTGAAGAAAGAGTGACCGGACGCTGCACCGAACTCTGAAGTTTAGCGTCCGATCAGTTCACAGGAGGTGAACTGCTACTGAGAAGGAGTGACCGAACGATGAAACAATATTCTCCTAGCGTCCGGTCAGAAGGCGATGTAGTGTCCGGTCAAGGGAAGAAGAAAAGGTCAGGATCGACTGGACTCTGGCTGCGTCCAGTCAGTTGGGATCGGACGCGTTCGGTCACGATTCTAGGGGTTTTGGACCTCTCTGGAATCGACCGGACACTGGGTGGCAGCGTCCGGTCGCTGCCACCGGAGCGTCCGGTCAGTTGAAAACGTGCGGGATGCAATCTCTTTTCTCTATTTCCTTTCCCGTCATGTTGGGGGGCCACTATTTAATCACAGCGCCGTTTGACCTAAGGCCGCAACCACGCCGACATCGCCGCCTCGCTCCCGTGCCCTAGCAGCCGTAGCGCCACCGCGACCTTCGGTGCCCGCGCGCTGCCGCGCGCCCTAGCCGTCGTGTCCGCCAGTGCCGTGCCTGCCTATGCCCTCTACTCCACCAAATCGAGGCACATTGCTCACTGCCTGCACTGCCATTGGGTTTCCACGGCCATTTCCTCGCCGTATTGCAACCCTAATCTCCAGTTGCTGACCTAGTGGTTCCCCGCATGACGTTCCTCTTCTTTTTGGATTGCTGATTCGTTAGGTAGCAAGCCCTCGATTCAATTTCGTACCTAATTGCTTGCTTTTTTAGGGTTTTGTATCTCTATATGGATAATTAAATTTATTTGTATATCCTATCTATTCTATCGTGCAGCGAGTTGGTGTCGTTGAGGTCCTATTTGCAGTTGTCAGTCAACTCGGGGCTAAGCTCGCGAGTACGGATCGAGGCCAAGCCTCGGAAGTGACAGTTGGTAGTTGTTTCTTGTCAGCAGCAGTTATTCTTTTTAGATCCTTCAGATGGCTCATGTCAAGAACGCCGGAGGTGGTCCAGGTGATGAGGATCCAGGGCGTCCGCCTCGCTTGCCTGCAGATCCAAAAGGCAAGGCGACAAAGAAGCTGGCAACAACGAAGCGCAAATATCCAGATGCAGATACAGCTAGGGCAGCTATAGTTGCAGAGGCTGCAGAGCGTGCCGAGAGAGGAGGTGCTCGCAGTGGTGTTGTTATTGCAGATCAGCTTCCACCAGCGACAAGAGACGCACTTGAGCAGGTTGAGCGCCGTCATGGTGGTCCAGCTGGGACTGTCATGGTTGCAGAACGACAAGTTGTCTTGGATGAGAGTTAGCCACAAGGGGAGTCACAACAGGAGCCACAGCCAACAGAGCAGACTCAGGAGGGACAACAGGCCAAGGAGACAGAGCAGGCTCCTTAGCCATAGTTACGCCGCTCTGGTCGTACCTGTGCCCCAGTCACACCGAGGCTAGAGACACAGCGGAGGGGTTCTCGTCTGCCTCCTAGACCATAGGGTCCACCCCAAGTGACACATCTAGATCTGAGGGCCGCCATGGCCAAGCAGGTGCAACAGCTTAGGTTTATGGACTTTGAGCAGTGGTTCCTGCCGAGGAGGGATGACAGAGCTTCAGAGGGCTTCTATACACCACTGCAGGAAGACTTCCATAATGCATATCTTAACAGTGGTGCACTATTTAGGTCACAGAGGCTGTGCAACATTGAGTCCATAGTTGCAGCAGCCGGAAAGCATATTCGCCCCTACCTTACATATCTACTAGGGCTGACATATTTACTTAGACGGGCAGGCTTATATGTTTCATTTTGGATCCATCAGTTCTATGCTACTCTCTGGATTGACCCGTAGCACACATATATTCACTTTGCATTCAGATGCAGAGATTACAGGCTGCCGAACACTAGGGTCAGGGAGATTCTTAGGCTGCAGGAGCAGCCCGTCAGGCTACATGAGGTTTGTTATGGACATACAGCGCCTCCTAGACACCCTCATGGCGGTATGGTACCTCCTATAGATCTAGTCCGCCACTGCTTCAAGGAACCTTTTGGCGAGGGGTCGAGCAGGACTCCCAGTGATCTCACTCCAACAGCTAGAGTGTTGGATGCTATTATGAGGAGGACCCTAATTTCAAGGATGGCGTATCGTGAGGGTTTGACTCGCATACAGCTATGACTTCTCAACTCTCTGATGTAGCAGACAGTGTTTGACATTTGGGATCTCCTTCTATCAGAGATGGAGGATACTATTGCTGAGGGGTTCAGAGGTCATCGACAGTTGTCCTATGCCCATTGGATCACATTTCTTATTCATAGGGCAGTTACAGTGAGGTCGCTAGAGATGCTAGCTGAGTACAGTGGTGCTATGACAGAGTTCCCTGTATACAACCTGACTCAGATGATCCGCCATAGTACACCGAGTGCACCTAGCCAGCCGCGCCATCGTCCAGAGGTGCTAGAGACTGCAGCCCAGCAGAATGATACTATCAGGGGCATAGCAGCTATTAAGGAGGAGCAGTTAGATGCTCAGTAGGAGGGGATGGTCGAGAGATACCCCAGTGACAGCTCAGATGAGGACTACCGGGACATTCCTCAGATGCCTACACGTCGACATGACCATGAGGTCGATAGCTCTAGTTCAGCTCCACCTGCACCGCAGACAGACCCTGCTCTACTTGCTATCCTTAAGCGGATGAGGTAGGATCAGGCTCGCCAGGCACAGGAGACAGCTACCACTTTTACACGATTCTGGACTTCGGCGAGATGAGTTCCAAGAACAATGACTTCGCTATGCGGAAAGCAAACATAGGCTCTCTGAAGAAGAAGCAGCAGAAGTAGCTCCTCATGCAAAGGCGGCTACTCAGATTTATGCGACATGTTGTAGCAGACTGCTATTGGGGCTCCACCGCCACGTGCCTTCCGCCTAGCTTGGTCGAGACCGCCACCACTTCTATGACTCCAACGTTACTGACCTAGTGGGCTTGAGTCGTGGGCGCCACCAAGCCACAGATTTGCTTCTCCCTCTGAGTAGGTGTCCTAGTGGTTTGCCTCGCCAGTGCTAGCCCCGCAGTTCATACCTTTTCAGACGGGCTTCACACCGGCTCAGACTTCCTCGCTGCTAGTGCCAGAGACTACAATGTCCAGGAGCCTTGGTGCTCCCTTTAGTGAGTTAACAGGGCAGCCTACTCCTTCATATCTACATATCCCAGGTCCTTCTATAGTTGCACCTATTACCAGGACTACAGAGACGCTCCCTTCCTCAGTGGCATCATTAGAGCCAGCTGCTACAGTCATACCAGCACAGCCTATAGCAGCACCACTTGTTGATCCGACCTAGACTGCTTCAGCATCGCTTCTAGCTACAGAGGGTCAGACAGCTCAGAGCTCAGGGTGAGATGATGATGGCACTCAGTTCCAGCTCGCTCCTCGTACCTCAGCGCCCGGCTCGTCCGCTGCAGCTCCACCGATCGACCCTTAGGTTTTGGTGTTTGACGCTAAAGGGGGAGAGGGTTTGAGTATGTTAGTCTTAGGGGGAGCGACATACCTAGGGGGAGCTTAGTTAATATATTAGCTTATCTATTACATTCGGAGTTTTTTTATGTGTGATACATTATTATGTATTTATCGTGTGTTGACTTTCATGCATCAAACTATATTTATGTGATAGTGATATCTACGTGATCATGATATATGACATGTGTGCTCTCTACTTTGGATTATTTATATATCATATCACTTGTGCTATGCTCATTTGCTTTTGCTTCCGTGTTTTACTCCGATGCAAATGAGCTTTATTACTTGTACTCATGCTTATTTCATATCTTTTGAGTACATCATGTTGGCTTGAGTCTTATAAGCTTGCCTAACACTCTTGTTCTTATTGCCAAAAGCTTATATGAACCAAGCATGTTAAAAACCTCATCTCTTTCACATACTCGAGGTGGTATTGTCATCAATCATCAAAAAGGGAAAGATTGAAAGCATTTAGGCCCCTAGTTGGGTTTCGGTGATTAATGACAATACGTGATTACTGTGACTAACGTGTGTTTTACAGAGGCAATTAAGTTAGGTCACAGAAATGGAGATCGATTGAGCAATCATGGTGGTCATGCCCATACGATGAAAATCATTTCGGTTTTCAAAGGATGGACGACAAGGTTAAGGATGGACTAGTTCTAAGTGTCGTTTGGTGTTGAAGACACACTTAGAGTAGTTTAGGACTTTGTTTCTTCCTTTGGCCGTACTATTAAGGGGGGTATGGATGGGTAGCTTGACCTAGGTGAGTCTAGTGGGTTAGGTGTGGTGCACGCTTGCTAAAACTAGCACTAGGTAGCTCCAAAATAGCCCTTAGATCCAATGTAGCAAACTTCATTCACATATGATTGAGAGATGGAAGTGAATGGAGGGTCAAATGCTGACCGGACGCTAGCTCCGGTGTGACCGGACGCTAGCTCAAAGTCCGGTCAGTTCATTTGACCAAGGTGATTTCGTTTGGTGCGACCGGACGCTGAGAGATGAAGTGATCGGACGCTGAGGGCCAGCGTCCGATCGACTCCAGTAAGGTTCCAGAGAGAGAAAATCATGACCAGACGCGTCCGGTTAGTGCTGACTGGACGCTGGCCAGCGTTCGGTCATACTTTAAACACTGGAGTTTGGGGTGAACTGACCGGAGCGTCCGGTCACCCCGCAGAGGCACATAACGGTTCGTTTTTCAGCCGGTGTTATAAATACCACCTTCATTCGTGTGTGGGGGTACTTTTGCTCATTCCAACAGGTGAGAAACACCTTTGAGAGTGCCAATAAGAGCAAGGTCCTAGTGAGGTGATTGAGATTTGAGAATCTCAAAGAGAGCCCTCATTAGTGAGATCAAGAGTAGTAAAGTGTGCATCCACCCTTCTCATTGGGCTTGTCGTAGTCAAGTGAGAGTCCATGCTTATTACTCTTGGTGATCGCCATCACCTAGACGGCTTGATGGTGATTGGAAGCTTGGTGATCATCCGAAGAGCTTGTGGATGACCCAACTCAAGTTGTGAGCGGTTGTAGGTGATTCACCACGACGGAGAGTCAAAGAATCAACCTATAGAGAGCACTTGATCCTTGCGCGGATCAAGGGGGAGCTACACCCTTGCGCGGGTGCTCCAACGAGGACTAGTGGGGAGTGGTGACTCTCCGATACCTCGACATAACATCGCCGCATTCTTTCTTCTCTCTTTACTTTGAGCATTTACTTTAAGCAATTCAATTCTTGTCATTTATATTCCTAGAATTATCATGCTAGAGTAGGATTGGAACTTATGGTGCTAAACTTTTGTGTGTTAGATCAATAGAAACACTTTCTAGGCACAAGGGGTTAATTGAGCTAACCGTAGAGTTTAATTATTGCAAAGAAATTTAGAATTAGCCCAATTCACCCTCTTTTGGGCATCTTGATCCTTTCAGACACAACCTGTAACACCAACAAATACCCATACCATATCCCTACGTTGTCTCTATTTTTTCTTTCATCATTTTATTTTGAGAGTAATAATAACCCTCTATTGTCAGCAATGGCAGGTTACTCACGCAACCGATGATCTAAGCATAGTATCTACTCGAACCTGCACTAGTAAGACTCTTAGGACAGGTGCATCTATGTATGTGGTTTCCATAAAATTCCTATGACGCAAATGCACAACACATTTATATATGATGAATTATAAAATAGAAGTTATGCACTGGGGCTTGCCTTGGGCAGGCGTGGTGTCAGCTGAGTCAGTCAGTGGTGGCTCCGGGACCTCCTCCTGCACGAGGAGATCGTGAGAATCTCCTCCTCGTACTCCTCGACGATCTCCTCGAACTCATGATCGCCGGTGATCACGATCTCCGCCAACTCGTTCTCTACATTCATACGATGATAATGCAACACATACTAAGCTACTAACCTAACTCTAATGACTAACAACCTGTTCGCTAGTTGGTTTCTAGGCTGATAAGCCCGGCTGGTGTTGGTTTATTGTGAGAGGAAAAAAATACTGTACCATGACTGATAAGACCTGGTTAAAACCAACAAGCGAACATGCTCTAAGATATTAAGCTAACTATCATTTTCATCAAACAAGGTGTTGGGTTCAGCTAACACATTTACCTTAGCAAACTAAGGATATATCTTTATTTCTACTATTGATTTAATGTATACTAAAAAAAGAGCATTTAACTACCCTAATGCTTAGTTTATTCTAAAGCTACAAAAAATATAGTGAGCACATAATAATACAATGAAGCTACTACAAAAATTTTAGGACTAAAGCTATCACCAATTTACCATAAAATTTCCTATAATAATTAACTTAATATTATTAAGCATTCTCAAATAATTTAATAGCTCCTAATGTCAACACATATAAATATGAACTAAATACACCAACAGATATAGCACAATTTTAGAAACCTAACAAAATTTGTTTCATAATTTTTGGACACCTACATGATTTTATATTAATTACCAAAGATCAGCTCAGAAATTAAATTAGAAAACTATTTCTAATTCCTTATGAAAACAAAAAACAAATCTCTCTGCGCGGCACACACGCGCGGCCCGCTGATGCGGCCCACGCGACATCGGCCCGCGGGCGAGACGGCCCTTGGCGAGGGAATCCTGCGCGCTAGCGCTTTTGCAAAATAGAGCTCGCACTTCTCCCAAATTACAACTAAGTCCTAACGCTATTTCTCCTTCTCACAAGACTTCTCACTTAACCCCCTGACTTTCCTAGAATGGTCCCACACGCGCCCCGGCTAACCCGTGCCCGGAGGGGCGGCGAGTGGTGGCATGGGGTGGCCACCAGAGACCCGCATTGGCTCGTCGGTCAGGCCGACACTCAACTATGGTCCAACCGCCTACACCGAGCAGCAACGTGGGGCGATGGGATGCATTGGAGCGAGCTATGGTGGCGCGCGCCCATCCGTGATGGTGATGTGATTGCTCCGATGAACCAGGGCACCTAAGGACCTAACCGGCTAGCGAGTGAGCATCAGTAGACTACCATGGACCTAGCCGAGGTGATCGTTGGAGAAGAGGGTGATGAAGAAGGGATGGCCACGTGTGGCCGAGCCGTGTGGTGGCACGGTCGCGTCAGCGATGATGGGGAGGCGGTAGCGGTTCGGTTAAGCCGCGTAGGGTGAAGAGGGAGTGAAAGCGATGCTAGTGGTGCAGGTGAATTGGTTCGGGACGGGCGGTCGGAGGGCTACCCTCAACCATGGCCGAGCGCGGCCTTAATGGCATGGCGGCGGGAAAAACTCCAAATTACAAAGCGGTTGGTTCCATTGCGTGACCGTTCGTCATGGGTCGTCGCGTCGTGGGGCACCACCACCACCCAGCAGCTCCGGCGGTTCGGGTACGACAGCGGAGGAGCTCGAGCGAGGAGGTGGAGCGCATCTCCGGCGAGGAAATCCATGGCCTCCGACGACGGCGACAAGGACGTCCTCCTCTTCTAGTAGGTCCCACTCGACATGGAGGAGGGCCCGACGCAGATCCGGCGAGGAGCTCGAGCTCTAGCGAAGGAAGAGGACGGCGGCGACCATGGCGTGCACGCGCCGCGCACGAGCTCGATCAGGGGCGGAGAGGCGCGGCTGCTGTGCGGAACGAACCGGGGCGGTGAAGGGAACGAGCAGGAGGGCTTACCTGACACGACCACGGCTTGGCAGGTCTGACGGACGCAGACAAACCGAGACAACGATCCGGTGAACAAAAATCCATGTGTTTTTTGTGCTAAAACACACGTGTGTTGTATAGCATTTCTGAAAGTAAAGCATTGGCACATAAAATACCTCACTAAATAAATATTGTCGTTGAACAAATACATACCCATAATAAAGTTTTATTTGGGTGCAGACCTTGGCAATGGCATTCTTCTTCTTTTTTTGAAATTATTTCTTAATTTCAGTGTGATCAAGTCCCGCTCAGTATATAGCCTAGATAAATTAATTAACACGAAAAGATAATCTAATTAGTAATTATAATCCAAAATATAAAATACCTTTCATTATGTATCTGCTCTGCCATTTTTTATGTCGATTCCTTCATATGTCAGACTCAAAGCCGACAGACGTTCGCCGTCGTCGATCACCGGCTCGCCGCCTCTGCACTTGATGCGCCGCCGTTTTTGGATGTGCGATAGCCGATAGGTTTTGGTCTTAAGAAAATACGAACCGTCGGCGTCGGGCATCGGGCGTCGCCGCGGCGGGCACTGAAACCTGGAGCAGTCGATCAGCCAGGAAGGCTGGATAGCTTCCTTCCGTGGACAGTGCCGTGGGCTCTTGACGTAGTCAGGTAGGCCCATGAGATACCAGCCCACAAACAAAATCCATCCGTGCACAGTGGCGGAGGCCAACAGACATGTATATTTCAATATTTGTATTTCATGTATATAACCGTATATACACATATTATACTAGTGTTTTCTATACATTTTAGGTATGGCGGAGGCCAGACCTCGCCATACAGCTGGCTCTGCCACTGATGTGAGGTATTTTATAACGTTTCTGTGATGCATTTTGTGATGTTTATGTAGTGTATATATATATATATATATATATGTGTGTGTGATATTACGTGAAAATTGACCGACAAAAAAATAAATATCAAGCAAATCCATTTGAGCAAATCTAATAAAAGAAAAGAATAACAAGACGATGGGAAGCTTTCGAATCGCGTCACACAGTTGTTGGGCGTTTAGGCTGTGTTTAGTTGGTAATTTTTTTGGCGAAATGGTATTGTAGCACTTTCGTTGTTATTTGGTAATTAGTGTCTAATCATAGTCTAATTAGGCTTAAAAGATTCGTCTCGTGAATTTCGTCTAAACTGTGTAATTAGTTTTATTTTTTTATTTATATTTAATGCTTCATGCATGCGTCCAAAGATTCGATGTGATGGGAAATTTTGAAAAATTTTGCAAAATGAAGTGCAACTAAACAACACCTTAGTTCAAAAAGTTTTCTCAAAAAATGCTACAGTAGCCATCACATCGAATCTTACGATACGTGTATGGAGCATTAAATGTAGACGAAAAAAAACTAGTTGCATAGTTTGGTTTAAAATCGCGACACAAACGTTTTGAGCTTAATTAATTTATAATTGAATATTAATTACCAAATAAAAACGAAAATAGTAGGAAGCAAATTCTCATATTTCGTCCCACTAAACACAGGCTAAAAGTGCATGCGGGGGCTCTGGTTTTGGCGTGGACGGCGGGCCATACCCCGTGCGACACTGCTGCTGGCTGCTGCGCAGGCGGTGAGTCACGCACAACGAGGCATAGGCAGCTGGTGACTCGACACACGTTGGATCTGCGCCTCCACGGACCACGGGCTTTCTCCACACCCATGGGCCCGTGACGTCTCTCGCTGCATGATTGGGTGGGGGACTGACTCTCCGGTGACTCAGCGATGAGTAGTGAGACGTACACAAAAGATAAGGAAAACTGTGGAGTTCAACGTATCTGACGTGGGTGCAATGATTTAGGCCATTTTGGATCTTTTGTTTGAGTAGCTTGACACTGACGGAAAGATGGTATACGCCGGATAAACATACTCTATACTTGTAATTGCATCTATAACTCTAGCTGAAACACTTGCGCTGTCAGATTATTGTTCGGTCTCAGATTTCCGTTTACTCTGCAGATTTCTGACGGATCCAAGACGCAACTTGTCAGTCTGTGGCTTGGGGATGGGGGATCGGAAACCAAAACAACTGAAACTGATTATTGTTCACTCAGGTGCCGTTTTGCATGACTGGAGATTCCACTCCAGAAATCTGGATCATTTAGCGTGAAGTGAATTCCATGATTTTAAGACTCGGAGAGATAAAACTTTGAGAATCTGCTATATTATCTCAAAATCCTTAACCTACTAGTATTATCAAACGGGCCTCAAATTCGTGGCGCGGTCTTCGTCGTCTCAAAGAAGGCCTGCAATCGTTTGCCAAGCTTCATCTCATCATCTGACCAACTATGAAAGCACACAAAAATTAAAGTACCGTGCGGTTGGTGCGAAAGCAATCACTCAAAACACGTGAAAGCACACAAGAAAGCAGTCAGGAACAACTGAACAAGATACGTTTGCGATCAAAATTTCAGGGCTATCCATTTTATATTTGGGTAGCGTTATATGTAAATGGTTCGATAACTAATTTTTGTCTTTTCCAACGACAGGTAAAAAAAGCACTTTCTACAGATGAGTCTACAGGAGAGATGATATTCATATTTAGGTTGTGTCTCTGATGTAACCCAAAATAGGTTTCATACATAGGCCTTGTTTAGTTGACGTTTTTTTTTGGAATGGTACTATAGCATTTTCGTTGTTATTTGGCAATTAGTGTCCAATCATAGTCTAATTATGCTTAAAAGATCCGTCTCGTGAATTTCGTCTAAACTGTGTAATTAGTTTTATTTTTTATTTATATTTAATGCTTCATGCATGCGTTAAAGATTCCATGTGACAGAGAATCTTAAAAAATTTTATAAAATTTTAGAACTAAACAGGCACGAAGATGTTCTATCGAAGACTAATAGAGTACCATCCATGATCATTTTTGGTTCGGATCGAAGACCGCAATAAGGAGGCAGGCACTGGGCACACAGTGATATAGGCAGGCGCGTTGGGCCGTCTCGCTCCCGTCGCCGCCTGGTTCGAGAACCACCCACGGTTTTCTCTGGCCTTTCTTGTAAGCTCCACGTCAGGCCCGCTTGTCGTGTTCCTCAGCTCGCAACAATAAATGCGCCCCCCGTCCACTTCGTTGCGAGCCAAGCTCACCAGAGCAGCGGAACTCGCACGCACTCTCTTTCCCCACTCCTCCCCAGTCTCCAAAGCAGCAAAAGCATTTGGCAAAGCTGGTCCATAGAGACACCAACAAGCAAGCCAGAGAGAGGCCAGACGAGACATGGCGACGTCGGTGGCCTGCGCCTTCTTCTTCGACGCGGAGCCGCTGGGCGAGCCCGGGCGGCACGCGCTGGACGCCTGCGCGCTCTGCTCCAAGCCGCTCACCCGCAACAGCGACATCTTCATGTACAAGGGCGACACCCCGTTCTGCAGCGAGGACTGCCGCTACGAGCAGATGCACCATGACGCGGCCTACGCGCGGCAGGCCAGCAGCAGCCGGCGGAAGCAGCAGCAGTCGCAGCGGAGCAGGGGGGCCTCTGTGGCCGCCAAGGCGGACGTGTACGTGGCCAGCTAGTTAAAAGCAATCCCAGCGAGGCCTGGTCTGCGACGAAGAAGAAGATCGTGCTGGTTCAAGCAGCTACAGCTGCAAGAGATCCCGCTGGGGGAGGCGCTCCTGGCTGGCCGGGCGGCGCTGCGCCGCACAACGAGTTTTGTGCGCGGAACAGAGGCAGGCGGGGGGTGGATCTGATCTGAAGACTGAAGAAGGCGATTAGGACAGATCGACCTGACCTGCAGGTTGCAAACTTGAATCAACACCATGCGTGCTCCCCTTGTTTCTGTTTCCCTGAGATGGGATCTTTTGGGTTGTGTGCTCTAGAGGTTGAGGCCTGAGGGGGTGTGCGAGAGCACCGTCGATCTGTAAATGTACACGGCATTGCAGCATGTTATGATAGTCATGAAATTTTGACCGCAAACTTATCTCGTTCCTGACTGCGTTTTTGTGCGCTTTCATGTGTTTTGAGTGATTGCTTTCGCACCAACTGCGGTACCGCACGGTACTTTCTGTGTGCTTTGGAATTGTTGGCCAGACGAAGCTTGGCAAACGATGCCAGCAGGTCTTCTTTGAGACGAAGACCGCGCCCGAGATCTGAGTGAGCAATAATCAGTTCTTTTGGTTTTCGATCCCCATCCCCAATCCATATACCGACAAGTCGCGCCTTGGATCTGTCGGAAATCTGCGAGTGAACGGATAGGTGTACGTGAAGTTCCTAAGCGAGAAAATGACAGAGAGTAGTAGAATGTAACAGAGGAGCTGAAATGTCAAGGAAACAACTGCGCAATTGTCCCAGTAGCGTAACCAGAGTTCTAAATGCGATTACAAATGTTTATCCGGACTATACACAGTACTGTACTATCTTTCCGTCAGTGTCAAGCTTTTTATACTTAAACAAAAAGATCCCAAATGGCCTAAATCATTGCACCCACGTCAGATGCGTTGAATTCCATAATTTTCTTTATCTTTTCTCTAGGTCTCAATACTTGAGGACTGGTTTAAATATAGGGCATGCTCGCTGGTTGGGGCTGGTGCTGGTTTAGGTTGACTGATGCTGGTTTTTTTTTGAGAAAAACACTGTTGGTTGACTGGTTTAGGCTGGCTGAAACCAACGAGCGAACAGGCTGATAGTTTGTAAAATTTTAGGGTGTCAGATCGGATATCACGTGAGGGTGTTGCATGAGATGTTCGGAGACTAATAAAAATAACAAATTACAGAATCCGCCGGTAATCCGTGAGGCAAATTTATTAAGCTTAATCAATCTGTCATTAGCACATGTGTTACTATAGCACCACATTATCAAATCAGGAATTAATTAGGCTTAAAATATTCGTCGCACAAATTAGTCGTAAAATATATAATTAATTATTTTTTAGTCTATATTTAATACTCATGCACGTGTCAAACAATCGATCGATGGATAAGGAGTAAACTTTTATATAAGGCCTAAGTCACCGGAGAGTCAGTCAGTCCCCTACCCAATCATGCGGCGAGAGACGTCATGGGCCAATGGTGTGGAGAAAGCCGTGGTCCGTGGACACAAACACCGAACATGTGTCGAACCACCGGCTGCCTTGTTGTGCGTGACTCACCGCCTGCGCAGCAGCGGCGCACGTATGGCCCGCCGTCCACGCCAAAACCAGCGAGCCTCCCGGCCCGCACTTTTACGCGTCATCCTAAGCGCCCAACAACTGTGTGATGCGCTTCAAAAGGTTCCATCATCTTGTTTTTTTATTGAGACCTTATTTTGGTAGGTTCGTTTAGGTTTATTTGACTTATATATCGATCATCGGTACTTTCGACATAACTTATGAATCAAACCAGTCCAGACGGGGACGGAGACGGGCTCGGCAGCACCGCGGTCTACCATAGCCTGTCCGCGGATGCACGAGCGGGAACGGGATAAACTGAAACGGCCAAACATCGGTGCGAGGTAGGATAGCCCACGGTTCGGGCAGATACCGCGCGACGGAAGGGGCCACACAGACACAGCCCGCGGTTTTTGGAGGTCGGAGTGGTTCGGCAGGCTCGCTCTTGTGTTTGGTGGCGGCCTGGCGGGCCATGGTGATTGGTGCGGTGATAGGCTGACTCGGCTTGATGGCGGCTGCTGTGTGTGCCAGCGTCCACGGGTCCACCCGTATCACAACGACAGGCGAAGGAGGCGGGCCCCTCGCGTATGACGTGGTGGCGGGTTCTGGGTCCCGACAGAGACGAATCGCGCCAAAACAAAAGCGTCTCTGTTGCAAAACAAAAACCGTCTCAGTGTTTATACAAGCAAAAACCGTGAGCTATCACGGTCGCGGACAGGGCATGTGAATCCACTTGCGTGGATTAGAAAGATACTGTTGCTTGCTCCGCTTTGTGCAGCAAAATCTGGAGGCAAATATTCTGGCGCAAAATCGGGAGTATCGATTTGCATTGCATCAAATTTGGCTTAGACTAAACTTTGGCTTAGACTAACCTAAACTAGACACCCTGCAACGGACAGCCTCTCGCTCACACAACTTCAGCATGGGCAGGCGCACGGCCTTCCTGACGAGAGATTCTTTAGGGGGGGTTGGTGCATGCACGCCACGAGGCACGGCGGCAGCACCCTGTGCGTGAGCATCAGTTGGGACCAATGGCAGGTGGCGCTTAAGCAATGCGTCTGCTACGAGTTTTTTTTGGCGATCGGGTAAGACTCGTTTTTCACGAAGAGAAAAGAAGTTTTTAATTCGTTACGGAGATACTAGACGATGCCCGACGAGAAGCCAACATCACGGTGTGTGACTGACCTAACTACCCAATTCCTTTTTAATATTACATTGGGATGTAATTTTGCCACAAAATATTATGACGTAATAAGGGTAACGCCTAGGCGGCGCGAATAGCCCTAGAGGCCCGCTGCTTCCTGTCTGGAAATAGAACCTGCATGGCCTCCCGTGTTGACAACGATAGCGGCAGTTTGAAGGCTGTCTGGAACTCCTGAAACGAAGCCTCGTCAGGGAGTTGTGTCTCCACCTCAACACCAAGGCGCTTCATCATCACCTCCCTCGCTTGCGCCTCAGGATTTTGCTCCCTGTACTTGCTTTTCGCAGCTAGGCGAGCGCTCTGTTTGGGGACGAGCTCATCATCCTCAATTGCTCGTGCCCTTGCTGACTTGGTGACCTACAGGCGTGGCGGCGACGGGAGGACGAGCTGAGACAGTGGCTTCCTGAAGGTGGAGATAAACATCGACCGACATCCGTTGCAGCGGAGGCACCGGAGTGCGGATAGCTGCATCGTCGATGAACTTAGGGCAGTCGACGGACTGAGGCGAAGTATCAAGACTGCATCACCCCTGAGCTCGGAGGCCTCGACAGTTTGTGGCGTGGACAAGGGTGCCCCAGCCTACTCAGGTCCGGCGATCTCAACGGATAAAACTGGAGACTCCTCCCCTAGCTCCAACGTCATGAGGTGCGGCCTGAGAGAGTTGTGGCCGGATCTACAGTCATCAGGGCCCGAGAGGCATAGGTCCACCGCCATGGCCGTCTCTAAAATCTGTGGACCAGCCTGGTCCCTATCAAACGCGCATCCAAAACGGAAGTCAGGGCCATCACAAGGCCCAATTGGGACACAAGTCACCTGGCTCGTCATCAGCTCGAACTCCGCCTCTAGGGCAGACCCCACCATGCCAAGGTGACGAGTGTGGGACACTCGCCCCGTGCGCGGATCGATGTCGATGGAGAGAGGCCATGCGCCATTGTCGCTGACAACTTTTCGCTGCGTGCACAATGATGCCTCAATAAGCATCGGGTCGATCGCTACCCTGGAATGGTCCCACGCGCACCCCTGGCTAACCCGTGCCCGGCGGCGCGGCGAGCGGTGGCATGGGGTGGCCACAAGAGACCCACATTGGCTCGTCGATCAGGCCGACACTCAACTATGGTCCAACCGCCTACACCGAGCAGCAACGCAGGGCGACGGGATGCATTGGAGCGAGCTATGGTGGTGCGCGCCCATCCGTGATGGGGGACGCTCTGATGAACCAGGGCACCTAAGGACCTAACCGGCTAGCGAGTGAGCATCAGTAGACTACCATGGACCTAGCTGAGGTGACGGTTGGAGAAGAGGGTGATGAAGAAGGGATGGCCACGTGTGGACAAGCCGTGCGGTGGCACGGTCGCGTCAGCGATGATAGGGAGGCGGTAGCGGTTCGGTTAAGCCGCGCAGGGTGAAGAGGGAGTCAAGGCGATGCTAGTGGTGCAGGTGAATTGGTTCGGGATGGGCGGTCGGAGGGCTGCCCTCGACCGTGGCCGAGCGCGGCCTTAATGGCATGGCGGCGGGAAAAACTCCAAATTGGAGCTTGGCCTTACACGGTTCAAGGCTGGATGGGGTCGGGCGGCAAGAGGACGTGATGTTAAAACCGTGGATGCACTGAATTGAATGGAGGTGAGCGTTATTTGGGTAATTTGAAGGCGTAGCGGCTCGGCGGTAGCGAGAGGAGAAAGAGAGAGAGAGAGAGATGGAAGCGGCGGCGGAGTGGGCTCGGCTCGGCCTCGCCTTGGCGGGATGCGGTCGGCGTGATCATGGAGGCCCACGCGTAGGTGTTGAGGACAAGCACGCACGTCCACGACCGGCATAACTGCGTGGACGTGGTGCCATAAATGGCAAGCGTCGACCAGCTCTGCGTGCACGGGGGCGCGGCGAAGCACCAAACCGCCCAAAGGTGGGGTAGGGGTGCAGAGGAAGGCACAGACATGACGGTGAGGCGACGGCACCCGCTGCGGTTGTGTCGCGACACAGGGAGGGTCGCTGGTGCGGCGGGACAGCCCACGTGCCCGCGGTGATAGAGCGAGCGGCCTGAAGACCTGACCAACGTCACGGTGGCATCGGTGGCGGCAACGTGAGGCGGCGAGGTAGCGATCTTGAACGCGATGACAAGGTGACGGGCGCTGTAGTAAACCGTCGTCGGGCGCGGGAAGAGTGGTGAGCAGCAATGACTCCATATGACGGTCAATGGCGGCCGAGCCAGCAGACCAAAGCGAGGCACCATGGGCCGGCCACGTCTGGCGATGCACGACCACCACGCGCGGCGACGCCGAGCGCCCGAGCTGGGTGACCGCGCCACCCGGCGAGTTAGGCCGAGAACGTTTCGTGCACGCATTTTAAAGCACCTATAACAACTAAACGGTTACTTCTGGACCTAAAACATCTTCACCATGCTCAAGATGGCATATGAGGCTACCAACCCGAGCTAAACACACGACACCACCTCCTGACTCGATTTCACAAAATAAATCGCGAAACATTGTACTATCTTGCTGCTTATATATACTTAAATTCTTCTAAGTCCTTGAGCTGAATTTGATTTCAAGTTCCATTTTTAGGCTATTAGAAATGTTGGCTTGCAATGTTATTCTTCCACAACAAGTATTTAATTGTCATCTACAAAGTTCATATTCCAAACTTTTTTTAAGCGCCACATATATGTTTTATAGTATTTTTGTTCAATAAAAAATTGTTTTAAACCCTACTTAATATACATGAGTTGTGTAATAGCTTCTCATTTTACATTTTTATTGATCATTTTAGGTTGCAATACTTCATCTATACATTCCATCACGTGTATTACTATGTAAACATGATGCTCATGACATGGTTTAGTAATTTATTTAGAGCGTAACACCGAGAGATAATATAACTATCAATTACGCAAGGACACACTAGAACATTATCTAAACATGTGTATTACTATGTGATAAGCAAATATAATAAAAATCTAAAAGTAAAACATTGGCACATAAAATATCTCACTAAATAAATCTTGTTGAACAAATACATACCCATAATAAAGTTTTAATTGGGTGCAGACCTTGGCAACGGGTGTGGAGGATGACGCGTAAAAGTGCGTGCGGGGGGCTCTGGTTTTGGCGTGGACGGCGGGCCATACCCCGTGCGACACTGCTGCTGGCTGCTGCGCAGGCGGTGAGTCACGCACAACAAGGCATAGGCAGCTGGTGACTCGACACATGTTGGATCTGCGCCTCCACGGACCACGGGCTTTCTCCACACCCATGGGCCCGTGACGTCTCTCGCTGCATGATTGGGTGGGGGACTGACTCTCCGGTGACTCAGCGATGAGTAGTGAGAAGTACACAAAAGATGAAGAAAACTGTGGAGTTCAACGTATCTGACGTGGGTGCAATGAATTAGACCATTTTGGATCTTTTGTTTGAGTAGCTTGACACTGACGGAAAGATGGTATACACCGGATAAACATACTCTATACTTGCTTATAAACCATATTTTTTTAATCAATCAATAATATTTTTCTCTCTTAATAAATCAGTCAAGAGTATTTTTAACCATGACTTATCAGCCAAATGAACATAGCATTATAACTCTATCTGGAACACTTGCACTGTCAGATTATTGTTCGGTCTCAGATTTTTGTTTACTCTCCAGATTTCTGACGGATCCAAGACGCAACTATGAAAGCACACAAAAATTAAAGTACCGTGCGGTTGGTGCGAAAGCAATCACTCAAAACACATGAAAGCACACAAAAAAGCAGTCAGGAACAACTGAACAATAATCGTTTGCGATCAAAATTTCAGGGCTCTCGTAACTTGTTGAAATGCCGCGTACATTTACAGGCCGATCGATGGTGCTCCCGCACAGACCCTCACACCTCAACTTCTAGCTACCACACACAACCCAAAAGACCCAACCGAGGAAAACAGAAACAACGGGAGCAGAGCACGCTTGGCGTCGATTTAAGTTTCCAACCCGCAGGTCAGGCCGATCTGTCCTTATTTCCATCTTCAGTCCTCAGTCAGATCCATCCCCCGCTCGCCTCTGTTCCGCGCCCAAAACTCTTTGTGCGGCGCAACGCCGGCCGTCGTCGGCCAGGCAGGAGCGCCTCCCCTAACGGGATCTCTTGCAGCTGTAGCTGCTTGAAGCAGCACGATCTTCTGCTTCTTCCTCGGCCACACTCTGCTTAGCTGGCCACGTACACGTCTGCCTTGGCGACCACAGAGGCTCCTCTGCTCCGCTGCGACTGCTGCTGCTGCTTCCACCGGCTGCGGCTGGCCTGCCTCGCGTAGGCCGCGTCGTGGTGCATCTGCTCGTAGCGGCAGTCCTCGCTGCAGAACGGGGTGTCCCCCTTGTACATGAAGATGTCGCTGTTGCGGGTGAGCGGCTTGGAGCAGAGCGCGCACGCGTTCAACGCAGGCAGGCGGGGCTCGCCGATCGGCTCGGTGTCGAAGAAGAAGCCAGCACAGGCGAGCGAAGTGGCCATGGTTGCTGCGGTTCTGCTGGCGGTGGACGGACGACTACAATGCAGGTTTGGTGAGTCTATAGTTGAGTTGAGCTCGGTAGGCGGGGAGCTGGGGTATATATGGCGGGTGGACAGGGACTGGGACGGGGACGGGCTCGGCAGCACCGCGGCCTACCGTTGCCCGTCCTCGGATGCACGAGCGGGAACGGGATAAAACTGAAACGGGCAAACAGCGGTGCGAGATAGGATAGCCCACGGTTCGGGCAGATACCGCGCGACGGAAGGGGCCACACAGACACAGCCCGTGGTTTTTGGAGGACGGAGTGGTTCGGCAGGCTCGCTCTTCGGTTGGCTGGTTCATGTCGTTGCTGGTTTATAAAAAAATACTGCTGATTGATTTATATGAGAAAAAAATATTGTTCCAGCTAAAAATTTACGATTGTATACGACAAGCACAAGCCAAACGACAGCCAAAGGAGACGGGCCCCTCGCGTATGACGTGGTGGCGGGTTCTGGATCCCGACAGAGACGAATCGCGCCAAAACAAAAAGCGTCTCTGTTGCAAAACAAAAACCGTCTCAGTGTTTACAAGCAAAAACCGTGAGCTATCACGGTCACGGTCAGGGCATGTGAATCCACTTGCGTGGATTAGAAGATACTCGACTCGATCGGCTGGGGCGGGCTGGCCAGCCCTCTCACAGAAGCACTGTTCATCTGAATCAGCTAGCAATATTTTTCTCTCATATAAACGAACCAGCAACGATACGAATCAGCCAACCGAATAGGCTGACTGTTGCTGGCTCCGCTTTGTGCAGTAAAATCTGGAGGCAAATTTTCTGGCGCAAAATCGGGAGTATCGATTTGCATTGCATCAAATTTGGCTTAGACTAAACTTTGGCTTAGACTAACCTAAACTAGACACCCTATCAGGCCTGATAATTGGTGCGCCAGCCTTTTCCCACATATGATCGAGGGCACTTGCCCTTGCAAGTTGCAAGCTGCAACGGACAGCCTCTCGCTCACACAACTTCAGCATGGGCACAGCCGCACAGGCGCACGGCCTTCCTGACGAGAGATTCTTTGGGGGGGGGGGGGTTGGTGCATGCACGCCTCGAGGCACGGAGGCAGCACCCTGTGCGTGAGCATCAGTTGGGAGCAATGGCAGGTGGCGCTTAAGCAATGCGTCTGCTACGAGTTTTTTTTTCGCGATCGGGATAGACTCGTTTTTCATTAACAGAAAAGAAGTTTTACCGAACTACCCAATTCCTTTTCGATATTATATTGGGATGTAATTTTGCCACCAAATATTATGACATAATAAGGGTAACGCCTAGGCGGCGCGAATAGCCCTAGAGGCCGTTGCTTCCTACCTGGAAATAGAACCTGCATGGCCTCCCGTGTTGACGACGATAACGACAGCTTGAAGGCAGTCTGGAACTCCAAGGCGCTTCATCATCACCTTCCTCGCCTGCGCCTCGGGATTTTGCTCCCTGTACTTGCTCTTCGCAGCTAGGCGAGCGCTCCGTTTGGGGACGAGCTCATCATCCTCAATTGCCCGTGCCCTTGCTGACCTGGTGACCTGTAGGCGTGGCGGCGACGGGAGGACGAGCTGCGACAGTGCCTTCCTGAACGTGGAGATAAACATCGACCGGCATCGGTTGCAGCGGAGGCACCGGAGTGTGGATAGCTGCATCGTCGATGAACTCAGGGCAGTCGACTGACCGAGGCGAAGTATCAAGACTGCATCACCCCCGAGCTCGGAGGCCTCTACAGTTTGTGGCGTGGACAAGGGTGCCCCAGCCTGCTCAGGTCCGGCGATCTCAACGGATAAAACCGGAGACTCCTCCCCCAGCTCCGGCGTCATGAGGTGCGGCCTGAGAGAGTTGTGGCCGTATCCGCAGTCATCAGGGCCCGAGAGGCACAGGTCCACCGCCATGGCTGTCTATGGAATCTGTGGACCAGCCTGGTCCCTATCAAACACGCATCCAAAAAGGAAGTCAGGGCCATCACAAGGCCCAATTGGGACACAGGTCACCTGGCCCGTCATCAGCTCGAACTCCGCCTCTAGGGCAGACCGCACCATGCCAAGGTGACGAGTGTGGCACACTCGCCCGACGCGCGGATCGATGTCGATGGAGAGAGGTTGTGCGCCGCTGTCGCTGACAACTTTCCGCTGCGTGCACAACGATGCCTCAATAAGCATCGGGTCGATCGCTGCCCGTTTGATAGGAGAGGGCGAGCCAGGGCGTCAGAGCGCGAAGTCAAACTGGTTGTCCACGAACGGTTCGACACACAGTCGCTCGCGTGGCGGAAAACCGCGCTGACGCATCATGATGGCCATCCACCACTCTTGTGTATGGAAGGTTGGCTCGTCTGCTCTAGTGAATCGGGTGGTCCACGACCGTGATGATGCCGACGGCGCCTCAACCCGTTTGAGCAGGGAGCGCGAGATGCGACGTAGGCGCTTGGGCATAACAGGATCGCTAGCAACATTCGCATCACCGCCCGCGTCACCGCTAAAGGCATCCAGGTTCGCACCGCCCTGCGGCCACAGGGCCTGACGTCTCCGCAGCCAGCACGTCGACCTGAGGCTCCGGAGTAGGAGGCTCGCACACCGGTGGCACAGACAGCTCCCTGCCGGTGGAGACAGAGCACACAGAGGCAGTGTCCACCGGCAACCAACAACCGGGCGAAAGCTGACACCGACGAGCGCCCTGACGCAATCGAGGGGCACGCCAAGGGCAGCAACCACGTTTTCCCGCCCAGCGACTGACAACCGGTGCCTGGGGGCAGTCGCGCACCTGGTGGCCGACATCCTTGTAGGTGAAGCACTTGGATTAGAACATGCAGTCGGCTCGCACGTGGTTGCCGGCAAGGCAGTTGAAGCACTCGCCGATCAAGTACGATGGCACCAGTCTACGCGGCGCTGCGGGACGCCGCCAACGCCTCCTGCTGTGCACCTGCCTAAAGCCATCCTCGTCCGGCTAGACCGACATGCGCACCGGGAGGACGACAATAGATGCTAGCCGGCGAGGGCGGTACGTCAATGACAGCCGCACGCTCGGCTGACGCCCCCGACGTGGACGTGGACGATGGCGCCGACGCTGCAGCCGCAGCAGCAAAACGGCCTTAACATCGTCCAGACGATGGAGGTGCGTTGGAGTCGTCAAGCGATGCCTCCGAGTCGGTGAAGCGTAGCCTCTCCTCCGACCCCCTCCCCTGAAGAAGTGGCGAAGGGCTCCGCATCGGGGTCGAGTGAGCTCAAACGATGGACGAAGCTGGCATGAGCTGCCGCCACAAGCGGAGGTAGCTGCAGGGACTCCCAGCACTCCGAGCAACCTCCTCCTGCTCAACTTCGTCTGCCCAGGAACGACACGAGCAGGAGCCATCAACCCCATGCTTGTTGCCCGCAAGAAGGACATGGCTCGGTAGATCAGGTCCTGGGGAGCGAGGATCTGGGTTTGACAGGATGGGATCCGGGCTGGGTTGGCAGATTGGCGAAGAAGGAGGCGTGGCTGCGCCGACGTCGCCGAGTGGAGGGGGCGGGTTTGGTCGGTGGGAGGGAGTCATCCCTCCCCCAGCTTGCGGCATATGAACGGTAGGATGTGAGGCCGCGGCGAACGGCTTGGCCAGCAAAGCGACAGCAGACGACGACGGCTCGACTGGCAGAGCAGGACCAAGCGACGACGGCCCTACCGTCCGGCTGCCTACCAAAGGGGCGGCTCCATCCCAACCACAGCCTCGCCTAGGGGAAGAAAACCCATCAAATGGTAGATCAACGAGAGGTAGGGGCTGATCTAGAGTTGGAAGAAGAATTTTAGTTGGATCTAGGAAGAATTCTGATAGATTTTGGTGATTTTCTAGAGATGGCGTTCGAGCGCCCGAGGGCAACGGGTGGAGCGCCGACGGCTCCATCCCGCCAGGCTAGCTCTGGTTTGTCTGCTACGAGGTGGTGGGCACGCACTGGCTGAAGATGCACATCTTGGGTTCCGTCGTCGGCATTGAATTTACTACTGTTGCTTTGGCCTTGAGCCCTTGACATTTGACAACTTGGGGCAGAATCATATACGCTGGTTATTATATTATAAAACTCATTGTTAAACCATCCTGTATTGCCAGGTTTCAACTTCAACTTCGGCGGTGGTGCACGCTTTTGCAGGTGCACGAACCGCTCGAGATTCCATCGGTCAGGCAGGCAGGGCCGGTTTCGCCCGGGGGAGCAGCATTTCTGGAGATACGCGCCGAGTTTGTTTATGCTTGCAACTGTACGTACAGTACTCCATAGGTGGCTTCACAAAGAAGCATTGCGCTTTGATAATTGGAGCTCACGGATCGTCCAAAACATAATCGCCGTCCCGTGCGTGGCACGCGAGCTGTTCGGCGCATCCGCTGCCGTGCCGGCGAGAGACGAGACGCAGGGTGGCACTTGCGGGCCGCGGCACGGTGCAAAATGTTTGGAACTAGTCGATTGGCGTGCGATTCCGCGCGCTCGCGCGGTAGCACGTTCAGAGGTTATACAGGTCTATTGAAATATATTACAGGGATAAGTATTTTATAGTGGAAAAGCTATACACGGTAGCTGATCTCTAAGTCGGCGTACACAAATAGTTGTCTTCGGTGGTAGTAGCGCTGCCGATGTGTGGTGGTGCTGGTGAAGGTCTGGTGATAGGCGATGCATGATGATGCTGATGTACATCATTCTTCTGTTGCATTCATCCAATCCCAGCGGTTGCCTGCTAGGCTCGGCGTTTCTGTCTGCAGTCTGGTTGAGATGTATTTTTGCTGAAAGCATAGGCATCCATTGTTTCTGAATATGTGAGGTAGCGGTAGTAGATGAGACACTTAGCTGGATGTTAGAAGCGTACCTTGTTGGTTTCGTAGTATCCATGCAGCTTTTGCACGTTTTTGTGGTAGTAGTCTATGGTAAGCGTTAGTTCGTCCAGTAGATCGCATAGTTCCTGTGACTGTGGTATATGAGCTGCTGCCTGTCTAAACTCGGTTGGAAGAGATGAGATTAACTGGTGTGTGAGGTCGACATTAGTTTTGATGCCTGAAACACAGTGGTCGAACCTGGTCATGTCAGCATTTTGTTGGTTGACTGCATGTATGAGGGTGGACAAGGATGGGTAGTTGAGATCAATAATTCGGTAGCTGAGGACGTTTGTAATGTATCTTAGAGAATGGTAGACTGCCAATGTTTCAGCTGTTGCAGCATTAGCGCAGGGGACTTCATTGTAGCGTGCCGTCAGATTCCCCATGGTGATGAAGGCTTCGAATTTAGTTGGAACTGTTTCGTGAGCAGTCACAACAGCCTGCTGACCATATACCTTCTCAGTTGCGGCAGCATGGATGGTTTTGAGGCGCGAAGCAAATGCCGGTGGTACCGCTGTCTGCATTTGTGGTGTATTTGCAGATTTTAAAGTTTGTAAATGTGGGAAAACATGATGGACATACTTGGGTTACGAAAGCGATTGGGCGTACCTTTAGAGGATCGGGTATTTTCTGGAATGCTTTGATGTTGACAGATGGATGTTGTTGACGCTGTGCTAGGACGATAATGTCGTGGATAATTTTTGCCTGTCCGTCTGCGTCTAACAAGAGTTGGTGGAGCCACTGAGCCACGCTGTAGAAGTAGGCACTGTCGTTTTCGTGGTCCCTGTAATCAAACTTGTGTATGGCATAGCATAGGTTATCTGCCGCTGCGTTCAATCTGTGTGAGAATTGTTGAAGAAGAGTGTCCATGTGCACAGATATGTTTCTGCAACAACATAGGTAATGTGCCCTTGTGCTGTAAAAGTCCTTGATGTCATTTATGATTAGGTAACTGAAATCAGGTGCTCTGAAGTCGTACGCGCTGCCTAGAGCTTCAGCGTAGGTATCTTTGAGTGCTTGTTTACCTGATTGCACGAAGGGTTTCAGTGTTTTGTCTGGGATATACTATCGTTATGATTTGTGTGGACAAAGGTAAGTTACCTTTTCTTCGCGTGGCTGTTGACGGTAATGGCAGAATTGCCAATGGATCAACTGGTATCGACGACTTTGCCGTGGGTGGGCCTGGGTATAGGAGACGATAGAGACGTTGGAATTTTTTTTTGTGGCCATTGCGTGGTTGTACTTTGTTGGTAGAAAATGATTAGAAAGTCGGTTGTAGTTTGTACCTGTCATCCATGGTTTTTGTTCCATTTCATTTTCTGTCGACCAAGCCACCAAATCCAGTGTAAAAGTGTGAGTCTGTAGCATTTGTTTGGAAAGGAGGCGATGTTGTAGGCCAGGATCTTGCAGGTAGATTATAAAGTTGGGTTTTTGGAACTGGATATGGGGGTTTGTAACATAAGGAATCAGGGTGTGCTTTAGCTCTGTTAGAATTAGGTTGGCTCTAGCTCTATTTGTCTGTGGCTCCCTGTCTCTGGCTATAATAGAATAACGCATCTGTATTTCTGAAGTAATAAGAGCAGGTGTATTCGATTTAGTGTTGGGAAAAATATGAGCTTAATACTTGGTCTGCTTGTATATCATGTTTACCTCGCGAGTTGGTTCCTGCATCCATGTGGGTGTGCTGTCGTGCTGAATCTGGTGACCCGCTGTATATAGAATAGTTTTAGGTGCACATGCGTATAGAGGATGAGCACAGATATGTAACCATGGTCACTAAAGTGGCAGCATGGGAAGGGTAAGTGTAAAGCTTACAGGCAATTAGGCGTCATGACGCCGCTGGGAACTGTAGCGTGGGGAACGAGGGTTGCTGAAGGCGAAGTATCTCTTCCTGGGCAAATCGATATAGGTGGAGAAATCTTGGGTGAGTTTTGCCGGCCAAAAATGCACTCACAGGGGCAGGGCTGGAGGCGACGTGGTTACAAACATGAACCAAGGCTACTGACCTGTGCATGGTCGCCGATGCTGAGCGGAGTGGTAGGGTTTGTAGGCAATACAGTAGCGAATGTTGAGGCGTTGGTGCCAACCAGCGGCAGTCCCGGTGAAGGAACGGCCGTGCTGTGCAGGAGGATAGGGAATGGAGCGGGAATGGTGCTGGCCGGCCGGTTGCACGGGTGGCGGTTTCCGGAGGGGCGACGTGGTTGGCGCTGGCAGGGGAGGTTGGCAAAGAAAGATGGCGAAAAAGGTAGACTATGCTTTGTTCCTTGCGAAGGTCAACGATGAAAGTTGCTGTGTAGGATGGTGATGGCCTTGGGCTGGTCTTGTTGGGCTGGTAATTGGTGGAATGCGTTGGGGTTCCTATACGGGTTTCTGTTGGTCTACGTAGGCTGTACGTGCAAATGAGGCCCATGTGCGCAGTTGGCCTGATTCGTCGTCGGTATAAGCGGCGTTGGGGTTTGTTGCTGTGTTGTGCAGGGTGTGTAGGTGCAGGTGTAAACCGTATAGTAAAAACTGGTGCTTCAATAAGAAATAACATCCTGTTTACATGCGAAACCGGTTCTTAGTTACCAACACAGGGAACGTGCCAAAATTATCTAGTGACATATAGAGCTTATTTTGATTTAATAACACAAACTAAATGTTTACTGTCTGCTGCTGTGACTTTAAGGCTGAGGTGCTCTGTCAACTGGAATTCATCGACCAGGATTGGAAGCTGGTGGCTCGGTTCGCATATATATTGTTAAGTAGCACTCCTGCATGATAGGTATTCGTAAGGCGTTGTATAAACCTGGGTGCCAAAAATAGAAAGTTTGCAGTTAAAGGTAACACGATTATCTGAAGGGAGGATCATGCGCCCTGAGGGCTTAAGCCATGGTCATTCAGCATTAGCGGTACATAGATTAGGCGGTGGTTCTTAAAAACAGTCTGGTACATGGGGATGACAGTAAGCAGAGGAACAGTTTGCTGCGGATAAAGTCCGTAGCCATCAGGCTTAGTACAGACAGGTACAGTCTAGATGGATGACCAGTGCGGCCAAATATTTACAAAGATGATCCCGCAAACAAAGCTGCCGATTGGTGTTTACAGGCTGCTGTAGAGTGGACCATCCAAAAGTTCAGGTCTGGCATATTGTTGCTTATCTGTAACCTGCAGCTGGTGAGCAGGAATCAGCTGGAGTGTCTGCTATTTGGCCCAGATGGCTTTGGAAAATGAGGACGGCTGTATATGTGCGATGTGAGATGTGGAGCGGTACCTGGAGCTACTCAAGCGAAGCAGAGGACGTGTTGCAGGCATCGTCTGTGTCGCTCTGAACATCAGTGGATTTAGCCCTGTTATAGGTCCAAGAATTAGACTACCAACCTTTGTACGGTGTAATCAATACAAATCTGGTGGAATGATTCAGCTAGTGCTGAAACTTGCCTTTTTGAAGCGGGTTGTAATGGATCATCAGGTATCAAGAGGGCGGCGTCTGGCACAGAGGCGGTGAGAAGCGCTGCAGTATCATGGACGACGGTCTGCTAACATAACAAGATGCAAATGGGAATATTAGATGAAGTGTAAAATAGTTTAGTGGAGAGGTGCATTGTTCTGTATACTTGCCTCGTCTGCAGCCGATGGAGCTGGAAACAGATTCCTGCGGACCTTGGTTGACTTGGGCTGCGAACTAATTTGAATTCATACAGAGCACAGATTTAGCCACTGATCCGTGGATGGTTACAGCAGATCCGGAGGTAACTATATCTGTATCGAATTACCTTGACTGATCTTTTGCTTTCGAGGTGTCTTGGGTTTCAGTCGATGGGACTGGAGTCTACCAGCAGAAAAGAAGATCGTTAGATGTATGACAAAATGTATTAAAAGGAATGAATGAAATGTGGGTAAGAAGCACTAACTGCGGTGGTAGTTGTTTCAGCCTGGAGGGTGGCGTTGTCGGACAGCGGTGCATCGAGTGTTTCGGGGGATGCTGGCAGACCCTGTGGGGCTGTTCCTGATTCAATCTGTAGCGTGGCTGTGGATGAACCAGGCTGATCAGGCCGCCTAGATACACGCTGTAGAACAGCCTTGACCACATATTGTCTCAGTGTAGAGTTGCTTAAGTCAATAGAAAACACATATTTTCTGTTGACTATATTCCGTAGCTGCTGAGGTATGCCGCTAGTTTGTGCTAATGGATTCATAATTGATTGGCACTCCCTGCCTATTATCTGTGTCACCTCGTTGTCATATGCAAAGAACCTTGCCTCACCAGTATCATCCATGCCCATGAAAGAGAGGAGGTACCTATGTGTTGCACGGGTTTACATTGGCAGTATGATAATAACGTAGGGAATAGCTGTTGCGGTAAGGGTGAGCGTATTTTTTTTGGATTGGGTCGTACCTGGGTATAGTATCTGAGGCATTACACACTGGGCATTTGTATGTACGATCGGTCTGCTGAATAGCTTTGTTCTTGTGGCGTTTACAGGACATATACCACCAGGTGATGTTCTCCGGTATGGAAGTCACAGTGACTGAGCATTTGTAGGTTCCAGCCTGTTACCACAGTGGCAGGTGTATTAGTCTGTTAATCCTCTATATGTATTGGAAGGATGGTGGTGCTAAGATGAATAAGTATGATTATTAGTGTATCTGTAGCTATGGTGAGGTGTGATGAGCTGTATGAGAATATGCCGGTGCCATACCTCGAACTCGAATGGATCTTCAATAGCATCCAGATCAGCCACAGTCATGAATTTGAGTGTTGGCTTGAGCACCGGTGGAAGCTCTAGCTGCTGTGTCTGTACAGGACGGTCTATGTAAACAGGCTTCCTGCTGAACCTGCAACGAATGCCGACGGAGATGTAAGGCGGACGAAGAACATGAATGACAAAGAAGGCTGCGTGTGTGCTAAGCACCTCGCATGAAAGGGCGCCGCTTCTGGGATGTTGGGATTGAAATAGTAGAAGAGCGCGGAGCTGCCACTAAGATATATTTTGTCTGGAACAAAGAATGTATTTGTAAGTATGGTCTAGGTGGAACCTTTAAAGCAAGAAATAGGAAAGCACAAACCATAGTCTTTGTAATCTCTGCGTGGTATACAGCCGACAAATAAAGTGACAAGCACATTCCCAGCTTTTTCATCATAGACATGGTCGACGCTGAAGTCGATTGCATGGTCACCCCACAGCGTCACTGTAAGCATGGCATCACTGAAATCGAATACAACTGTAGTTAGGTGGTGTTCTATGGTTGCACGGTGTGTAACAAACATAGAGGGGGCACGTACCTTAGGGTTTTTATGTAGACCTTTCTAAGGTGCGTGACCTTTTCTTTATTTTTTGGGACAAAGGTTTCCAGCGCCGTAAACCCAGCGATGTAGCCTATGACATCTGCAGACCAGTGTTAGTGCAGGCAAATAGATGTATTGCAGGCAAAAAAACAGCAGGAATAACTGAGAACTTGTATCAAATTGGTGACAGAGTTATGTACCTGTGTACTTGAAAACAGTCTTGCCAGTGGGCACGATGGAGGAAAAAGGTGTTAAATTGTATACATATTCTGGAATGGTGGCTGGGTAGTCTGTTGCCAGTTCAATGGATGTGTAGTCTGTGATCTGTATCATCAAGGGTTTGTCTATTGGTCTGTAAGTGTCCTTAGCATTGTTAACAATGACCTTCTTGATGATGTAAACTTTTCCTATATCTACCAGGTACTCCTTGTTAGGCATCACCGCTCGAGGAATCTCAGCATATAAACAATTTGCCTGGTTCAACAGAAATTGTATTAGACCGTCTATGCAGGGTAACCTGTGGTAATAATAGGTCCCTTTTTTCGTAACAGCAGGCAGTAAACATAGGTGTGGGTCTGTCCGCGCGTTACCTTTGCATCTGCTAAAACCATCCCAATAAACCGTGGAGGTCCGTCGTCTCCATCTTCTCTAACAGTCCACTTCCTGATAACCCTGACCGTGATGGCTCTTGTTTCACGGCCTTTCGTCAGGTTCCCGAGGTCAGTTGTCTGGTTCATGATGGCGTGGATGCTGCAAACCTGCACAGGCAAATGAGTGCATGATAGTAGGGCAACCGCTGTAGGCTGCAACAGTACGGAAAACAGGGACGCGAATGTAGGAAACCGCGTAAACTGTATTAAGGGTAGCGCGTGAGGTGGCATCTGAAATATTAAAGAGTCAGTCTGTAGCTGGCAGCGAGACAGGCTGGAAACTAAGTATTTGCTAGCACTCTGTGGCCGCTGCGGGGGACCTACAATTGTTTACAAAAGAAGAGGCACCCAAAAGTGGCGAAAGGAAAAATTGTTTTGTACATAGAGCAACAAAATTCGCTGTGCACAGCGTATACAAGGCACTACTGGCGCTAAACTCATAGGCTAATAAAAAGGGAAACTTTCTAAACCCCTAGACTATGGAAGGTTCCAGCCTAGGTGCTGGACTCGAACAAAAGCTGATGTTGTTGTCACTGGGCAGGCGACGGTGTAATCACTGGGTAGGCAGAAACTGCAGAATTTCCTTGAATACTACATTTCTGGTTTCATCAGTACAGTTGCCTTCATCGTCTTCTATGAGTAGTTTGAGGCCTTGTTTTGTTGTCACACAAGAAACAGCAACATAAAGCTGCCCGTGACTGAAAACTGGCCGTTTAAGGTAGATACCGACAGCTGCTAGGGTCTGCCCTTGACTCTTGTTAATAGTCATTCCATAGCAAATTCTTATTGGATATTGACGCCTTTGTAGAACAAAGGGCCACTTGTTGCTCTTGAGCAACAAAGTGATACGCGGTATAGCAAAAGAGCGGCCCTTGTGGCGTCCGTTCAAAATCTGTGCCTCAATACTCCAGTCTCCAAGAGCAGTCACGATTAATCTGGTTCCATTGCACAGGCCGTCTGTCTGATTAAGATTACGTAGCAGCATGATGGGTACTCCTTTTTTAAGTACTATGCGATGATGTGGGAAATTGTTACCAGTTAGGGAGTTAAGGAACTCAACAGGATACATGAGATCGTAAGCTTCATGTGGGCCTGTTGATTTGGCAATGTTGTCGGAGCTTAAATATTCCTTGTGGTTTCCTAGAATCAAGGAGACGACATAATCATTGACCGTGTCAGCAAGCTCATTTGTGGGCGTTAAGATCGCTCTCTGACCAAGGTAAGTTGAGTCAGAATATCTTGTATTTAATTCTGGGTACGTGGACTGGATAATGCACTGTAGTTTATCGTCGTCAGTGTGAAGGAGAAGGTCTCTGGGGATCTTGATCCATGTTGGTTCAGATTCACCGTCTTTGGCAATGGAAGGCAACCTACCTTCACCGACCTGTAGTATCCACTGACTGAACTCTGTCACCTGCTGCTGATGGTCAGGCTGGGACGATGGACAAAGCAGACGCATATTCTGTTTGAGGGTAAGCATCTCAACATGCGACCATAACCTTGACTTGGTTATAGCTGCATCGAGGACCTCCAGTTTGCTTCGTCCTTCAACAACAGGAAGAATCTGCCTAAGATCGCCACCAAGAACCACCACCTTTCCACCGAATGGGATAGCGCCTGCAACAGGATTTACGGCTTTCTCAATGTCTCTAAAGGTTCGATCAAGAGCCTCAAACGCTCTTCGATTTGTCATAAAAGCTTCGTCCCAAATAACCAAGCTTGCCATCTCAATAAGCTCAGCCAACATATTGCCTCTACTGATGTCACATATTGTGTCATCGTCTAGATCACATGGTATTTTAAATCTTGAATGAGCTGTCCGCCCTCCTGGAAGAAGCAGCGCGGCTACACCAGACGAAGCGACAGTTAACACTATTCTTTGCTTAGCTCTTACATAGGAAACAATGCGATTCCACAGGAAGGTCTTCCCAGTTCCTCCATATCCTGATACAAAGAAGAGTCCGGGTTCTTCATCTAATACCCTCTGCACAATTGTAGTGAATGCATGTGTCTGGTCAGCGTTCAGAGAGGCTGTGGGATTGTCCATGTCGAGGAGAGAGTCAATAGGATGGGAAAGTTCCTCTTCAATGAGACGGTTATAAGATTCAGGATACGCAGCATGATTTTTAGAAGGGAGATTGAACTTCCTTATGTCCCTGCCACCTTGTGCAAACAATCTTGCTAGTTCATCTAGCAGGTAGTCTTTAGTAATGTCATCAGGCAACTGGTAGTTGGGATCACCAATAGTCTCTCTATACTGATATTGGATATCGTCGCATAAATGTCTCCAAACCTTTTCAAAGAAAGTGTTTTCGTCTCCAACCTCACAAAAAAGCACCATTGTTACAAAAAGGCTGCGCAATTGGCTAGAGGTGGCCCAGGCAGCAGCCTCGTCAAAGGCGTCGTACCATTCTTGATCATCACCGAGTAGGCCTCTCGATCTACATGCTTCCTTGAACGTTCTGTGGTATAACCGGTTATGGAACCTCACATCCTCAAAACCTGTACATCCTTTAGCTGTCAGTAATAAGAGCCGTAGATAATATCTTTCACCCACTGAAGGATGAACATAGTGCATACGGCCTATCTTACCTTGGCGAGTTTTCCTTTTTTTCCACTTTCTTTCTTTGTGCTCCCACCTCCACTCAGAAGGAAACTGAGGGTACGTCAAGGTTCGAGCGTCAGGATTGAACTCGTTGCACACGAACCATTCTGTTAGCATTGTTTTTTTGAGGAATTCTACAGACAGCAGCCTGTCCATCCTCTGTCTTGCACTGAAAGTGACAAAATTTTCATTAGGAAGGTGCACAGGCATTCTTTCAACAGCTGGATGGTGTCTATGGATGTCGTAGCCAAACATCCGCCAGCACGCATCTTGGTCGCAAATGTATCGGCAGTCCAAATACTCCTTTATCTCATTAACCGTCTCTGTCTGCCTGTCGTATGGCACAGCAACACCACGCCTGACTCTTTCTAAATAAACTTTGCTGCAATCAGCACCCTTTGTCACATACTTGAATAGGTACTTAATGAAAGTGGTTTTATTGCACCACTCAACATTAATATGAGCCTGATATCTTTTTAGCAAAGACATGTTGTGTGGAACGACCCATCTATTATCCATTTTGAAACCACTCTTCTCGACAAAAAAATCATTCTGCCTTCTTCTGTACACAGCAAATCCATCAGAACTGACAGAGGTCTCTGGCTGATACGGCTTGGGGAAACGCTTGGAGCACTTGTCATCCTTCATGCAGGGGCACCTGGGATTGTCAGCACCACACGGCCCATGGATCATGTGTTCGGCAACAAGAGCATACCCTAACGGATCAATGCTCGGATCCGGTATCTCAGCGGATATGTAAGTATCGATCATCCCAGGAGTGGGATTTGATGTGTCTGATGCGGTCCACAAGATAATATGCGCATGCGGGAGACCACGTTTCTGAAACTCGACGGTGTGTAGGACTGCATGGAGAAGCAGACATGATGTTTAGAATCTGGAAACACAGGCACATGAGGTAAGGGAGAGCGAAAGGCAAGATGAAAACTTTAGTGGAAGCATGCACCTAGTAGGAACGCTAGGGACTATGAGCAAGCAACGTAGAAACACATTACCTGCAGTGCATACTCCAAAAACAGTCCCAGGTTTGATATCATGTAGAAGCTCCTCTAGTTTCATATTGAACACTCTTACGATGATATCGGATCTGTCGGTCGGTTTTTGACCAGGATCAAATATACCTTCTGCGACCTCCAACCATTTAGGATTGCATGTAAAAGTAACAAAGAAATCTGGGGGGCCGTACTCTCGGCAGATAGCTATTCCATCATGGTAATTTTGAATCATATAGCGCCTGCCACCGGTGAACGAAGCTGGTAACACTGTCATTTTACCCATTTCATCACCGTGCGTAGACCCTTTACTAATAGCATCACAGATGCCTTGGATACTTTCCATGCGAATATCTGCTTGGTTCTTGATTAAGTAACTAAGCCTATTTTCATCAACACAAGCTCTTGCATCAACCTTAGCTTGGCTAGATAATGCACCGAAACAAAGGTACGGATTCGGCTGGTTCCTTCTATAATGAAACATGTAGCAGAAATAATCCTGCATTGTGACTTTGTTGTACGTATTCTCTTCTGTTGCCGTAAAACCAGCATATAGAACTCCAATCTGGAACCCACGCTCAGCATATGGGAAGAGCAAAGGATACTGCAGTGCCATGAAGGCTGGATGAAGAGCTGAAATATGCTTCAATTCACCTGGCCGTGTCTGTACAACAATATCTCGTTCGAACGCCTCAGGACCAAAGTCTCCCACAACAAGCATGGCAAGCTCTTCAGTGGCTGGCAGGCTGTATTGCGGTGGGTCTCCATCACGAGGCCCCACAATCCGAATGACAAACTCCTCAGTGTCTTCCTCAGACAGCCTATCTCTGGCCATCCTGAATTGCTGCACTAAAGGGTTGTGCTCATCAAGCATATCAGCCAGAGCCTGAACAACAGTGGGATCGAAATCCGTGCCTCGCCTGTCATCACGGCTGAGCGCACTTATTCTGTTGCGAACCACGTTCGATGTGTCATAAACATAGAGTTGGATAAACTTGGGAGGAGTGTCTTCTGGGGGCAGCAAGGAACCTATGCAGTGATGAATCTGACCGCAGATTTTGAAGACAGGAGGGCCTCCACCATTGTTGATGGATCGGTCTATGTTTGCACCCATAGACGTGAAAGCAAAAAGGCAATTGTACTGCCTGATGGTTCGCATGAACTTGTTAGAAGCAGTGCCACCATCGAACCTGGCAAGCGAAGCCAAAGGTTCTGGCCGAGGTGGGAACGGAGGTATGATAACCTTGCCTCCTCTACAGCATTTGTTATAGATGATATCCTGTGAACCCTGGCGTGACTCTTTTGCAACTCTTTCAGCATGCCAGAAAACAGCCTGGCAGCTAGAACATTCATGCGAAGGTCCTCCATAGTAAGACCGTTCACGATAGGATACTGCAGAACAAAGGAGGAGAAAAGGGATGAACAACAATGGCACGATAGATGGAATGACAGAAGCAACACGTTGCTATATGAAGGCAAAGGATGGCATAGGCCGCGGAGCATAGGCTGAGTCTGTACCTTTGAGCGCATTAACAAACTCCGGATCAAACTGGCCACAGACAAGGTCTGCACTACGAACAGCAGCGGCTCCTGAAGAGGAAAGAAACCATGAAGGGACGGCTCGGCGAGTAAGATGCGGATAATATATAGAAGGCAAGCGCGGCTGTTACCTCCCCAAACCAGCCGGTGCTGCTGTAGAAGGCGCCTCCTCTTTTGCCTGGAAGCTGCGGGATCAGAACTTCGAATAACATAGGATGTGCTGGTACCTACGTAGGAGCTCGGAATTTTAGAGATAGCACTCGTAATCTGACAAGAGGACCACAAACCATGGAATGGCAAGCAGAACGCACGGCGTCTGACGCGACTTGCTGCATTCTGCTGAGGCGAAGACCCTGACCGCAATGAACCGCCCACACGAGAAGAAGGGTCCGACGACTGGACATGCGTCGGCGAGGCGGGCTGTTGGTGGAAAAGGCGGCGCCGCGCACGAGATCTTGGTGGAGCTGCAGTAGAAGGGCCTAACCGTAACAAACGGTCCGGCTGAACAGGAGGACAAGAGCCGCCTGGCTCATCAGAGGGTGCAGTACCTAATAGAAAGGACAGATATTAACAAAGTCCGATAGTGCATGCCCACTAAGATAAGCAAGAAGAAGGAAGGCAGCACATACGCTGCGCCGCGCGATGGGCCAGCGGTAATGGAAGCGAGGAACCTGGCTGTAAGGAATCGCGGCGCAGCGAGAACAGACCAGACGTATCAGCAGGATGGGACGAAGCACGGCCTGAGTTGAGAAACATCACACAACCTATTAATAATGTAGTAGAAGGAAGAGGAGATGCGCAATAGCGCTAGGTACATACGTTGCCTAGTGCGGGGAGCCGAGGAGGCGGCAGCAGAGGCGCGCAGGCGCACCGAGCCGTCCACTGGCAGGGTAACCGGTAAGTTAGTGCAACAAATAGGAACGTGTGCAGCAACCGGAGCAAACAGCATATAGGAAGCAGGTAAAATAGAATAAAAAGAACATACTGTGCAGGTCGCCACCACATGGAACAGACGACTCCATTCAAGGCGAGTACTGCGTAGATAATCATAGCGAACAAAGAACCAGAAATATTTTTTGCTTGTTTTTTTTTTTTGAGAACCAAAGAACCGACACGGTGAAGCAGCAGTTGATAGACCCAGGCAGGTTGTTATAGACAAAGGGTGGTCGAAGCACGTAAGAACAGAAAAAACACATACGCAAAGAAACTAAGAAACTAAAACAAAGCATGCAGTCGGTGTGGATGAGTCAATTAGCCAGGAACGAGGAATTATGAACTTATCGAGGGTCAGTAAATTAGGCACAAATGAGAAAGGCACACTGCTGTGGGAACTAAACTGACGACTATGAAACATTGAAGCAAACGAGAGGAACCGTGGGAAACCTAGTCAACATACTGGGAAAGAAAAAGGTGTAACATCTTTGTGAAGACAAGCGGGAAGCATGAACCACGAAACAAAGGTTAGGAAAACAGGTAAAAAAATTTGGAGAGCACCATCGGACGCTAAAACACCATTCCGTCAGGAACGGAACCTACTTGATCAATTAGTTGTGCTGCGCAAGAATGCGAGAGCAGCGGACAGAGTGCGCTTGACATCACTTTGGAAGTAGCAATAACCAGCCTAGCTAGGTGGATACCTCTATTTGCAATTGGGAAAAGATGGCGAGCTAAATTCTGTACAACAATAAACCGTGAATACTGTAATCAGCTATAATGAAACCAAAGCGTGGCACTGTAAGTGTGCAGGGGCTTGCAAAGATGCGATCTCATAAGCGAGAAGAAATTTGGTAAACCCGGGGAGCCTGGAAGAAAAGTGTGGTGCAGATGGGCCTTGAGCAACGTCTTTGGGGCAGCTGCAGCTCAACACCATACAAATTAGCCCCATCCTCACTGTCTGCGCCGTATAGCGGAGACATAAGAAAAGCAAACAATCTTTGCGCCTGACTCAGAAAAGCAGCTAAGTAGGACATGCGAAAAGCAGAACATTTTTCCCTTGTTTTTGATGTTTTGTCCAAAACACACAGAACCCCCCTTTTTAAAATTCCAAACTCACATGAAGCCTACACGAACATGACGTTCGTGCAAGATAAAACCCAAAACGCTGCATCGGTGAGGATGTATAATATCTTAGATGAACATAAGAAAAGGAGACGCACAAGGCAAAAAGGGTGAAGAACGGACTGGAAAGAACAGGCAACCAACAGGGACAACAACGGCGCGCCGACGGAGAACTGTAGGGGAACGGAGCGGTCTTATCGAGCAAAAACACAGAAGCAGAGAACCGAAAACGCATCTATAACACACAACGAGGCGGAAGCGGTGAATAAAATCAGCAGCGCACCAACTGGACGACGCGCACCAACCGGAAGACGGCGAGATTCTTGATGTGGCACTGAGGCGTGGCTGAGCGGCGGAGCGGCGACCCCAGCCACAACTTCGAGGCGTGTGTCGACAATGAACGCAAGAGCAGCGCAACGGCGAGGGGAACCTCTGAGGGCAACAAGCAACCAAATCAGACTTTGGCACACCGAAGAGCGAACCGGACCGCATGTAGCGCAGAAGGGTGGATAAGATGAAGAAGAGGCAACAAGACGACAATGAGGCTCTCCGCGGGGAAACCGCTTCCGGGAATGCGGAACATGACGGCCGTCCGCGAACCCCGACGACGGCTCCCAGTGAGAATCTTTGGGCAGCCCCAAGGGAGGCGGAGCTGGGCTGCACCCAGACCCTGTGGCGGGCGCGAGCTCTGGCGGCGCGAGGCCGCCGAGAGGAGAGGGCAAGAAGCGGCGTACAAAAGAAGCGCCGTGGCGAAGGAGGCGGAAGGAGAGGAGGAGAGCGGCGGCAATGAGCAACAGCCGAGGGAAGGGAAGAGAAAATGACAATGAGCCGATTGGGGAGAAGCCGAGGACGCAATTATTCTTTGGCCGAATCGGAAGGCAAGGTCCATGTAAACGAAGGCGAAGCGGATTCGGACAGAAGCCAAACCGAGAAGCTCAAAGGTAAGAGGAGAGAACAGTTAGAGAATCAGGCACCCACCTACCAACAAAACAAGAGGCACGGTGGCCGTCAACCAACAGATCGTGCGGTATAAAACATGTAAGCCGACGTGTATAGAGGCGCAGGCCGAGGAGCTGGCCATCTTTTTGGCTTTTAAAATGCTCGCCTCGCCTGAGCCTCTTCCACTGTCAGACCTTGTTTAAATCTAAAGTTTTGATGTGTCATATCAGATGTCATGTATGAATGTGGTACGGGCTGTTTGATACTAATAAAAAAAATAAATTATAGAATTCGTTAGTAATCCGTGAGACGAATTTATTAAGTCTAATCAATCCGTCATTAGCACATGTGTTACTGCAGCACCACCTTGTCAAATCATGAACTAATTAGGCTTAAAAGATCTGTTACATAAATTAGTCGTAAACTGTATAATTAATTATTTTTTAATCTATATTTAATATTTCATATATATATATATATATATATATATATATATAGAGTAAAGCGTAGGGAGAAAATAAATAAGACCTCAAGAAAAAAAGAACAAGATGATGGGAAGTTTTGGAATCGCATCACACAGTTGTTGGGCGCTGAGTGGAGGATGACGCGTAAAAGTGCGGGCCGGGACGCTCGCTGGTTTTGGCGTGGACAGCGGGACATACGTGCGCCGCTGCTGCGCAGGCGGTGAGTCACGCACAACAAGGCAGCCGGTGGTTCGACACATGTTCGGTGTTTGTGATCACGGACCACGTCTCTCGCCGCATGATTGGGTGCGGGACTGACCGACTCTCCGGTGACTCAGGCATTTATTAGTTCCTCTCGAAAGTTTACATTCTATCTCGAATGGTTGACACACGTATAAACTATTAAATATAGACTAAAAAATAATTAATTATAGAGTTTACGATTAATTTGTGCGACGAATCTTTTAAGTCTAATTAGTCCATAATTTGATAATATGGTGCTACAGTAACATATATGCTAATGAAGGATTGATTAAGCTTAATAAATTCGTCTCGAGGATTACCGGCGGATTCTGTAATTTGTTTTTTTATTAATATCCGAATACCCCATACGACACCCTCGCATGACACCGTATGTGACACCTTGAAACTTTAGAACCTGGGGCTTGTTCGGCTGGTATTAAAGCCGGCTGAAGCTGTTTTGATATAAGAAAAAAATATTGTAGATTCTAGCTGATAAGCCAGTCGATAAGTTCAAAAGAACATACCCGTGATTTAAACAAGGTCTCAGCCATGAGCAGTGAGACGTACAGAAAAGGTAAAGAAAATTATGGAGTTCAACGCATCTGACGTGGGTGCAATGATTTAGGCCATTTTGGATCTTTTTGTTTAAGTATAAAAAGCTTGACACTGACGGAAAGATAGTACAGTAGTGTGTATAGTCCTGATAAACATTTGTAATCGCACATAGAACTATGGCTTTTAAGGTTTCGTTCGGCTTCTTGAAACTAGCGGAAAATATTATTCTAGTTGAATTGTTATGAGAAAAAAACACTGTTTTGATTGAAAAAAGAAGCCGAATAAGCCGGTTTTAAACTAAGCCGAACGGAGCCTAAGCGTTCATGATTTGACAATATGGCGCTACAGTAACACATGGATTGATTAAGTTTAATAAATTCGTCTCGTGGATTACCTACGGATTCTGTAATTTATTTTTTTATTAATATCTAAACATCACGTACGATATTCTCACGTGACACCCGATATGACACCTTACAACTTTAAACCTTTGATTTAAGCGAGGCCTCCGCCATGAGTACTGAGACGTACAGAAAAGATAAAGAAAATTGTGTAGTTCAACGCATCTGACGTGGGTGCAATGATTTAGGCCATTTTGGATCTTTTTGTTCAAGCATAAAAAGCTTGACACTGACGGAAAGATAGTACAGTAGTGTGTATAGTCCGGATAAACATTTGTAATCGCATCTAGAACTCTGGTTACGCTACTGGGACAATTGCGCAGTTGTTTCCTTGACATTTCAGCTCCTCTGTTACATTCTACTACTCTCTGTCATTTTCTCGCTTAGGAACTTCACGTACACCTATCCGTTCACTCGCAGATTTCCGACAGATCCAAGGCGCAACTTGTCAGTATATGGATTGGGGATGGGGATCGAAAACCAAAAGAACTGATTATTGCTCACTCAGATCTCTGGCGCGGAAGAAGACCTGCTGGCATCGTTTGCCAAGCTTCATCTGGCCAACAATTCCAAAGCACACAGAAAGTACCGTGCGGTACCGCAGTTGGTGCGAAAGCAATCACTCAAACACATGAAAGCGCACAAAAACGCAGTCAGGAACGAGATAAGTTTGCGATCAAAATTTCATGACTATCATAACATGCTGAAATGCCGTGTACATTTACAGATCGACGGTGCTCTCGCACACACCCTCAGGCCTCAACCTCTAGAGCACACAACCCAAAAGATCCCATCTCAGGGAAACAGAAACAAGGGGAGCACGCATGGTGTTGATTCAAGTTTGCAACCTGCAGGTCAGGTCGATCTGTCCTAATCGCCTTCTTCAGTCTTCAGATCAGATCCACCCCCCGCCTGCCTCTGTTCCGCGCACAAAACTCGTTGTGCGGCGCAGCGCCGCCCGGCCAGCCAGGAGCGCCTCCCCCAGCGGGATCTCTTGCAGCTGTAGCTGCTTGAACCAGCACGATCTTCTTCGTCGCAGACCAGGCCTAGCTGGGATTGCTTTTAACTAGCTGGCCACGTACACGTCCGCCTTGGCGGCCACAGAGGCCCCCCTGCTCCGCTGCGACTGCTGCTGCTTCCGCCGGCTGCTGCTGGCCTGCCGCGCGTAGGCCGCGTCATGGTGCATCTGCTCGTAGCGGCAGTCCTCGCTGCAGAACGGGGTGTCGCCCTTGTACATGAAGATGTCGCTGTTGCGGGTGAGCGGCTTGGAGCAGAGCGCGCAGGCGTCCAGCGCGTGCCGCCCGGGCTCGCCCAGCGGCTCCGCGTCGAAGAAGAAGGCGCAGGCCACCGACGTCGCCATGTCTCGTCTGGTTGTTGGTGTCTCTACGGACCAGCTTTGCCAAATGCTTTTGCTGCTTTGGAGATTGGGGAGGAGTGGGGAAAGAGAGTGCGTGGGAGTTCCGCTGCTCTGGTGAGCTTGGCTGGCGACGAAGTGGACGGGGGGGCGCACTTATTGTTGCGAGCTGAGGAACACGACAAGCGGCCCTGACGTGGAGCTTACAAGAAAGCCGAGAGAAAACCGTGGGTGGTTCTCGAACCAGGCGGCGACGGGAGCGAGACGGTCCAGCGCGCCTGCCTATATCACTGTGTGCCTGGTGCCTGCCTCCTTAAGGCTCCGTTCGGCTGGCTGGTTGCCAGCCAGCTGGCTGGTTTTATCTCTTACGAAATCACTATTCACGTCCTGCCAGAACAGTATTTTTCTCTCACAACAATCAGCCGGACACAGTATTTTTCAGTCCTGCCGAACAGTATGCGAGACCTATTTCGAGTCACAGTAGATACACAATTTAAATATGAGTATTATTTTTCCTATAGACTCATTTATAAAAATGGTTCTCGTTTGAGTTTTGTCATTGAAGAAGACTAAAATTAGATATTAAACTATTTACCTATAGCGTTGCCTAAATATGGAATAAGTCTTGTATTTTAGATGATATTATTGGAGATAGTCTAATAAACCATAGCTAACAGCGTGGTGCCTGCCCCTAGTTGGGCTCGCTTCCCTTTTTCTTTGGAGGGTCTACTAAGCAGTAAGGGTAATTGGGTTGTTTAACTGTCTGGTTAACCTCATAAGGGCACTCTCAATGCAGAAACTATCATAGTTTCTATAAACATTAATTGCATCATCATCTAAGTGTTTTACTAATGTGGCAAGGTAGTTATTGAAGAGAGAGAGCAAAAATCATAGAAACCGGGTCTAAGATAAAAACCATGCCTACACGAGAATCAAGACACGAAGGGACGTGATAGGCAGATAATGGAGAGAGAATACATATGACTAGATAAAAAATTGTTTTGTAGAACTATCGATTGTGACCATGATTTTTATATGTAGTGTCTAAAAAAATTAATAGGTATAGAAACTAAACGTAGTTTCTAACATTGGGACTGCCTTAACGGTGTCCCATCCCATGGTGGCCCCGTTCGCTCGGAGGAATCTGGATGGTTTTGGATGAATCTGGAGGAATTTATGAGAGAAAAACACTGTTTTAGATGAAAAAGAAGCAGATCAAGCTGAGTTTAAAGACACACGAACGGGGCCGATGCATGAACTGGTTGTGGGCCCCCTCAGGTAAAGCAGACAAGATTGGGTGTGTCGAGCATGGCATGGCCTTATCTTGACGTGGCAAACAGCTGGATAACTTAGGGGTGTTTGGATCCGGTGATTAAAATTTAGGAGGTGTTACGTGAGGATGTGCACATGAGGTGTTCGGATACCAATAAAAAAACAAATTACAGAATCCGTCAGTACTCCACAAGACGAATTTATTAAGCCTAATTAATCCGTCATTAGCATATATTTATTGTAGCACTACATTTTCAAATCATGGAATAATTAGGCTTAAAAGATTCGTCTCGCAAATTAGTCGCAAGCTGTGCACTTAGTTTTATAATTAGTCTATATTTAATACTCCATGTATGTGTCCAAACATCCGATGATATAACGACTAAAGTTTAGGAGGAGAAACCAAACATCTCTTAGTGCTGGAGGTGGAGCCGAGGGTAGTAGGGTACGAGGTCGAGGCGCTTCCATCACCGACCACCGGCAGTCCGATTTGATGTACTACTGTTCCACACCCGGAGAGGCACGGAGCGATGGCGGTCAGTGCATGGCACCTCGGGGGAGTGTTCTCCGCAATAGGCTTTGGGCCAGAAAGACAGTTGGGCAGCCGCCACTCGGCACACATTAGCGTATGGTCCAACATTAGACATCAATCTGCACTTCAGTCGGCCCGGCCCAAAGACGTTCTTTCACGTGGAATGCATATGAAGTCCAACAAAAAACCTCTAACTTAGAGGCACGGAGCGATGGCGGTCGGTGCATGGCACCTTGGAGTGTTCTCTGCAACAGGCTTTGGGCCAGAAAGACAGCTGGGCAGCCACCACTCGGTACACATTAGCGTCTAGTTCAACATTAGACATCAATCCGCACTTCAGTCGGCCCAGCCCAAAGACGTTCTTTCACGTGGAATGCATATGAAGTCAAAAAAAAACTCTAATTTATCTCCCTCAACTATCGCGATTGTCTGTCCGATTTTTTTTCCTTTATTTACAAAATCAGTTTTTTTAACCTGCCTCAACTTTTTGAAAATCATTCATTTTTGCACCCTCAACGGTTTTAATGGTGATTTTATTGATGTGGCGCCACATCACAGGGAATAAATTGGACTAAGTTGAAAGTTCAACGAGGTAAATTGGATTAGAATTTTTTTTATAGAATATATAAAAAAATATAAAAAAATCATAGGAAATTTGTTTTAGCTCAGAAAAGTATGAAACTAGATTTAGATTTTTTTTTCTAAAATCATGCCTTTTGTTATAGTGCTTAGCTTCAAATATCTTGTTAATGTAACTTGGTTCTATCTGTATTAATATCATCACCTGTGTGCTACCATCTAAATTTTCATGTCACCTTATGTTCCATAATTCATTGCATTACAATGTATTTTAGGAATTTTATAAAAAAAAATTATAGTCAGATTTATCTCCTTGAACTTTCAACTAAGTCTGATTTACCCTTGTGACATGGCACCATACCTGTAAAATCGCCATCAAAACCATCAGGATGCAAAAAGAGAACGATTTTTAAAAGTTGAGAAAGGACAAGAAACCTTTTTTTAGATCAGGGAGGAAAAACGAAAGTTGAGTGATGTAAACTGAACTTCTTCGAAGTAAAAAATAACCTAGTTAAGGTACACCTTGTTACTGAGGCCAGTCATGAAAGTGGTTCCACACTCTCTCATGTGAAAAGTGAAACACAACGTCCCATAAATGAGGCTAGGTACTTTCAAGCCGAGAACCGTGAACCGAACTAAAATTCCGGGTTTTCAGTTTCCGAGGGTGTTTGGCAGGGCTCCTATTGAGAGGCTTTTCTGCAGGAGTCGGAACTGTTTTGAAGAAGCCACGATTTAAGAGGCTTCCTAAGTGAAACGTTTGTTTTATTCCTGGTACAAACCGACTCCAAACCAGCTTTTAGAGCCGGTGGAGAAGCCGGCCAGTTTCGGCTTCGGTTGCATGTTCCAATTGCTTCCATGTTCGGCTTCCGCGTCGGGTTTCTCGCATGGAGAACCGCGCACCCGATCGAAAAACGAAAAATCAAGTCTACGGCGACGGTTGCGGCCTGCGCGTGACCTACCTAATTCTTGTACTGTACTACTTGCGTAGCACAAGCCACCAGGCCTGGCCCAAGGCCCAGCAGGTAGGCGATTCTGAATCTCGTAGAATTTCGGTGAAAATTCCAAAACTGAAAACCTTATTACCAAGGCCCCACCTTATTACCCAAGGCCCAGTCATGAAGGTGGTCCCGCACTCTCTCATGTGAAAAGCGAAAAACACAACGTCCCGTACACACGCTTCTGTAGTTCTCTGTCTTTTCTGCTACTCCTAGCTTTCTTACATCACAACTAGAACATCAGGCGCCCGTTCTCCTCCACAACTTGAATTTTAGCAGGTCCATTGGGGAATTGCTTCATTCATCAACAGCAAAAAAAAAAAAAAAAATCATAATGGCTAATTTCCTAAAAAAGCATAAACGGTTTATAATCTTGAGTTGTCAGGTAAAACACTACAAAGGCCATAGATAAGTAAGTAAAACATATGAGATCACAAAGCTACATTTAGGGAGTGAGACAAGACCAAAAGAACTAAAGAATTTACTCGTTGACAACAGTTTTACAAAAAAAAGAAGACCAAAGATAAAACCTATTATCATTATGCATATAATGGATTAATGGTACATCTACATAGATAATCCTGTAGCCTCATGTAGCAACGGCCATTGTGATCATGAAAAATCAAATCACGAGTATCATCATCAGAACAAAGTAGTCAAAGCCCTATCAGTTACCTGCAATTTGGCACACACAGCACATCAGAGCATGGTACGACATAGAAAATAGATGCAAGCCAAAAAAAGAAAAGGAAAAAACAGAAATATGGTTTACAATAATCTGCAAAGAACCATTGAGGCAGTAGCCATTTACCAAGGAAATGTTAAATGATATTTCTTAATGCACGACATAATATTCAATAAATAAATTACTGGTCCGTAAGACATTCTATTTGCCCTCCTTTTCCCAAATCAATTTTCAACTCTAACATCCTGTGTCTTTCTTCCAAGAGTAACCCACATGTCCAAAGGAAAAAAAAACAGAACAACAGTAGCAAAGGTATTACACAAATAATAGCTGCAGTCTACACATGTAGAAGAACATGATGGTTGAATCTCAAGGCTCATAATAAAGTCCGCTCTCAGATTAGGAAAAAAATATCCAAAATTGGATTAAAATGGTGACCGTGGGTGTTGTTTCATTCGATAGACATCAATTTTCAAGAAACCAAAAGTTACTTGCAATGGGATCATTTAAAAAATTCCATCTATCAGGCGCCCGAAGGGTGCCCTGCCATGACTACTCTACCACAGCCTGGAATAGTTGAATTTCAGCAGGCTCAAGTTATTTCATCTACAGTGCCAAGCAGATAAGCCCTACGTAACCATCATCACTTGAAAGCAAGACGAAATCTACATTCATTGTATCTCCTGAAAATCGGATATAGCACTACAGCTATCAATCTATTTAATCATTGTCTCAATCTCTAGGGTAGGTAATACCGATAAAGGACAAATTTCGTCAAGTTATGCTACTCTGCTCATTTTATACAAAGTAATAACATTCTAGAGCCATTTACATCATTTGGTGAAAAATAATCCTAGATAAATTTGGCCCAAATAAAAGGTCGGCCAAACAAGTCAAAGTTTTTCCTCAACTTCTCCTAAATTTTTGTCATTTGCATAATATTCCAATAACTACACCCCGCACCCTAAACGGAATGTAAAAATGAAGTGCCTGAAACAAAAGTACCAGTGTCAGGTCTACATAAATAATGCATTTGACAAAAAATTATACCACGTTAAATACAATATTTTGCAGCGGTCTGATGAGTTGGACCGTGGGTTAATTTACAAAAATGTGGAGGGTTTTCTTGCAAAATGTACACAGCCACGTTTCGGCACGCGAAGGAGCCAGCAATGCTCCGAATGCTCTGGTGCTTACAGAACCGAGTGGGTTTTAACATCTTCCGATGCCGCCATCCTGCAAAATCTGGCCGTCGATTCCCCGAGCAAAGGCCCGCGATTAATGCCTCCGCTTCAGTCGCTGCTTTGCCTCTATGGCAGAGAGTCCGCGTCCACTCACCTCAGCTAGGGTTTCGGACTCGAGGCCATTCCTCAATCAGCTCCTTCCCCAAGTCGATCCCCAGACGGGCATCCCCCGAGCCCCGACGCTCCAGGCGGCCAGCCCCACCTCCCACCTCCCACCTCCCAGCGCCCCTCGCCGTCAGCCGCCCCCGCCTCCGTCGCCCCCACCGCTGCTTCATCACCTAGTCCTGCCGCCGCCGCCACCCGTCGCCCACAGCGCCGCTCCCGACAGCCACCGTCCCAGCGGCGCGCCCCTCCGCCTTCCGCTGCTCCAGATCCGAGGCAGGTCACCGCTGGGGACGCAGCACGAGCGCCAGAGCTGTTCGCTGGAGCTAACGGGTATGCCCATGCTTACATTTTTTTTTCTTTCCGAAATTCGAATCCGAAAGGATGTGCAGTTTGCTTAAGCTGTTAAGCATAGGGGGAAATGGGAAAAGGATCACATTTCTGTGCAGCTCCTGTGAATTTACATCCATTCGTGCATGTTCGTTGCTGCAAATGTCTTGTGAAGCAAGGTCGATAAGAGCAAACTAATTGGTCTCCGTATTTGCATCCAATTCTCTTTATCGTTAAGCCCAGTGTGCAATTTGTTGTGTGTTACTCCTTATTACTAAGCATTTAAGCTACTTTTCTCTCTCTGGGACTCGTCTACCTTTAATGGACTCTAGCGCAGATCGTGTAGAGTAAGTGGATGGAGGGCACTTTGAGGCATTATCAAGCTAAGAACAATCATGATCGGAAATATTTGCAACATTTCTGTCTTGTGCACGCCCGATTACACTCAAACAGCAACTGACCAACCCCCAATACTCGTACATGAGTGATGCATTAACTACATCAAAATTGTGTTTTCTTTTTGGACAGAAGGCTTCTGCCCAGCTTTATGCGAAGCAAAATAGTCTGCTGAGATTACCTGCTCTTACATAGTACATGCTTGACTTGCCAACGAAGAAGAAGAATCCGTGCCTAGGATCAGCGTCCACAAATTACATGGCAAATTTCAACACTTGCTGCTTTAGCCTAAAACAAGTCACAGCCCACTGTAAAAACCTCTGGACCCATCAGAGAACCAAACAAACATAATGACAATTTTTACCCAACAAACCAGACAGCTGAAACCTATTTTCTCCTCCTCCTACTAGTTAAAAAGCCTCCATCGCTTTTAACCAGGAAAGTACTGCTAGAAAGAGAATCCCAACATGTAGGCTGTTGTCCAGTGAATGATGAGTGTGCTCTATAATTAAGGCGACATCATTTGTTTAGTGTTACTTACCATTGCCCATCTGTAAACCTTTTTGAAGCATTTGGGTACCTTGAATAACATACAAGTCCTAAATGTGATTACGGACTCTGGTGTTTAGACTTTAGACATGTACATGCACTGATTCTTTAATATTGCATAACCAGTCATTTACCCAGCTACTATTTGATTTTGCAACCAGTAACACTGTATGGCACACTTCTTCGCTTCAGGATTTTGAGAAGAGGAATATAATCATGGATATCATGCAGACTAGTGACTCTTCGCATCATGGAATTGTAGAAAATAGCCCGTACAGAATTCCATATGACAGACATGCAGAAGGTGGTCAACTTGGTGCTTCATGGTATTTTAGTAGAAAAGAAATAGAGGAGAATTCCCTATCGAGGAGAGATGGCATTGATCTGAAGAAAGAGTCTTATCTTCGCAAGTCATATTGCACATTTCTGCAGGATTTGGGGATGAGGCTTAAAGTGTAAGTATATATTATACCACAAGTTCTTTGTCAATTATTTTTACTTGTATTTCCTGAAAATATAATATCCATTCGCCTGTAATATCTATAGTTGTTATTTTCAAATTTATTTAGATAACTTTCTAATTTTCTGGAGCTTAGTTTTCCTAGGGCGAATACCATTTATCCCCTAAACTTTGGGGGTGGAAGTTGAGATTTCACCCTAACATAAGGCAGATATCTTTTTTACCTTAGACTTTACACCATACAAACAACACCCTAACTTTGAAAAGTGTTTCTTGCCTATGAGAAAGCAATGCATGGGTTGTTTAACATGTAAGAGTGAATGCCACTTCATCTTGTTTAAATGTTTTATTGATAAGGAAAAAATATTAGGTCCCATGTTTTATATGAAGGAAGTCTTTATCTCCATGCAGCCACAGACTGGTGTTTTCACTTGTGGGCTGTGGTAATGGGTTGTTGTCTGGTTCAGCAAAATCACACTCCAGAAACAATTCACCGTGTCATATTATGTGTCAAAATCGCTAACTCGAGCTTGCCACGTAGCTAAAAGCACCCTCCAATACCTGCTAGGTGTTATTTGAATGGTATAATTTAGGGTGAAAAGTGTTCCAAGTTCCAACTGTTTTTCCCCTGTTAACTGTATATAAATGATTTATGACTGATGCCATATTCACATCTGTTAACCTGTAACATATAAAGTATAAATGACAGCATCTCCTTATGGTCAACAGCATCTGAATTATAAATGTGAGTGCTGGTATTTGACAGCTTTTGTATTCTAGAATAGCTTGAGTCCTAGGCAACACCCTTTGGTAAGACTTGACGACATTAATAATTGCTAAAAAACATACACCATAAGCAACCTTTGTTTGGATCTTCGGGATGGTAACATGTTATTCCGAATATTATGAAATCTTTTTATTGAGATAGATGGCCAAGCATACTAGTAGAACTATTTAGAGTCAGTTGCCTAGCGCACCTTGCCGCTAGGGACCACCTCAATGGATCTTTTATTATGGCACTATGTCTATTTAATACTTTGTGCTTCTGTATATTGAATTGACTTCTCCAGTTTCTCCTGGTATTTTAGTAGAACTATTGAGTACTTATCTTTAATTCTTTATTATAGTTTATACAAACATGTGTTATCTGCCCATTTTAGACAGTTTAAGGTCTTATTATTCAGTTGTTCAAGTTGATTTCTATGTGTCCATTGATTTTTTTGATAGTTCTCTATATGCATGCTCAGTTTTCTGTGTCTGCAATGTAGATCATTTGGTACCAAATAGATCTCATTTGTTGATTGTTATTGCACACACCTGTTAATTCAATTTTATATCTGATAGTTGACATATAACTGTCCGCAACAGTGCTCCTTTTGTAATAAACTAAGACCTGATGATTTCATGAGCACAAGTGTCAAATGGGTAAACAGCTTCGTTAGTAATCAATGCAATTGCAATCAAGGGATGGTGAATTTTCTACTTTAATACTGGTTATATTGTGGTTGCTAGTTCTTGCCTAGCATGTCATGAGCAGTTGATAACATCCTTGTTTTTAGTTAGGTGGAACAGATAATGCACAACACTGTTTAGCACTGTATTTCAGTTGCCTGACTGCCTGAAAATAACTGTATTTTGATTGTCTACTAGCTGGTAAACATGCCTGCTTGTTTGAGTTGAAACCTTTTATATATGTAATTTTTTTCTTCTAATGCCGACTGACTCTGTAATGTAGGCCTCAAGTGACAATTGCTACTGCTATAGTGTTCTGTCATCGGTTTTTTCTTCGTCAATCTCATGCAAAAAATGACAGACGGGTAAGTTTTCTAGATGTTTTTTTTAACCTTTTGGCCTCTGTGTTTATAACATGATTGTAAAGAGTAATTTTCTTTATACACATAAATCACCTGGACACTTTGGTCTACATTGTAGTCAGCACAATCTCAGTATGTAGTAACTGGTAAATCTCCGGCGCTCACAGTTCCGGTACCACCTACTTGTGGAAGACAAAAATATTTGTTTTCACATATAAAACACATGTTTTATTAGATGTGTTACAACAACAACAAAGCCTTTAAGTCCCAAACAAGTTGGGGTAGGCTAGAGTTGAAACCCAGCAGAAGCAATCAAGGTTCAGGCACGTGAATAACTGTTTTCCAAGCACTCCTATCTAAGGCTAAATCTTTAGGTATATTCCATCCTTTTAAGTCTCCTTTTATTGCCTCTACCCAAGTCAACTTCGGTCTTTCTCTGCCTCTCTTCACGTTACTATCCTGGTTTAGGATTCCACTACGCACCGGTGCCTCTGGAGGTCTCCGTTGGACATGTCCAAACCATCTCAACCGGTGTTGAACAAGCTTTTCTTCAATTGGTGCTACCCCTAATCTATCATGTATATCATTGTTCCGAACTCGATCCCTTCTTGTATGACCGCAAATCCAACGCAACATACGCATTTCCGCGACACTTATCTGTTGAACATGTCGTCTTTTCGTAGGCCAACATTCTGCACCATACAACATAGCAGATCTAATCGCCGTCCTATAAAACTTGCCTTTTAGTTTCTGTGGTACCCTTTTGTCACATAGGACACCAGATGTTTGGCGCCACTTCATCCACCCTGCTTTGATTCTATGACTAACATCTTCATCAATATCCCCGTCTCTCTGTAGCATTGATCCTAAATATCGAAAGGTATCCTTCCTAGGCACTACTTGACCTTCCAAACTAATATCTTCCTCCTCCCGAGTAGTAGTGCCGAAGTCACATCTCATATACTCAGTTTTAGTTCTACTGAGTCTAAAACCTTTGGACTCCAAAGTCTCCCGCCATAACTCCAATTTCTGATTCACTCCTGTCCGACTTTCATCAAGTAGCACTACATCGTCCGCGAAAAGCATACACCAAGGGATGTCCCCTTGTATATCCCTTGTGACCTCATCCATCACTAAGGCAAACAGATAAGGGCTCAAAGTTGACCCTTGATGTAGTCCTATCCTAATCGGGAAGTCATCCGTGTCTTCATCACTTGTTCGAACACTAGTCACAACATTGTTGTACATGTCCTTAATGAGCCCGACGTACTTCGTTGGGACTTTATGTTTGTCCAAAGCCCACCACATAACATTCCTTGGTATTTTATCATAAGCCTTCTCCAAGTCAATAAAAACCATGTGTAGGTCCTTCTTCTTCTCCCTATACCGCTCCATAACTTGTCTTATTAAGAAAATGACTTCCATGGTTGACCTTCCGGGCATGAAACCAATTCTCCCTATACCGCTCCATAACTTGTCTTATTAAGAAAATAGCTTCCATGGTTGACCTTCCGGGCATGAAACCAAATTGGTTCATAGAGACCCGCGTTATTGCTCTCAAGCGATGCTCGATAACTCTCTCCCATAGCTTCATAGTATGGCTTATCAACTTAATTCCTCGGTAATTAGTACAACTTTGAATATCCCCTTTATTCTTGTAGATCGGTACCAATATACTTCTCCACTCGTCAGGCATCTTGTTCGATCGAAATTTTATTAGATGTGTTAAAAAAAAGAAAATCCTCATTATTAAAAATTTAAGTTTGTTATCAATACGTGCATTTCTTTTTAGCATACTGGCGCCGTTTGCTTATTTCTCCTGGATAGTTATTCATCATCTGCTAATGAAAGTTTTAATATATAAGTTCATTATAACATGCAGACAATTGCAACAGTATGTATGTTCTTGGCGGGAAAAGTTGAAGAAACACCCAGACCTCTGAAGGATGTCATACTCCTTTCATATGAGATCATCCACAAAAAGGATCCTGCTGCAGTTCAACGAATAAAACAGAAGGTGATTTGATTTAGAGCATTTAATATCTTGATGTTCCTGTTCTAGGTAATCTGAACTTTGTAACCTATGATGTTATTATCCTTTTCTTTCCTTTCCATTTCTCCTATGATAGTACTTTTTTAAAGGCAAGGCCAGGACTGCTCTTTTTATGCAATTTTACGTCCTGATTACTGTGGCACACAACAATAACTGAGGCTGTTTGTTTTGTTTCTTCAGGAAGTATATGAACAACAGAAGGAACTTATTTTACTTGGGGAACGTGTTGTGCTTGTAACACTTGGTTTTGATTTGAATGTGAACCATCCTTACAAGCCCTTGGTTGAAGCAATAAAAAAATTCAAGGTTGCTCAAAATGCACTTGCTCAAGTTGCCTGGAATTTTGTCAATGATGGGTATGCTAAAATTACTCTTCCTCATTACAAATAGTAATCCACAAACATGCCTATTTACTACGCCTTAAAAGGGGTGTACAGGCTCCGCACTTCACTTTGCCTGCAATTTAAACCGCACCATATTGCGGCTGGCGCAATCTTCCTGGCTGCGAAGTTTCTCAAAGTCAAGCTTCCATCAGATGGCGACAAGGTCTGGTGGCAAGAGTTTGATGTAACTCCGCGGCAGTTGGAAGGTTGGTCTCTAGATGCAAAGTCACTAGTGCGCACCTTAACTGCACTAATGTAAAACTTAATTTGCGTAAGTGCTAGTTTCCTACTTATTAGCTATCTAGTAATCCTATGAAAATTGGACAGCGAAAGATAATTGGCGTGTCCAAAAATGATCGTGGAACTAAGATAGGTTGAAGGCACACATAATTCCATGACCTATGGCTCTATACTCAAGGCAATCCCATTTGACTTTAGATGCATTCTGGGGACATGCCAAGGACATGTAGTCAGGAATAATTGGTTGGTGATGTCATTTTAGTGCATTTTTTTAGTTAGATCTTGCCAATCTTGCATTTTGCTATATATCTTTTTGCCACCATGATGCTTCTTTTGGTCCTTTTCTTCACTTTGGATGCTATATTTTTGTTTTGAAAGATCATTTTTATGAATTATTCCATCAAAGATACATGCTTATGCTTTGTGTTTTTGGTTACTCCTTTCAGAGGTTAGCAACCAGATGTTGGAACTATATGAGCAAAACCATGTTCAACCAACACCACCACAAGGTAATGATACTGAAGGCAGTTCTGCAAGTGTTGCGAATCAACGTGCTTCTGGTAAAGTTCCAGGAGTAGCTGATGAACCTCCTGCCCATGAACATAATCAAGCACCCAGACAATCGAGCCAGCAGAACATGTCAGGCCACCATGGCTATGACCACCCTCATCCGGAGAAGCAAAACTATAGGATACCTCCAAATGAAGCAAGGGATGGCACTGCTAATAGCAACGAAGGTCCCAATGTGTCATCCTCGATGATGGATGCAATGAAGAAGATAAACAAGGATAAGGTGAAAGCGGCCCTGGAGAAGCGGAGGAAATCGAAAGGTGACCTTTCAAGAAAGGCTGATGTGATGGATGATGATGACCTCATTGAGAGGGAGCTGGAACATGGCGTGGAGTTGGCTGTCGAGGATGAGAAGATCAAGCAGGAGAGAAGGCAGAGCTGGCCTCATCCTGCACACCGTGTAGACCACCAGAGCACCAACCGTGAGAATACCGAAGAGGGTGAGCTGTTCATGGACAGTCAAGAATACCATTCTCCGGAGCATGACAATCGGAAGAGAAAGGATGCGCATGAGCACCGGAACTATGATCGTGACGAAAGGGACCTTAAAAGGCTAAGGTCTTGAGAGTTACACCTTTGTGGGAGTCTCATGTTGTTTGGACTATAACATGATGTGGAACCTATCTTTCTGTCACAGGTGTACTAGATGCTTATTTGGTGTGCTGGGGGATTTGAACTGTGACATATATAAGTTAAGATGGTTTCCCCACGAATCATGTATGTGTTAAGCCATGTTGGCAATTGAGATGACGCTGTGACTTGAGTATTCCACAGGTTTATGCTGGAAACAATATTAAGGAAGCTGCATCCAACGGCTATCTGAAGTGTGTATGTATTTGATTCCAAGGTTACCTGAACCCTAGTGGTAGCATGCCATTTTATTATTATTCGTCTATCTTGGACTTGGAACGCTGGTACTGGGGATGAGATCGATCGTTCATAGATTATTGTTGATTTTGATACCATGCAATGTGCATGTTCTCTCCTTCCTAAATTATGGGTTGTTTTGGATAGTTTTTATTATCTTTATACACTAGATATAGGTAAAGAAACACATATCTAGTCTAGAAAAGTAAAAAAGAGTAGCATGGAAGAGAGAATTCTTACTGGTGCTGCTCGTTTGCTCGTTCTATGGGCATACAGTATACCACCTATTTGTCGCTGCTTGGAACAGGATATTTTTTACACATTTTTTCTTTAAACATGGTACATTTGCAAGCTTATTACTATGAATGCACGCATACATGGACACCCTATCATAAGAGCTGGGCTGATCTTGAGATTTGGGTGGCTATGAATGTACGCACACATCGGCGCCCTATAATAAGAGGAGGGCCGACCTTGAGATTTAGGTGGCACAATGCAAAGTCTCAACATTATCTATTTCTGACCAGTACTCCTTCGGTCCAAAAACAGGCATCGTTTTAGCCTCTGATGCAATGACCAAGGAGCACCATAGCCACACCAATTTGCAATTAATCACTCCGCTACTCTTAGGCCAGTTTCAATAGAAGTTTCATTAGAATTTGATTTGTATTTAATAAGGTGTCACGTAAACGCTTTTGATGATGTGACAACGTATTTAATTAGAAAGAGAAAAAGTGAGTTTCATGGGGATAAAACTCTTTTGTCATGATTATCAATTTTCCATGAGTCATGAAAATAAATGTCAAAGAAACCAAAGAATAAAACTCTCCATTGAGAGCGAATGTTTTATTCATATTTTATTTTAATTTATAGTCTTAAAAACAACGTCACGAAACTTAGCACTGAGACTGGCCTTAATGAATTTAATGCTGATGCCCTCGCAGGTTCGCACTCTGCTGCAATGAATTCGATGAGAATATGAAATGATGAGGAATTGAGTAGCGGCGTAGATAAAAGGACTGCAGCACTCCTTAGGAAAATCAATGTCATAATAAACTTCTCGACTTTCCTCTGCAGTCGTTCATCTGAACCTTCCATTTGAGTCTCACAGCCCGATCAAGTACAGCAGCCCGGCCATCTCAACCCAAGAGGAGGCAACGCGAGGTCTCTTGGGCAGTTGGGCGCTCGGTCATTCGTAGTCGCCGTTGTCTTTGTTCTCCCCGTCAGGCCGCCACAGCTCGCCGGCGCTCTCCTCACCGCCACCGAGCACCACCAGGTACGCCCTCCGCTTGATCTTCCCCTCCTGCCGTGCGAAGCCGTGCGAGCAAACTTTAACGTAGTTCGTAAGTACGCCTTCCCCTTCCTGCTGTGCGAAACCGTGCGTCCAAACCCTAACATAATATTCGTATTCGGATCTGAATCTAATTACAAGTGTATATGCATGTATTATGCCTACTAACTTCGATTGTTTTGCAAAAATTATCCATGTCCTTCACTGGGTCCGCCCCTGCTTGACAGAGCAAACAGAGCAAGGAGATAGATTAAGAATGGCTGTGCGGAGCAGTTCTATGGCCGCCGAGGATGACTACGAGGTACGTTCCAGTTCTTTCCTCTCTTTCTTACAGTTGCTCTGTTTCCCCGCTTACTATTGCGATTAAATTGTACTAGTTTAGACATGTGCAGAGTTACGGCCTTATTGAGCAACCGGAAATTGCTAGATGGTGGATGAACGAGTGACATATTTAACTACTATAGGGCAAGATATTTAGGTAGTAAAGTAGAATTGGAGTATCTTTTGTTGTTGGATGAGTTCACCTTTAGTTTTTACTTGTACTTGGGTAGATTTCTCGATTGATGACTTCATTTATACAGATTCCAGGGATACAATTGTTCTGAGAAAGTTTAGTATCCTTGTGCTGTTTTTGGGTGTGATTAGGTTGAATGGAAACAAAAAAAAAAATCAATTGTCAACATATTTTTGGGTGATAGTGCAAGCTTTAATGCCTAGGGTACTAGAGCTGGATATGTAGAATTGTATTTCGCAAAAAATAAGAATTATATAGCAGTATAAATACATACTCCCTCGATTCCAAATTGTAAGTCGTTCGGACTTTTAGAGATACATAGCTGCTTTTACTAGGTATCTAGGTACATAGCAGACGCTATGTATCTCAAAAAGCCAGAACGACTTACAATTTGCATTGGAGGGAGTATTTGTTTTGAGTTACATTGGACCATGACTAGATCATGATGTTGAATCATGTGGCAGCAGAATAATGGTGTTTTCCAGAGGATGCAAATACCATCCACAGTAACATAACATTTTTTTGTCACATCCATATAGGTCTAAGTTTACTCTGAATTGAGATTGTATGTGCTCTTATAGTGTTGATGTTATGCAGACTGAACAAAAGAAGCAAGCTGCTGCAGATGTTCTTTTTCACTATTCACAATTTGTTATGGTCTGCATTGGTGAGGATGTTCGCCCTACTGATCTCAGGTTGCATCTTATGAAGGCATATTTATATTTGTTATAATCAAGGATTCAAGGTTGACCTTTGTGGTTCCTCTATCTTGTGAATTTATCATATGCTTTTCTTTTGCTGAGAATTTTTTTTTCTCGAACACGCAGGAGAACTGCGTATCATTGCATTGAAAAAAAAAGGGACCCTTACAAAACACCACACACACCCAAAAGGAAACTACAAATCACCTTCCTTTGCGCCAGTAAAAGAAAAGGATATGACTGCAACCTAAAAACACACACACACCTTACTGAGGCGACTGGGTGAAAAGGTAAAAATACCTTTAGCCCCAGCCAAAACGCACAACTGTAGCTCCTCACTAGAAAACAATAAGGCTCTAGCCAAACAAGGAGGTACACCATCAAAAACACATCTATTGTGGTGATTCCAAATGGTCCAAGCCAAGCCCCAAGAATCACAAGGGAGTTGAGGCCTTTATGCAGTTGTCCTCCAAGGCTCCAACAGGAAGAATAATCTTCTCCCACCAATCATCAAATAACTCTTCTCCAATCCGAGGGGCAAGGATCTGTAGGCCTACTCTGTGGAATAATCTGTACCAAAAATCTCCAGCAAAGACACAAGAAAGGAGAAGATGGTTTATGGCTTCCTCATCTTGATCACAATGAGGACACCTCTCTGGATGTGGGAGCCCTCGCCTTGCCAGTTGATCGGCCGTCCAACACCTGTCATGAGCTACCAGCCACATGAAGAAAACAATTGTTCCCCTTGTAGATCAATGCTTTGTTCTTGTTAGTTTCCTTCTTATTTATCGTTTGCATGACTATTTGCTGGTCCCGATGTACTTTATGTGTCTAGATACTAAAATTGAGAGGTGCCTCTACATATTTAGTGAGAAAGGGTAAGCGATAACAATGGTTGCTCGGCTAATCCAAGCAAAGGTTAAAAGTATCCCCAAAATCAGTCATCTACGTTTTATAAAACGTTCTGCTTTATCTTCTTGTCATGTGTGCACCTCCTCTCTGTATTTTTTGGTTGTTCATAGACAGGTCTCATAATTTGTACAAAAAGCTGTACTACAATCAATTGAACATATGAAAAGTTTTTTAGTATTCCCATTGTTCCCACCATCTCCATCCTAAGCAATGGCAACTGTTGAATATAACCATTGTTTTAACATACTTGTTGCAACCATAAAATCAACTGGCTATTCTAAGTTGAGAGGTCAAACTATAAATACAGATAACATCCACTTAATCTTGTTTGGTGAGCTATAAAGAGGGGTTTGAGGAGTTGGATTTATTTTGAACCTACATGACAAGCTTGGCGAGCCTTAATTTATTTTGTTTTTCTATCGTACAGATTCTTGCCTGATTCAGTTTTTTTCTATGGAACATTTTGCTACTTTGAGTTGTTGGGATCATATCAGTTGCTTTTATGTTGTTTCACTATCAGCAAATGATTTACCTCTTGTCAGATCCCTTCCATTCTTGTCAGTTGGTTTTGTTGCTTGTTTGGGGACCTGAGGCAGTTAGCTGATTTGTCTGTTGACCTAACTTTTCCAAACCCAAGTTATGATTTATACTTTGGGTTAATAATTGTTAGCAGTAAGACAGTAACTCAACATGTACGGATTGAGTCTTAAAAAGGAATAAGAAAAGGAACTATTTGCTAGAAAAACTCTGAGATGATGACCTTGTTCATGCTTAGGGCTGGATATCGAGCCAGCTCGGCTCGGCTCGGTCCAGTTCGAGCTGGCTCGTTAGGCTAGCGAGCCAGCTCGGCTCGGCTCGCTAATATTACGAGCTAGAGGGGCAGCTCGGCTCAGCTCGTTACCGAGCTCGAGCTGGCTCATTTAGCTCGCGAGCTACTAAAAAAAAATAGGACACACATGTTTATAATGTTTATGCTACATTAATTCCAGAAGGTGACATCCACCGTTACGCAACCATACATGATTAATACATATCATGTTCATCAAAAGTATCAACCATGCAACATAGCTGGTCCATCGATGATCATGCAGTTCCAGCATATTAACTAGTTTCTTGCCACCACAAACTTAGGAAAGTCCACGGATTCAATGTCAGCATCGTCATCTTCTCCCTGGAAAACAATCCATAAAATCAACATTTAAGTACCACAAAAAGGGCGTACCCAGTGCAGAGAGCTCCCGCTCTGTGCGGGGTCTGGGAAAGGATGTCAGTGGCAAGCCTTACCCTCGCCTGTGCAATGCGAGGAGACCGCGACTCGAACCCGGGACCTTCCGGTCACAGACGGTAAGACTACCGCTTGCACCAAGTACCACAACAATTATAAAATCAAAATCCATATGAAACAGCTGAAAATAAGAATTACATACCAATAGAATAGGTGTACACTTCTAGGTCGGCATCATCATCTTCTGGATTCATGGTCGTGGGCTGATAGGCCTCAGCTCGTGAGCAGCTCGCGAGCTGGCTTGAGCTGGCTCGTTAAAATAGCGAGCTAGACTTCCAGCTCAACTCATGAAAAAGTTAAAACGAGCCGAGCTGATCCGGCCACGAGTTGAGCGAGTTGGCGAGCCGCGGGTATTTTGTCCAGCCCTATTCAAGTTCAGTGCAAGAGGTGAGGTGCATGTCATTAGGGTCAGCACATCAGTGCCGAACATGCTTGTGGCACACTGTCTAGTAATTTAAGCTTCCAGTGCATTTAAACATAACTGGGACGAGTCAGAAATTAAAACTGTCTGGTACTATTGTCAAATTTGTGTGCCTTCTTTTTAGAAAAAGAATACAGAAGTTCCTCAGCTTCTGGTGCATAAGGTGAGGTGCATGTCACTAGTCAGCGCATCAGTGACCAACTCATTGTGTAAACTGCATGATTGGTTTGGGGGTTCCAAGTTGCATGGGTTTTAGTTGGCGTAATGACTATATAAATTGATATGCAATTTGTTTGGGTAAACAATAAGATCCAGACTATGGGTTGCTTCTCTTTCTCTCTTCCTTTCCTATTCTATAATGCAGTTTTGTAATTTTGTTCTTGATACTTTCTGTGATCCATAAGGCTCATATAATGATAACGTACATGATACATCATTTGCTTTCTCTTTTCCGTAGGAAGTTTCAGGAATGCCCACTTCTCTGAAGGAGCCTCAAGAGGCTGCTTCCTCACCGGCTTCCAGTGGCGAACTGTCTTCCTCCAGAACGATGAAAGGCGACAAGAATGAAATCTCCTAAGCTTCATAGATCATTATCCAACTCAGGTCTTCTGCTGTCCCTTATGCGCTGAGAAGATTGTATCGTTCGGAACTTCAGATGATGAGGGCATGAGGCCTACTTGCATTATAGGAATGTAAATATGTTAGGAACACTATTCATAGCTGTCTGCTGTTCTGCTGCTTTAGCTTCTTTCGTGACAGCCTGCTTCATGTTTGAATCCATTTTTATTCAGGGGGCAGTAACGTAAATGTTGTATTTTTCTTTAAAAAAATGCAAATGCCGTATATAAAGATGGCAGGTGAATATTGTGTTTTGAATAGTCACGTTTGCTTAGGGCTAGGCCTAATTGTTAGCTGTGCTAAAAGTTAGATGGAACTGATTGGATCTTTAGGTAATACTTAGTAGTTGTGTAGATACATAGCAACTGACCATAATACCCTTGTCTTTATCCTCATACTGGACTAGAGGCAACGGTACCCGAAACCTTTACCCTACTAGGGCATGTGCATGAGTAAGTTCCTCTATTTGTGAGTTTTTTAATGATTAAAGCTAGATCCTGCGGATTTGTGGGCATGGGTCTATGAGCGTGTACTCCTGTAAACATTAGACTCAGTAAACAGTAGACTCATGGGTTTGCTAAAAAAAAAGAGTAAACTCATGGGTTCTTTAAACCTGTCGATCATAGCATTTTACTCGGCGTAAACCTATACACAAACATCAAATATTATTTTTATATTTCTATAGAAAGACACTTACAAAAAAGTACAGAAACGCAAAGAAATAAGGAAATAGAAAAGAACTGTTGAGACGTACTCCCATTAAAAAAAGGCTTGTATTTTTGGGTGATTTTTTTAAATAATATTTTTTAATAATGAATTGCAAATCTAAAAGATGTTATACCAAATTTTGACATATAGCCTACCGTCGGCCTCTCAAAAGCATCGAGGTGTAGGTGGCACCCGACACCCGCCACACAGCCTGTCGCCGTAACCTGTCGGCCGCTCAGTAGCCTATAGGTGTACGTGGCACCCGACACCCGCCAAACAGCCTGTCATCGTAATCTGTCGGCACCTGGAGTGCCGACAGGTACAGTCGGCCCATGGGAGCCCGACAGGTCAGTCCGCATTTGTTGGGAAGTCGGCAACCCATATACCACGCGCAGGTCGCTTCTGGGCACTCGATGCTGTGCGCGCGCAGATAGCTTCTGGGCACTCGATGCTCTGCGTGTTGCCCCGTGGGTTGGATAATACACACGACGATATTCAGAATAGCTAACGCTTGCTCGTTTAATTTCAGATGCACTTGATTGGCTTGATGATCCCGTTCTTTGTTAGTCAATCACTGGCTTTGTTTATACATGCTACGCATGCCATAATATATTCTGTCATATATGGTGCGACCCAAACTATAAATACAGATAACATCCACTTAATCTTGTTTGGTGAGCTATAAAGAGGGGTTTGAGGAGTTGGATTTATTTTGAACCTACATGACAAGCTTGGCGAGCCTTAATTTATTTTGTTTTTCTATCGTACAGATTCTTGCCTGATTCAGTTTTTTTCTATGGAACATTTTGCTACTTACTTTGAGTTGTTGGGATCATATCAGTTGCTTTTATGTTGTTTCACTATCAGCAAATGATTTACCTCTTGTCAGATCCCTTCCATTCTTGTCAGTTGGTTTTGTTGCTTGTTTGGGGACCTGAGGCAGTTAGCTGATTTGTCTGTTGACCTAACTTTTCCAAACCCAAGTTATGATTTATACTTTGGGTTAATAATTGTTAGCAGTAAGACAGTAACTCAACATGTACGGATTGAGTCTTAAAAAGGAATAAGAAAAGGAACTATTTGCTAGAAAAACTCTGAGATGATGACCTTGTTCATGCTTAGGGCTGGATATCGAGCCAGCTCGGCTCGGCTCGGTCCAGTTCGAGCTGGCTCGTTAGGCTAGCGAGCCAGCTCGGCTCGGCTCGGCTACGCATGCCATAATATATTCTGTCATATATGGTGCGACCCAAACTATTGGATTGTTATTATATATATATATATATATCTATGGTTATTTTATATATTTATATTAAATTACAATTTTAGCTCGTTGCATTTTATGTAGACATAATCTATAGTTTCTGGTTCTGAGAATAAAAACTCGTTAGACAAAACCGCAAATCCGACAAAATCTAGCCTATGTTGGTACAAAGACAATTACCAATTTACAATTATTTCTATAGTTAGATAAGAACAAAAAAATATTTTCTTATGATAGAAGGACAAACAATAAATCATAAAAATAATAATTTATTTGTACTAATTGGTTTATAAAAGCGTTGTCTAAAACCATCTTCACCATTGCTATTTGTCATTGCTATTGACCCACCGCAAAAAATCCTTAACCTTACGACGGATGAAGGCCATTTGGTAAAATTCAAGGGAAAACAAGTTGTCATGCGGACATCCATATATGCAGACAACACGGCAATCTTTATTAAGCCCTATAAGAAGGATGTCACTGCGCTTGTTGATATTCTCGCCAAGTTTGGTGAAATGTCATGACTCAAAACAAATGTTCACAAGTCATCTGTCATCCCCATAAGATGTCAAGGTGTCGATTTGGACGACGTCCTACGTGATTTCCCTGCAAGACGAGCCCTCGTCCCAACTAAATATTTGGGTCTACCTCTGACAAGCACCAGATTGCGGAGGATTGATTTTCAGCCACTTGTTGACAAAGCTGTAAGCAAGCTCACGGTTTGGAATGGCAAGAATATTAACAATGCTGGAAGGTCCACTTTAGTCAAAGCGGTCCTCACCTCACAATCTGTGTATTGCCTCACGTCACTAAGAGCTCATAAAGCCACGCTAAAGGAAATTGATAACCTCAGAAAGAGCTTCCTATGGGCTGGATCCGACAAGCTAACCGGGGGAAAATGCAAAGTGAATTGGCCACGTTCCACAAGACCAACTGAATCTGGGGGTCTAGGCATTCTTCATCTAGAAAAATTTGTAAGAGCACTACGTCTCTGATGGTTGTGGAAAGAGTGGGAGCATGAAGGAAGGATCTTTGAACAATCCACGACACACCGTGTGACACATCGATAGGCTCCTATTTGCTGCGATAACTTCAATCATAGTTGCGATGGCACGAGAACATCTTTCTGGTGCAGCGCCTAGTTACAAGGTTAAAGGCCCCAAGATCTAGCGCCAAATATCTTCCGAATTTCAAAAAAAACAAAAACAAGTCACTCGACGAAGGTATATACTGTGAGCGTGGATTAGGGACATAGACTGCGACATGCGAGCTTCACCTCCCAACACTTCGTGGAATATGTCCACTTTGGGCGCTCTTAGCCACATCTAACTACACCCCGGCAGGCGGTTAACATCAATTGGAAAATTCACGACGAGGATCGGCCTACCACGCATAATTTGTTGGAGCAACGCGACAAATTTCAAGCAACTCATCTAGAAAGTGCGGACGCCGCCAAAATGCAAATTCTTTGCATGGCTCGCCATCAAAATAGAATCGGACCGCTTATAGGCTACAAGCACGGCAATGGCGAATAATGGAGGTGCCCCACAATGCGGTAGCGATCAAAAAAGCGGCGTCCATCTATTTCAAAAGATCGCTACACTATGCGTATATGGGAAGGCATTTCAATATGGTTGAGTAATGAGCAGTGCGACCTCCCGCTGGGTGGTAGGAGACTCTGTACTTGGGAAAACATAGATCGCACACCTTCGACGACGAGACAAGATCTCCACTCTATCATCATTTCTTCTGTTGTTGTGACTGTTGCGCTTGCTCGTAAGCGATCGTAAATTCCAAAGTGAGGACGGTGTTTTTCTCACACCAAACAAGTGGCGATAAATAATCCACGTCAGATCGGCCTCCGAGAACAGCTGTGAGAGGTGTGAAATAAAAGAAACGCAAGAATCTTTGAGTGCAAGGAGTCCGCGCCAACACAACACCTCCAGAAAATCAAGGATGAAGTGGTCATGTGGGCAACGGCGGGAGCAAAACGCGTCTCTAAGCTATTATTGCACGCTTGATGTAAACCATGTTTGTACTTTGCCTTTCTAGGTTTTCTTTTTTTTTAATAGCAGCTCTCCTCCGGTTCCTTTTTTTTTTAAAGGACCAAAGTCAACGACGACGACCATCGACATGAGCGCCGCCGTGCTCACCATGGCGCTTACTGGAGCTTCGCTGAGATCCAGTTCTAGGCCACCATTCCTAAATCCGAGGGTACAGGGAGAGATAGGAGGATGAGGGGTTTCGATTTTTGGAGTTCCCGGCGTGGGGGAGGTAGGGGAAGCAGGGGAGCTAGTATCGAGCGCCATTGGCGGCCATGGTTGCGGCTCTAAAGCTCGAGAGAAACTCGGTACAGACAAGAAGAGTAAGGGGCGCGGCTTGGGAAAGGTTGAGGAGAGTCTAAGGATGCTCACCGTCGAAGGAATCGGACCGCGGTGCTCAGGCGTCGTGGATCGACGGGTGCGAACTCCTTGTATGGTCAAGAACAGAGGAAGAAGAAATCGGAGATAATGGACGGCAAGTAGCAGCTCGGGATGGCGCGACGAGCTTAGTGTAGTGGAGGAGAGGCAAGCAGCGCGGCCCTCATATAGGCGGGGGCAGCCCTAGGAGAGGAGCTCGACCGGGAGCTCAGCTAGGCGATGATGTTCTGGTGAACATGCCGAAGGACCAGACGTCAGGTGAGCAGACAAACGGTTTGGCTCGTAGCGTGGGCGGTGGCTTCGGCACAGGCGAGCAGACAAACGGTCGGCACGCAAATGGCGAGCAGCGGTACCTTGGTCCACAGCCCAGGACGCAGGTACCCACTCGGGCGATGATTCCAACACCCAGCGGTGCCATTCCACTCATCTAGCTTCCTGTAGATGTGTCAGATACTCAGATGTTGTCTACCTGCGGTTCTCTCTCCACCAGCTACCCTTCATCCAACGGTTCAGGCCTATGGAGCGCTATAGATGGCCAACGGGCCAGCCCGGCCCAACACGGCATGGGCCCATGCCAGCACGGCCCGATAGCCAACGGGCTGGCACGGCACGCCGTGCCTCCGGCCTAGGCACGGCTCTATGGGCCGATTTCCGTGCCGGGCCGGCCCGCGAGGCACGACAAATTTCACGGGCCGTGCCAGCCCGAGGCCCACGAGAGAGGGAAGGGGAGAGCAGGAGGCAGGGCACCACGGGAGGCGGCCGTCGCCGCCAGCGCCTTCGCCTGGAGGTGGGGCAGCATGGAGGAGAAGAGCGGTGGCAGCTTGAACCCTAGATCGCCACCCGGTGGCGCGCCCACCCTCGATCATGTGGGGGCGCCACCACCCTGGATCCACCGCTGGGGGCGCCACGCGCCTCGCAGCGTGGATCTCGTCGTCCTCCACCTCCTCGCGCGGATCTCTCGTGAAACCGCCCCGTGGTTGGAAGGAGAGGAGGAGGGCGCCGCCATGGTGGGAGCAGGGAGGGTCGTCGGCGTGGTTGGAGGGAGAGGGAGGCCACGAGGGGAGAGAGAGAGGAGGTAGGGGAGGCGAGGAGGAGGTGGCGTGGGGAGGTGAGGGAGGAGGAGAGGGCGGCGTGGGGAGGCGAGGAGGAGGCGGCCGCGTGGGGAGGCGTGGCGAGGATAGGGTTGAGGCGTGGCAGCGTCGCGTGGGGGGCTGGGGAGGGGGGGCTGCTTGCTGTGGGCCAGCCCTGGTGGCTGGTGCTCTTAGCATGAGCCGGTGGCCGGCCGCGCTAAGCGGGCTGTCTCGGTATGTGAGCCGTGCGTCTGCCCGCCCACGTGCCTAGGGTAAGGCCAGCCACGGCCTGCTCCTCCGGGCGGCCGGCCCGGCCCGTTAGCCTCCGTCGTGAAGGGCCATGCTTAGGCCGGGCCAAAAAAGAGCCTCGGGCCGGTGATGAGCTCGGGCTGCATGGCCAAATATATGGAACGCCGGGCAAATGACCACCCCATTCCCTTTCCAACGCAACGGTGCTTGTGCGTGATTGATGCTGGTGTCCACTGTTCCTGTTTGTGTGTGCTTAGCTCTGTGCTAGCTGCAGGTGTTGCTGCTACACCTACACATGCATCAGAACAGAGAAAGAGGTAGCGGTGCATTCCTGTTGCGGATTGCGGTGGCGTGCCCACTGTGATCGGCAAGGACTTACGGGCTGTTTGGTGCAACCCTGAGCTATTTGCCTGAGCATTTCAAATGCCTCTGAGCTGGCTGCTACTGGTTATAAAAATGCCTGGTCAGTCAAATGAAAATACTGTTGTACCGTTTGGTTGAAGTCCTAGATATTTACCTAAGTGGATAGAAGAACCGGACACCGTTTGGTTCGTTGGTTGCCTGGAGATAAGACAACAGTGTTTTACGGTGATTATAAAACCAGGCAGCTCAGCGGACTCCCAGGCGATCAATTTCATGCGCCTGGCCAAAAGCAAGCAGCACAGGCATTCACACCAGGCAATGAAACTCAGGGCTCCAACCAATGTCCTGTTCGTTTAGCTTATAAGTCATGGCTGAAAGTATTGTTAGCTGATTTGTTGTAAGAGAAAAATACTATTTATTGACTAAAAAAATACGGCTTATAAGCCAAGCGAACAGGCCGTCAAATGAAGTGCAGGCAAAGCACAGACAGGGGTCCAGTCCAGGCAATTATGGCCAGAGTTGCATCCAAACAACCCTAGAATTATACAGTTCGAGAACTTACAAAGCCGTCTTTGGGACTTTTCTCTGCACCGAGGGCGTCAGGAATCTTCTGCTTCTTGGCGATTTGGGTCTTACTCCCAGCACTCTATTGGTAATGTCCTGAGCAGCAGCATGGGACATGGGCTCAGGAGCCTCGCAAGTAGGGTCGGACCCCGTGTACTCAAACATCGGGTGCTCTCGCTCCTAAAGTGGCTGAATCTGTCGTTGATAGAATATGAACACGCGTGCTACGTTAGAGATACCCTGTCGGCGATGGTGCTGCATGTCCATCACCAGTTGCTCTGCCTCGGCGAATTCAAGATCTGACATATCAGCCTTGACCTTCTACGGGTAGGTGAGGAAGTTGTGCGAGAAAGTAGGCGCACTGTCATCCTGAATGTAGAACCACTTCTTCCACTCCAGCACATTGGAGGGGAGATCGACATAGAAAAAGGGAGAACCCTCCACTGATTTAATAAAGAGGGTGCCCTCAACCTTGCAATCCTCTGCCTCGCGGGGTCGCCGGAAAAGCATCGACAGAAAAAGGCCCAATGTCGTCGAATCCCCGCGAAATTCTCGCAGAACGAGATGAAAGGAGAGAGAAACACAACTCCGTTGGGGGTAAGGTGATGCACCTGCGCTTCGTGGTAGCAAAGAAAATCGCAGATGAACCAATGCATGGGAACATTGAATCCTCGCACTTGTAAACATGGCAGTCTATATAATGAAATCAAGAGTCTTATTTTTTTTTTGACACAAAAACTGCGGGGGAGATCCCTACAGTGCCTTTTTTATTTCATTTATAAAAGATGGAGTACAGGTACAGGTACATACTTACAAAGCTTAACTAAAGGCATCTAGCCAAGCACAAAAGGATGACCTAAGATCATCTTTGAATCTTACAGATTGCATTAAACATTGACTCTTGAAGTTCGACCACCAAAGTGCTAATGTTGGGTCACGTCTTGCAAACACTTTATCATTTCGGACTTTCCAGAGCTCCCATGCTGCTATGAGCGTGGCTTCAGTGAAGAATGGTAACTGGTGGGCAGATCTTGCTTGAATGAATCTGTCCAGAGGATTCAGAGAGAGGTCCCAGTTGATTTCAAGCTTGGACCAGCAGTCCTGTGCAAAAGAACATTCAAAAAATAGGTGCTCTATGGTCTCCAGACTCCCTGCTGCGCACATGACACATGTCGGGGTCCCCTGAATGTTTAGATGCCTCCTCTGGAGCATATCTTTGGTGTTAAGACGATCAACCAAAAAACCATGCAAAGAACTTAACTCGTGGGCTGCATTTGCATTTCCATATTATTTTGAAAATAGGGTGTGCATCTAGTTCCTTGAAGGCATATGAATAGAACCTTTTGGAGCTATATTTGTCACCCCAGATGGGTGACCAATTGTCGACGCCCTCCTCATCATATTCCATAATCTGCAATTCCTCTTGCAAACTCACAAATTCAGCATAGGCTTCATTGGAGAAAGGTAGCATGAAGAGTGAGTCTAAGTCCTCTGCTTGCATGACCGCATAAACTGAGATTTCCTCTGATTTTGCAAAGGATGCAAGTCTTGGGTATTTTGTTGCAATGATCTGATCATTCATCCAAATATCTCCCCAGAAACAAACTGATTGACCATTGCCAATTGTGCATTTAGCAATGCCTCTGAACAACAGGTTCAACCTCAATATATCCTTCCACCAAAAAGATCCAACCTCCCTGGCTGCATGAGGAACTCGATTTGTATAGTACTGGTCCATACCATTCTTACCCATGGAAGATCATTACATTATAGAACTTGCTTAGATGTTTCATAAGCAATGCATCATTCTGTGACCTAAGATTTATGATGCCTAGTCCTCCTTTTTCCTTTGACAACATTCTGAGTTTCCCATGCAACTAAGTTCCCACCTTTCTTCTTTTTCAGAATTCCCTCTCCAAAGACCTTTGTTTCCTTGCCCTGTCAATATTCTCAATCACTCCTTGTGGTAGTTTGATGGTGCTCATTGCATAGGTGGTGATAGGTGTAATGGCTGAATTCACCATTTCAAGTCTCCCACTATGTGACAACCAAGTAGAGAAGCGGTGATAATCTTCTTTCCACCCTATCCATCATAGGAGCTAGGTCCTCAATTTTTGGCTTGGTAGTCCCCATGGGCAAACCTAGATATGTGAAGGGCATTGATCCAATATCACACCCAAAAGTGTTTGCAAGGAGGACCATCTTCTCGGAGTGACATTGATAGGGTACATTTGGGATTTTCTATAGTTCACCTTTAAAACTGTCGATTCCATAAAGCTATGGAGTATGGCTTTGAGAAAAAATAGTTGCCTAGCATCGACACATAGCAATGACAAAGTGTCATCAACATATTGCGCTATAGGAAAATCTTCTTTGGTTGTGGTAAGGGCTTACATAGCGAGTTCGGAGTTGCGAGCATGGTTGACAATGATCCGAAGAAGTTCATGACCCGGCACAAATAACAATGGTGACAAAGGGTCACCCTGTCGAACCCTCTCTTACATTTATAGAATTTACCGGGGATGCCATTTAGAAGCACACGGTGAAGAGCCGGATGATAGTATATTGTGCACCCAATGAATCCATTTATCGAGGCAATCCTAGGTGAGTCATCATCCGAATGATAGTGGAGTGTTCAATTGTATCAAATGCCTTCTCAAAATCTAACTTCAATATTATTATCTCTTTTTTTGGTGGTGGCCTTTGGTGAATATATTCATAACTCCATGCCGGACAATCTGTATGGTTCTTGATCCGATGAACCCATCTTTGGTTACGGTGAACTAATCTCATAATAAGCGGTATTTGGAGTCATTGGCTAATATCTTTGTTATGAGCTTAAGAGATATTCATCAATGAAATAGGCTGAAATCATTCACGATCTACGGGCTATCTTTCTTGGGTACCAAGGTGATGTATGATGTATTGATGCTCTCGAGTGATGTTGTTGTGATAGAGAGACCAACACAAATCTGTAGAAATCTGTTTAATCAATTGCCAACATTTTTTAGAAATAACCCATTGAATCCATCGCCCCGGAGCTTTATGCGGAGGCATACTTTTGACAATTTGGTCAATTTCATCAATCATGAAAGGTGTAACCAAGTTTGTCAAGGTCCACAACCTAATTTGAATCATTTGTGGGAGGTCAAAAGTCATTGTAGTGATCTTTGTGGTACCCATTCTTTGCTGAAAAGAGACCCATAGAAGACCTGCTTTGCCTGCATGGTCTTGTATCCATGCTCCTTGATCATTTTTTAGCTGCGCTATTGAATTTCTTCTGTAAGATATAGTTGCCATGCCATGAAAAAACTTGGTGCATTCATCCCCAAACTTCATTCTGTTGACTGTATATCTATTGCGCCAGTATATGTTCTTACATTTGAGCCATGTTTTTAACTGAGCTTTGATTTGCAATTCTCGAGTTCATTTCGGGATGGTACAGGCCTCTCGGTCCTCCACCGAATCTAAGGTCTTGATAGGATCGCATTACAATTGGATATCAAAAGTTGTAGATTGGAAATTTTCTTACTCCTTTGTTTCAACCTTGCTCTCGGGCTTTTAAACTTTGATGATATGTTTACGGCACTATCCATCGGGAATGCGAGAGTTGGAAGCGGTCTTACCTTTGTTTCAATAAAATCATGTTGTTACGCTTAATAATTCTCAAAACGAAATATATTAGCTTTAGGTATTTTTGTCCCAATGGAGATTTGACATGGCAAGTGATCGAGGTTATCTTAGCAAGTGGCAAGACTTACGTATTTGGATACTCAATAGTCCAATTTCTTTGATGTAAGAAACCGGTCTAATTGTTCTAATAATGGGCTATCACGCATATTACTCCAAGTATATGCTCTACCTTTCAATGGCAACTCCACGAGGCCCAAGTGACCAATTGCGTCATTGAATATGAAGGTGTCATTGAGATCCCCCCGATCATTCTGTTGCTAAGTGACCGATAGAAATTGAAATCTCCCGGAAAAATCCAGTTTTCTTCGTCCTCTATGTCCTAATTTGAAACCACTCAATGAACTACGATCTAGCGGTTCATCACAAGGACCATAGGCGTAGTTAGTTTCCAAACTTCATTAGTGTGGGCGGTCAAAGCGCCTTTGTGATGCCATATTGCCTTTTTCTAACATGTTACCGGAAAAATAGAGCTGCATTCCACAGCACAAGTAAACCTCTGATGCTCCAAGTGAAGGAATATAATCAAAATTATCAAACCTTCTCGGTGCAAATTTTCGGATGTCTTGCATATCAAAAACACATCGCTTTGTTTCTTGTAGAGCGGATGATAGAACAAGAACTCTCTTCTATTTTATTTACAGACTTTGCATCCCATTTATCTCGATCGATTTATGCCCCGAATGTTCCAACAAAGAATGCTCCAATCACGTGTATTCATTGATAACAAATTTATGGGGCAGCTCTCACCGACGTCACTAGGATCATCAAGACAGGATAGATATGAATCATAGCGAACATGAGCATTGTGATCGACTTTAACCGAAACCAACACAAAATATAGGTTGTTCCAACACGGGCACATCGATAGCACGATAGGATAATGGACTTGGTTGGAAACAAAAAGCGATCTTCGGCCCATAGAAGCTCTAGTGCTCTCCATCCGCTTCTTCCCTTCTTTCTTGTTCTTCGTCATCTTCATCGGGAACAAATGGAGGAGGCGCTGTAACAGAATAAACAAGATCGTCGGTGAGACTGCTAGGGTCAACACCACATTGTATACCCCATCCTCTCGAGAATAGAAGTCGAGATGGGTTTTATCTCCCCTGTGACTTCATCGACTTGTACCACCCAATTCTTGCTCCGCTTAGAGGGCTCTTTATCGATTTCGACGGGCGGAAACCCTCCTTGTCGGACGAGAGGCGAGTCTTTCTGACGCACAAATGTTTGGGTTAGAGGTGTGCGTGGATCGGAGATGGAAACAAGATTTGGGAGGAGCATATCCTTGTTTTCGAGGAGCTTGGTTGCCATCGGCCCGGCCCATCTTTGCTTTACGGAGAGCCTGATTCCCTCAATTTGAATTTCAAGATTAGATGGGCGAGCGCACAAGAAGAGTGTATCGGTCGGGGGTGAGATCGGATGATGAGGAGCTGAACTCTCGGGTAACTCATCCTCAAGCATAACAGGTGGCGAGGATAGAGTTACGAACCCAAATTTGCAGATCCACCTCCTCATGTACAATCCCCATAGCATCAATGGTCGGTGGAGGACCAATCTTGGATCTTTGCAAAGGGCGATGCAATACACCGACACTCCATGAAATAGGGAAAAGCTCTCAAGCAGTTCCACACAGCAGAGCAGGCGCCATACTACAAAGCGCCACACCGGATGCTTGGTGGAGGATGGTTCACCCTTACATTTCGACCACCTAATCTGGTTGCATCTTCATTTTCAACAGGATGTGCAAATCTAGAGGTGTCAATGGTGATAGGCACATGCATCTGCTTTGTTGGCTTCTTGCTTGCTTGCCCCATCTACAAAAATACCCCTAAGGGTGAACCTTGGAGGTCTTGCATTTGAGTTATAAAGCATATCGATGCCCTCTGTCTCAATTCGGTATCACTCGGGAGGCCATTTTGTGGAGCATGAGCATATTTACAACGGGTGCGTGAAGCAACAAAGCGAGCATGATCCTCCATCCGAGTTAGTGGCATCACTTGGAGATGAGCTTCCATCATTTGTAGCATTGTTTCCCAAAGCATCCTCCGGACAGATGTCGAGGACCTCACCACGCTGAAAATGTGGCGATGAGGGCGGATGTAAATCATCAATAGCTTGTTTACATCACGAGAAAATAGAAGCCGAGTGGTCAGAAATCAGCTTGAAAGTCAAGGTCGATTTGGAGGTCTTTGTCTCTCGGAGGTTTCGGTTGCCAAATGAGATTGGCTCTGCTACGGGATAAGCATATTTTTTTGATGTGGCCAAAATTGTGGCGGGCCCAACACCGGAGCATACCAGGACAGTTCGAGGTAGAGTGTGGCCCATGTTCATGCATCGAGTACAAGGTCCGAGGCGATCTTGAGTTTTGAATGGTCGAAGACATCGCTGCAGTGGGGATGTCCCCCTGCCGTTGCATGTCCGTGGCTGCTCAAAATATGTGATGTCTCCACCGCATTTGCATGTCCTCCCGTGGCTGTTCAAGATCTGAATACCGATGAACATGATCATGATCTGCATGAAAATTCAACTTGGCATTCCCAAAAACGCAGACGATCGGAAGGTTCAGAGGCGTTGCATGAAACTTTCTTTGTAAAGGCTCCAAACTTGAGATGCCGTGGAGGAGAGCATTTGGGAGAGGACTGTTGGACCAATTTATTTAGCAAAACTAACTTTCTTTTGGGATTTTGAAGCCTTAGCAAAGCAGCCTTTTTTGAAGCTGCATGACGAGGACCTTTGTCCATTCTTTTTTCTTGCTCGATCTCCCAAGCATGCTTCTCACGTTCCCGATGGGGTGTGCCATTGTTCCAAAGATGAAAATAGATATCAAACATGTTGGTAATGACTCTGCGGAGTTTGTAAACAAAGAAGCCAACATCTTTCGAGAACACCGAGAACCGAAAATGATTGTTGCTTAGGAATTGAACATGAAAGTCCGAGCTTTGCCACCCAAACAGGATTGCGGTGCGAGCAACCGTATCCTCGGTCAAAGTGAACAGGAAGCGACGGAATGTGACCCGGAAGGAAGAACGAGCCATTGGGAGTGGGATAAGGATGATGTAACGGAGATTTGTAGCTCGTCGAACCTCATCTTGGAATTCAGACCAAGATTGAAATCCAAATGAGGAGCCAAATCCGAGGAGGATCCCATGGTTGGTTCACTGCAGTTGGTGAAGCATTTAGCCAAACACTTGGTGTGCGGCGAAAGTGCTCACCATCGCAGAGTTGCTCGATGATAAATGAAAAGCGCGATGGCGAGCACTTCACATCACAGAGGAGATAACATGAGGACGCCGCGGGACGGAAGCGGGATTGACGCCGAGGTCGATGGAGTCCTTCCGGCGGCGGTGGCGAAACACGTGCGACGTGAGCGGCGTCACGAGCAGCTCGTTGAGCATGCACAAAGCGGAGAGTGAGTTGGTGGACGGTGAAGCGCGTGGAGACGACGATGGCATAGTCGAAGCCCGGCTGGTCGGCCCCGGTGATGAAACTGTTGGTCGGCGTCGGATATGTTTTTGAGCTCGATGGTTATTCTTCAGGTTCAGGTTGGAGTTTGAGATCTAGAATGGAAATGCAAGATTTTGTTCCTTGTGATTTTGGCTTGGTGTGTGTTTAGACACAGCAGATACTTATTCAGTAATACATTGAGTACATGTTAAGCCCCAAATTTCCACTTGTGGTAAAAATATATCAGGCTTGAACACAAACAAAGCAATTTTGACAAGCACATAATTGGTAAACAGATCAAACGCACATGAGATTTGTCGGGTCCACTTCCAACAAGTCCACAAGTATCAAACAAATTTAAAATCAAGCATGTGGCAGAACCGCCCGAATTAGCACACTTTCGGAGGCGCTCGTCTTCCACTAGACACTAAGCACCCCGAAAGTGAGCTACATCGGACCGTTCTGTTGAGCCCACTCCATGGGAGAACTCGAAACAATCCACGATTTACATCTAGGATCCAATAATGAGTACGAATTTACAATACTTAGTCTATTTCATACAACAAAGAGTTCTTAGGAATTATTTATTACAATACCAGAGTTTACAGTGTGATAATTAAACAGCGGAATGTAATAATCATCTAACGGAAATGATACACGGATTCATCTGTGCCCACCAGAAGAATCCTCCATACAAGAGCTAACTCCTCAAGCTGCACCTGCAACAGGGTAAAATAAACCCCGAGTACACAATGTACTCGCAAGACTTACCCAACTATAGGGAATAGTTTCCCGACTCCAAGGGGTATGATAAGCAATATGGTTTGTTGTTTTCTTTTTGTTTGTGAAAAGCATTACTAATAGTACGTCCTTAAGATCATGTTTTATTAGCAGTCATGATTACTTCATTAGCTAACCATTCTAAGTACGCACCTGTTCTACTTTTAAGCAAGGGTTGAGCAATCAGAATCATTTTAGCATCTTTCATCTTCCAGTTCTTACTACTGTGCTAGACCATAGCCAAGTCATACCGTCTCACGGAAACGGCGATTTTCGAACTAATGTATCCCAGCTGGTACTCCGAAACACACGCCTCGCTTGTACCCTAGGCACAAACGAGGCCAACCCATTCCACTTCTGTCGAGGGGTCTAGGTCCCCGTCCAAACTTGGACTCCAAACCCCCACACTTGAGACATGGTCTCAGATGGTGCTTAGACCTCCACCTTTTCCCGCCTCCAATCAGTCGGTCCAGAAAGAGCTGGAACGCACGACAAAAGCGCAACGAGCCTTTCCGCTCCCATAAGCAAGTATGTGCTCAGGATAATAAGTCTATGACCTAACTACCACCCACAGCAACAGGCGGTCCTCAATCCACATGAACAGGGAAAATAGTGTAACCAAGTTAAGCCCCATTGAACGCGGGACACAACTTGTTACACCCACCAATATCGCATGTCATATCCCTGTCCGGTCTCCATTTTCTTTTCATCATTTTATTATGAGAGTAATAATAATCCCCTATTGTTAGCAACGACAGGTTACTCACGCTACCGATGACCTAAGCATAGCATCTACTCGAACCTGGACTAGTAAGACTCTTAGGACAGGTATATCTATGCATGTTGTTTCCATAAAATTCATGTAACGTAAATGCACAACACACATATATATATATATGGTGAATTATAAAATAGAGGCTATGCATCGGAGCTTGCCTTGGACAGGCGTGGTGTCAGCTGAGTCAGTCGGTGGTGGCTCCGGGACTTCCTCCCTCACGAGGATCTCCTCCTCATATTCCTCGATGATCTCCTTGAACCCGCGATCGTTGGTGGTCACAATCTCCACCAACTCGTTCTCTACATGCATTCGATGATGATGCAACAACTTAGCATTTAGGCAACAACAACTCTTAAAAAATGAATGTGCATACCAAGCTACTAAGCTAGCTCTAATGACTAAGATACTAAGCTAACTATCATCTTCGTCAAGCAAAGTGTTGGGTTCAACTAACAAACACTCAGTTTTGCAATTTAAGGGTATATCTTTATTTCTACTAATGATTTAACTTATATTGAACAAAAAACATTTAACTATCTTAATGCTTAGTCTATTCTAAGGCTATAAAAATTACAGTGAGCACATAATAGTAAAATAAAGCTACTATAAAAATTCTAGGACTAAAGCTATCACCAATTTACCACAAAAAATTCCTACAATGATTAATTTAATAATATAAAGCATTCTAAAATGATTTAATAGCTCCTAGTATCAACATGTATATGTATAAACTAATTATACCAACAGATAGATCAAAATTTTAGGAACCTAACAAAATTTGTTTCACAATTTTTGGACATCTACAGTATTTTATATTAATTACCAAAGATCAGCTCAGAAATTAAATTAGAAAACCATTACTAATTTTTTAGGAAAAAGAAAACGGATTCTCCACGCGGCCCACGTGGCGCAGCGCACGCGCGTGTGCGCGGCCCGCTGATGCGGTCCACGCGACCGCCGGCCCGCGCGCGAGGCGGCCCTCGGCGGGGGAGCTCGCGTGCTCTAGCGTTTTTGCAAAAGAGTCCCCGATTTTCTTCCGAATCACACCTAAGCCCTAATACTATTTTCCCCCCTCTCAAATCTTCTCACTTAACCCCCTGACTTTCTTGGAATTTCCCCGCGCGCACCCCTGGCGACTCAGCGCACGACTACGCGGCAGCGGTGACATAGCGCGGCCGCGCCAGCCACCTGGGACCTACGGGTTATGGGACCACCTAACGGGTCGATCACCATCTTCGACCCGAGCGGCTACGCTAAGCAGCTGTGCGGGGTGACATGACTTGCTTGGGAAGGCTGCAGCGGCGCGCGGCCATCCGCGACGGCGGTGCCATTGTTCCGGTGAGCTGGGGCAGCTACAGACCTAATTAGTTAGCGCGCGAGCATCAGGAGACTACCGTGGCCGAGGTGACAGTTGGGGTGGAGGATGGCGGAGGAGGTGTGGCCACATGTGGGCGATTCGTGCGACGATGTACCACGGTGGCACGATCACGTCAGCGACGACAGTGAGGTGGTAGAGGTTCTACTAAGGCATGCAGGGCGAAGAGGGGTGGAGTCGAAGCTAGTGGTTCACAGTAATCGACTCGGGGTGGACTGAGGGAGGGCTGCCCTCGGCCATGGCCGAGCGCGGCCTTACCGGCATGGCGGTGGGGAAAGCTCCGAGTTGGAGCTTGGCCGTGCCTTCTTCATGGTTGGGTGGGGTCGGGCAGCGAGAGAACTTGATGGTGAAGCCACAGACGTGCTGAATTAAATAGAAGTGATCACTCGGTGGCCAATTTGATGGCACGGCTCGACGACGGCAGCAGAAGGAGAGAGAGATGGGGCGGCAGGTGGGCTCAGCTTGGCCTCGCCTTGGCGAGACATGGTTGGTGGGACAAGTGCGACACGCGCGCAGACACAACAGACAAGCACGTGTGTCCACGACCGGCAAGGCCCGTGTGGCCGCAGTGCCACAAATGACAAGGCGCCAGCGAGCACAACCACGTGTGCGGGGTAGTGGCGGCATCGAACTAGGCCGACAGCGGCGTAGAGGTGCAGAGGGAGGTGCGGACATGACAGTGATGCGATGAAACCGACATCGGCTGCGTCGTGGCGTGGTGCGGACCGGTAGCATGGCGGGACCGGCGGCAGCACCGCTTGAATGCACAAGCAGCAGCGGTGGCTCCGCGCACCAAAGGCCAGTGGCGGCCAGGCCCTACCCGGGCCAGAGACAGCCGCAACCGGCCACGCGCGGCAGCGCTTGACTAGCGCGTGGCACCATGCGGCCAAGTGTGGTGATCGCGCTCACCCGGCGAACCAGCCCGAGAACGTGCCGTGCACAAATTTTAAAGCACCTATAAAAACTAAACGGTTGTTCTAGGAATCAAACCACCTTCACCATGCTCAAGAGGGCTTCTTAGGCTACCAACTCGAGCTAACACATGACACCACTTCTTAACTTGATTTCACAAAAAATTCCCAAACCCGGCATTGTCTAGCTGTCAACATACTTGAAAATATTCTAAATTTTTTAGCTGAACTTGATTCCAAATTGCATTTGAAGGCTATTAAAAATATTAGCTAGCAATGTTATTTTTCTACAGCAAGGATTTCGTTGTCATCTACAAATTTCATATTCCAAACTTTATTTAAGTGCCACATATATGTTCTCTAACATTTTTATTCGATAAAAATTGGTTTTAAACCCTACTTGAGATACATGAGTTATGGCATAGCTTCTCATTTAACATTTTTATTGATCATCTTAAGTTACAAAAATTTTATCCATGCATCCCATCACATGCATTCTCACATAAACATAATGCTCATGACATGGTTTGGTAATTTATTTAGGGCGTAACACTGAGGGTGTTACAAAGCACCTTTAGGTTTGTGTAAGGCAAGTTGTGCTATTACTAAACCAGCACTTGTGTTTCTACTTGTCGGGGACCTAATACCGGGGTACTCAAGGAGGTGATACTAATAATCATCGAACGTTAAAAACTCCTGGACGGGCAAGAGCACTACTGCGCTTCTTGCCCGAACGACGGGAGTTTGGTTTCGCCTCCCCCGACGCCCGTGGGCCAGCTCCGCCTCACCCGAGGGCTAAGGGCGGGGTTCGCCTCGCCCGAGGACTGAGCACGGGGTCCGCCTCGCTCGACGTCTAGGGCCAGGCTTCGCCTCGCCTGACGGCTAAAAGCAAGACTCCATCTCGCCTGACCCCCGAGGTATAGACTCTGCCTCGCCCGACCCCAAGGGCTGGGCTCCGCCTCAACCGACCCCCGAGGGCTGGGCTCCGCCTCGCCCGACCCCCGAGGGCTGGGCTCCGCCTCGCCTAACAACCGCACCCCACTCCTTCATGATGATAGGCACAGGGTAAGACGGGACGTTCGGGTCAATCGCGGCATCAAGGACCATGCCCTGCGCCCCTGCAGGAAAGTACCGTCAGGGCGTGACGTGACAGGCGCTTAGACCCTTCCAGGCGTGGCAGAGCCTGAATAGTGTTGCATGCGCGTGCTCTTCGCCCTACAATGTTGTAGGCGCCGCCTTCAGCCCTCGGGCGAAGAACCCGACACAGACATACGAAGAGGTCGCCTCTGAGGAACTCACCGCCCTCAAGGAAGAGGTCGCCGAAGAAACGCCCAACGCGAAGAAATCAACCGGATCGTTCGAATCGGCAGAGGTCTCTAAGGAGGTCCTCATAGACCCTAGCAGCTCCGAGGGTAAAATGGTACGCATCGGTACCACGCCCTCCTCCGAATAGGAAAGCGCGCTCGTCGACTTCCTCCACGACAACAAAGACATCTTTGCGTGGAAACCCTCGGATATGCCTGGCATCCCGAGGGAGGTCGCCGAGCATACTTTGAAAATCCACCCAGGCTCCAAGCCGGTGAAGCAACGCCTGCGCCGCTTCGACGAGGAAAAGCGCAGGGCCATCGGTGAAGAATTAGCAAAACTGTTGGCCGCCGGATTCATCAGGGAAGTACACCACCCAGAGTGGTTAGCAAATCCCGTTCTTGTACGAAAGAAGAGCGGGAAATGGAGGATGTGTGTCGACTACATGGGTCTCAACAAGGCGTGCCCAAAGGACCCGTTTCCTTTGCCACGCATAGACCAAATAGTCGATTATACCTCAGGGTGCAAAACCCTCTGCTTCCTTGACGCGTACTCCGGCTACCACCAAATCATGATGAGAGAGTCCGACCAGCTCGCGACGTCTTTTATCACCCCCTTCGGATCGTTCTGCTACATCTCAATGCCGTTCGGTCTGAAGAACGCCATGGCAACTTACCAGCGCTGTATGCTCAACTGCTTCGGGGACCTCATCGGGCGGACTGTTGAGGCCTATGTCAATGACATCGTAGTTAAGTCCAAACGGGCTGACCACCTTGTCGCCGATCTTGAACAAACCTTTGCTAAACTCTGGGCAAATGGCATCAAACTCAATCCCGAGAAATGTGTTTTCGGGGTGCCGAGGGGCATGCTGCTTGGCTTCATCATCTCCGAGCGTGGCATCGAAGCCAACCCGGAGAAAATCTCAGCCATCACAAAGATGGGCCCGATCTAAAACGTGAAAGGGGTTCAGCGGATCACAGGGTGCCTCGTCGCCCTCAACCGATTCATCTCGCACCTCGGCGAACGAGGACTCCCCCTTTATCAACTCCTGAAGAAAGCCGACCGCTTTGAGTGGACAGCCGAGGCCCAGGAGGCGCTCGACATGGTCAAACAACTTCTAACAAAACCCTCGGTCCTGGCTCCTCCAAGCAACGGGGAATCCCTCCTGCTATACGTAGTGGCCACCACACAAGTGGTCAGCGCCACCCTGGTAGTAGAGCGGGAAGAAGAAGGGCGCGCCCTCAAGTTACAGCGCCCTGTATACTTCATCAGCAAGGTACTATCCGACTCCAAAACCTGCTACTCCTAAATCCAGAAACTCGTATATGCCGTACTCATCACCAAGAGAAAGTTACGCCACTACTTCGAGTCACACCCTGTGACAGTCGTGACGTCGTTCCCCCTCGGTGAGGTCGTCCATAGCCAGGATGCCATGGGAAGAACCACGAAATGGACACTCAAGCTGATGGATCAAGGCATAGCGTATGCACCCTGAACGGCGATCAAGTCCTAGGTGTTGGCCAACTTCATCGCGGAATGGACGAGGTCCAGATGCCACCGGCGGTCATCGGTCGAGAGTACTAGACGATGTACTTCGACGGGTCGCTAATGAAAAAGGGCGCCGGCGTGGGGTTGGTCTTTGTATCACCCCTCGGGGTCCGCATGAGGTACATGGTTCGGCTCCATTTCCCCTCATCAAATAATGTCGCCGAATACGAAGCGCTCATCAATGGCCTACGAATCGCCATCGAGTTGGGCATCCGACGTCTCGACATCAGGGGCGACTCCCAGCTGGTCGTCAACCAAGTCATGAAGGAGTCGAGCTACCACGACGCCAAGATGGCGACGTACTGCCAAGAAGTCCGACGGTTGGAGGACAGATTCGACGGCCTCGAACTCAATCAAATCCCAAGGCGCCTCAACGAAGCGGCTGATGCGCTCACGAAAGCAGCGTCCGACTGACAGCCAGTGCCGACTGGAGTCTTCGCTAGTGATCAACACAAGCCCTCGATGCACTACGAGGGGTCAGAACGGGCCGACGATGGCCCATCTGATCTGCCCCGAGGGCCGACCCACCGACTACTCCGTCCGACCCTGAGGTCATGGAGCTTGAAGAGGATCCAGCAGCAGAACCCGACCCTCCGAACGACTGGAGAACGCTTTACCTTGACTATCTCCTCCGCGACACACTACCGACGGACAAGATGGAAGCTCGACAGCTCGCACGTCGCGCCAAGTCCATCGTTCTTGTAGAGGGCGAACTCTACAAACGGAGCCACACCAGGATCCTATAGCTCTGTATCCCTAGCGAACAGGGAAAACTTCCGCTGAGCGATATCTGCGGTGGGGTCTACGATCACCATGCCGCGTCGAGGACCTTGGTTGGAAACGCATTCCGACAGGGCTTCTACTGGCCCACTACAGTAGCCGACGCCGAGCAAATCGTACGCACCTGCGAAGGGTGTCAATACTACGCTCGACAAACTCACCTCCCAGCCTAGGCACTCTAGATGATTCCCATCACATGGCCCTTCGTGGTTTGGGGGCTCGACCTGGTTGGGCCACTCAAAAAGGTGCCCGGGGGCTTCACCCACCTACTTGTCACCATAGACAAGTTTACGAAATGGATCGAAGCTCGACCAATCTCCACGATCAAATCCGAGCAGGCTGTGCTGTTCTTCCTCGACATCATCCATCGTTTTGGAGTACCAAACTCCATCATCACAGACAACGGCACGCAGTTCACCGGCAGGAAATTCATTCGATTCTGCGATGAACAACACATCCGGATCGATTAGGCCGCCATCGCGCACCCCCGAACAAACGGGCAGGTCGAGCGCGCAAACGGCATGCTCCTACAGGGCCTCAAGCCTAGGATCTTCAACCGGTTGAGCAAGTTCGGCGCACGCTGGGTCACCGAGCTCCCCACAGTGTTCTAGAGCCTAAGAACAACTCCCAGCCGGGCCACCGGCTACACGCCTTTCTTCATGGTCTACGGTGCCGAGGCCATCCTCCCGACGGACCTCGACTATGGAGCACCAAGAATTAGAGCATACGACGAACAGGGGGCCAAGGCATCCCACCAAGACGCCATGGACCAACTAGACGAAGCCCACGACATCGCCCTCCTCCGTTCGACCAAGTACCAGCAGGCGCTACGATGGTACCACAGCCAATGGGTGCGGGGCCGAGCCTTCAAGGTCGGGGAACTTGTTCTCCGCCTCGTACAGAGCAACAAGGACCGCCACAAGCTCTCCCCACCCTGGGAGGGGCCATACGCCATCACGAAAGTACTCCATCCAGGTGCCTACAAATTGAAAACCATCGACGGCAAGGTCTTCACCAACGCTTGGAACATCGAACAGCTATGTCATTTTTACCCTTAAATAAACGCATACTTTTCCTTATCAGTTTTTTACAAATCCCCGACCTTTAGTGACATCTGAGCCCTGCAAAATTTCAAGGGGTCAGACCTCACTCGGGGGCTAATACAAATGATACAAGTACGTTTATCTTGCAAACACTTCCTGTGTTATTTTTACAAACATTCTCTAGGTTTTCCGTTCTTCTCATAACAAGTCCTAAGGACTAAGATTTCGGGAACAAATTCTGAGTACAACTGGTAGGACTGTGGGAGACCCACGCCCTAGCGGCTACGGCCTTCCTGCTCACCAACATAATCAGAGTTGATTCACCCGCACTCCTAGTTTTTTTTTAACTTGAACCATGGGAAGGGTCAGAGGGCACCGGGACCTCTTCTACAAAAAGAGGAAGCTGAAAAGTTGTTTGCCATAACAAAAGATGAAAATTTGTTCATTTTTTGCACAAATTCACCACTTACAAAGTGATTTCATCACGAAAAGGACTCATGTACTCTTAAAATCCAAAGGACTGTTCACTCAGGGGCTCCCCCACGAACTTATTCAATTACAGTCTCTACCTAGCATTACTATAGTACTACTACGGCCGTCGTGCCACGCTCTCCATCGGCAAACGTCCGGGCATGTACACGGCCTAGTTCGTCTACTACGGCCGTCGTGCCACGCTCTCCATCGACAAACGTTCGAGCATGTACACGGCCCAGTTAGTCTACTGCGTCCGCCACGCCATGCTCTCCATCAGCGACGTCCCGCCGCTTCGTAGGATCCTCGAAGGCGCCGTCATCTGCAACGTCGAGCACCACGTCGGCGACTGTGGTACCCCTCCGCCGAGGCATCCAGGGACTACGCCATCGTCATTAGCCGCAACCCTGACAACGGCACCTCCACCGGGGCATCCGGGGACTACGCCATTGTCATCAACCGCAACCCCGACAACGGCGCCTGAACGGGGGGCGCCTCCCGCCGAAGGAAGGCCGCAACGAACGATGGTGAGGCCAACGACGCTCAGCACCCTCTAGTGCCCCTCCTCTGGCAGCGGCGACCCCTTCTCAGCACAGGCGGCCCGCACCATCTCATCTACGTTGGATGACCTCTGGCTCGACATCACGCTCCGGATTCATGAGCGGATCTGTGAGTGTTTTCTCTCCCCGGCATTACCCTCTCTCACTTAGGAAACCGCTGCATCCGACGGAAAGGAAGGAGAAGAGGTGGTGGCACAGAGGCTGGAAAGGAAGTGGGACGAGAACTCCCCTCCCCCCCTATTTAAAGAAGGGGCTCAGCAGCTGAGGAAAGGCAAAAGGTTGGGACGAAAAACTCTCTGCCTTCCCCTATTCAATACAAATGCGAAATCAATGCTGACAGAAATCCGAGGGGACGCGACAGAACCGGCGGGACACGCTCTGGTCGACAAGATGTTGCCTGGTCAAACAAAAAGTGGCCTGGGCGTGGCCCGCCACTAATGCGCCCTAGGCACGAGAACTGGGGCACACTCGTATGTAGGTGACTCTCCGCTTTCCTAGGCAGGACCGTGGAACGACCCAATGACAAAACCCCCATCCAAAGGGAGCCCAGCAGGCCTCCTGGGCCGATCGGGCGGCCCAGGTAAAACGACGAACCAACGACCGCTGAAAGATAAGTACCTCTGCTTACTTACTTTGAGTAATAATTTCTTCACTGAGCTACCGACCCCAGCAACAGCATGGCCACGGACATTGCTCGGGGGCTGCCGAGGGTGTCTATTTGTTTGGACACCCTCTTCGCCTGACCCCTCCTTACGTTTAAAAACCGGAAGCGCGGTGTGTGGGTATAAAACTTTGGATACAACTGGACGAACCACCAGACCCTACGCCTTGACGGCTACGGTGTTTTTTGTTCACCAGCATAAATCGAACTCACAGTTCCCCGCACCGCAAGCCTCGGTTCCCGCCTCCCCGAGAAGGGTTTGGAGGGGTCCCCCAGCAGAGCCTCCTTTGAGGAGAAGCTGTCAGGTCGACTAAATCAATCGAACGGCTCGAATCACCGCCGAGGGACAAAAACAAAGAATAGCAACTCTTATGCAGGTTACGCCAACCTCGTCGCAAACATCAGGGCTCGAACCCCACACAGACACATCTGGTAGGAGCTTCCCATGGCTCATATCACCAAGGTAATCCTACTTTCGTTTCAATTAAGTGATACTCTAAATCCATACGTCCAAACATTGCATATGCAAATCCCTACATCTTAACGCTTCGTGTCGCGTCACAAACCGATAGTCGCCTCATTCAATATGAGCGGCGACCGACCGAGGTTCCAAGGCCAGCCCACAAAGGGCTCGAGGCCGCCTCTCGTCAAACAGGTCTAGGGGAGAAAAACAGAGACGAGCCCCAGCGGCCTTGCCCGACCCCACTCTGAAGGGGACAGGGACATCTTGACCTTTCTCATTCGATTCGAACCCCGAGCCAAACCCATAGAGTCTCCATCAAGGAGAGGCCAGCGGGCCACCTGAGCCTATCGAACGGCTCGGGCATTTGCCAGGAGGCGGGTTAAGAAGTAGTGGAGTGCCACTTGAGGGCTCTGCCGACCCCGTCAGCAAATGATGGACCCAGATTCCACACGAACATACCCGTTAGCGAGCTCATTGAGCGCGACACTCGAGCCATCGAGGCAAGTGTCGTCAACTCAGCCCCTCCGGTTGCGAAAACTGAGGACGGGGTAACGCGTGAAACACGGCCGACCCCAATCAGCCCCTAATAGGGCTCGGGGGCTCGAGCCGCTCGATATGACATCGAAAGACCGAGGTTCGAAGGCTGACCCGCAAAAGGTCCGAGGCCGCCTCACGTCAAACAAGAGCCAGGGAGAAAACATAGATGAGCCTCAGTGGCCTTCGCCCATCCCGCATCAATGCGGACAGGGTCATCTCAACCTTCTAAGTTCAATCCGGCCCCCCACCGAGCCCATAGAGTCCCCATTAAGGGGGAATCTATTGAAAGGCAGGTCAAGGAGTAACGAAACCCCACCCATGGGCTTTTGCCGACCACCTCCGTTAGCAAGCTCATCTGGTACATCATTCGAGCCACCGAGGCAAGTGACACCGCCCCTCGACCAAATCCCCACCACGCGCGGGGGCTCGGGGAAGGCCGAGCCAGCATTAAAAACCAAGCACACGGTCACGCAGCGATCGCCAAAATCATAAGTGAGGGGCATGAGCGAATACAAAACGTAAGTTCGCTTCCCTCGCTTCGGTCTCCAGTAACATCCGACCCTAGCAAACCACAAGGGTCGGATCTCACTCGAGGGCTGATAAAGGTACGGGTACCTCCTTTCTTTTTTCGAAAAAGTCATTACATCAGACCTCTTCCTCGCATCAAGACTGGCGGCGAGGTTCGGGGGAACACATTGGTAAGACCGCAAAAAGCCCACGGCCAGACAACTACGGTAATTTTGCTCACCAGCACAATCAAAATTTTCCCTAAACACCTCAGGCCCTACGGTCTTAACAAACAGAAGGGTCGATCACCTAAATCTTTTTTTCATCACGAAAAAGGAAGAAGGTAAGATCAAGCAAAGAAAATTACGAAACAAATCCACGAAACCGTTTCTAGGACACGAAAGTACCGACACTTGTTCACATATTACGAATAAATATTTATCAAACTAATTTAACTAACTACTTCCGCGGAAGGAGAACCGTTTCTTTCAGCCTGTTCGTCAGGTTCCGCGCAAGGGGAGTCACCGCCTTTTCCATCTCGTCCAGCTCAGCATCTTCATAGACAGGCGTGAAGCCTTGGCTCATTACCTCTAGGTTGATCTCCCGATCATAATGGGAATGGGCGACAGTGAAGGCTTGGGTGATCCAGGCGTGAAAGGCGTCCTCCTCAAGTTGGCCCACCCACGCCGTGATACCCGCGGCACGAGCCACGAGCGAGCTGGTTTCCACTGGCTGCGCCACCCTCAGGGCATCGATGACCACCCCGACAACGACTTGCAGAAGGTTGTGCTCGTCACTCTCGGTCCGGAGGATCCCTCGCACTTTGGTAAGCTCCTTCTCTAGCCTGGCAACGATGCTCTCGGCGTCCAACCTTCGGTTCACCGCGACTCCAAGATCCGCCCGGAGGGAGTTGACCACCCCACATGCCTCGTCACGCTCTCGGATAGCCCGGTAGTGATCCTCATGGGCTGTGCTGCATTCCGAGTGAAGTCTTTCGTCGGTCCGGCGTAGCTTGTCCCACTCCCCGTGCAACCAGGCGATCACCTCGGTGTCCCGGTCCACCCTCTACTGCAACACCGCGGACCTCTCCTCAGCCTTCAGCTTGAGGTCCCGCTCCATCTCCAGCTATGCCAGGAGCTCGCCGGCTCGCTCACTGGCCGTGGCATCCTTCTATAGCAGCTCATCCTGCTCCTTTCGAAGCCTGGCGGTCGCCTCCTCGTCCAGCTTCACCCTCCTCGACAAGTCCTCGAACATCCCGTAGAACTCCTTCGCGTCCCGACGCGCCTCGTCCTCCCGCTGCTGGGCGGCAGCAAGCTGCGCGCCCACGTCTCCTCGCAGTCGGGCCTCCTCGGTAAGACAGTCCCACTCCGCCTTTTGCTCGCAGAGGAACCATGATTTGTTCTGGCTACGAGCAACGATACGCTAAAAAGAAGACCGGTACCAATAATACGAAAACACAAAGATACGTGAAGGGGGAAGATTAAGCGGGTACCTGGCCAGTAGGAATGAGGATCTCACGCAGGGCACCACTGGCCTAGCTCAAGGCATCCATCACTGCCGAGAACCCGATGTCAAGATTCTCTCGCTCCATGCTCTTAAAAGCATCGTCGAGCGAGAAAACAACCGACGTTGGGTCCTGAGCGGACATCCACTAGAGCGATGGCTCACCCCGCGCAGGGGAGCGGCTGCCCCCCTCGACAACAGGGTTGGGGACGACCTTCTACGGGTCCTCTCCACCACCGCCACGACGCCCGGAGACCCTCCGGCCGTGTCCTCCTCCATCCGGCCCGCCTCGGGCACCATGGCCTGGGCCGCCGGTGGCGCGGATTGCGCCACCCCCTCGGATGCCACCATGGCATCATCCGACCCCGCTGGGCTTGTCACGATCGTGGCCACCTCTGTCTGGGACTCCGGTGGCGCGGACTGCGCTGCTCCCTCGGACGCCACCACGGCTGCATCCGACTTCGCCCGGCCCACGTCAGGCGCCATCACTTGGGCCGCCGGTGGCACGGACTGCGCCGCTCCCTCGGACGCCACCGTGGCTGCATCCGACTCCGCCCGGCCTGCTTTAGGCGCCGTCACTTGGGCCGCCAGGGGTGCGGATTGCACCACCCCCTCGAACGCCACCACGGTCGCGCCCGACTGCTCCTGGCTTGGCGCGGTCACGGTCGCCTGCTCGGCAACCACCGAGGGCACGGGCGCCACCGCGGACGCCGCCGGGCCAGCCAACGAGGCCGCAATGTCAGCGCCGCTCCTGCCCAAAATAGAAGCGGTGTCGGGCAGCGTCATCTGTCCCGCCTGAAGGGCGAGGCTCTTCTTGGGCGCCGGCCCCAGAGGGTGGCCCCATTGCAAGAATCTGCAAAAGGGAAAAAGGCATAAGGATGAAACAGAAAAATAAAAAGGGGAAAAATGAGGGAAATCGGTGACATACTCTGACGCTTTTGGGCGGCGGGTATGTTTTGGGGACGAACCCCCGGACCCCTGCTCCAACTCATGTGGGCGGGACCGTTTCGAGCCTGCCCCCGGCTCCGAAGCAGGGGGGCTCATCTCCCTTGTCTCCGAGGGTGAGGCGACAGGGCCGCTCGCCTCCATCGACTCATGGGGCGCGACGACAGGGCCGCTCCCCTCCATCAGCTCGTGGGGCGCGGCGACAGGGCCGCTCCCCTCCATCAGCTCAAGCGGCGTGGCATCGGAGCCGCCCCCCTCCACCAACACTTCGGGGCAACCGCGGATCCGTCCCCTCCCATCCACCGATCCTCCGCCGACACCCCGAGGGTGACGGCGGATCCACCGGCTCCCACTGGACCCAGGGGCAGGCCCGGCTCCTCCATCCTCATGGACTCGCTTCCCCCGCATGGAACGGGAAGGGTCCCTGCATGGATAGCAAGTCCTCGTCCTCCAGGTCACCCCAATCCACGCCGGCTGCTACCTCGTCAGACTCGTCCTCATCATCATCATCATCTTCACTGCTTGTCTCCTCTCCTCGATCTTGACCTTGCTGCTTCTGTATCACCTTTTTCTTCACGAGCTCCCTCGTCTTCTTGTCCCAACCGGCCACGACGCGGTTCGTTGCTGTCCGGGTTGGGTCCTTCAGCAGCGGAGCTGGGCTGTCCTTGAAGAACAGTCCCCCCGGCTGGTCTCGCTTTCCCAAGGTTAGCATCAGGGGGTCGGAAATTCAAGTGCAAGGAGGAGAAGGGGAAAGAAAAACTTACGAAGTCAACAAACCCTGGTTTCGGTCGCATTGGGGGATGCCCCGGCACTAGGTACACGAAGTCCAGGATGGCGCCAACAGAGTCCTTCATAGGCTCCATCATCTCCTTGATGCGCTGCACCACTTTGGAGGGAGGGAGCGCTTCGTCGGCAAGCACCGTCCCTTCGAACGACGCTCCAGGCACCATTTGATACAGGGGAAGCGCACGCGCCATCAGCGGCGCAACCCTCCTCGCATGGTAGGCGCCGATAATCCCCGATCCCTTCACGCCCCTCTCCTTCAGAGTTTGGAGGGCGGTGAGAAGGTCGTTGAGATGCTTCTTTCCCTTGGCCGTGACACCCCACCCCCACGACTCCGGGGCCTCCACGATGTAGCGCCCGGTGAAAACTGGCAAGGGGGCGGCGACGACATTCTTGACATAGAACCATTGTGAATGCCACCCCTTGTTGGAGGTGGACAGATGCATTAGCGGGTACGCTCCTACCCGATGGTGGTGGAGGTGGATGCCGGTGCACCCCACTGGCACGTGCAGCTCTTGCTTCCCAGACCGCCTCTTTAGAAGATTGATGGCGAAAAGATACCGCCATAGGTCAAAGTGGGGACTGATCCCCAAGAACCCCTCGCACAGGGCAACGAACGCCGCAATGTGCTGGATCCCGTTGGGGGTAAGGTGTTGTAGCTCCACTTGATAGTAGTCCAGCAGTCCCCGAAGGAACTGATGGGCGGGCATGGCAAATCCCCACTCATGGAAGTGGGCGAAAGACACGACATACCCTTCGGGCGGCTGTGGCTCGTCCTCTTCACCGGGCAGCCGCCACTCCTTGGCGGCGGTCAACGGGCGAAGGAGGCCTCGGCGGACAAGGCCCTCTAAGCGTTGAGGGGAGATGTTGGATCTGTACCCCGGGTCCATTGCGATGGCGGGAGCAGCATGGGGAAGAAGGCAGCAGTGAGTTTGACGGAGGGAGCAGTACGGGTGCGAGAACGCGATTAGCGGCGGAGGCTGAGAATGCAAGGGCAAGGAGGCAAAGTACGGAACCCTAGGGGCGAACCCTATGGTTTTATAGGGGCGACGGACGCGAGAAGGGCAACGGTCCACCTCGATCTCCGAGCCTACCCTGACACACCGCCGCGTCACGTCACGGGACACGCGCACACGATCCCTATCCTGTCCCGCAAAAGTCGTGCAAGGCGGTTCGCCTTCCCCAGGCGGACTAGGACTCTCTTCCCACCGAGGGAACACAGGTCGCAAAACCTCTCTCCGGCCCGCCTAGGGCCCCGGAGCCCAAGGGCCGTCCCAACGAAGGATGGGCCCGCAAAACAACCAGGACTCAAGGACGCAAGCATCACCGGGGCCTCGATCCGCAGTCAAACCCCAGCCAGGTCGGCCCTGAATGAAATCCCCATGAACGGGATACCACGATTCCCTTAAAGATATCCAGTTGACAAAAAACCAAGTCTTACGGCCTTACCCGCGGAGGGTCCGATACTACCCCCCGGGCGATTCTACTCGAATCACCTGGGGGCTCGGTGGCTACACCCACCGGGTGCGCTCGCGCGCACCCTCTGGCGAATTAACTCCGACAAAATCGAAACACCCAGGCGATTCTACTCGAATCACCGGGGGGCTCGGCTTACACCCACCCCCGGAAGCGCTCGCCATGCACCCTCTGGCGAATTAGTGCTCAATGAAATCAAAACACCTCCCGGCGATTTACATGCGAATCACCCGTGGGCTCGAGGGCTCTTGTCGGGGACCTAATACCGGGGGTACCCAAGGAGGTGGAACTAATAACCATCAAGCGTTAAAAACTCCTGGACGGGCAAGAGCACTACTGCGCTTCTTGCCCGAACGACGGGAGTTTGGTTTCGCCTCGGTCGACACCCGTGGGCCAGCTCCGCCTCGCCCGAGGGCTGAGGGCTAGGCTCCGCCTCGCCCGAGGGCTAAGGGTGGGGTTCACCTCGCCCGAGGATTGAGGACGGGGTCTGCCTCTCCCGAGGGCTGAGGGCGGGGACCGCCTCACCCGACATCTGGGGCCAGGCTTCGCCTCGCCCGACCCCCGAGGTATAGACTCCGCCTCGCCCGACCCCGAGGGCTGGGCTCCGCCTCGCCCGACGTCCAAAGGCTGGCTCCGCCTCGCCTGACAACCGCACCCCGCTCCTTCATGCTGATAGGCACAGGGTAAGACGAGACGTTCAGGTCAACCGCGGCATCAAGGACCATGCCCTGCACCCCTGTAGGAAAGTACCGTCAGGGCGTGATGGGACGGGCGCTTAGACCCTTCTAGGCGTGGCAGAGCCTGAATAGTGTTGCAGGCGCATGCTCTTCGCCCTACAGTGTTGTAGGCGCCGCCTTTAGCCCTCGGGCGAAGAACCCAACACAGACATACGACAACCACTACATTCCAAGGGGGGACTCCCGTGCTCTACAGTGGCGAACAAGCAGTCATCGCGCCATCCGCTCCCCACGGGGTCGCAGATCAACATCCCTGTCCGACACGCCACCCGCGGGGGCAGGACGGGACGCACCCACTTGCTAAATGAGGCCAGGGCATGGCCTACGAAGATCAACAAACACGCCGCTTCTGACACGGTCTGCCATGTTATGCAGGGCAGGTGCGGGAAAAAAGGAAGACCCGGATCCTTCGAATGACCTTCTATACCCTTGGTTTTTTTCCTCTTTCTCCCATCTGTAACCCCTGCTCCCCCCTCGGTCTATAAAAGGGAGGGCAGGGCTCCCCACTAGAGGGACCGACTTTTGACGGACAACTCACACACAGACGAACTCACAGAGAGTTCGGTTCGACACATCACGCACACAGCCAGGCCGCCACCAGGCTCCTGGTATCCTTTCGACCCTTTCATCGAGACACGGGACCGGTCCCTCTCTCGACCGTTTGTACCCCCTACTACGAACCTTTTTGGTGCTAATAACACGAGCAACAACAAGTGGGCGTAGGGACATTCAACCCGAACCGGTATAAATCTTGTGTCCTTTAGCGCACCATCCAAGACTTAACGCGCATCAATTATAAATTTACTAGCGGTATTTGTTCGAAACACCGACACTACTGAAATTCTATAGGCCATTTCAGATAAACAGTTAGCTATAAAAGACTATAGTTAGGCTTCAAAAGACTATCGTTAGCCCTGTCTAAAATACTATCCAACCAGCCTATACATACAAGAACTGAAAGTTTTATTCGGCACAAGTTGGAGCTGTTATGAGTTGAGTAAAACTGCCAAGGACATTGTAATCTTGAGACTCTAGAATTACATCTCTTCTTTGCCATCATTTTCTAATTCAACTTTGGGCTATACAACCTCACTTTTCTTTTTGTCGCTGCCAATAAGAATTCAACTAATTAGTTTCGATTGGAATGACAACAGCCTGCATACATTATGTAAGTTGCAAGTCTGCAACGTACCTTTGTTCCTTTCTTCTTTGGTTTGGCAGATTTTGTTGGTACGTCAGATTTGCTTGTTTGCGCTTCCCCTTGCGTAACTTATCAATCCAAGTTCACTTTCTCTTAGAATTTTTTTTGGCCGAACCTCCTTTTTGTTTTGGTTTGCAACATTAAGTAAATCATCTCCTTGGTCCATATTTGGGTCAACATTTTCTTGGTCATTTGTTGGTTTTTTCATTCATAGCATCCTTTGGATATATTAAACTTTTCATCAAGATGTGTGCAAAGGCAGTCAAGTGCATTGTCTAGCAGCGAACAACATTCTAGAGAGGGGCGGCTTTCTATGCCTACTTTCTAACCTTTACTCGAGGATGAGCAAAGACTTTAAGTGTGGGGGTCCTGTTGACAGTAATTTCATCATATATTCACATAGTCGAAAAAACATCAACAAAACATCATTTCTGGGAATTAACAAGCAAAGAAGTAGTGATTTTGGTACAAATAAGTTGGTTCCACATGTACATGTCATTCTTTGCTCGTAGGTACATAATTGAGCAACATAGGGGGTCACCCGACTACCCTATGGGCCCACTGCCCCTCTCGATCCTTCCACAGCCTTCCATGATCCTCTCAACATCCTCCCAAGCAATATGTGCCATTGGATCACAAGTGTGTTTTCTATCAATGGCTCAAGATCACATCCTATGGATTGGATGGCCCACAAATGAAGAAACCGATGTGACAACATGGTCCCACCTGCATATACCCCTCAAGGAACAAGCTAAGAGGCCTCACATGTCATAGGGGGGGGGGTCAGTCGAACCCCCTATGGTCGGCCGACCACTCACTTCCACCCACCGACCTCCGGCATGGAGACAGGCACAAAAGCACATCGAGGCTTGATTTTGGCCCTTGATTCAATGGCGGTTTCATCCAAAGGCTATGAAGATATGTCACATGGATCCATGGACCCACATAAAAAGCACTATAAATACCCCCTACCCCACTCACTCTCATTCATGACACAAAGATGGAAACTACTCTCTAGTAGCTTAGGCAAAACTCTACTCTTGTAGTATGCAAATAGGGAGAGAGTGAGAGAAGTCTTCTGGAGAAAGAAACGGGTGAGCAAAACTCTACTCTTGTAGTATGCAAATAAGGAATAAGGAGAGAGTGACGAAATCTTCTGGAGAAAGATTCGGGTCTGTCGAGAATGCTCTCCAAAGTGTACCTCGGTGGATGTGCTCTTCTCATACGTAATACATCCGAGATTCTTTTATAGGCTTTGATGTGTGATCCGCCACAAGGTGAACTTGTGCAGGATATTATCTCGCTGAGTAGTGTGTTCATTTAATACTCCATATGAAATGTAATCTTTGTTTGTTTATGTCATGCCTATGAGCGGACCTTCACTGTCTTATTGTGAATGTAGTTTTCTAGCTTTTCTTTCTTATCAGTTTGGGATCTCATCGTGAATGCAGTAGCACCTACATATTAATTAACCCACAAACTATGTTATTGGCCACAGACCAAGCAAGAGTTTGTAGGCAAGATTTCACCCTTTTTATTACACTAAGTTTGAACCATTTCCAAAAAAATCACTAAGGGTGATTTGGATCTATTCCTGTGTTTTTTTCTGTAGAAATTAATTGATTTATGTGAAATTCATGTATAATTTCGATAAAATTACTACATTTAAAAGTGACCCAAAACATTTCCTCTTTTCGGCTCACCAACTTGTCACAACCTTTCGGCTAGCCAGCAGTCCTCTCCTCATCTCATCTTTTCGTTGCCACATCACTTCCCGCTCCCATCTCCAGCCTAGCTAAGCCCATACACCCACCATTCACCAGCCTAGCTAAGCCAATGGCCCATACACCCACCATTCATCACCTTGATATCACACCCTCGTAATTGCCACCGCCACTGCCTTTACACCGAAGCCTGGTTATAGATAGTTACGGTTAAACATAAAAAATTAGGTAGTCCAATAAAATGTTGGTTGTCCGAATTTTAGCAACCAATTTCCTTACCCAGGCTGCCCGAACAACTCCAAAAATCCACTCCCGCTGTTCCAAGATAAACTGTATTACACTTTTCAGGAAATGTATCTCATAGCTATTTCTTATGTTATAATTAAATGTCATGTAGTGCCACATGTCGTAGCCATAAAATGAATGATAATGTGGACCTCAAGCTTTATCTAAATTTAATCATGCTCTAGTTTTGATCGTTGTAAAATTTTTGATTTGGCACGCTAGAGTAGTATAATAGTTGCAAACCAAGCAGACCCTATTTATGTTGGATTAATTGGGCATGGCCCATAGTAATTAATTAAAGGAATTACAAAGACCTACAATAAGTGCTAAGTGGGAGTAGGATTAGTACCATACGGTACACTTCAATATAAATATGAGATAGCGGTACAATTCTTTGCATCTATTTCTTCCATAAAGTTGCATCCCCTCCTGGGCGAGGGCTTCGCTCACTCTACTTCACCACCCGTATAGTATGGAAAATATGAAATTAAGAAACTGTTTGATAATTGTTATTCCTTGATTGAGTTTTCTTTAAAGAGAGAACAAATAATAAGCCACTAAGAAGGTGCTAAATTTAAATAGTAAGCTTGTTAGTGCTCCTATAGATAGGTTCAGAGGGAGAGTTGGGGGATCACACGTGCGCGCCGCCATGCCGTGCCGTGCTAAGCCGAGCCACGCCACGCGCACCTGCCCGCTCGTGCCCCCGTGCCCGTGCCCTTGGCCTTGGTCGGTCGAAGTAACAGTCAGAAGCTTCATCTTCTTCCTCACTCCACTGGTTCTTGTGCTTGCGCTGCCCTCAGCGATCTCCGGTCTGAGCTCCTTGCGCACACAAGGGGCTTAGGTGAGCAGGCCTCCAAAGCTCCATCCGCTGGCGTACTTGCACGGGTAGGTGGACGATAGGTTTAGAGGAGCGCATCCGCGACTGCTCTTCGTCCTTGACTCGATCCGGCAGCTGCGTGCTTCACTGAGTGAACGACTACTTCGAGTAGGGCATCATGACCCAGACATAGTCTGGTGATGCTAATGGTGCTGCCTCTGCCTCTGGCTCGGGTTCCACCAAAGGGTACAAACTAAACTCACCCCTAGCGTATATGGTGATGTGGCAACTTAGTTCGGTAGCAGATCTATGTATGCGATGAATGGATTGCTCATGTTCATATGTGTCATGTTGTATGTGACGTTGTATTTATGGATTAAAGCATACCGCAGAATGACTAAATATTCAACAATTTAAACTATCATGTTCAGTTGCCATATTGTGCTCAAATGATCGTGCATTCGTGCGATGATAGCTGGATGCCGGGTTAGCCACCTTTCTTGAGGTGCTTTACAGTTCATCTCCAGCACCTGAGCACGACTCGTTTCTGTCACCGTCTGACTTGGTCGCAGATTCCGTTCAACCGAACTGCGGCTATAGACTTGAACTAAACACATCCTATCGCAAAATTTCGGTGACTTCATTAAATCAAATTAAATTAGATCCGGAACCTAGTTCAAATACGTAGCTGATGCTGACACAGTGACACGGAGTGCTGCACACCCTCACCCGCACAAGGCATCGCCGCAAAGAAAAAGCGTGTGGAATATAATGGTCTCGGTCGCCACTACCTTATTTATCTTCCCCGCTGAGGCGCTGATGCACCACACACCGACGGAGCAAGAACGCACGCACCTCCCATTCCCATGAGATTCTGAGCGTGTGCCATCCAATCCAGTCTCCTCGCCAGCCACCCATGGAGCAATCCATGAAGAGCAAGTGAGAAACCCTCCTGCCGTGGTTGATGCAAAACCACTGCTCCTGTGATCTGGGCCTTCGCAAAAGGACTAGCTTCTCAAAAATTTGAGCGCGCGCATTTGGCAGCATCCTCAGCACAGCTACCAGCCTACGACCCACATGGCCTCCGCAGCTTTGCTCCCACGCCTCTTGTTGCTAACCCTCGTCATGTCGCTTGTTGCCGTCGCGGCGGGCGGCGACAACTCCACGGCCGCCTCCAAGTTCGCGCCGTCCATGGCCGGCGTCGCGGCCAGCACGTCCTACGAGGACCCGTCTCTCCCGTCCACTGTCCGGTACATGACGGCGGCACGGCGCGCGTGTTCAACTCCAGCTACACCTACTCCTTCCCCACGCGCCCCAGCCCTGGGCGCGTGTTCCTCCGCCTCTTCTTCTACCCGGCCGCCTACGGCGACCGCGGCGCTGGCGAAGCCTTCTTCGGCGTCATGGCGGGCGGCGTCACGCTCCTGCACGACTTCAACGCGTCCCAGACCACGCTCGCGCTCGACCAAGCCTACCTGGTGCCCGAGTTCTCCCTGAACGTCAGCGGCAGCATCGACGTCACCTTCGCCCCATCCTCATCCTCCGCCGGCTCCTCCAACGGCTACTACGCGTTCGTGAACGGCATCGAGATCGTGCCCATGCTGGGCGACATGGTCACGAAGCCCGTGCCGACGTTCGCCAATGGCGGGCTCCCGGACCCCATGCCGATCCGCACCGACACGGCCTTCCAGACCATGTACCGGTTCAACGTCGGTGTCACGGACGTGTCCCCAGGCGACGACTCTACGCTCCTTTACCGTTCGTGGGACGATGACTCTGTTGGTTTTGGAACACGCAAATCGCAGGCCTGTATGCAAATTGGCTAGCCTAGAATTAAGAGGAACAAGTATAAACTCGCGAATGCACTGGAATGCAGAAATGACGAATGGCAACTGTCAGAGGACAGTGCTATTTTCCACGGATTTAAAATGATCAGTACATCACAATTACGATGGAAGTTTTTTCTTACACACACACACTCTGATGTCCAAGCTACTTATACTAGCAACTCTTACACACGACACCTGGCTAAACAACCGCCTAAAACACAGATACAATAGAGTAGAATGCAACCGTCATGCGACGTCGTGTCGTGGGCGCGCTCACCGCGTGCACACCAACCGCCTGAATTCAAACCTGTAGCTTCCCGCCTTCGGTTTGATCAGACTCTGACGCTTCTATGCTATGACAGAATTACACCAACAGACTCCCCCCTAATTCTGACATGCACTGAGGTCACGAACGCCAAGTAGGTGCCTCATCACTGCTAACTTCACTGCTGACAGCGCCTTAGTCAGAGCATCTGCCTTCTATTCCTCGGTGCTCACCCTCTTCACCTGAAACTGACATCTCTCAAAACACTCTCTAATGAAATGGTACTTTGTGTCAATGTGTTTACTACGCCCATGGAACACAGGATTCTTCATTAGAGCAATTGTTGAGTTGTTGTCAACATACAACTTCACTGTCTGTGGTGGCAACCCAGTGATCTCGGCCAGCAGACTTCTCAGCCACAAACCCTGCATAGCTGCTGCAGTAGCTGCCATGAACTCAGCTTCACAAGAAGATAAAGCTACTGTTTTCTCCTTGTAAGAGTTCCAAGTGATCAAACTCTCATTGAGATAAAAAAAAACCATCCCTCCTGTACTTCTTCTCCCAACAATATTCCCTGCATGATCACTGTCAGAATAGCCTACTAGCACCTCCTGCTTACCTTCCTGAGTATACACCAAACCATAGTCAACAGTTCACTTCAAGTATCTCAGAATCTGTTTGACTGCTCTCTGATGCATCAATGTTGGCTTCTCCATGAATCTACTAGCCATACCCACTGAGAGACAGATCAGGTCTTGTATGCAGCAGATATCTAAGACAGCCAATGACTTTTCTATACTCAGTTGAGTCCTCAAACACACCTTGCTTGTCTTCATCAAGCTTCACCCCAGGGCTCATTGGAAATTTTGTTGAATTGCAATCTGCCATTCCAAACTATGCTAGTACTTTCTTGGCATAGCTAGATTGTTTGATTGTGATATGATCTTTCTGCTATTCCACCTCTATCCCAAGGTAAAAGGACATCAACCCCAAGTCACTCATATCAAATTCAGATGTCATTTGTTTCTTGAACAGATCAATTTCACCAGGATTTTCTCCTGTAATAATCAAATCATCAACATATACCCCAAGCACCACTGCACTATTTCCAATACCCCTCTTATACACACTGCTTCACTTGGACACTTTCTAAATCCAAGTTTCTTCAGGCTTTTATCCAGCCTGATATTCCAGGCCCTTAGAGCTTGCCTCAAACCATAAAGAGCTTTACTAAGTTTGAGTACCATCTTCTCTTTTCCCTTCCGCACATAACCTTCTGGTTGACTAACATAGACCTCCTCTTCAAGTTCTCCATTCAAAAATGCAGATTTGACATCTAAATGGTGAACTTGCCAACCTCTATTTGCAGCAAGTGCTAGCAACAATCTTATTGTATCAAGCCTGACCACTGGAGCAAATACCTCATCAAAGTCCACTCCATGCTTCTGCACATATCCCTTAGCAACCAATCTAGCTTTGTGCTTGATCATCTCTCCCACTGAATTTCTTTTCAGCTTCTAAACCCATTTAAGTCCAATAGGCTTATGACCAGATGGTAATTCTGCAAGTTCCCATGTCCCATTCTTGCATATGGACTGAATTTCACTGTCCATAGCTGCCACCCACTCCACATTTCCAGTAGCTTCTTGGTATGTGGATGGCTCTTCCATCATTGCAAGCAATGCACCCAATTCTGAATCTGATGCCAAATCAACTTCACTAGTTTCATCATAAACTTCATTTAAGTTTCTGAACCTCAAAGGTTCCTCATCATAGTCACTATTATTTCCTGGATCCTCAGGTTGTTGATCCCAACTTGCTCCCTGTGCAAAATTCTCTGAATTCGCTTCTTCTGTCTCTATTGTCGGTTCTGGAACAGTGACTGAATGGCCTTCAATTCCTGTATTGACTGAACTTGACTCTTGAACAGCTCCTCCAGCTTCCCCTCCACTTGTTGATCCAACTACACTTGTTGACCCACCAAGAGAGCCATGCTGAGAGTTCTCACCACCACCATTTGCATCAGCAGATCCCACAATCTGAGTAATGAAATGATCTTGTTGTTCTACTGTGAGTCACCCTTGCTGCGCAGCATTTTACCAGGGCCCCTGATCTATTCATTTCCTCCCCAGCATTTGAACAGTAGCGCACCGATTTGATGATCCCCTTCCTTTCTCTTTGGCACCTACAAGGGATAATTTTTTAAAACAAAAAAGAAATAAACGAAGTTAGCAGGCGCAATACATGTGTACAGGGGGCGGATCCAGTAAAGGGGCATGGGTGTACACATGTACACCCAATAATTTTTGCAAAAACTTCAAAGTTAGGAGGCTTGTCAAATAGCTAAATAGCTTTAGGTTAGGGTTTTTGTGCTCAGCTTCGCACAGCATAAGGGAAGAGAAGAGAAGGGGTGGGAGTACCTGGTGGGTGCTCCTCGCCGGCGAAGAGACCAACGAAAGCCTCAGCACCTGGCTTAGGGCGGCAGCGGCGTCTGAGAGTGAGAGGGAAGCGAGAGCGAGAGAGGGAGAGACAGAACGAGGAGGAAGAGGGATGAAACGGACGGAAGGGGAATGGCGACAGAAAATTCATTGCTTCACTTCCAATCCCAGCTCTTAGACTCCTCAAAAATAACATCTCTGCTCACCACAAGTTTGTTAGTCTGAGGATTAAACATTCTATGAGCTTTACTCCCCTCCTCAACTCCAAAGTAAACCATTGGAGTGCTTCTGTCTTCCAATTTCTTCAGGTGTGGCATTGTGTTTTTCACATGACCCACATTGCCAAACACCTTCAAATGACTAAGATGAGGTTTTCTACCATTCCAAACCTCATAGGGGGTTTGAGTTCCCAAAGCCTTAGTTGGTAACCTATTCGACAAGTATACTGAATGCCTGACAGCTTCTCCCCAACACCTTTCTGGCACTCTCATGCTCTTTAACAGTGATCTAGACATCTCCATCACAGTTCTATTTTTCCTCTCTACTACTCCATTCTGCTACGGTGTATATGGAGCTGTGAACTGCCTTTTAATCCCAGCATATTCACATATATCTCTGAAAGAAATAGCTAAGAACTCTCCACCTTTGTCTGATCTCACAACTTTGATTTTCTGTTCTAAACTATTCTCTGCTAGTGTCTTAAACTTAGCAAATGCACAGCTAGCTTCATCTTTGGACTTAAGCATAAAGACAGACATCATTCTAGAACAGTCATCAACAATGAGCATGAAGTACTTGTTACCTCCTGCAGTTGCAGGTGAAATAGGTCCACATAAATCAATGTGGAGCAACTCCAAAGGCTTGCTTGCACGTCACTGTGCCATCCTAGGGAATGCCATGCGTGTTTGCTTCCTTGCCAAACATGCCTGACAGACTTCATCAGTGTGATCAATCACAGGAACACCTCCCACCATGGATTTTTCTGACAACAGCTTCAGTGACCGAAAGCTTGCATGACCAAGCCTGTCATGCCACAACCAGGCTTCTTCAAACACCCTTGCCATCAAGCACATTGGTTCTGAACTTCTCAAATCAGCTTGGTATAGTTGATTTGCAGTTCGACTAACCCTCAACACAAGCTTCTGTCTCACTTTGTCATACACCTCCAACCAATTGTCATCCATGATCACTTTGTGCCCGGCTTCAGTAAGCTGCCCCAGGCTGATCAAATTGCTTTTCAGCCTAGGGATGTAGTACAAATCATGCAGCAGCCACCGATCCCCATTCCTGCACTGAAACAGCAGTGTTCCCCTTCCCTTGATCTCCACTGCAGAGCCATCACCAAATCTGACCTTGCCAACCACTCCCTTGTCAAGGTCTTGAAACTTGCCTGCATCACCTGACATGTGATTGCTGGCCTCATTGTCCAGATACCAGACATTTCCTGTCTTCTTCTCTCCATCGGTCAAATGCAGCTCGGGCATCACTTGCCTCTCATCTAGGAACACAGCAGAGTGCTGCATCCCCGTGATCACCCTTGGCGTGAACTCGAGCGACTCTGGCACCTCCGTGACCGCGAGCATCAGCGCCGGCTCGACGTTCTCCACTCGAGCATGATGAGCTTCGTCTCCCTTGTTCTCTTCTCCACCTGGACAACGATTGGCGTAGTGACCAGTCTTGTGACATTTGAAGCACTTGATGTGGCTCTTGTCACGCTTGGCCCCGCCTTCCTTGTCGAACGCATCCCCGCGCCCGCCGTGGCCATGGCCTTACCCGCCGTGCCCTCGGCCTCGGCCACGACTCTCCCCGTCTTGCGCTCTCCCCTTCCCCGAGGACTCCCCGCCGGACTTCTTGTGTCACGCCTCCCACTCGGCCTACGTGAGCAACAGCTACCCCCTGTCACCCCTGGATCCACCCGCTCCCCGCTGGATCCGCTCCTCGTAGGTCTTCAGACGACCCGTCCTCAAAAGGCAGTTTCTTCAGATAAAAAAACTGCTCTATCCCGGCGACCACCGTGATGAAGCGATCCGGGACAGTGTCAAAGAGCTTCTTCACCATCGCCGTATCGTCCAGGATTCCACCTAGGTTCCCGTACTTCACCAACATCGTCGAAATCTTGCTTGCATACTGATCAACTCCTTCAACATCCTTCATACGCAGTGCATCGAACTCACACTTCAAAGTCTGCAACCTTGCCTCCTTCACACGATCCGCACCAACGAACTGCTCCTTGAGACACTCCCAGACCTCCTTCCCCGTCGTCTTCTTCGCCACTTGCATAAGCAAGTCATCAGGTAGACACCGAAGGAGATGAGCCCTCGCCATCCTGTCCTTGACAGTTCTTGCCGCCGTCGCCGCCTGGTCCTCTGCTGCCACATCTGCCTCCCCCGATGGCTCTACTACCTCCCACACACCTTGGTCCTCCATAATTGCTTGCACTCGGATGCTCCAGCTCGTGTAGTTGACGCCCGTTAGCTGCGGATATGCATACCGCTCACCGCCGCCACTGCCACCTCCCCCGCCAGAACCGCCGCCGCCAGAGCGACTTGTTTCGCTCATCGCCGCAAATTATGGTGGATCAGGCTGTGATTGCCGGCTCCGATACCAAATGTTGGTTTTGGAACATGCAAATCACAGGCCTGTATGCAAATTGGCTAGCCTAGAATCAAGAGGAACAAGTATAAACTCGCGAATGCACTGGAACGTAGAAATGACGAACGACAACTGTCAGAGGACAGTGCTATTTTCCACGGATTTAAAATGATCAATACATCACAATTACGATGGAAGTTTTTTCACACACTCTAATGCCAAAGCTACTTATACCAGCAACTCTTACACACGACACTTGGCTAAACAACCGCCTAAAACATAGATACAATAGAGTAGAAAGCAACCGTCATGCGACGTCGTGTCATGGACGCGCTCACCGCGTGCACACCAACCGCCTGAATTCAAACATGCAGCTTCCCGCCTTTGGCTTGATCGGACTCTGACGCTTCTAGCTATGACAGAATTACACCAACAGACTCGCCTTACATATTCGGCGCGGCCTTCGGTGTTGAGCTACGGCAAGGACAGCAACGTCAGCATCCAGTACACGCCGTCCGTGCCCCCGTACATAGCGCCGGAGAGCGTGTACGCATCGGCGAGGTCGATGGGCCCGAGCGCGCAGATCAACCTCAACTACAACCTCACGTGGATCCTCCCCATCGACGCCGGATTCTACTACATCCTGCGGTTCCACCTCTGCGAGGTCCAGTACCCGATCACGAAGGTGAACCAACGAGTGTTTTACATCTACATCAACAACCAGACGGCACAGGAGCAAATGGACGTGATCGCTTGGGGCGGGGGCATCGGCAGGCCGGTGCACACCGACTACCTCGTCGTGACGGCGCCCGGCGCCGGGCAGACGGACCTTTGGGTCGCCCTGCACCCGGAGGTGGACACCAGGCCGGAGTACTACGACGCGATCCTGAACGGGCTCGAGGTCTTCAAGCTCCAGACGTACAACACCGACAGCCTCGCCGGCCCCAACCTGTCGATCCCTCAGGCGTGTACTGGATGGCAACGGGTCCGATACCCAATACCCGACGGGTATTTGATCCATTAGGGATGGGGATGGGATCATATCTTTACCCGCGGGCATCTAAATAAGCAAAAATCCATCCCCGACGGGTATAGCAGGTACGGGAACGTTCCCTGTTTACCCGTCCCCATTACCCGTTGGGGAACCCGAATATTTGAGCTCTCATGCGAGTATTAGGTCCAAAGAAGCTCAACATAGGTATTTTAGCCCAAATCTGAACAATCATATATATAGTTTGTGTGTTTTAGGAACCCTAGTTCAATTTTTCTTCACCATCTCCGCCAGCAGCACAAGCATGCCTGCCTTACGAGCGCTCGTGCCCCTCGCTTCCTCAGTTCGATCTCTCTGCCACCTTTGCTCGTCCTCTCGCAACCTCGCTCCTTCTCCTCGGCATCTCCGAGACTCCGACATTTACACCCAGGTGAAGAAAAAACATCTCCGATTATAAAGCTGCGACCCCAAGTGTCCTTGTTTATCGGGTATGCAGTACTCGTCGGGTATCTGTTACCCGACCGATGCCCGACCGGTACGGGGATGGACAAGAATCTATACCCGAGACAGTTAATGAGGACGGAGAAGGGATGAATTCTCCGTAGCGGGAAAGAAAACGTTCCAACGATACCCGACAGGTACATCCCCGTTGCCATCTTTACTCAGGCGGTGGACGGTGGTCACGCGGTCGCGGTGCAATCCAAGAGGAAGAGCGACGCTTTTGTGGCTGGATGGGCCGCGGCCGCCGTTGGCCTCGTTGCCGTGCTGGTGGGCTGTCTCTTCACCTGGGCTATTTTCTGCAGGCGGAAGTGGAAGGCCGGATCGGATGTCGTCCACGTGCCCGAGCCCGTCCATAAGACACCGGCTCCTGTCCTCCATGGCCCAACAGCCTACGTTTTCTCCGTCACGGCCCAGAAATAATCGTTGTCTTACGGATAAGGACACTGTAACTAACTAGGCCACTTTAATAAGGCCCATATGGAAGGAAGATACGTTTGCAGCCCAAATTTTCTTCTCTGTTCCCTGTTCTTTCAGCTTCATTCCCATGTGTGACGTGCGAATGCGCCGCCTGACAGATCACAGATGTTTCGGGTTAGGTTGCCGCTGCTTTTCGCTCGTCTTGGTGAACAACAAGTTGCTAACAAATCTGGGCGTTTCCGCTTCCGATTCCTCGTCACGGAGTACGCACTTGGTCAGAATTCGTGGTGGACCAACCGAAATGGAAGCTTGGAAGGGTGCTTTCCGTGTGGATCCAGGCAAGAAAAGCCCGTGTCTCGCGACAGCATTCCCGGGTGATGTCACGCGGAAATTAGGTCACTTGCGGCGCCATCACGGAGATCGCATGGTGTCATCCGTGGGCAACCGATGTTTAGACACGTCTGTCTGGTTGGATTTCTCCCAGCAGGAGTTTTCAGGTAGCTTGTTATGCTGGTGTAAGTTGCATCATTGGGCTGCCTGAACTGATTACTCGTCAATAGCAGTCCCGTGGCACGTCTTCAGGTAATCAACATCTATGCGGTGACGCTCTGTGCCAGTCTAATGAGATTTTTAAGGTCTGTTTGGAACGCAGGAATAAAAAATATAGAAATGGAAAAAAACACAGGAATAGAAAGTGAGTAGAGGTTGAAAACAGAGGATTGAAAAATGTAAGAATTTTGTGGGAAAGAGTGTTTGGAATGGAGGAACTAAAAGTTTCAGTTAGATAATTAATACCACTTTAACAATATTTTTTTGTTATAATAATCAACACTGTGGGCGTTAGACAAATGATCCCATGCATTTGGACAACAGCAGTATCGAGAAATGAGCTAGTGCTCTTTTGTTTATCTCCTCTGCGCTCCTTTTTGCCTCGGTCTTATGCGAAACCAGAGCTTAGACTAGATGTATTTTTTCCTACGTTTTGTGAAGCGAACCAAACCTTTCCTTTGGAACTGAAACGAGCGTTCCTCCGTTCCGAACGCTGCCTGACGTCATCCAAACAGAGGAACTGGTTTCCTTCAAAGTTCCTGTGAAAATACTCCAATCCTAGAACAGTATGTGGCTGCAACCATTGCACGGCGGTGTCTCGTATTGTTAGATTGTTGCTCGTGTCACAAGTTAATTCATTTTACCAGATGTGATTTCCAAGTTACCTGCAAGAAAAGGTGAATGCTCTGCGACAAGGAGACTCTGACAGGACCGTTCAAGTGCAATTTTGGAGGCGCCACCGCGAGAGTTGGAGATCTACTCCATTCGAATGTTTCTGGGCCTGGCATCATCATCATGGTTCATGAGAGCGGACTCCAGTAAGATCGATCGAAAAGGGTAGTAGTAGTAGAAAAGAAACAGCCGGACACAGTGCACAAGTGCATCGCATGCTCATCATAACTGAGGCGGCAAAAAGGCAGCGCCTTGAGGCAGGAATTCATCACCAAAGCGCCGGTCCTTTACACCCCTCCCCCCGATACGGCTCTCCGATCCACCTGTAGTCACGACGAGGCAGATGAGATCGGAGAGAAACCCGACCCGGCGCATGCTAAGTGTGCAAGCCAAGCAATCCTTTTTTTTCGCGATTCCTTGCTTTGGATTAAAAGGCACGGGCTTCTTGATCTTTCGCGCACTAACGAAAGACAGCTTCGCCTTGTCTTGTGAGCTTGTGCTCCGCAGTACTGGACTACTGGGGGGCAAATTCTTTGCGGTTTGCACTAAGAACAGAGGCATATGGCTGTAGCGGACTGTCAGTCATCAGTAACTCTGAAACTGGTTGGCTTGCTTCAAGAACAAGAATACTAATCTGGTTCTCAAATCTCAAACAGGCTGGCTGCTTAATACTCCCTCTGTCCATGAAAACATGTAATTCTAGTACAGTGTCGTGGTTTAGTATCTCAAATTTAATTAATTATAAATAAAAAATATTAATATTTACTGTATCAAATAAATACAATTAGATTCATTATTAAATGTATTTTCTTAATAAATTAATCAGAAAGTCATAAATGTGAATAGTATTTACTAGAAATTTGGTTAAACGTAAACTATTTTGTCGGCACGTAATCCGTAGTTGCATGTTTTGTTGGACAGAGGGAGTAGTACCAACAGTCTGACATCCTAGACCATACAAAGCAGTTTTGATTCCTTTTGACGCCTATTAATTGTTTTTTTAAACGAATCAGACAGGAGAGCTGCTGATTATATTAAAACAAAGATGAGCCCAAAATGGGCACAACGATACAACAAAGACCAACAACCACGTCGCAAAACAAACTTAACAAAAGGAAGAGAAAATAACTCTAGCCGGTCGGATTGGGACATCGACACGAGCCACACTCAAAAACTACCGGTTGGATTGAGACATCAACACACGCACACCAACTCCACTCAACTTCAAAAAGTTCCCCACGCCGCACCCCCACAAACCAAGAGTAGAGCCGACAAGTAGCCCTCACCGCAAGTGCCATCGTTATCGACGATGTCCCACGCCAACCAGTCGCTGCCATGCAGAACTAGCCGCCACAGTCCGCTACATGTCGTGTAGCTACCACGACTCCCCCACCATGCCATCGTCGTCTTTAGGTCACGCACACATGATCGTCGATCTTCCAACCACGGCCATGCGTCGGCAGAAGTCAGAAGAGAAGCCCACCGCACCACACCGAAGAGGCCACCGCCATGCAGGACCCCTTGCCGAAGTACCGCTGCAGCACCTTACACACCAAACAATCGAAACACCGCACCAGATCCTAGATCTCCAAGGCAACTCAAATGCGTGGGGGCCTCGTCACATCCACCGCCGCACACCACTCCTCGGACACACCACCTTAAAGCGCACAGGGGCCTCGCCACTCTCGTCGCTAAACTCTTCGAGGATCTAGGCTTGCTTCGCCGTCGGGGTGACATGGTACCACCGAGCCGCTCCATTAACTTCACCATCGTCTCGCCGCCACCGAAATCTTAGTTGCACCACGTGCACGAACACAAAGCTTCTAGAGACAGCTCACCACCTTGGCCTTCTCCTTACCCGGTCGGATTGGGACATCGACACGAGCCTCAATGGAAAAAACCTCCGCTCGGTCGGATTGGGTCGTCGACATGAGTCTCCACTTCGCTGCCATCGCCACGTTGTGCCGCTCACTCATCATAACTATACAAACACCTCCGTGGTCCCCTTGCTGCCTTCCTCACGCCTTGCCGAGCCATAGCCTCTTGGCCTTCAAGAAGCAGCCAGGTTCCTCCAGCCACACCACCATGGCGCCACTGGTGCCCCTGTATGATCTCTGGTTGGCCTAGAGGGGGGTGAATAGGCCTATCAAAACAAACACTCAAACTCTTATCAAATTCACTCTGCGGCACTGCCGCTCTAGAGTGCGGCATTGCTGGACTAGAACAGCGGCACTGCCACACCTGCAGACAACTTCGAGTCATAGTTCAAAATCAGTGAATGAAAACTTAGATCAGAGAAATTTCTCAGCCTACTGCAGTTATGATAGTCACAGATCAAGAGCTAGAAGTTGTAGGAACACCACATACAAGTAGATCAACTAGAAACCCTAGAAATCACCTCAACCAACAATATGAAATGCAAGTAATGTAAACCAAGCACAAGTGACACCATAATTTATCCCGTGGTTCGGCTCGCCACGAAGGCTTGCCTACCTCCACGTTATTGAGGTTGGCCACTAAGGCTTAGGGCTTTCCAACCCTTCCTCGTTCTCAAGTCAAGAGACTTAACTCTTGAGATGAGGGATGAGTTTACTAGCTTTAAGAGATGGTTACAAACCACCCGAGGCAGCCACACATGTGGGCAAGCTCCATGGGCGACGCTCTAGCCGGCTAGGAGCCAAGCTCCAAGAGTAACAAACACAACTGCCAGCCAAAACATGAACCAAGTGCTCTTTTGAGTTGGGGAATCAATGGAGCTGCTCTCTAATCAAGTTTTAGACCCTTTTCTCTCAAGGATTGATGGAGAAATCAATGGATTTGCTTGAGGGCTCAAGGTCAACAATGGAGGGAGAGAGAGACAGAGGCTCCTGTCTGTTTTGGACAAGTTAGAGTGAGGAAGAAAAGACAGAGAGCCGTTGGGGAGGAAGGGGAAGGGTATAAATACCCCCCAGCCCCCAACGGTCACTTAAGTCATGGCAGTACCGTAGCTCAAGTGCGGCAGTGCTGCACCACGCAAGACAACAAAGGTTATAGTGAAGTGTAGACTGTCTTGGCTGTGAATCTGAGGATGCATGTGTATGTTTGAGCACTTGGTAGCACATATTAGCTTAAACATTGTATCCCCCTTTATAGTACGCCTTTTCCTATACTCAAATTCAAAATATAATAGAATTTAAACCTCCTTTGAGTTTGAAGCCATCTACATTTGTAATTGGGGGCTCCTCCATTTCGTGTAGCATCCTCAAACATGAATTCCCTACTTGTCATCTCGATAAATCTCATTAGTTCTCTAATTGCGTGGTCATTATCACCAAAACCCACAATTAGGGTTTGATTGCACTTTCAATCTTTCCCTTTTTGGTGATTGATGACAACCCAATTAGAGCTTACAAAGATATGAAATAAATACTGAGATTTTTGAGCCATGGGTGTAGAGCCTCCCCCTAAATGTGTGAATAGAGAATTGAATTCTCAAATTGGCATAAGAAGCCAAAATTCACATTTTAGTGAAAGTGATGGGGCTCCCCCTACATCTGTAACACCCCAGGTGTTTGTCACTAGTTAAGCAATGGGTTTGAGCTCAAACATGACATGTTAAGTGGTGATGAAGGTGTCAAGATCAAATCTACAAGAGTGAGCTCCAACTTAAACTTGGACAACACACCTTTACTTACATATGTATCCTTGTTAAGATTATGCTAGAGTAATGTTAAACATGCTTATTTCATGTACATTACATCAACATGCATCCATCTTGACCAGTGGAAAAGTTTTATGAAGTTTGGAATCAAGAAGTCACATGAAATGATAAGTTATAATCTTTCTTGGATTGCTTTATTAAGTAAATGGGAATATGAGATATAGACCAAACCTTGCTAAGTTGCCCAAATGACTCTAATTAAATCGGAGAAGCGAGTCAGAGTCGGAGGCGAGCGTCGTTCCTCCTTGGCCAGGCCTTCCGGTCGGAGAGGCGGGTCGGAGTCGGAAGCGAGCGCCGGAGTCGGAGGCGAGCTGGCCAAGCCTTCCAGTCGAAGAGGCGGGCCGGAGTCAGAAGCGAGAGTCGTTCCTCTTTAGCCAGGCCTTCCGGTCGGAGACTGGATCGCCCTTCTGGCCTGTCGTTAGGTTTTTGGGCCGGCCCAGGAGTTGTGTGTCGTTCACAACGTCATCTGCTGGGCCGAGCTTCTGCTGGGAAGCAAGTCCATGAGGGACCCTGGGTTTATAAACCCGACAGGAGCCCCCGAGCACCCGGACGATTCGGGTAGAATCGTCTGAGGGATTTTTATTTTGACGGTGGGTGCGCGTGAGCGCACCTGCGGGTGTAGCCCTCGAGCCCCCGGGCGATTCGGATAGGATCATCTAGGGGGGTTTCGTGTTGCCAGCGGGGGGATTTTTGTTTTGATGGCGGGTGCGTGCGAGCGCACCCGCGGGTGTAGCCCCTGAGCCTACGTCTGACTGGTGAGTCGGTTGGAGGCTGAGCATCTTGGTACTCTTTCCTAGGGCCATAGACTATCGTTTCAGGGTGTTCGCCCGCGTCTGTCCCGCCCACGACCTACGCGGTCGGTTGATTTCCCGAGTCGGTGTCGGACGACCTTAGCCCCGAGCCCCGTTGGGCTTGGCAGGGGTTGGTCTAGTTCCGTGCGTTACCCCATCCGCGGTTTTCGCAACTGGAGGGGCTGAGCTAATGTTGCTTGCCTCGATGGCTCTAGCGATGCGCTCGGTGAGCTCGCTAACGGGTATGTTCGAGTGGAATCCGGGTCCGTCGTTTATGATAGGGTCGGCATAGCCCTCATATTTCATTCCACTGCTCCTTAACCCATGTCCCGGTAGATGCCTGGGTCGTTTCAGAGACCGACCCAGGTGGCCCGTTGGTATCCCCTCGATGGAGATTCTGTGGGCATGGCTCGAGGTTAGAATCGAATGAGAAGGTTGAGATGACCTTGTCTGCTTTGGAGCAGACTAGGCGAGGGCCACTGGGGCTCATCTGTGTTTTCTCCCCTGGCTCTGTTTGACACGAGGCGGCCTCGAGCCCTTCGTGGGTCGGCCTTCGAACCCCGGTCGGTCGTTGCTCATGTTGAATGAGGCAACTACCGTTTTGTGACGCAACATGAAGCGTTGTGATGCATTAGCTGCATATGCGATGCTTTGGATGTATGGGATGAATGAATGATTGTATGAATGAATGCGTGAATGCGTGCATGAGAATGGATGAATGAATGACCATGTATCAGAAAAAATAAAGTAAGAGGGATTGGTAGAGTTACCTTGACGACCCGAGTGACAGGCTTGAGGAGTTTTTATCGGATATGTCCGAACGGGACCCGCACTCGTTGTTCGTGACGGAGTCGGTCGTGGCCCACATGGGGCATCCCTTGACTCCTTACCTATCCCTCGGTATTTGCCTGAGCCATCCGATCGACTCAGGAAGCCTGTTGGTTTCTCCTTGGTGGAGATCCTATTGTTGGGCCCTTCTAAGTCTTGCCTAGGAAGGCGGAGGGCCGCCTGCGTGCGGTTGCGCCTTGTTTCCTGCGATGGGCCTACGGTAGTGGTGGCCATGCCTAGGCCACGTCCTGTGTAACCAGGCATCATCTCGATGGGCAGGGTGTATCCCATCGGTCAGAGCGTGTCCCATCGCATCCCATCCGCATTGAATGGGGGAAGGGAGAGGGTTTTTCGCCCCAATCCTTCGCCTTTCCCTAACTGTTGCGCCTCCTCCTTAAATAGGGGAAGGGAGAGGGCTTTTGTCCCATTCATTCACCTATTCCCCAACTACCGCCTCTCCTCCTTCCTTCTTGCCAAGAGCGTTCGTGCTGCGGCGGTTCCTAGGTGAGAGAGGGTAGGACGAGGGAGAGGAGAACTCACAGATCTGTTTCGTGAATCCGGAGCGCAATGTCGAGCTGGAGGCCATCCACTGTGGACGAGTCGGTGCCGGCCGCCTTTGTCGGGAAGGGGCTGCTTCCACCGAAGGAGGTGGCGCACTAGAGGGCTCCTATGGGGGACGATTTCCCACGTCCTCAGGCCAGTGAGGTCGTCTCCTTCCTCGCCTTCCATGAACGCGGGTTAGGATACCCACGCACTGGTTCCTATGCGGGCTAGTCAACGAGTGGGGCCTGGAGCTGCAGCACCTCAATCCGACTGGGGTGCTACACATCGCTGGATTCATCACCGTGTGCGATACCCAGCGTACACCCCCTGCGACTCCAATCGGGGGTGGCATGGGGAATGGTTCTACATCAGGAACCCAGAGGAGGTGACATTCCCGTCGTTCACGGGTAGAAGGCCGGAGAGGTAGGAGAGCTATTCGTGGGGCCCCGCCAGCCGGCAGAACAACAAGCTGGAGATTATCGGGGTGGAGCTCCAGAAGCTGATGCTGCATGGCCTCTGTAACACCCTTGGTGTTACACTGTACAGTCTTCTGATAAAAACACTGCATGTGCATCATGTTTATGTGATAGTGTATGAAATATAATGTGTAAATCAATTTCTATGACTCAAAACCTTCATCGGAAACTCGAAACGAATGTTATATTTCATGTCGCGTTATGTAATTTAGGGGTCTAAATGAATTTTTATTGAATGAGAATGCTATAGAATGCATATACAAAACTTTAATAAAGTTTATAGTACAAACTTCGTAGGTGGTGATGAAATACTTGCGGTCGGGAACGAGATTCGCAAGATAGCTTACTTAATAGCTTGGAAATCGCATTCGACGCGAAACCGTTTAAGACTTAGCCGAAATTCCAAAGTCGGACAATGCTTCGACGAAGCTAGGTTTAGGAGTTTTTGTAGGTGAATTGGATTAAGAAGTAGTATAATTTCATGGTTGGTTTTAGTAGTTTGACATACTACCTTGAGCGTAAAATAAGTGCTGTAGCTATTGGACTGTCGAGTTGGATTTTTTAGCAGCTTTAAAAAGCGTGCAAGGCACGTTTTTGAACGGTGCCGTCAGCTAGCCATGAGCCACCATGACTTGGGCGGCGTTGTCGCCAAAGAAGACATTTACGCGCGCACCACCACCGCACGCACCACCATTGCCGTGCCGCACCACCACTTCGCCGCGTTCAAGTAGCACGGCTTCAAGACGCTGTAAGTAGGGGGCCCAGAAGTCTCGGCCTCTCCGCTCGCCGCCATCGTGCCAAGCTGCATCCCGATCACTGCCGCCAAAGCCATCCGGTCAAGTCGCATCTCCGATCACGCCGGCCCGACCGACGCTTGATCGACATCGCTATCGCCGACCTTCATGGCTGCGCGCGCATGGGCTTGCCCCACCTGCCTTCGCCATCACGTCCACGTTCATGCGTCGCCACGCTACTGCCTCCCTAGACCGGCGCTAGCCTCTATGGTGTGCAGTGTCGTGCCACTGTCATCTTGCGGGTCGTGGTGCCACGGTCGCACGTCGTCGTGCCAGACTCGTACGTACACGTGGAGCCATCACCATCGTGCTGCCATCCTCTCCCATTTGGTGACCGCGCCACGCCATGCTCCCCGTCACGTCGCCCTAAATCGCACCGGCCGAGCCGTGCCAAGGCAAACCATAGAGCCTGGCCTTATCCTCGTAATTGCGCATGTCTATAGCTTGATTTGGAGTCTAGCGTCGTGCCAAGACTACCACTATTACGACCATACGATGTCGGGGCGTCGATTTGAGTTTTCCCCATCGCCGGCCACCATAAGACGGAGTTGAGTCGTCCATCTAATTAGCCTTGCGTAGTCCACCTCCTTCCAATTAACTATGCACCCAACTAGCCCTGTTAGTTAGCCCACGATTGGAGTTGTCCCGGCGAGCTTTCATCCTCTAGTGAGGTAATGCGGGGCATTCTCCTCACGGTAGTCCGCTATGGCCATTGAGGCAGGTGCTCGGCCAGGGCGTCGCTCCGTGCTCCATTGTTTTAATTCAGCGGTGCCTTTGCATCGTGTTGACTTGGTTGCCTCACCTGTGTAATAGTTTCACCGGCGGAGCAGCAGGTCGCTGGGGACACCGTCGCCGTGCTTGCCGTGAACAAAAACGACCTCGCGCTCGTGGCCAACCACCCTGCTGAGCCCCGCGACTTCGTCCACTTCGTCCTTCATGTATCTGGTGAGGCACCTTCGCTCCTTGGGTAGCGGTAGAGGCATTGGCCTAGGTTAATTCACCGGCGTCGGTGTCACCGCGACCAAACCTCGTCGTGGTGCATGGCCACGCCGCTGCGCGGCACCAATCGTCGTGTTTATTATCTCTATCGAATGCACTTGTGATGAGGAATGTCGCAGGGGTAAGTATTGTTGCCGACGGGGTCCGTGCTCGTCGGCGTTTGGCTGGAGATGCCGCGGCCTCTGTTAAGTTCCGGCTAGGGACCTTGAAGCGAGAATTCGTAGTGAACTAGGGGGTTAAGTGCGAGCGTCAGAGAGAGTGATATAGTGGAAAGGAATGCGGGTTGATGTTGTAAGCCGAGGTCTCTTTTGCATAATTGTCGGCATGCGCGTGGGTCTCCCCGCGTTGGGCCACTGTCGCGCGTGGGGCATATCATGGGTGTACTTCATTTGGCTAATAAAAGTTCCATCCTTCACTTGCTTGATTTGAAATCCAAGGAAGAACTTCAATTCACCCATCATGGACATCTCAAATCTCTTGGTCATGATCCTACTAAATTTCTCACAAAAAGAAGGATTAGTACTACCAAATATTATGTCATCGACATATATTTGGCACACAAATATATCTTTGCCAACTTTGTGAGTAAAAAGGGTAGGATTGGCTTTGCCTATTTCAAAGCCTTGTTTAAGCAAGAATTCCTTAAGGTATTCATACCATGCTCTTGGTGCTTGCTTAAGCCCATAGAGCGTCTTTTGGAGTTTGTAGACATGGTTGGGAAACTTATGATCTGCAAAGCATGGTGGTTGCTCAACATAGACAAGTTCTTGAATAGGGCCGTTGAGAAATGCACTCTTCACATCCATTTGATATAGCTTGATATTGTGATCAGCGGTATAGACTAGAAGCATTCGAATTGCTTCAAGTCTTGTCACCGGTGCATATGTTTCTTTAAAGCTCAAGCCCTCTACTTGAGTGAAACCTTGAGCAACCAACCTTGCCTTGTTCCTTGTCACCACTCCATTCTCATCTTGCTTGTTGTGAAAGACCCACTTGGTGCCAATGACATTGGTATTGGGTCATTTTACCAAAGTCCACACTTGGTTTTTTTCAAAGTTATTGAGCTCTTCTTGCATGGCCATCACCCAATCTGGGTCTCCAAGTGCTTGTTCTACCTTAAGAGGCTCCAAAGAGGAAACAAACGAGTAATATTGACAAAAGTTTGCTAAATATGAACGAGTTGTTACCCCCTTTCGAAGACTCCCAAGGATGTTATCAACGGGATGATCTCGTTGTATTGTTTGTCTTAGCCTTGAATGCTCAATGGCCTCTTGTCCATCTTCTGGATCTTTATCATCATCTTGCTTAAATATGGGTTGTAGGTTTTGTCCATGAGCTAGAGTCAAATCAGCTGCTGCTGACTGTGTAGGTACGGCACTGCCACCCTCTAGAGTTGCAGCAGGTGTTTGCTGTAGTGTAGCATCAGGTATGTCAGTGGAAATTGGTGCAGCAGCAACTTGAGAAACCTCTACTTCAGTGGCTTCATCTTCTTGTGGTCTAATATCACCAATTGCCAATTGCTTGATTGCTTCACATGGTGGATCCTCCTTTCCTATAATACTTGAATCAACTTGCTCTACTTGAGAGCCATTAGATTCATTAAATGTCGCGTCTACCGCAATCTCAACTCTCCCGGAGGTTTTGTTGAAGCCACGGTAGGCATGCTCATTTGATTCCTAACCAAGAAGAAAATCTTCATCAATTTTAGATGCAAACTTAGAGGTTTTGGGTTTCTTCTTAAGTATGAAACACTTGCACCCAAACACTCTAAAGTAAGACAACTTAGGCTTATTACCGGTTAGAAGCTCATATGAAGTTTTCTTCAACTTCTTGTGTAGGTAGAGGCGGTTGATAGCATGGCAAGCGGTGTTGATGGCGTCATACCAAAAGATGTCCGGCGTCTTGTACTCATATAGCATTGTCCTTGCCATGTTCACGAGTGTACGGTTCTTCCTCTCTACTACACCATTTTATTGAGGGGTGTATGAAGTTGAAAACTCATGCTTGATGCCCTCTTCATCAAGAAACTCCTCAACTAGAGTATTCTTGAATTCGGTCCTATTGTTTCTTCTCACTTTCTTGATCGGAAGACCGAACTCCTTTTGAGCTCTTCTAACAAATATCTTTACCTTATCTTGAACTTGGCACTTGTCATGCAAGAAAAATATCCAAGTGAAACGGGAATAGTCATCAACAATAACAAGAACATATTTGTTACCCCCGATACTTAGGTAGGTGATCGGTCCAAAGAGATCCATATGTATTATCTCCAATGATTGCTTGGTGGTCATGATGCTCTTTGGTGGGTGAGGTGCTCTAACTTGCTTTTCAGCTTGACAAGCGCTACAAATCCTATCTTTCTCAAAGTGAACATTTGTTAGTCTAAGGATGTGTTCATCTTTTAGAAGTTTGGCCAAGTTCCTCATCCCAACATGGGCTAGTCAATGATGCCAAAGCCAACCCATGCTAGATTTTGCCACTAAACAAGTCTCAAGCTTAGCTTTACTTTTGTTGAAATCAACTAAGTAGAGCTTGTTCTTTAATTGACCCGTAAAGACAATAGAGGAATCCTCCCTTCTAAAGACTTCCACACCCTTATCCGAAAAGAGACAATTGTAGCCCATCTCACACAATTGAGAAACGGATAACAAATTGTAACTCAACGAATCAACATGTAATACATTTGTAATTGAATGCTCAAGGGTTATAGCAACTCTACCGAGACCAACCATATCCCCTTTTGAATTGTCTCGAAAGACATTATTTTCATTTGAGTGCGTCATCGGGGAATATGATGAGAACATCTCCTTTCTCTAGTCATATGATTTGTACATCCACTATCAAGCACCCAACTTGATCCACCGGAGGAGTATGCCTACAAAACAAGTTTAGTTGCTAGATTTAGGTCCCCAATTTGACTTGGGGCCTTGCATGTTAGTCACAAGAATCTTAGAAATACAAATAGAAGTATTCCTATATATGTTGGTTTCTTTTTCAATATATTTTGCAACCACTTTCCCACTGCTATTGTTCCTCAAAACAAAGCATGATGTTAAGCTTTGTCGAGGTGCATAAGTCTTTGGTTGATAGGCATACTTATTCTTAGTGGCCCACACTGATTCTTTAGGCTTCTGGAAACTTGTTTCTCCTGGTACACCTTCTTCTTGGGCTTAGTTTCATCAGGAGCAGAATTGGTAGCCTTCCTATTTTTGCGGGGCGCGGCACTACCGTCCTTCACCGTGGCACTGCCGCGGTCTGTGCAGGCTAATCTATACTAATTTTGCCCTTCTTCTCAAACTGCACACACTCATAGCCATTCACTATCCTTCTTCCATTTTCCTTGGCTCCTTTTGTGTGTCCAAGCCCATGCTTGATTGAGGGATGCCTTCCTTGCCTGAATTGTGGCCCTTTTGATTCATCATTCTTCTTATCATTGCATTGGGTCTCACCCATCCACCCTTTTCCAATGATTTCATTGAGTCTAGCCATCTCTTTTCTCATAGCCTCCATGTTTACAAGGTTAGTAGAATAGGCTTTCAAATCAAGATTAAAATATTTTCCACAACCTTAACTAGTGGAGGGAGTAGAGGTTTCCTTTGCCTTAGAGAGATGTGAGTTGCTACCCAAAGAATGCCACATTACATCTCAAGTTCTTTGTGCTTTTCATCCAAGTCACAATACTTTTTCTTGAGAGCTTTATTTGCTTTCTTTGTAATAGCATGGTCCTCTTGCTCTTTGGCCAAAGCCTTGTGCAAGGATTCTACCTCACTTCTCTCTAATGCAAGAGCTTCTTTGCTAGCAATGTAGAGATCCTCTTGTTGGATAAGAGTCTCTTCTCTAGATTGTAGCTCGGCTTGGACACTCTCTAACTCCTCCATTAGCTTAGTGATGAATAATTTGGTCTTTTCATCTAAATTTTTAGTTATCATGTTTATTTCTTCATCACTAGATTCATCATCACTAGAGATATCACTAATATCGCTACTAGAGATATTACTAGGAGATGGAGGAGATTGGGCCTTCGATTTGGATTTTACCTTCTCACCCTTTGCCATGAGACAAATGTGAGGGGGGTAGTAGCCATCATCGGACATGTTGTTGAAGAGCCTTGGTGTAGGGGATGACTTGTGAATAGCAACGGTTGCAACCTTCTCATCCTCCTCATTTGTGCTCTCTCTAGTTGAGTCCCATTCATGCCCAATATGAGCATCCCCCATGTACTTCTTGCTCTTTCTACGGTTGGCCTTCTCCTCTTTCTTGTCCTTCTTGTATTTGTTGTCCTTGATCTCATATGGAGACTTGACAATGAAGTGATCGGTGCTTCCATAATTGTACTATATCTACTTTTTCTTGTTTGGAAAGCTTCTCTTCACTACCTTGTAGCCTTGCTTCTTTAGCCTCTTGTGAAATCTCTTCATAAAGAGAGCAACATCATCAATCTTCTCATATTGATCATCATCATGTTCACTTTCACTTAAAGATGATGTGGTCTCTATTCTTTCTTGAACTTGCTTGCTTGCTTTGGGCTTGATAGTTGAAGCTTGTTGGTTGATCTTGGACTTGCTTGTAGAGCTTTGCTTGCTTGATTTGTTGGCCTTAAGAGCTACATCTTTGATCTTGATGACCTATAGCATTGCTTTCAATTCTCCAAGTTTCTTCCTCTCATTTGCTTTTTCTCTTTGCATGTCAAAGATCAAGATCCTCCCAAGTACATCATTTGGTGTGAAGTACTCAAACTTCTTCTTGTCTCTAATTAGAGTCACTATGGTTTCATTTCTAGGTGAATAAGCCTCTAATATAATCTTAACAACTTTATGATCATCTAGCTCATCACAACCATAGCCTCTACTCTTGCCCACCATTGTCATCAACCTATCAAACATCTCTTGTGGCCCCTCTCCATCCAAGATTACAAATCGGTTGAGCTTTGACATCAATAAGTCAATTCTTGCCTTTCTCACTTTGTCAACCCCTTCATGTGCTAGGTGCAAAGTGTCCCAAATTTGCTTGGCAATATCAACTCCAATCACTCTATTATACTCATCACCATCCAAGGCACTAAGCAACAAACTTATGGCTTGACCATTGAGGTGAATGATTCTCATCTCTTCTAGTGTTGGGTTCTTGGGATCAACCGGTGGCTCAAATCCATTTCAAACAATCTCCCAAATGCCGGGGTGAAGACCTATAAGATAGGCTCTCATCAAGTGCTTTCACTTGGCAAAGTTAGTCCCATTGAAATAAGGTAACTTGCCTATGGGCACATTGATGAATGACCTCCGATCATGGTTAGTCATAGGAATAGAAGAATAGTTAAATGATACGGCGGTATATTTGTTGTTGTCGGCCTTGCCCTTTCCTTTCTTCTCCTTGTTCCCCTTCGACACTTGGTATGACTCATCATCATCTCCATCTTCGGAACTACTTGATATGCTTGATGATGCACTTGTTGCCTTCTCTTCTTCTTCCTAGCTTCTCTTCTTGCTTCTCTCTTGAGCCTTCTTTCTTCTTTCCTTTGCTTCTTCTCCTCTAACCGCTCCTCCTCCTTCTTCTCTCTTGTTTCTCTTTTTAGCTTTCTTTCTTCTTTCCTTCTTCTCTCATTCTCATTGAGAGATCCTTCGGCATCGGTAGCCTCAAGATGTGGTAGCATGGTGTTGCTTGCTGTTGACGCACTCAGCTCGCTACTGTCCGTGTCGACATCCACCTGCTTCACGCCACTAGTTCCTCCTTCGGGCTCCATACCTCACGCGGTGAAGCGTATATATGGTAACCTACTTTGATACCACTTGTAAGATCTCTAGTTGGCCTAGAGGTGGGGTGAATAGGCCTATCAAAACAAACACTTAAACTTTTATCAAATTCACCCTACGGCACTACCGGACTACGGCACTGCCAAACTAGAACAGCAGCACTGCCGCACCTGTCGACAACTTTGAGTCATAGTTCAAAATCAGTGAATGGAAACTTAGATCAGACAAATTTCTCAGCCTACTGCAGGTATGATAGTCACAAATCAATAGCTAGAAGTTGTAGGAACACCACACATAGGTAGACCGACTAGAAACCCTAGAAATCACCTCAACCAACAATATGAAATGCAAGTAATATAAATCAAACACAAGTGACACAATGATTTATCCCGTGGTTCGGCTCGCCACCAAGGCTTGCCTACCTCCATGTTGTTGAGGTTAGCCACTAAGGCTTAGGGCTTTCCAACTCTTCCTCGTTCTCAAGTCAAGAGACTTAACTCTTGAGATGAGGGGTGAGTTTACTAGCTTTAAGAGATGGTTACAAACCTCTCACGGCTGCCACATAAGATGGCAAGCTCCACGGGCGACGCTCTAGCCGGCTAGGAGCCAAGCTCCAAGAGTAACAAACACAACCGCTGACCAAAACGTGAACCAAGTGCTCTTTTGAGTTGAGGAATCAATGGAGTTGCTCTCTAATCGAGTTTTGGACCCTTTTCTCTCAAGGATTGATGGGGAAATCAATGGATTTGCTTGAGGGTTCAAGGTCAACAACGGAGGGAGAGAGAGAGAGAGGCTCCTTTCTATTTTGGATGAGCTGGAGTGAGGAAGAAGAGGCAGAGAGCCATTGGGGAGGAAGGGGAAGGGTATAAATACCCCCCAGCCCCCAATGGTCACTTAAGTCACGGCCGTGCCATGGCTCAAGTGCGGCAGTGCCTCTCTTTAAGTATGACAGTGCCGCACCATGCAAGACAGCAAGGGTAATAGTGAAGTATAGACTATCTTGGCTGTGAATCTGAGGATGTATGTGTTTGTTTAAGCACTTGGTAGCATATATTAGCTTAAGCATTGTGTCCCCTTTTATAGTATGGCTTTTCCTATACTCAAATTCAAAATATAATAGAATTTAAACCTCCTTTGAGTTTGAAGCCATCTATATTTATGAAAGGTCCTTGTTTGGTTTTGGTAATTGAGTGACAACCTTAGGTGGACTAATATGTTTATGTGAGATATACAGGTGATTAGTCCACATGTACATGTGTGTGAGCAGCATATGCCATGAAGGTGGAAATGGCTCGGAAACGTTGCAAAGCTCACACATGTGATGATGAAGGAGCTCATTGCATATGAGACATGGCATTGAGTCATGTGATCTAGGTGGAGAAGATCAAGACATGACTTGGCTCGAAGGACCGGTTACAAGTGTGAAGGGCAAATTGAGTGATGACTTGGCGCCGATGGATCGAGGCAATGGTGAAGAGCAAGTGAAGTCAAGATCGATGAACCAATATGATCACGTGATGATATGGAGTGAATCATATCATTGTCGATCATGTTGGTGCATGTGTTTCATCGACATTGGAGGAGATGGAATGGAATGCGCAAGGCAAAGGTATAACCTAGGGAATTTCTGTTTACACCAAAATTTGGAAGAAGTGTCGCAGGGACTCGAAAGCTCCTAAGATCATGTCATCAAGGAATCAATTGCGTGCAGATCAGAACTAGCTGATTCGGATGCAAAAACTAGAATCGGCTTTCTCCAAATATCGCCAGCGGATAACGACAAAGGCTATGATTCGGCGCCAGAATGAAACATGTTGGACTCTGCAAAAAGGGAAAGATTAGAGTCCAAGTTATCTTAAATTAGGAATGTTTTATTTAGAGTCAAAATTTGTGATGAGTCATGCTTAGATAGGAGTCATGCGCAGGTCCCGGGTATAAATATCAAGCCCCGGCTATTGTAAAAAACAATCAATCAATCCAATATACAAGTTATTTACTTTTTCGGCTCTGGCCACCCTTAGGAGTAGGAGTAGAGTAGATCTCGGCGAGTTCTTCAGCAAGTACGGCTACATCGATCCGGTCGACCTTCACTACTTGTTGTAAGTACCGCCATGGCTTATACCTCTGTTCGTACGGCTGCATCGATCCGGTCGACCTCCACTGCGACTCTGGTATAGGTCAGTTATCGACTCTTGCCTAGTTCGAGTATGGCTGCGTCGATTCGGTCGACCCCCACTGCATGAACTAGATCAAGATCAAGTTATCCGCTCTACCTTAGGATGGCAGTTTTGGTAGATTCATTAATTTACCGATATTGCTTATTGCTTTCATTATTTATCTAATTACAGTAATATCATTCTGCCCGATTGGGATTGATCTAGATCGGCCTTATATCTTGTGTAGCCCATCGTTTGTTAACCTTAAATTGATCTAATTTACACCTTAAACGATGAGTTATGTTTTATCGGCTGTTTTATGTCAATCCTGATCGTGCATAGCGTGCGGTTAAGGCGTGTTGTGTCTTGAGTAGATTTATTGGCTAGCGAGAACCGTTCCATGGCCCGTTATCACGACCTGCGTGATTCTGCCTCACATCCCACTGTTAGCATCGTGGAGTGAGGACCGTTATCTGGTAGATCTATTCCTAATAAGGCATTACTTTAACTATGCGCTATGCCTGAATCGGTTGTTTTAGCCGATATTGAGCGTTTTCACGAACAGTTCGCATCACGAGACCGTTGAAGTAAAGATAGGTCGAAAGATATGTTAGCCCCATGATCTTATTATTGTATTACGGCCTGCATGATTCTGTCTCATGCCCCACTGATATTAGTAATGAGTTAGGGTCGTCGAATCTATTGTTATTTCTATGGCCTGCATGATTCTGCCTCATGCCCCACTGGTCATAGTGATGGATGAGATCTAACATGTTCATTAGATTTATCTTTATTAAACGGTCAAGTGATGTTGAATTGTTTCTTTATATAAAAAGGGGTTCGATTACTTATAATCATTGGCTCTGCACAAACCGATCATTGTTGACATCTTATTGCCATTGATTAATATCTGTTCGATTAATGATATTTGCCCTGAATGATAACCGATTCTTCTTATACAACCTAATGAGCTTTAATCGATTTATTCTCATGAATATGCTGGAATAGACTATTTAGTCAATCTCCTTTCATATCGGCTCTCATAGCCGCACATTCGGGACTGTCTGGCAACACCGGCAAGTTCCACCCTTAATTACTGATGAACTTTCTCTCCTTGTCTATTACAGGGTCAAATTGACTGGCACGTCTCGGGAGAAGTGCGCAGGATCGACCACCCTTGCGCTGAAGCTAGGTGGATCTGCTCCATCGAGCGGACCCTTCTGGCTTGCTGCATGTGTCCTCGGCATGAGTCAAAAATTCTATGTCGACACATGTTTCTGGCACGCCCGGTGGGACACCACAATGATCATGGTGGTTCACAACAACAACGACATCCTTATGCTGCATTATAAAGATCTACCTGATGGGGATAAGGGTGTCATCAGCAAAGCTACAAAAGAGTTTCAGAATAAATGTTTGTTGTCCTACACCAAAACACGTGACAACACAATTGTTCAGAAATTTCTACTACCAAGAGTTCTGTTACACGGGCAGACGAACACAACTGAAGCTGAAGACAAGCGTTTCTTTAAATAAGTTGTGGACAAATCTATTCATGATGTCATATCAAGCTATAACGAAGCTTTCATGGATGTATTCCATAACGCCTTGAAAGAGGCGATTCATGGATTTCCAGTTGGTCAAGGCGGACCGGCTTATTACAACATTCTAGATCCGTCGAACTAAGGAACCAATCAAGTTGGTACCAGCCATCACCAGCTGGTAGTGGTGATGTCCAGACAGTTCAGGGTTCATCTGAGCAAACTCAAGGAACTACTACAAATCAAACACAGTACAATCCTAGACCATCAGTACAGCATGTGCAACAACCGATGGGGTAAAATCAGAACCAGGTGATCAATTTTGGCACATCAGGCCATATACTATCGTCGGCTCAAAAAATAGCACCATCAATTCAAAGAATCTGTAGAGATATAGATCTTTATGTCATCAGAGACTTCAAGCAGCAAGCCAACAAAGGACCCAATAGGTTGAGATTCCACAAGGGTATCACTATGGCATAGATTATAATATCCTCCACATGATGCCAAACCCAAGATATCAAGGCACGCGAGATTTCAATCCACATATGGGTCAGCAGGTGCAGAGGAATCCAAATCCGCAAGCTGATGAATTGTTGCTGAGGGTGACCGAGATGATGAAGAATCAGTTCGGTCTGAAGCCAAAAGGGCTGACCTTTTTGTACAAACACCCATATCCAGAATGGTATGATTTGGTCGCTCTTCCAACAAATTATAGGCTCCCAGAATTCGCTAGGTTCGCTGGCCAAGATAGTACAAGTACGATAGAACATATTAGTCGGTATCTTACACAATTGGGCGAAGCGTCAGTTGAGGATGCCCATCGAATTTGTTTCTTCTCTTTGTCCTTATTGGGACCAGCCTTCACTTGGTTTTTATCATTGCCAATCAATTTCATTGCTAACTGGGCTAACCTAGAGAAGAAGTTTCATACATATTTTTACATTGGGACTGGAGAAAAGAAGATTACTGATCTGACAACTATAAGACAAAAGACTAATGAATCGGGCACTGAATTTCTTTAGAGGTTCTGAGAAACCAGGAACTTGTGCTTCTCCTTAAATTTGGCGGTGATCAACTAGCTGCTTTAGCTGTTCAACGAATGCTGCCGATGTGGAAAGAAAAGCTGCTGGGACAAGAATTTGACAACTTGGGTCAATTGGCTCAACAAGTAGCAGCACTCAATAGCCAATTCCAGAGTATGCGCAGAGATAGCCGATTTTAGAAGAGTACCACAGTAGCCGAAGCTTATGATCCATACTCAGTCGATGACAACTATGAAGATGAAGAAGAAGAGGTTGCTACGGCTGAATAGAATTGGGGCAAGAATATAGTAATGGTGCCAAATCCTTGGGGGAAGAGGAGTCGAGGAGAGCTATGACTTCGATGTCACCAAATCAGATAAGCTCTTCGATTTTTTGCTAGAGAAAGGGCAGATCAAGTTGCCCGATGGTCATGTCATGTTGCCCCCTGATCAGTTGAAGAATAAGAAGTTCTGCAAGTTCCATAATGCTAATTTCCATTCCACTAATGAATGTAGAATCTTCAGACAGCATATACAGAGATCTATTCAGCAGGGGAGGCTCAAATTTGATACGCCTCGGAAAACGAAAGTCGATGATGATCCTTTCCCAGGAGATCAAAACATGGTTGATGCTAGCTATTTAAAGGAAAAACCAAGGTCCTAACATCAACCAAATCAAAAGAAGCTGGAACAGTCGATCCCAAGATGCAAATATCGGCTGACGAGTACAGAGAGATTAGAAAATGTCGTGCCGAGCAGAAGAGCTGATATGAGCAGGGGAGGACGTCAAAAGCAGAGACGACAAAGCTACGGGTCACATCTCGGATTCTGTTGAATAAATGGCAGCGACAGAAGGAAAAGGATTATCAGCGTTGGTTAAAAGATCAAGCGTACCAGCATCAACTGAAACAGGAGAAGTATGAAAGGGAATAGGCTGAATTACATTGGAATTATCCGTTCTTCAGACATTGCTGGAATGAAGGTTTGAAATTGCCTACCAGACATGATTGTCCAGAATGCAGCAATCAATATCAGGAGTATAGGCAGTCTCAAACCAACCGCCGGTCTATCCATGCTCAAGATGCATATCATCATAATAACATGGATCGGCGCTTAAAAAATAAAAGTGTTCATGGTCGGCTTGGAAAAAGAGTTGTTGATCAAAACTAGGCTGATCATGAAGAGGGAGGCACTGAAAGAAGATACATGTGGCAGGAAGGTCAGTGGTGCCCAGGAGGTTTAACAAGAAGCCAGAAGAGAAGGGTGCAACGCCTAAGGAATAAAGAGATAGAATAGGCTCAGGCATCTGGTAAGACTCAAGTGTGGCGTACCAAGCAAATAGCCGATAGAAAGCAACCATCGGCTAATATTCAAATGGCTTTTCTGTTGCCATCAGAATTTAGAGCCCCGACAGATCAAGAAGTTTATTCAGATTTCGATGAATTAGAGTATGAGGAGATGGTTGCCAAGTTGACGGTTGTACAACGAGCAATATTTGACAAACCAGTCAAACATCAGCACTTAAAGGCGTTATATATGAAAGGTCTTGTCGATGGGAAGTCGATGAACAAGATGTTGGTGGACGGAGGTGCACTGTCAATATTATGCCTTACACTACTTTTCGTAAACTTGGCAAAGGACCAGAAGATCTGATGGAGACTGACATGATGCTTAAGGATTTCAGAGGTAATACATCTAAGACTCGGTGGGCAATAAATGTCGAACTAACAATTGGAAGCAAGGCTCTGCTCACTACATTCTTCGTCGTCGATGGGAAAGGGTCGTACAGTTTGCTCCTTGGTCGTGATTCGATTCATGCGAATTGCTGCATACCATCAACCATGCATCAGTGTTTGATTCAATGGCATGAAGATGACGTTGAACTGGTTCGCGCTGATGAGTCCGTAAGCATCACAACAGCCGATCCAGTCTTTTGGGAACTAGGAGACTTCGAATGTTTTTCTGGCAAGTCATGGGAAGGAGGCTTCATTAAGATCAACAATGAAAGCCAACAGCCGATGCAAGCGATCGGCTCTGAGAGTTTGTTTTAATAGAAAAAATCACGGCTTCACATCGGCCATTGGATTAAAGGAAAAATAAGCGTTGAGTCTTGAAGATGTGTTTAGGCCGACGTATGTGGATGCTGAATCGAAGCGTGATTCAGAGTTAATGGATTTCTTAAAGAAGTTATGTTTCGCTTAATAGGGCACTTGACCTGAGTTGATTAATCATTTGACCTTTGATATGAAAAGTTCTACGAAGGTGTTATCCCAACATTTAATCAACACTTGATAGCCGATTCGTTCTCAGCTCTAATAGCCGGTACCAGGAGGGTATCGCCTCTAGTTCAAAAAACAAAAATCTTCAAAGACAATAAAAGTCGATACGATATGTATCGCCTATAGAGTAGAAACAAAAGATAAAAACAGTGGGGCATTGCACTAAGGCGCATTCATGAAAAAGAAGTATTTGTTCATTGGTTCCCCTAAGTACAATCTAGTCAAAAACTTTGTTCACCACATCCTGAGCGGATGTGATGTCCATGATGGCCTCCGCCGCTGCGGTAAAATCTTCTATCAAATCTTCATGTCCCTCAGGGACATCACCGATCGGGAAGCCAACCTCCATGGCATGGAGATCATGCCCGGTTTGGACCTATGCCGCAGTTAGCACCACCAATGCGTCGTGACAAACACCGTGAAGAGCAATCTCCTGGACGTGGGCCGGGATGTCTTGGAGACGAGCGTCAATGGGGGAACCCCTCGCATTGACAGCGTCCGCGGCCACGTTTGACGCAAATTGGAGAGATTCCAGTTGCACCGTTTGAGCTGTCAATTGTAGAAGAATATCAAGACAAAGGCAACAGAAACCAGAATGGAAACGTTCATGGAGCTCATCTTACATGCTACCATGGCGTCAGACTCAGCCAGCCACGCTCAAACGGCGTTGGCCTCCTCCTTAGCCGCATTAAGGGCCGCTTGGAGGACTCCCAGACGAATCTCCAGTTGGTCGTTGTTCCGAATCGCCTCGGAATAGCGGTCCTCGGCCGCCCTCCATTCTCAGAAGAAACGCCAGGCATCATCACCGTCATATGAGTTGGAAGAACCTGACGATGAAGCCGGCGTGGAAGATGCAGCATTAGTGGGTTTGTCAGTCCTAGGGAAAAGATGAAGGCTATCATTCAAAACAAACCTATAGGCAAGTCAGAACAGATCATCATCATGAACAGAGGTTGCCAATCTCACCTCATGCATCGGAGACGCTGGTTCATCGACATATTCTCCTCCGGGATTTCCTCCGCCGCGCGCTTACCTCGATTACCTTCGCCGACCATGAGAAATGATTGAATCTACAGAAGAGAGGAAGAGAACCGCTGTAGGGTTTTGGCAAACAGAGGAGAGCAAAGGAACAATTGCAAATAGAGAAGTGTTTGAGGCCGAAGCCCTCAGCTGTATTTGAAGACATGAAGCGAAGAGGCGGACGCCTCAGGGAGCGCAAAAGGCAACCACAATTAATAGAAGGCGAAACGCCACTTCACCAATGTCGAAGAGAATACGGCGCCAGATGACTAAGGATGGAAGATCGAAGGGCTCTCTTAATAAAGGCCGTGTTTTCAGACCTAGATAGAATTAAAGCCAAGGGTCTGAAATCGGCTATTTTCAAAATCGGTTCTTCAGCTAGAACAAAAGACGATTTTTGAGAAGGCTGGAAACGAATTACCCTTAATGACCAAGGGTCAAAGGATAGCAAATCTGGCAAAAAATAGTTGACTAATTGAGAAGAACCTTATTGGATCAAGCGTGGTGCGCTGGGTAATATTTATATTTTAGAAATGCTAAAGAAAGATTCGGCAGAGCGATCGAATGGGGAATATTTAAAGGAATATTACCCTAACATTTGGATTAATACTGGGTAACTAATTTGCTCGATTGACATCTCTAATGGCCGGTACCAAAAGGGTATCGCTTCTGGTGCGAAAATAAACCTAGAAGGGTAAAAGCCGGTACAATGTGTGTCGCCCACAGGAGCAAAGCAAACATGAACAAAGTGATGCACATAGCATGGAGTATGAAACAAAAGAAGAAATCATTGAAGACAGAGGAATTGTTGGCTAATATCACATATTACAAACTACGGGCCGAGAAACACTTTGGCTATTATATATCATCGGCCTTGGGAGATGATCGACATCGAACCATGGCCAGAGCCGATTTTGCAAGGGAGAGACATTCAGCGAGATTCTGGCCATGCCGATCAATGGAGGCGAGCAAATCGTCGTTGTCAATCCGCCTCCTTTAGTAACAAGGGAGTTGGCGAAGAATTGTCCAAGAAGAGGACCCTAAAGGCCGAACAGAGTCGGTCCTATTCTCTAAGGCAATGGGGGCATCACGAGTTGTACCCTCTTGACGATGAGGGCGCTGACGCAATGATGCAGGTCCGTTAAGGGCCTCCTCAGCGAACTTCTTGCTATTTTCCATGATCTCAAGCCTACGAAGAAGTGGAACTATACTAAGGACATGGAAGGTTTGAGGTGAAGCGAGTCATTTTTCGATCCCTAGCCGTGGCCTTACATATATAGCCCGAGGGGATAGATCTTGCCAGCGGTATGAAATTGAAATCAGATATGGAAAGGGATCGACGCTCCAAGAATTCAGTAACAAAAAATGAAGAGATAACAGATTCAGACTTATTGCTCTCCCAAATTACAGAATGCCATGGGATAGGTCAAAAGATTTATATTGACCAGCAATCAACCCACCAAGGCCTCTTTGGATTGAAGGGAGTTCGAATCCCCACAGGGCCGAGACGTCATCATAAACCAAGTTACATCGGCCCGTTAATAAAATTGCGACAGGGAAGGACAAAGGCCGCTTGTCTAACAAATGCCCAGCTGATTTCTCGAAGCCGCTGGAAAGAAGCTTGTGGCTTTCTCGACGGGCATTTGACTGAGCAAACAAGGAGAAAGTGTCCACGCATTTTAGCCTTTGCAAACACTAGAACAGCTCTACGAGCATGGAGAGAAGACCCAGGTGATATCACAAGGATTCTTCTAACCACAGTAACTGATTCTCTTGTTCGACAAGGTGCTAAGATGGGAGACACAATTGCCCTATGCACAAGAATTCTTCTAGCCACTTGAGATCTTCATAGCAAAAGGATAGACTATGGAGGTTCCAGCGGAGTCGAGAGCACTCGAGGAAGTAGATGGAAGAAAAACATGGCTGAATTGTTGAGCTGCTCTCGCCAGGGTCAGATAGGCCTTTTATAGCCGGCTCGGGAAGATGAATCCAAGTGCCCGTGAAGCAGCGACGCTCTTGTAAAAAGTTTTAAGGCATGGGCTCATGAGTGGACGCAAGCAACGACGAACAGTGGACCCCAGATCAAGGTTCTCTACCCGTGACTGTAGACCAATCAGGGATACAGACATGATAATTTTGGAATAAAATTACTTTTATCCCAAAATTGGGGGCATGTGTTTACACCAAAATTTGGAAGAAGAGTCGCAGGGACTCGAAAGCTCCCAAGATTATGTCGTCAAGGAATCAATTGCGTGCAGATCGGAACCAGCTATTTCGGATGCAAAAACTGGAATCGGCTTTCTCCAGATATCGCCAGCGGATAACGATGAAGGCTACGATTCGGCGCCAAGACAAAAACATGTTGGACTCTGTAAAAAGGGAAAGATTAGAGTCCAAGTTATCTTAAATTAGGAATGTTTTCTTTAGAGTCAAAATTTATGGTGAGTCGTGCTTAGATAGGAGTCATGCGTAGGTCCTAGATATAAATATCAAGCCCCAGCTATTGCAAAAAACAATCAATCAATCCAATAAACAAGTTATTTACTTTTTCGGCTCCACCACCCTTAGGAGTAGCAGTAGAGTAGATCTCGGCGAGTTCTTCAGCAAGTATGGCTACATCGATCCGGTCAACCTCCACTGCTTGTTGTAAGTACCGTCATGGCTTATACCTCTATTCGTATGGCTGCATCGATCTGATCGACCTCCACTGCGACTCTGGTATAGGTTAGTTATCGACTCTTGCCTAGTTCGAGTATGGCTGCATGGATCCGGTCGACCCCCACTGCATGAACTAGATCAAGGTCAAGTTATCCGCTCTACCTTAGGATGGTAGTCTTTGGTAGATTCATTAAGTTACCGATACTGCTTATTGCTTTTATTATTTATCTAATTACAGCAATATCATTCTACCCGATTGGGATTGATCTAGATCGGCCTTATATCTTGTGTAGCCCATCGTTTGCTGACCTCAAATTGATCTAATTTACACCTTAAATGATGAGTTATGTTTTATCGGCTGTTTTATGTCAATCCTAATCGTGCATAGCGTGCGGTTAAGGCGTGTTGCGTCTTGAGTAGATTTATTGGCTAGCGAGAACCGTTCCATGGCCCGTTATCACGGCCTGTGTGATTCTGCCTCACACCCCACTGTTAGCACCATGGAGTGGGGACCGTTATCTGGTAGATCTATTCCTGATAAGGCATGACTTTAGCTGTGCGCTATGCCTGAATCGGCTATTTTAGCCGATATCGAGCGCTTTCACGAACAGTTCACATCACGAGACCGTTGAAGTAAAGATAGGTTGAAAGATATGTTAACCCCATGATCTTATTATTGTATTACGGCCTGCATGATTCTGTCTCATGCCCTACTGATATTAGTAATGAGTTAGGGTCGTCGAATCTATTGTTATTTCTACGGCTTGCATGATTCCGCCTCATGCCCCACTGGTCATAGTGATGGATGAGATCTAACATGTTCATTAGATTTATCTTTATTAAACGGTCAAGTGATGTTGAATTGTTTCTTTATATAAAAAGGGGTTCGGTTACTTATAATCATTAGCTAAGCACAAACCGATCATTGTTGACATCTTATTGCCATTGATTAATATATGTTCGATTAATGATATTTGCCTTGAATGATAACTGATTCTTCTTATATAACCCAATGAGCTTTAATCGATTTATTCTCATGAATATGCTGGAATCGATTATTTAGTCGATCTCCTTTCATATCGGCTCTCATAGCCGCATTATTGAACTTTCTCTCCTTGTCAATTACTGAGGTCAAATTGGTGGCATGTCTCGGGAGGAGGCGCAGGATCGACCACCTTGCGCTGAAGCTAGGCGGACATCGGTAAGTTCCGTCCTTGTGGGGATTAATGTCTTGATGAACTTTCTCTCCTTGTCAATTACAAGATTACAGGTCAAATTGATCGCACGCTCTCGAGTATATAAGGAGAGGAGGGGAGGGCGCAGGATCGACCATCCTTGCGCGCTAAAGCTAGGCGGATCTGCTCCATCGAGCGGTCACCATCCGTTTCTCCATCCGGATAATCTACCACCACGGGCACTTCGTGGATCGCCATATTATTTCGGCGTGCGCGCGTGTCTCTTGCTGACGATGGGATCAAGATCAATGCCATCCGTGGCAATTTAGAAAATTATGTGTCGACAATTTTATTTCACCGGTCATATGTGTGTAGAGAAGTTTATGACGGGGTTTAGGATAGATGGTTGTACTATCAAGAGGGTTAAACTTGTTTGCATATCGGTCATCTAGTGCCCCTTGAGCGATCTAACTTTGCAAACGTGCTAGGATTGAGTGGCGTGGTAAATTGAGTGATTAACTCCTTGGAAAATGTTTGTAAAAAGCTAACACACGTGCACAAGGTGTTGTACACTTGGTGGTGTTGGCACATTTACAAAGGAGAAGAAGTTGGTGAAGAAAAGGAGTTGAATGCGTTGGTCACGGGGTGACCAGACGCGTTCGATATGCGCATCGACGCGCGTCCGTACGCCCGACTCAGCGGTAGTGTTACCGACGCGGATCGGATGCATCCGATATCGATCGGACAAGTCCGGTATGATTCGACAATCGCGCCGTGCACGTCGGCAGAGTTGCCAAGGTGATCGGACGACTACACCCACCGCCGCTCGCTGGAGTGACCGGACCTCCGCCGACGAAAGAATTTTTCATCATACAATCAACGTTAGGTCAAAGTGATATAGCCCGGCAGATTGACGGGTAGAGAGCGTAACACCGGACGTGCGGCCGTCGCCACATCGGACACGTCCGGTGTGAACCATAACAAAAGGGCTAAAAAGCAAGTCTTGGGTTTTCATCGCCGTAATAATTGATCGAGGCGCTAGTACAGAGCCCTACCGCCTCCGTGTGATCGGACGCTTGAGATTCGCCAAGTTCGGCCGAGACTCTTGCGAGTGGCTCTAGGAGCTCTAGACTCGGGACCGTCGCCGGACACGGGCTCGCCTGCGCGACTCGCAGACACTGGGTTGGAGTATTTTTTCTTCGACGGTCGCCTTCTAGCAAGCTCGGGACTATATTGCAGACGATGCACGCTGGTGCATCCACGGACGGTTCGGTCTCGATTGAGCGGCTCGGGAGCTCTTTGGACTCGACGGTGGTCGGAGATGTCAAGAACTCGCCTTTTATAGGTTGAAACGGCGTGTCGCATCGTAATACATGGCGCCGGGGTGTGTCGGTACCATAAGATGCATGGGCGCGCATCGAGGCGTAAGTTAGAGAGGGCCGTTTAGGCGGCAATGGCTACTTACTTGTAACCCTCCTTGAAAGGGACACGTGGTGGTCATAGAGAAGCGACATACATCTCAATTACGCTCAAAGACACAGCGTATTACCGATCCACCACACAGACACCATCTAGTGCACACGACCTACACGTCCGGTCGTCCCGAAAAATGCCCAGTGAAGGGGTAACGGCTATTTTAGCCCGTGGGGCTATAAATAGAAGTGTTGGTTGGCCTTTGGCCATCAGTGGTGGAGAGCTGAGCACACTAGAGCTTTGGTGGCTTGTGTGGTAGTGCTTGAGAGCCCTCTAACTCACTTGAGCTTGATAGTGTTCATCCGATAGAGTGAGTGAGCGATTCTAGTGCGATTGCATCATGAGGTTGCATCGAGTGACACTAGGTGGTTGTCTTACAAGCCGGTGGTGCTTGTTACTCTTGGAGGTTGCCACCTCCTAGACAGCTTGGTGGTGGTCTCCGTCGAAGCCCGCAAGAAGCTTGTGCGGTGCTCCGGAGAAGAGCTTTGTGAGAGGCATTGTGCTCGTTCCGCGGGAGCCGCGAAGAGCAACTCTAGTAGAGCGAGATGCGAAGGGCGACAAGTGGTCCTACCGGGTCAAGTGCTAGAGCTTGTGGTAAGCACTCCATGTGAGAGAGAGTGACTTGCGGGTCACCACTAGCAAGAGGACCGGCGGCAACCTTGGAGCTTGTTTCAATGGGGACGTAGCGTGTTGGCAAGCACGTGAACCTCAGAAGAAAAATCACCGTGTCAACATTGTTCTTCCCGTTGGTTTGCAAACCCCTTACACAAGCTTGTAATTACTTTCATATACATTGTGCTTGTGTAGTTGCTCTTGTAATTAGTTAGCTTGTGTAGCTCACTAGTTACCTTCTTGCTTGTGTAGCATAAAAGTAGCTCCCCTGCGTAGCTAATTTAGTTTGTGTAACCTTGTTAGTCATATTGCTTAGTTTGTGTAGCTAAGTATTTGCGCTCTCTAATTTGGCATTGGTTGTCTTGTTATTGAGCATTGCTAGTGAGCTTAGGAGCTTTTGTGCTTTTGCTTACTAGAATTGTGTAGGAGCTCCCCGGTGTGCAAAATACTAGTGGCATAGGTTTGTGTGACCTTGCTCCTCTTAGAATTGGATAGGTGAGCTCTAGCTAGCCCGACACCTTTGTTGGCTAATTTGGATCTTTATAAGGTGCTTGTGAACTTCGATAGAGGGGTGTAGTCTTGGCTAGACCAATTGTTTTAATTCCGCATTTATTTCGGTTAGCCAGCGCTATTAAATTTAGAAAGGACTATTCACCCCCCTCTAGTCCGCCATCTCGACCTTTCAATTTGTAATTGAGGGCTCCTCCGTTTCATGTAGCATCCTCGAACATGAATTCCCTGCTTGTCATCTCGATAAATCTTATTGGTTCTCTAATTGCGTGGTCATTAGCACCAAAACCCACAATTAGGGCTTGATTGCACTTTCAGCCCCTGCTTGGCTACTGTCAGCCACACCACCACGGCGTCACCGGCACTCATCCAAGCAAGCCGCTGTTGGCCACGCCACCATGGCACAGCTGACACACCTCTGCAGTCGGCTGAAGTGGGAAAACACCATGACAACGCCTCCAAGGCGGAAGACGACGCCCGAAGGCGTCGCCACCATCTTGCCGACGGATCCGACATGGCTTTCGCCGGTGCTCGCCCACATCCAGCACAATCGAAACAGAGGGCCTTGAAGTCACACCACCCCTGCCCTCCACCTCTGCCCCACGCCGCATCGCCGCCCGCACCGGCGAGTTTCGGCCGGATCCGCATGGACAGTGGCAGCTGCAGCCCGGAATGGCTGGATCGAAAGGAAGGGGATCTAGAGCAACCTCGCCGCCACGCCCGTGCAGGCGCATGGCCCCTGCCGCAGCCACTGCCGCCCCCGCATCGACCAGAGACCGCCGGAGCTGGTGAAGAAGATGAAGAGCTGCAGCCCGGCAAGACAGACCGTTCGCCATGGCCGCCCCCAACGCCACTAGCTCCTCCACTCCACCAGCGACCCGGCCCCAGCCCGAAGGTGACAGATCCGAGCGGCTGGGCATTGAATCCGGCCATACCATGGCCGGAGAAGCGCCGCCGACTGTCGCCCCATGCACTCCTCGCCGCCGACGAAGTGCTCCACCGAGAGAGAGGGGGGGAGGGAGGAATCCAAGCCGCTGCCTTCCTTGTTCCACGCCGGACCCTCAGCGCCGAACTCCGGCGGCGGCCAGACTGAGGAGGCGTGGGGGAGGGAACCGGCGGCGGCGGTGTTTGGTGCCGCCCGAGTCGCTCCCAGAGGAGGAGAGCGACGCGGGCCGTGTGGAGTATGTTATTGAATACGCCTGTCAATTGTCAACCACCAGTACTGCTAATCTACTGATTACTGATCGGTACAAAAAATCAATACTCCTCTCATCTGCACGGCCTATGTACATGTGGTGCCGCCGGTGGATCCAAGTGACTAAATGCAGAGCTAATCATGGACCTCGGACTCATTTCTAGAAATGCCACACGCGCACCTGTCATGACGTAGAGTAACATTTTCCTTCTCCCTCCATCGTTTTCCTTCTCTCCCTCTAAGCTCTAGGTCAGAGATGTTCTTGCAATTTGTCAGATGATGGCACGTCATTACTCATCATAAGGATGCAAGTGGCCCACGAACTGCGACGTGTTTTACAATTTACAGAGGGTATACCTGCTTGTATTGCACACGCGAATGAATATTTGGTGGCATTACAGCATGTGTATAGTACGATGATCAGTCGACAATACGTGCACGCGGTGGCGCTTTACGCTACCTATTGGTACGTCTCCGGATCCGACGGCTTTTATAGATAGGCTTCCGCTAATGCTGTAGTTTAGTGGAATACAGTAGCACAGCATCTACGGTGCAATACGTACCTACACAGCCAGTTCGGTTGGCTGGTTCGTTTTGTTGCTGGTTCGTAAAGAAGTACTGCTGGCTGGTTTGTGTGAGAGAAAAATACTATTCCGACTGAAAATTTACGATTATTTACGACGAGCCACAGCCGTAATGCTGTCGATCTGAAATCTGATCGAGTGTTTTGCGATGGATTCCGTCGGATTGATGGCTCCATGTACTGCAATCAATGCTCGTCGGTCACTGTGGCACTCCATCTCCGTCGATGCATGGATGGATGTGCTAACATTCATTAGTTCCCTGGGATGGATTATACAGGAGCAGGAGTAGTTGTTAAGAAAGAGTAGAGATCAGTTTTACGCAATTACACAATCGGGACTTGTCTGTTCAGTGTAGCTGTGCAGTTGCGGAGTGCAGACGTGGATTGGTTTACACGGCTGAACTCCGGCAGCATGGGATCGGAGTGACTGGCCGAGCTGAGCTGAGCTGAGCACACCCGGCAAGGCGGCAACCACTATTTACTCCCGCGCGCGCGCCGGCCTCTGTTTCCGCACCACCGCACCGTGCCACGCACTCCAAAGATCGGCGCGAATAAAAGCTGCGGCATCCCAGTCCCGGGTCTCGCGGTGAAACCCATCGTCCCTGTCTAGGCAGCTAGCCTCGCTCGCCATGTCCTCCTCCTCCTCCTCCTCCTCCCCGTCTCTACAGCCGCCTCCCGCCGGTGCAGTCGGCGGCACCTCCCCCTACTCCGCGTCCTCGTCCTTCCTCCCCGCGTTCATGATCATCGCCGCGCTGCTCGCCTTCGTGTTCCTCGCCTCCGTCTCCATCCACCTCCTGCTCCGCTTCCTCTCCGACCGCTCCTCGTCGTCGTCGTCTGGACCTCCGCTCCCGCGGACCCACCGCGACGAGGCAGGCTCGGCGGGGAGTACGGCGGACGCGTCCGTGGCGAGGCCTGCCGCTACCGCGGCTGCTCCAGGCGACGCAGGGAAGAAGGCAGCGGCGGCGGGCGACGACGAGAAGCAGCGGCTGATCGACTCGCTGCCGCTGTTCACGGTGGCGTCGGCGCTGGCGGCGCTCCCCAAGAGCTCGCCCGACTGCGCCGTCTGCCTGTCGCCGTTCACGCCCGACGCCGAGCTGCGGCTGCTGCCCGCGTGCCGCCACGCGTTCCACGCCGCCTGCGTCGACGCCTGGCTGCGCACCACGCCGTCCTGCCCGCTCTGCCGCGCCGCCGTCGTCGCGCTCCCGCACCCCTCGCTCTCCGCCATGCTCGCCGCCGCCGCGCAGCAGCGGCCGCCGCCGAGGACCAGCAGGGACCGGTCCGGCTCGAGCTTCCTCGTCGAGATCGGCACCGTCAGCAGCAGCCGCGGCTCGCCCGCGGCGGCCGGTGGGAACGGGGACAGGAACAGGAACAGCACCCGCACCTACTCGCTCGGCTCCTTCGACTACCAAATCGACGAGGAGGTGGAAGCCGTGGTGTCCCGCGTCGCGCGCATCACCGCGAGGGAATCCAGCGCCGTCAAGGAGGAGATGGAGAAGCCTTCGGCCGAGGAGGGGTCGGCGCCGGCGCCTCCGCCTCCTGGCGAGACGGTGGCCGAGGCGGCGGGCTCCTCGCGCGGGTGGCTGAGGGAGTACGTGGACCGGCTGGCGTCGTCCGCCTACACGTTCTCGGGGCGGTGGAGCTCGCGCTGGAGCCAGGGGCAGGGCCAGCAGCAGCGGCAGGAAGAGCCGTGGCTGTGGGACGCGGAGGCCGCGGACATGTCGGCGGCGCCGGGGTCCGACGAGGAGGAGGAGACGGCGTTCATGGTGATGTACCGCTGGATCGCCGGGGTGTAAACGTAGTCGAGTTGAGGTGATCCAAATGTTTTGGAACCTTCTGTTGACTGTGATGCATGGCGTGGTAGGCGTGAGCAGCAGCAGTGAGAGTATCAGCATCTGCACATAGTTCATGGATATCCTCGGAGTTCGCCTTTTGGAACGCCGAGGAGAAAAGAAGACGCCAAGAAAGACGGATACGAGAATGTGCTTGCATGTTAGACTGTAGCATAACTGTAGAAGTAAGTGCTTTTGTTTGGTTTGTTGCGTTTTCCCATTTCGTCCAAGGACGTTTGGATGTGGCTGTCATCTGTCTTACACTTTGCGTGTGGACCGTGTGGTTTGTCACAACTCACAACGTGGCAGTTACACACTCGCAAATGCCAGCATGGACTGCATGGCAGGTTTACTAGACTGGGAAATTGGGAATGTGAGAGAAAGGAATGGATCTTTCCTACTCGAAGTCTCGAACACAGCGAACCCATGCGTATCGAGCTGAGGGAAGAAAATCAAATCCAAATCCAAATCCTTTGTCGATTATGCAGGTTGTCCTCGATCGTTGTTCAAAAAATCCCCATGTTGAGTTGTAATCCAAATTCAGTTATGTATAAGATAAAGATTAATTTCTGCCAGAGTGAAGCGAGACCCTGGTGGAGCCCCTGTGGTATGGATCATCGCTTATTAGGGTTTTTCATCTATATAAACTTCCGGTAAGCCGTCGTCTTGGGATAAGAAAAATTATAAATCCTCAATGTTTGTAACATCACCCGATATAGTGAAGATTTGCTGGCTGGTGCCTGTGGTTTTTTCCCTTCTTCCTTGGAAGAGTTTTCCACATTAAAATCTCGTGTCCACTGTGTTTGATCTACTGTTCTTCATCATTTATATTGTCTATCGTTTCTAACAAGTGGTACCAGAGCTTGGTTTCACCTTAGGGTTTCGCGATGGCATCGATGAAGTTTGATCTACCACTGCTGGATTACAAGACGAGATTTGCGCTGTGGCAAGTCAAGATGCGGGCGATTCTGGCACAATCTTCGAATCTTGATGAGGCGTTGGATGGTTTCAAAGAAAAAGGACAGAAGTCATGGACCGCTGAAGAGAAGCAGAAGGATCGTAAGGCTCTATCTCTGATTCAACTTCATCTACATAATGATATTTTGCAAGAAGTGTTGCAGGAGAAAACTGCCGTAGAACTTTGGCTCAAGCTGGAATCGATCTGCATGTCCAAGGATCTAACCAGTAACATGCACGTGAAGATGAAGTTGTTCACGCACAAACTGCAAGAAGGTGGTTCCGTGATGAACCACTTATCGATCTTTAAGGAGATCGTTGCCGACCTATTGTCGATGGAGGTAAAATATGATGATAAAGATTTAGCTCTTCTACTGTTATGCTCACTGCCTACTTCGTTTGCAAATTTTTGAGATATCATACTATTAAGCCATGATGAACTAACCCTTGCGGAAGTATATGAGGCCCTCCAGACAAGGGAGAAGATGAAAGGTATGGTTCAGTCTGACGTGTCGTCCTTTAATGGTGAAGTGTTGCAGGTTAGAGGCAGGCCCGAGCAGAAAACCTACAACAACAATAATCGAGACAAGAACAAGAACGGTAAAGGTCATTCGAAGTCCAAAGGCAGGGATAAGTTATGTAGGTATTGTAAGAAAGATACTCATATCATTGAGGATTATTGAAAGCTACTGAATAAGGAGAAAAGAAACGGTACGTATAAACCGAAAAACAAATCCGATGGTGATGGTAAGGCCTCTATTGTCTCCGCTGTTGATAATTCTGATTCAGGAGACGTTCTTGTTTGTTTTTGCTGGTTGTGTTGCTGGTCGTGATGAATGGATACTTGATTCTGCATGCTCGTTTCATATATGCTCTAATAGAGATTGGTTCAGTTCTTACGAGTCTGTGCAGAGTGGAGATGTCGTGCGTATGGAAGATAACAACCCACGTGAGATCGTGGGTATTGGCTCCGTTCAGATCAAGATGCATGATGGCATGATACGCACACTGAAAGATGTGAGACACATACTAGGGATGCCCAAAAATCTCATCTCCCTCAGCACACTTGATGCCGAGGGGTACCAACACTCCGGTTCAGGTGGACTGTGTAAGGTATCAAAAGGCTCTCTTATTTATATGATAGGTGATATAAAGTCTACAAAGTTATATGTTCTTAGAGGAAGTACTTTACATGGTTCCATCACTGCTGCTATTGTTTCTAATGATGAACCAAGTAAAACTAATCTTTGGCATATGCATCTTGGGCATATGAGTGAACTTGGTATGGCAGAATTGATCAAGAGAGACTTGCTGGATGGCTGCACTGTGGGTAAGATGAAGTTCTATGAGCACTGTGTTTTTGGTAAGCACAAGAAGGTAAAATTCAATGCATCTGTTCATATCACCAAAGCTACACTTGATTATGTACATGTTGATTTGTGGGGGCCGTCTCGTAAGCCCTCTTATGGTGGTGCTCGTTACATGCTTACCATTATTGATGATTACTTTAGAAAAGTGTGGCCTTATTTTCTGAAAAGTAAAGATGATACTTTTGCAGCTTTTAAAGAGTGGAAAGTTATGATAGAAAGGCAAACTTAAAAGAATGTAAAATTGCTTCGTACTGACAATGGCGGTAAATTCTGTTCGGATGCTTTTAATGATTACTGCAGGGAAGAAGGCATTGTCAGGCATCACACCATCCCGTACACTTCTCAGCAAAATGGTGTGGCTAAGCGCATGAACCGAACCATCATCTTGAGGGCTCGTTGCATGCTGTCCAATGCTCGTATGAATAGGCGTTTTTGGGCTGAGGCTGCTAACACCGCCTGTTACTTGATCAATCGGTCACCTTCTATCCCACTTAATAAGAAAACTCCCATTGAAGTATGGTCTGGTATGCCTGCTAATTATTCATAGTTGAGAGTTTTCGGTTGCACTGCTTATGCTCATGTTGATAATGGAAAGCTAGAACCTAGAGCCATTAAGTGTCTGTTTCTTGGTTATGGTTCTGGAGTTAAAAGATATAAGTTATAGAATCCTGAAACTAAAAAGACTTTCATGACCAGGAGCGTTATTTTCAATGAATCTGTTATGTTTAATAATAGTTTGTCCATAGATGTTTCTCCAGTTGGTTCTGATGAGGAGCAGAAACTTGTTATCGTGCAGGTGGAGCACGTAGATGATCAGAAAACTAAAATTATTGATAACAATGTTCATGAATTGTTCAGTACTCACCTCCTGTTTTGCAGCCTCAAAATCAGTCTATTGCAGATCATAGAACAAAGAGAAATTGTGGACCTCGTCCACGTTTAATTGAGGAATGTGATATTATTCATTATGCCTTTAGTTGTGCTGAATAGGTGGAGCACATTTATGAGCCGGCTACGTACACTGAAGCTGTTGTTTCTGGTGACCGCGAGAAGTGGATTTCCGCTATGCGAGAAGGAGATGCAGTCACTCGAAAAAAATAACACATGGGATGTTATGCGCTTGCCTAAACAAAAGAAGGCGTTCGTTGCAAATGGATCTTCAAGAGAAAGGAGAGTTTGTCTCCTAGTGAGCCTCCAAGATTTAAGGCAATGTTAGTAGCAAAAGATTTTAGTCAGATTCCTGGTGTTGATTATAATGATGTGTTCTCTCCAGTTGTAAAGCATAGTTCATTTTGTATATTTTTGGTATCGTTGCTATGCGAGATCCTGAGCTTGAGCAGTTATATGTAAAGACTGTGTTTCTACATGGAGAGTTTGAGGAGGAGATATATATGGACCAGCCAGAAGGGTTCATAGTACCTGGTAAGGAGGATCATGTTTGCAAATTAAAAAGATCCTTATATGGTTTGAAACAGTCTCCTCGTCAATGGTATAAAATATTTGATTCTTTTATGATGTCATATGATTTTAAGAGGTCTGAATTTGATAGTTGTGTGTACATTAAATTTATTGATGGATCACATATATACTTGCTGTTATATGTTGATCATATGTTGATTGCTGTCAAGAGCAAGAAAGAAATCACTACATTGAAGAAACTATTGAGTAGTGAGTTTGAGATGAAGGATCTTGGTGCTGCTAAGAAGATTCTAGGTATGGAGATTACAAGAGACAGAAATTCTAGTTTGTTATTTCTTAGTCAGTAAAGTTATATTAAGAAAGTTCTTTGTCGTTTCAACATGCATGATGCAAAGTCTGTTAGTACTCATATTGCTCCGCATTTCAAATTATCAGCTTTACAATGTGCTAGTACGGATGAGAATTTTGAGTACATATCAAGAGTTCCATATTCTAGTGCTGTTGGTTCTTTGATGTATGCCATGGTTTGCTCTCGTCCTGATTTATCATATACTATGAGTTTAGTTAGTAGATACATAGCTAATCCTGATAAAGAACATTGGAAGGCTGTTTACTGGATTTTTAGGTACCTTCGTGGCACAACAAATGCTTGTTTGAAGTTTGGCAGGACTGATAAGGGACTCACTGGCTACGTGGATTCAGATTTTGCTGCAGATTTGGATAAAAGTAGATCTCTCACAGGTTATGTGTTCACTATTGGTGGTTGTGCTGTCAGTTGGAGGGCAACATTACAGTCCGTTGTTGCCCTGTCTACCACTGAAGCAGAATACATGGCTGTTGCTGAAGCATGTAAAGAATCAGTTTGGTTGAAAGGTTTGTTTGCTGAGCTTTGTGGAGATGATTCTTGCATTAATTTATTTTGTGACCGTCAAAGTGCTATATGCCTAACTAAAGATCAGATGTTCCATGAGAGAACGAAGCACATTGATGTCAAATACCATTATGTTCGCGATGTTGTCGCGCAAGGTAAGCTGAACGTATGCAAGATAAGCACACATGATAATCTTGTTGATATGTTGACAAAGCCAGTTTCTGTTGCTCAGTTTAAGCTTTGCTCAAGCTTAGTTGATATAACTGGTTCGCCCAAGAGGCTATTTGGCACCAGAAGTATTTCTTTGTTGTTTCAGAGATGAAGGTTCGTGTTATGCTACAAGAAGAAATTTATCTCAAGGTGGAGTTTGTTGAGTTGTGATCCAAATTCAGCTTTGTACAAGATAAAAGCTAATTTCTACTAGAGCGAAACGAGACACGTCGCCGGGAGGCTTGGGCCGAAGCAAAGCGGAGGCTGAAATTAGTCCATCATGTTTCCCTACCACGCCTCGGGGTGTGGGGCGGAGCCCCCCACGGTTTGGATCGTCGCCTATTAGGATTTTCCATCTATATATACTTCATGTAAATCGTCGTCTTGGGATAAGAAAAATTGTAAATCCCAGACGTTTGTAACCTCACCCGATATAGTGAAGATTTGTTGGCTGGTGCCCGTAGTTTTTTCTCTTCTTCCTTGGAAAGGTTTTTCACGTTAAAATCTCGTGTCCCTGTGTTTAATTTACTATTCTGCATCGTTTATATTGCATATCGTTTGTAACATTGCAGACAATGAGACGCTTGGTTGAATGAAAGCAGGATTGATACTCGGGCAGAGTATCAGGCGTATCCACCGTTTAGTATCGCAATCTAGCCCGCTGAACGTGGAAGACAGGAAGAGGAAATGCGATGACAGAGAGTGATCAGGCTGGCCGGTGTGTGTGACAGTGTGAGTGTGACCTCGCGACGGCATGGATTGCAATACACCTCACTTTTTCCTCCCTTCCAGACTTGTACGCCTACAGATCTTTGCGTGCATGATGCAACACACGAACTACGTACGGGCCTCTATGTCTGATCCAGACTGTCGAAAAATCTCATAATAGGAGTACATAGCATCGTCTGCTGAAGCAGGCATTTGTCTCATATGACTGTCACGACTCACGAGCACGCATTGCACTAAAACGGATATGTGCAATTCATGCCTATTCCCAGGTGAGTCCAGCGCATTCGGACACGAGAGCCGCTTGCCAGCGACTGAGCGGCGGCGGCCCAATTGAAAGCAGTAAGCAAAGCCGAAGCTGAGCGCCCTCACCCGTTTCCCGTGCAGGTAGCGGCTGCCGGCGCTGCCCCTGCCATGAGCACAGCAGGCAGCAGTGGAGAATTTGTTTTAACATTTTTTTGTAAACTAATTTTAAATTTAATACTGTTTTTTTCTTGTTCCAAAACTAACACTTTTGTCCGCGTCTATTTCCCTGGCACGGTGAAACGCCTGTGCCGCGCCATGCATGATGGCGCGGCGAGAGAGATGGCGTGGCGACGACAGGGCGCTGACCGGTGACGTGGCAGGGTCTGCCGCGCCACCGATCTTGGCGCAGTAGTGACGCACCCTGATCGGTGGCGCGGCAGAGCCGACTAAAGGCCCGCGGTCCAGTCCCGCGGCGCCACGCCTTGCCCATCGCACGCACGCCCGCACCCGCCCGCCTGCCCTCACGCAGCCGCCGCCCCCGCCCGCGCCTGCCGGCTGCCGCACCTGGCCGCCTGCCCGGCCGCCCGCCTACCTGCCCGCCGCGCCTGCCGCCGACCGTGGCCTCACGCCACCCGCCGCGCCACCCCCTCTGGCCACCCGCCGCGCCCGCCACCGCCCTCATTGTCGCGCTGTACACCGCTCCTAACTGTCGCACGCCCTTCTCTCTATCCCGTGTCCACCCGCCGCCGCCACCGAGGCCAGCGCCCGCGCCTCCCGGCCCGGTCTAGAGCGCCGTCGCCGCGAGGACGAGCGTCGCTGCCACAAGGTACTCCCCTAGTCTATTTGTTGATTGAATCGACATTGTTAGTATAGTAAGTTAGAAAAATAAATAAAGTTAATATAATTACTAAAGTATAGTTAGTATAATTAGTTAGTTTAGTTAGTATAGATAATCTAGTAAGTTAGTATAGATAGTAAAGTTAGTTAGTTTAGTTAGTACAATTAGTGAGTCTAGTTATACATTAGTTGTTGTAGTTAGCCTTGTATAGATGTTAATATTAGATTAGGTAGTATAGTTATAGTTACAATATGTATTAATATTACTATGGACATTACGTACGATGATTTCGATGACTTGATGAAATTTCTTGAAATGCTTTTGTAGATGGATTATTGTGTTAGAGTTTTTTACGAAGAAAGTGTTAAGAGAGAAGATGGTATGTTTGAGGATATGGAAGAAGAATTGGATTGGTTTGATGAACCTCCTAGCTTCAACGACCTTTGCGTCCGTTTGAATACAAAGTTTGGCGGTGATTTCACACTGAAGGGGAGGTTTGATACTGAGAAGACTAGGGCACACTATGTCCTTATGTCCTTGCGCGACCCTGCTCACTGGTCTCGCTACACTAGGGTGCTCTAAGGTTTCAATGTGCCCATGACTGAGGTGGTGGTGGAGAATAGGTACAGAATACATGGTGTCCTGGACGGGCCGTCCATTGACGGTGTTGGAGGCAATAAGTAAGAATTATGGGTCAAAGGGGAAGCAACTCAGGGTAACATGGATTTGGACGGTCAGTTAACGCAGGAGTAGTTTCATTCAAGTCAAGTATGTTGTATAAGCAATGATTTCGATGTGAACGATATCGAACTGGAAGAGGAGGAGCAGGAAAGAGGAGGACATGATCGGTGATGTAGTTAGCAGTGATTCGGATGATTCAGATTGGTGATCCAAGTACATGATACATGGGTACAATACATCAATAGTTCAAATAGAAAACAAGACAACACAATAAAAGTTCTAGTACATAACTATATTAATCATTAATAAAGTATGGAACTAACAGACGACGCAATCAAAAACCCTCAGTCAGAAATATACTGAGTAAGCAACTCGTCGTCCGAGTACCAATCCTCTACCACAACCCTATTGTTGTGGCTAGGGTCACCTGCATTGCCCTAATCTGCCTTTCGCCTGTAATAAGCGGCCTCCGCTTCATCTGCGGCATGAGACAAGAACGTGTTCTCTTCCTCCTCGTTCATGTGGCTAGGCTCACCTGCATTGTTCTGACATGCGTGTCGCCAGTAGTAAGCGAGGTGCTTTGTAAATAATGGCCTATTCCAAGTTCGAAGGGACTAGGCCATAGTTGGATTTAACATCATATTCACACATGACAGGAGATGCTTTGTAAATTACTCTTTCTTTCTTCTTTTTCTTAACCTTTGACGGTTCTTCCGACTATTGGTTCTTAGAACCATACAACCACTCTTTGAAACGATACTTCGCCATTGAAAACACCTAAATAAGGTGACATTAGTACATAAACATATATAGCTCAATATTTCAACACATACACTTTGCACTTACTTCATGCTTGTTTGGACACACAAACTCCAACGTATTCTCAGGGTTTATCACAGCTCGATCTCCGCAATCGCACAGAGGATGTTCCTCGAGTCGTCTAACTATGACTAAGTGTTTCTCCTTAGCCGTCATTGAAGGGGGATTAGGGGGAGGTGGAACCCACCGCTCGAAGTGCTCTCGTGGATGTCGCCCTCTCCACCAATCGTCGAAAAAGAGGTACCTAGGGTCAAACTTGTATGTACCGTCGATCCACTGAAAAAAAGGCACCTCTCATGTGCCTACAAAACAAAATTCCAATAAAATATTAGTAACCTAGTAATACAAATAAAGAAAAAACATACGAAAATAATTACTTACATTAAAACGACTACATGTGTAGAAGCAACGAGCCGTTATGTCCGGATGTCTCGATTGAAACACGTCAGTAGGACGACCACAGTCACAGTTAGGGACAGGGAGGTCAGGAGGGACGGGGGCATCTTTGCTAGACTCGTCGGGGTACAATTCTTTAGAACGGCCCCGTTTTCGCCGCAACTGCTCCCGAAACATGTCTTTCATCTAATAAAACGGTTCAAATTAAACATCAATCAAAACAACGCAAATTAATATAAAATATAATCATTTGCATTGCAACTCAAATAATATAACCAACACTTATAGCAACAAAAATATTTATGGTAAACATACTTCTAATTAAATAATTAACCTTAACATTGACAAAATCAAACTAATATCTTCCTCCAAATCATAGCTCATAGTTCTCAAACATAATTTTCCTCCTAACCTTAACTCTCATTCATAATATTTCAATCCACCATTCAAACAAAAATAAAAAGTGCGTCATTACCTTGAACGAGACCGAGGAGGGAGGGAGGCGGCTAGGGAATGAAAGAGAAGGGAGGGAGGAAGGCGGCAACGGAGGGCCGGACGTCGACAGCACTTGAGAGTGGTGGGAGGGCGCGGTGTGGAAGTCACCAACCGCGTTAAGGCAAACAGAGGGAGGGCGGCTCGTGAGCGATATTTACCTGGGACTGCCGCGCCGTGAGGGATGGCGCGGCACTGCCACGTCATCGGCCACCGTGTCGTCGCCACGTCATCCCTCTCGCCGCGCCACCATGCATGGTGCGGCCCCTATGCGTTTCGCCGCGCCAGGAAAATAGGTACGGGCAAAAGTGTTAGTTTTAGAAGAAAAAAAAAACAGTGTTAAATTTAAAATTAGTTCAAAAAATGTTAAAAATAAAAAAAATTGCAGTGGATGTGGTTTGGTCACCAACTGTACCCATCCACGAGGAGCTGAGGCCTGAGGATCATGACGAGGGCGGCGCGCGGCATGCCCCTGCAATCGTGGTCAAAGCCACGACACGGGCGCTGCTTTTGGCAGCGAGGCAACGACCAGCGCCCCCTGCCCGTATGGTTTGGTTTGGTGCAACGATTCCGGCGGAGCCCTTGTCACTTGCTAGTACGTACTAGTTTTCACGCTCCACCGTCGTGTTTAGCTTACCAATACCATTTGGTAGCGCGGAGAGCACTAGAGCTTGCACAACTGCTCCGTACAAGATTTTGTTGGTCTGACCACTCACGCGACATTGGTACAGGTAGTTAGTAGTGCCGGAGCTCCAGACTAGCAGGCGGCGAAAAACGACGAGACGAGTCCAAAAACGGGCGTTCCACCTCTAGAAATGCTGAACGTTTCATGAATCAAATTTAGACACTTCTGATGCGAGAGAGCACGCCTAATCCATGTATCCGTGCCTGATACAGTTAGAGCTTCTAGTGAAACTGGGCAACAAAGAATACCCACAAGGGAAACTGGACAACAAAGAACGCGCATCTGGAGAGGTATTGGATCGGAGTCATTGAGCAAACAGACTTGCCTCGACAGAAATGGTGGCTGGATCGGAGCATTTTGTGAGCCCCTCCGAGGCTGGAGGTGCAGCAGACCGGCAACGGATGCGTAGGTGAGCGGGCGGGGCCACCAACGGAGGCAAGCGAGGGAAGGAGGGACGTGAGCCATGAATGTGTCGGTGACGGTGTACCAGCCCCGGCCCCCGGGGCGCGCTGCGGCCTGGACACGGGCGGCCGGCGGGAGCGGGCTCGTTCCGTTTCTTACGGACTTACGTGTGTGGCAACTGGCAGCCAAACGGCACATGGATCAGCATCGGCAACGCTTTTGCTGCCGTCTCTACGGAAATCATGGACAGCGAGAAACAGTGCCACCTGCGGCCGCCCGTCTCGCACTAATGTCGCACGCACGTTCCGGCTCCCTGGATGCTCGCGTTAGGTTCCACAGACGGACTCGGGTTATGGCCTAGCGGAAAGACTTGAAGCCCAATTTTCTGAGAGGAAGTTGAGGCCCACCTAGCAACTTGATTACGGGCCTGCCTCTGTTTTGGACTTTTGCAAGCTTTTTTTTTTTTTTTTTTTAGTTTCAAGCTGAACTTTTGCAAGCTGATTTAGTGATTTGACTGTTTTGTGCAGTACCTCCGTTCCAAAATAATCATTTCATCAATTTTTTTATAAAGGAAGGATTTTATTAATTTATAAACGTTAGAGTAAAATGCACGTTGAGTCCTTAAACTTTTGGGACATTCCCATCTAGGTCCTCGAACTAAAAAAGCAACTATCTGGGTCCCTGATCTTCTGCCGCCGTATACCAAAGGTGCAAAACCTACCACGCCAGCATCAGCATCTGACGTGGCCATGCCACAGTGGCAGCTGGACACTGGGGTCATGCCCACTTCTCCAAAAAAAACCGCCCATTTTCTCTTTCTCACTCCCAAGTCCATCCTCTCTCCCCAATCACGTCGCTCCTGCTCTCCTGCGGCCACGTGCAGATGGAGGCGCACGTCCTCATCCTCGTCGTCCTAGCGGTAGCGAGGCGCGCAGAACGCTGGAGCCAAACAGTGACACGGCCGGAGGCGCGCGTCAAGGGCTCACACGGCGAGGCCGCTTGCCGTGTGCATGCGTGGATCGGTGAGGCGCCCACCGGCAACCTAGTGGCGCGGCTCGCATAGCGTGGCGTGGCGGCGCAAGGTAAAGGAGTGTCGCGAAAGCGGCACGCGCAGTGTGGCTGCTTTCGCTAGTACTCGCTTAATCGATGCGCGGCGCCATATGTCGCCAGCGATCTGCTGGCGTTTCGTCGTCCTCGTCCACCCGAAGCGTGCCATGGGCACCCACCGCCAGAGCTCCACCATGCGAAGCCCAATGCCCAGCTCGCAGCAGCCATGCCAGCGACGTCGAGGGCTCGAGGCTCTTGGAGCCCATGTGCTTGGATAAGAGCCATGGCTGTATGCCGACGTCCAGCTTGCACAGGCGCTCTAGGCCGGATGCACTCTTGGTCGCTATATGATGGAGGAGCTGGACGTGCCCACGTCGCTCCAAGGAGCTGGCCATCGACGACTACACCGACAGCCTGCAATGCATGGGGCAGCAGCACCGCCGGCGGCGAAGAGGACAAGCCGTCGTTCCCTAACCCAAAGAGGAGCCTGCGGCGACCAGCCCTCCAACACAGCCACCATCTCCCACAGCTCCCGCGCGTACTGCATGCGCTGCCGGGAACCTCATCATGGAGTCGGGCAGCCGGCAAGCACAGGGACAGGTCCAGCCCCCATGCATGCATGCAGCGTGTGACGGCGTGAGGGGAGCGGGCGTGATGCGCTGTGCTCCAAACACGTGAGGGATTTTGAAGTTGGCATGGCTATAGTGTCCACCTGCCAAAATACGCCACATCGGATGTTCATGGCGTGACGGTTTTTTTTATAAAGATAGTAGTTTTTTAGTTCGATTGCGGAATGTCCCAAAAGTTTGAGGATTTATAAACGTTATATCGAGTTGATACAACAAATATGAATTCACTTTGAAAAAAATTAACATCCGACATGCTCCACTTCACATGAGAAGTGACAGTTAATCTATAAATAAATATAATAATAAAAGACTATAAATTTGAGGGGTGTCCCATCGCAGACACTGTTCATTCGGCGCGCCTTGACCCAGATCACTGCAGATGAACAGTAACGGATCGCGATGCCCAGTATCCGACCCGCTACGCAACAGTACCATCCTTTTCTCTTTTTTTTTTTGTCCTCACACCGTCCACTGTTGCCCGCGCGAAGCGCACCTGCTAGTTTTTTTATTTCTTTATCCCACGCTAGTCCATATGCTTCTGGCTATTTTTGGGCAGTACTTCACATAGGATCTCATGCTATTTGTGTATTTATTATGGGACAAAAGTCAAACTTTAGAAGTACAAAAATATAGGACAATGGGAGTACCGGGAAAGTGGTAGACAGCGGATGCCACCACCTACCCTGGAGCTGGAGGGCATCCAGTTGTATGGCACATCCTCAGACATGTATTCATCTCAATCTTTGTAGTATATCATGGCGATCCATGTGCTCAGTGCTTGCCAATGCCACACCATAAGAAACTAGAACGCGTGTCTACCCTCCAGTAGCGTGGAGGTCATCGATCCCTCCTAGAGTGCAGTCGTTGGGCCTGTTGGTGCTTGCCAATGCCACACCATAAGAAACTAGAACGCGTGTCTACCCTCCAGTAGCGTGGAGGTCATCGATCCCTCCTAGAGTGCAGTCGTTGGGCCTGTTGGTAAGACTCTAGATTTGAATTTAACATGGATCATAGGTATCTAGGATCGACACCCTATCCTAGTTCATTTTCTACGAGTTGCAAAATGGTAGCTCCAAACTCTAGATTGCTCGCAGACTCTCTCACCTGCTTGTTCTTGACTGTTGTCTCGGTCTTCATCTCCTTTCTGTCGAGTGCCTCTTCCTCGCCGAGCTTTTTTATGAAATACATGCAATGTGCATGTTCGCGAAAAAAACAAACTATAAGGACCGAGATTGAATAGTCCAAGAGACAGATGAATTGAACTCTAAAAATTTAAGCAACAATCTAAGACTGCAAACTATAAACCCTTTTAATTAGCACCTTGGCTTCTAAGTTCTTCTACAAAAGTAATATAATACGTCCTTAAGGCCAACACACTAATCATTTTCTTAGGAAAGATTCACATGGATGTAGATAATTAAGGGCATAGAATTGAATTGGGTTTGATACCATTATGTTTAGCCCGGATACTTTGGATATAAATAAGAGAGGAGAAGTTATGAATGTCCTCGATATACAGAAAGAAACTATGAATGATAGGTACCTGCGACTTCCGATATACGTTGGACAATCGAGAACGAAGGCGTTCACATACTCGAATATGGCAGAATATGCAAAGGTGGAAGGAGAAGATGCTTTTTAGGGTAGGAAAAGAAATCCTGATTAAAGCAGTAGCAGAAACAATCCCGACATTTGCATTGGGATGCTTTAATCTGACCAAAGAATTATGCAATCAAATTAGTGCGATGATAGCAAAATACTAGTGGAGTCACTAGTACAGATGCACAGGATCAGCTGGTCAGGGACTCAGGGGCGGAGACAGGGGAAGCAAGGTTGCTTAGTATATACTATAGTATTCCTCATTAGTCAATTCTAGAGATTATAGATAAAAGTCCCATCAACTAAGTTAACAAAAGTCCCACTAAAAATAAAATACATCTCTTATTGTGTTTTTTCAAGTTATATCTCTGTATAATTCTATGTGGCCAGATAAAACAAATATGATGATACCTGTTGGTTTTATAACAACGTCCTTTTTTATCTTCAGTTTAGACAAATACTACTGTATAAGGACGGATGGAGCTGACCGAAACAAAGAAAAAGAAAGAGATTAAAGCTGATTTTATAGTTTTTTAAACCAACATCAAGGTCAATAATATTTTAAGTCGATATTAAAGTAATATCTGAATCTTGGCTTTCAGCCCTGCACATCTGGATAACCTTGACAAAGCCAAAGAGAGAGGGGTTGGGTTTTAGGGACATCCATACCTTCAATTTAGCCATGCTGGCTAAGCAAAGGTTGCGTCTCGTACAACAGGCTAACTCTTTGTGTGCTCGAATATTGAAGGCCAAAAATTACCCAAACTTAGAGCTAAAGTCTTTGTGGAGTGTCTGCTTGAGTTAAAGTCGTCGACATGATACATGTACTTGCTTTTTCCTGAATTTATTTCAGAAATTAACGACGGTATTCTTTCAGTGGTAGACGTCATGCCCGTCGATAGAAACACATATGTGGCTACTTTATCAATCTCGAGATCTGTTAACCTAGTATTTAGGAGGCGTTCGTAGTTCAAAGAAATGAAGCAATGAATTTTATGATTTTGAAAGCTAGCTAGTTTCTATATAAATCGCGAGTTAAATCTTGTTTGTGAGATCTTGCATTCTTGGCTATATCTAAACCATCAATTATATTATTGGTCTATTTTATATTTATTGCTGGCTCATGGAATCAAATTTTGTGGCAGGACATTAATTAGTTATATCATCCAACAATCAAATCCATTTGTGACAGGGCAGTAATTACTCCCTCCGTCCTCAAATATAAGGCATGCACATTTCAAAATTCAACTTTGTTATCTTTGGCTAACAGTTAGCGTAATTATATCAAAAGTTTGCATTACAAACGTAGTTGCATCATATTTGTATTTAGCAAACTTCTTCCTATAAATTATATATTATAAGAGAAATTATAGGTCAAAATATGTTTTTTAAGACTTCACCAAGTCAAATCGCGCCTAATTATTAGCAGGGGTCATTTAGATCCAACTACTGATAATACATTGCTAATAGGTGGTTGGTACCTATTAGCAGTTTAGCAGTTGGAACTAATGTTATAATAGCCCTCAAGCTAATAGTTGGTCTATTAGCAGGTCGGTTTGAAATTACTATTACTAATTTAGACCATATTTAGATTCATAGAGCTAATAGTTAGCTAAAAATAATAAGCTCATTTGAATCCAAATTGGTCCAACTAATAATTAGCTAATAGGTTTGGGATAAAGAAACTAATTAATAGCAGCTAACTATTAGCTGTATGGATTAGGGCATTGATCATCTTTATATAACAATCTACACACGCTGGTTACTTTGACAGAAGCTCAAACACACATGAACTCCAAGTAGGAAACCATGAAGCTTCTGCAAGCTACTGTCTCCCTGCTGGTCTTCCTCCTTGCCTGTTCCACGTCCAACGCTTCTTGTCTTACATGACGCATGCCAGTCCTTTCGCCGCTATCTGCTACAAGGATGCCGACTACGACTACTGCGTCAAGTTCTTCCAGGCCAACAAGGAGAGCGACACCGCAGACCACCGTGGCCTCGCCGTCATCGGAACCAAGATCATCGAGGCAACCGCTAAGAGCACCGGCTCTCTCATCGCCACCATGTTGACCTCGGAGAAGAATCAAGAGCAACTCAGGTGCCTCGTCGCGTGCGGCAAGGGTTACTTGGACGCCATGGACGAGATCGGCAAAGCGGCGAAGGGCATCGTCTCGAGAACGGATGGGGGCGTAGAGGACGCGGTGACGGCACTCGGCAAGGCGCTGGACGCGACGATGGGTTCCAGAAGCTTCACAAGCCGTCGCCACTCGCTGCAGAGGATGGCAGGTTCCGCAAGGAGACGTCCATCACCCTGTTTGTAACGTGGACGTTACTCCCCCAAACCAACAGCTAGAAAAGTTAGGGATCTAGATCTAGAGTCCTTTGGAAGATCAATAAATTAACTACTACATATGGGATTTTGTAAGATTGGAAAATAACTGGTATAAATAAACTCACAATCTTGGGCGCAGAAATTTCTTCTCGCAACTGTTCTTTTTTTTCAACAGATCCCGCAACTGTTCTGTGATTACATAAGAAAATACTACCAACGCGCAATTTTACCATTTGGGTCACAGTGAGATATCAGGGATCTTTTAGCAGTCCTTTAGAAGATAAATTAACTACTGTTGTGGCACTATAGTGGAAATCCAAACTCGGCTTCTGGTGGTTTCTCCTCAACTTTTTTTTTTTTTTGACAGATCCCGAGCTGTTCTTTGATTGCTACTAAGTGATTGCACAATGTTTCATGGTACTGCAGGGTACTCACATGCAAGCAGGAGCCCTGGGACCCGAGGGCGTGCTTGGGGCCTTATTCATTCACTTCGAGTACTAGATGTAGGAGTATACAATGCATACTGTCATATCGATTACCAAAATGATGCATGATATCATGTCATTTAAATCTGTTTATGAAAATGTTGTCATTTTGACATCATATCAAGCTAAACCTACTTATAAAAATACACATGCATGACATCATGTCAAGATAAACCTACTTATGGGTCTTATTCATCTCTTCTATACTAGATGACATCCTGTATACCATTGCATATGGGGATCGATTACCAAAAGGGAGAACGACCTCAGGTGAAGGGCGGACTTGGAAAATGTTGTCATGACATCATGGGAGATCAAACCTCGATGGGAAAAGGCCGGCTTGACATCATGTCAAGCTAAACCGAGAGGAATAGGGTGGTGGTGTGGAGAGTCGAGATGAAAAAAAGACACGCAGAGAAAGTTGATGCCGAGAAATTATTTTCTCGGAGAAAATAGCTCCCTACGCACTCTTAAAATATAGGACTGAGAAGAAAGATTTGATGGCCTATATAATAGTCACTTGAGTTAGAACTCTGTTGAATGAAGTTTTTTATTGTAGCACCAAAAAGTAGAATAATAAAGCTATTTAGGTCTCATTGGAGATGTTCTTAGAGAACCAATTGTGGGGGTATGACCCCGGATACCCATAGGGCTTCACATGGGCCGAGCCGCCAGGGGAGGCCTAGCCCACCAGATCACGTCGTGCGGTGCACGGTACAGGTCGGCGTGCGTTGCAAGACTACGAGAAGGATCCTTGATGACGAAGGAAAATCTGTTCGGATATGCTAAGATGCGCAATCCTTGTAATCCTTATCATGTAAACCGATCAGGGTAGATTCAACCGACCTATAATCCTACCCCCATGCTATATAAGGCGGGTAGGGACCCCCTCGATTTCACTAGATAAAAATATACAATCCATCAAAGACACATGATGTATGGTATTACGTCAAGCTGATGGCATGAACCTACCTAAATCGATGTCTCTGCGTCTTGTGTCACCATCTAGTTCATATCTCGCGCACCTCCACCGATTCATCTACTACCGTGGACACACCCCTCGAAAGGGTCGGCCGTATTTCGTCGACAGTGGCATGCCTAGGTAGGGGGTGTGCGTGCTGATTCCATGGCGAGCCAGATGGTCCGCTTCCCAAGCTTCATAGTCCTTCCCGAGCCAGGCTAGTCATTCACGATTGGATCTATGTCCTAGGTGATCGGCGCCAACGACGTTGAGGAGATCGTGGAGACAGTGCAAAATCACCTGCGCCGATCGTGCCAACATCCACAACATCTCTGATCCTGGGGCCCCGCAGCTGGGTTAAGAGATCCATCAACCAAGATGATCTGATTGCATCTATTGATTGGGTCACAGATCGCTTAGCCGAATGTAAGCTCCTCGTGGACTCGGTCTTAGATTGGTCTACTACGAGCGATGAATTTCCTGCACTCGAGGTCGCCAAGCCGCTGCAACCGAACGACCTGCTCACCTGCATCGTCTGGGGCGGTAAGATTCAGATCTGGTGATCACGGCTACTACAAAAGGGTGTACGGTGCGACGCCGACCACTTTCAACTACCGACCTACTGCGCTGGCCAACTACGAAGACCCGACGGAGAGCATGCCGAAGCCCTATCCCTTTGAGCTAGTGGGTGCGGGATCTACATATCAAGACGCCGTCCACCACCTTTTCATTGACCACGCCTAGCGCGACCAGGTCGATGACCTCTACAAGATTGATCTGCCTAAGACCAATCAGCCCGCGCCATGGTGAACATGGTGGCTATCCGCTAGATTTCATATGACTCCCTCCACACCATCTTGGAGGAGAGCCCGACACGTACTCCAAGAGGGTCGACTAAGATCGCATCCAGTTGCCCCCCTTTCCCCCAGGGTTCGGGGGCAAGCTTTTCCACATCAGCCACGACAATGTCACCAAGGATGGCGAGATCTCCGACGAGCGCGATGCTCGTTTGGCAAAGAACGCCGACCGCCAACATCGTCCAAGATGAAGAAGCCGCTCGCGCGGCCCATGGGGATACGAACGCCCCACACCACATCCGTCGCAATCTTGATGAAGAGTTCGACATGGTGGGCAACCAACCGGTGCTATAGACGCCGAGTGCCAACCTCACTCTTGCTTTCACCAAGCTGGCTAGACTCCCATTGACTCGAAAGTAGAAAAGATCATCGTGCATCTTAAAGCGGCCCAAGTCCAAGTCAACAAGATCCGGAACCCTACCCCATCTTTTTTTACTACGTCAGCACGCAGCCATCACCCCTATGGCTCTCGCCATGGCAGAGGGAAGTCAGCGCCAAGGCTCCTAACACCCTCACTATCAAGCAGGAGGCCCCTATCTCTATAGGGGGTCTAGGGACAACTACGAAGGGCACCCGGATCAAGAAGGACCCCCTCGCCCACAGGCGGCCGAGGCGACCTGTAACCCTACCCCCCATGCTATATAAGGCGTGTAGGGACCTCCCTGATTTCACCGGATAACAATATACAATCCACCAAAGACACATGATGTAGGGTATTACATCAAGCTGACGGCCTGAACCTGCCTAAATCACTGTCTCTGCGTCTTGTGTCACCATCTAGTTCTTATCTTATGCACCTCCATCGATTCATCTACTACCATGGGCATAACCCTCGATAGATTGTCATCCGTATTTCGTCGACACCAATAGAACCCTAAACTCGAACTCAGAATGGCCATGTTGGAGCTGTTGAGCAATCGACTTGTCTCAGAATGATCACCTCCTCACCGGAGTAGTTTTGGGAACAATCATGAGACTTCGGGTTCCATGGATTTTATCACCTGAGGTCTTGATTTTGTTTAGATGCATATATATATCCACATTAATCTATACGTGTTGAAGTGTGTGTTGAGATAAAACATAATTTAAGTTCTTCTATAATCTACTCCAACACATATAGATTAAGGTGGATAAATATATAGGGACGTCTTGCACCCGGACGTCCGGACGGGGCTAGCGTCCAGACGCACACGCTCTGCTTGCTGCCTGCTTCACGTGGGGCCTCGCTCCCTGTCCCGTGCTCGCACCGTGTCCCAAGCCCACACTATGGCCCGCACCACTTTGTGTCCCACACCCACACCGTGGTGCCCCTCCACACACACGCGCATGCATGCAGGCCCAGTAGCTACAGCAGGTGGCTGCTGCAGATGGGTCCCACTACAACATGTGCAACCCTAAGATCTACTTTTACAACATTTAAATGAAACACTTGCAACATACGTTCCGAAACAATTAAAACAATTGCAACATACGTATGAAACACCAGGAAAACTTAGCCATTGCAAAACTTATGCAACATCCATATAAAACACTTGCAACATATATATGAAACACCTAGAACACTTGAAACATACGCTTGAAACATGTATATATATGCAACATCCAGATATACTTTTGTATCATCTAGATGAAACATTTGTAACATACGTCTGAAATAGATGAAACATTTGGGACATACACTTGAAACACCATTGCAACATGTGCAATATTCCGATCTACTTTTGCAACATCGATATAAAACACTTGCAACATACCTCTGAAATATTTGAAACACTTAAAAATAGACGCTTGCAACATGTAGTTTCAATACAACATCTCCTCGATGCTTGGGAGAATGGATCCTCGCGGCGTGTGGAGTTCTATCCTGGTCGTCGCGGGCTGCATGCAGGCGAGTTCCGCCCCGGCCACGGCAAACTAGGTTGGCGGCGCAAGATGTGTTTGGCGGGCTCCGCCCGGGCTGCCATAAGCTGCACGTGGGCAAGCTCCACACCCGGCCGTAGCGAGCTGGCAGGCAGAGGCGGAGGTCTTCCTGGCTACCGCCCATGCATCTGACCCCCGTGGTGGAGGCGGCAGCGGTCTCCATCACCACGGGCGGGCGGCGCAGCGCGGCTGATGGAGCTCATGCGTACGCGGACGCGGGCGCTAGTAGAGCTCGTGTATACGCGCCAAAGGATGGGCGGTACGGTGGGAGCCGATGGAATGGGAAAGATAAGATATCAGTTTCTTTTCTTTTTTAATTACTTTTTAGAGAAACCATGTATACCGATAAAGCTGGCAGACCTATGGGGCGATCCACAGCCCAGCATGCCGTGTCTTAACTGACCAATGCGGAACGGACGCCCGTGGTGAAGCATTAGCATAATTGTATATCTAAACAAGCCGTGATCTGGTTTGGGCCGTCATCTGCAACCAGTGATCGGGGGCTCTGCGCTAGCCGTTACGAGGACCGCGCGCACGACCTAGGCAACTTACCAACGCGTCACCCGTGGCCCGTGGCCCCTGGGCGGATGCGGTGTGCGAGCACGGGCAACGCCGAGTCGCTGGCGGAACGGAGGCATTCGTCGTGATGTAGTGGTCATTGAGTGGGGCTCAGGGAATCGCCAGCGACGAGAAAAATAGGAGTAGCAATCTGTCGTAGTAGTGTCGTACACTCGTGCCCCATCCTTGCGCTGCATCAGCTCCACAAAGGGAACTGGGTGCTCCATTTTTTTTTTTGAGCAAAACTGGGTGCTCCAATTAGCAAGTGTTATTAAGCATGTCTTGCATCCTAGTGGACAGAGGTGAGGCCCAGCCCAGCTACAAAGTTGATTCAGCCTTTTGACTCGGATTTGATACCACACTCCAAGTGCTCTTATGTCCTGTCCTTATTTTTTACTTTCATTTCATAGGCCGCTGCCTGTTCTTTTGGGCTGAAAGTTCCAGATCGTGGGCTTCGAAGTATGTAGGTATATTTGGCTACTTGGAATCGAGATCCAGTTGTCCATATCAATATTCACTTTATCCACGCTTTTTTATGTTTGTACTATTGAAATTAGGCAAAAGTACATTTTTGAACCTCTAAGTTGTACGTCAGTTCGATTTGGAACCCTCAACTATGAAATTGGGTAACAAATATCCTCTAACTATCAAAATCGGATAAATTTGGTTCTCTGACCGGTTTCAAATATGGTTCTATATTTTCTAAAAATAATAAAAATCTTGTTTAATCTTTAGAATTTTATAATTATTGTTTTAAAATCAGGAAAAATTAGTTCTAGCTTTCTTCTAAACATATTATATATCCGGTGTTATTCTATTATTTGGATCTTATATTGTTTTATATAAATAATGAGCATGACTACAAGCAATAAACCAATAGAAATAGAAATAAGTTAGTTCCAAATAACTATATACATATAGAGATCATAAATAAGTAGATAGCATTTTTAAGAAAAAAACTATACTAGTTCCAGTTAATTATGAATTTTTAGAGATCAAATCAGATTTTTATCATTTTTACAATATAGAAAACCAGCCAAATAACCAAATTGGTCTAGTTTTGATAGTTGGAGGGTGTCTGTTACCCAATTTTGTATTTCAAGGTTAAAAATTAGACAAATGCACAATTTAGAGGTTAAAGAATGTACTTTACCCCTTGAAATTTAAGGATCTCTTAGTATGAGTTGCGACGAAATAGTTGTCGGGATTGCTAAGACTTTCATGGATGTTGAGCTTAGAGGAGCTCACGGGGAGGCAACCTGACCATGTGGTTGATGTAGGCTCAAGGTGGCGTCGAGGTATGTAGTGGTATGGTGGTGGCCATTGGTAGTGGAGGACTAGGGTGGAAAAGGGCAGAGAGAAGGGAAACTCGCCGATAACACCATCAGAGCAGCTTTAGCATGGTGGGGTAGCAGTAATGCACCCACTAATGGCGCCACTGAGATGATTGGAGGAAGGCAAGAGGCGAGGGCAAGGACATTGAGGCTGTTAGTGGCGGCAGATGGAACGAATGACCATCAAGCAAACCATGCGGATCGTATGAAAGATCCTTGACGTTTAGCCCTTAATTTACGAGTTCTGTTTGGATCCACCTTGCTAACTATTAGTTGTGTTAGTTAAGGAAAATCAACTAATGGCTAATTGTTAGCTGGCTGATAGGTAAGACATTAGTTGGCTTATAGGGCCTCAACTAATTTTTAGCAGTTAACTATTTTTTTTTTGACCGAAATGGTAGGAGAATCCCCTACCTTTTTTTGCTTTTTGATTAAATGAAAGAATGATATTTACAAGCACAAAATTACAAGGCAGCTAGGCCCAAAAAGAAAAACAACTTATACAATGTAGTCATCTCTCCAAAGATTGAGGGGGGTTTGTCTGCTCGGCTTTGGCTTTAGTGCAAACTAAACCAAGTTCCTCCTTGAACTCTCTTCTCCAGATGTTGATGCTGACTTGGCCCTGATCAAAGATCACCATGTTTCGTGTTGTCCAAATGATCCAGCAGGCTGTAATGAAGATTTCTCTGAACATTGAGTTTCCAAAGTTGGTTCTGGGCTGGCATCTATTACCATATCAAGAGGTGGCAAATTCAGGTTCCAATTAATGGGGATGGAGATCTAGCAGTCCTGACTAAAGGGGCACTCAAAAAAGAGATGAAAGCTTGTTTCTTCACATCCAGTACTACAGAGAACACAGCTGTAATCATCTAGTTCCATATCTTTTTTTCTCAAAAGATTTCTAGTATTAAGTCTGTCCCTTAGGAGTAGCCAAAAGAAGAATTTGTGCTTACCCAGATTACTTGATGTCTAGAGCCAAGAGCAGAGGGGAGATGCTTCTGTGTGTCCAATGAGTAGCTTGCATGCCTTTTTGCTACTGAAACTAGAGGGTCCCCAAGAGTAACTCCAATTATCATTGATATTTCCATCCCACACTCTCTCTTTAGCAGCTAACTATTAGTTATATGAAATCCAAATTAATGTAATAATGCATGTAACTGATAGTTTTTTTTTCAGGAATACAATTAATATTTCAACCATCTTGAGAAATGTTTTAATAGTATCATAAATATTCTGAAATACTTGTGTGAGTATTTATGCTCACTCATAAATGAATTTCCTATGCATGGATTACTTTCATAATGTCATAAATTTTATTATTGGAGTAAGATTTTCCCTGAAACCGTCATTTATGGTAGGGGATTAATAGTTTCCATGAACCAGCTATAATCTATTTATTAGTTCAGAAGGACATCTGCCTATATATACGCCAAAGTCCATTCTACATCCACGCTCACGCTGGCTACACTACCGAGAGTCCAAACACTCCAAACACACTTGAACTTCGATTTGCATAGACACTGAGGCCAGCCATGGAGACTCTGAAGCTTCTGCAAGCTCTGTGCCCTCTCGTTTTCCTCCTCGCCTGCTCCATGTCCAACGCCTCCGTCTTACAAGACGCGTGCAAGTCCTTCGCCGCTAAAAACCCGGACACCGGCTACGCCTACTGCATCAAGTTCTTCCAGGCCGACAAGGGAAGCGCCAGCGCGGACAAGCGTGGCCTCGCCGCCATCGCCGTGAAGCTCACCGGGGCAGCCGCCAAGAGCACCGCCAAGCACATCGCCGCCCTGCGGGCCTCCGAGAAGGACAAGAAGCGGCTGGCGGGCCTCAAAGATTGCTCCGAGGTGTACACGCAGGCCGTGGACCAGACCGGCGTGGCGGCGAAGGGCATCGCGTCGGGCACGCCCCGGGGCCGTGCGGACGCGGTGACGGCGCTCAGCGCGGTGGAGGACGCCCCCGGCACCTGTGAGCAGGGGTTCCAGGACCTGGGTGTGCCTTCGCCGCTGGCCTCGGAGGACGCCGGGTTCCGGAAGGATGCGTCCATCGTGCTGTCTGTAACGGCGGCGCTGTAGCTGTAGCCATCGTCATATCTGGACGACGTGATGAATTATCTAAGCTAGGGTGTAGAATCCTTTTGGATATGTTAAAATACCCTGTGGGGTTTTATGAGCTTAGATAATTTGAATTTGAACTAATAAACTTTGCAATGTTCGTTGAACTGTTGTGATCATCTCGGGCTTAAGAAAATTGCTGGTCATGATCAAGCTGGATACGTATCAATCCAGTACGTCATTACCTGGGGATGATGCCAATCCATTTTTCGAACGAATAAAACTACGAAGATACCAATCGAACCTAATTGTATTGTACTAGCATTTGTAAGTGGATATAATTAGGACATATCAGAGTGTGAATTTACACGGCAAAGGAAGTAAGGAACTGACTCCACTGATCGGTTGCAGATTTGCAGTAAATCCCAAGGGCATCTGCAACGGTTGTCGTTGATGTCGCTGGCCAACTGCATTTTATTTGCTAAGACCAAGTATAATAAAAGGTCGTTAGTAGGTTGTATGCTAAGGTGGAAGAAAAAAAGGAGGAGTGAGAAGAGAGATGAGTAAGTCTACAACCAGTTAAACCACATAAACTAAAAATAATTGTGAGAGAAAGATATGTGTTTTAAATGAACCAACCACTATACGAGTTGGCTGATAAGTGAACTACAATATCCATGCTAGAGGCCGTATTATTAGCTTTGCTCTAAATTAATATAATCACTGTTTGTACAGCTCCTTCCTGGATTGGCTGTTAGAGCACAACAGACATTTCTGACCACTCGCATGCTCACGTTTGAGGCTCGGAGCTAGCGATGAGTGAATCGCTAGCCGGTAGTTCTTTAATCATTTTATTCTACATCATTTTGAGCTTAAGGGGGCGTTTGATCCGGTGATTAAAGTTTAGGAGGTGTCGTATATGTGTGTCGTATGGAGTGTTCGGATACTAATAAAAAAACAAATTACAGAATCCATCAGTAATCCACGAGACGAATTTATTAAGCCTAATTAACCCGACATTAGCATATGTTTACTGTAGCACCACATTCGTCTCGCAAAACAGTCTCAATCTATGCATTTAGTTTCGTAATTAGTCTATATTTAATACTTCATGCATATATCTAAATATCCTATGGGATAGCGACTAAAGTCTAGGAGGTGAATGTAAACACCCCCTAAGTATATTGTTGTTGGAGAGGCCCTTAAGTCACACTGGTTACTGTGAGCATTCTTGAAAAACACCACGCGGCGTGGGTGGGCAGCCGCTGCCTCTGTGCTCCATTCCTCCGTCAAGCGCAGCGACGACTGCTTATAGTCAAAACAAGTTGAAACTAGAAATCAAATAGTATGTATTTATAGTTTTACTTGACTTATTTCTTCATCACAACTTTATTTATACTAAAACCTAAATGTTAGGTTAGATCAGCTTATCCTAACTGTGTTTTTCCCTCAATTTATACAATTTTTTAAAAACATACTTCAACCATTCCAAATTATATGTCATTTTAATTTTTTTAGAGTAAAAGCATCTCAAGTTTGACCAAATTCATATAATAAAATATTAACATTTATAATACCAAATAAGTATCATTAAATTTTTCATTAATTATATTTTTATAGTATACCTATTTGATGTTATAAATCTTTTGTAATTCTCTCTATAATTTTAGGCAAATTCAAGATTCTTTGTAAAGAAAGTTAGAATGACTTATAATTTAGAACGGAAGAGTATCAAATAGGACTCAAAGAGGCTCGCTGGCCGCCACACGATGCCCATAGAGACAGGGTTGGTTATAGGTTGTGGTGGCGGGTGGCAGCCTCTAGTTGAAGCCTCGAAGATGTGAGATTTGTTGTTGTGAAATTTGATGAGCCCCTGTGGTTTAGCACGGATGGAGATGGACCATCGTTAAGTGTTTGAGGTTTTGATTCAGTTAGCATGTATTTCCTTCGGAGGCGATCCAGGATGGGACGATCCTGTCTCTCTTTTTTTATGGAATCATCTATCTTGTATTTGGTTGATATGGACAAGTTCATTCTAGTTTTTTTGTTTGGTACGAAGCGATGAGACTGAATGGGATGAACGATGTCCTTCGCACCATTAGCCTCTGTTATCTATGGGACCTGTATCTCATTTGTGGGGACCCATATGTCAACTACCCATACAAAAAAAATCTATGCATAATATTAAAAAACTAAAATTTCTTGAGTTTGTCACTCTTTGTTTCTTTCCCTCGCCTCCAATTCTCGCTCACTTATTTCCGGTTCCTATGAAATCTGATGGTCCCTTATGGTTTAGTATAGATGGACTGTCATTAAGCATTTAAGCTCCCGATTCAGTTAGCATATGTTTGGTTCAGAGACGATGCATGATCATCCCATCTTGTATTTAGTTATCATGGACAATTTCATCCTAGTTTTTTGTTTATTACGAGAGATGGGACCGAATAGGACGAAGGATGTCCTTCACACAACTAATCTCTTTTATCTGTGGGACCTGCAACTCATTTCTTGGACCCATATGTCAACTACCCATGCAATATCTTTTTCTATACCTAATATTAAAGACCAAAATTTTCTTTGACTCTCCATTTTTACACACTCTCCCCTGTCCATCCGTTCCTCACTCACTCATTTTTTATTCCTCGGTTTGTCATTCTCACTTTCATCATTCTCGCTTTGAGTTTGTAGCTACAAAAACCTTTGTTGGTGTTGCACCACTCATTTCTTGGCTTGGCCAACTCGAGTCTATTGACATCATGGCGCGCGTGTGTGGGCATGTGTTTGCACATGTGTGGACGTATGCTTTGCCTTCCATCTTTCTTAAACTCATAACAGATACACACAATAGTCATCTATTTAAGTGTATTTCACTAGCATTTATATGGAGTTAGTCGTCTTGAAATTTATTTAATTTAAGATTAGATCAACAACAATTAAATCCAACAGAGATAGCTAGCTTCATTATCATTGGCATAAGCACCGTGCAACAAAATGTATGTCCTATTACAACACAAGGTGTGTTTGCTAGTACTATATTAAAAAAACTCCTTTCTCAGTAGTTGCGTAGTCTATTAAAAATGACAATCTCAGATACAATATGTATAAACCTAACATACTGGTTAAACCAAATAGCAACAGTGCGAACAACAACCATAAGACATGCTGAAGTAACAGATTAAATCATGGCATATGCGTACCTTTCCACCCTCGCTGCTGTCGTATCACACTACTATACTCGTACCTTTTGCAGCCGCGTCGTAACCCACATCGCAGTCTAATTTCGGCCTCGGCAGTAAGCTGTCGACAGTGATGGTCATAGCCTTCACTGTCGCCATCTGGGACCGACTGCGGTGTACACTAACACCGCCGATTCGTTTATGATCCATCCGTGATTAGGTTCTTACTTCAGTCGCATTGGAGCACGACCCGATTATGGATATACACTAACACCGCCGCATTGGCAAATGATCCGACTGTGTCGAGGCTATCAAAACCGTCGTGTGGGCACATCAACCGCTTGTGTAGTGGTCACCAGCACCGTCGTCTTGTACATCGACCCGACTGTCAATGGTGCGGGTTCATTGTCGGTTCGACGGCCGAAACGCCTGTGTAGAGGTTAACACCACCGTTGCTTTAGCATATGATCCGCCAGTACAAAGGCATGGTCACCGTCGTCTTGCACCACGATCCGCCTTTGATGATCGTTTAGTTAGTGTCGGGTTACTAAAGGATTTGGAGGTGATATACTTTTGATCCCTGCCGCATCATACCTATACCGACGGTGACATAATTTTACCTCGTTTCACAATAGTTACTAATTCAGCTGGGCTCTTAATAGCTTGATGAACACAAAGCATACAGATATATACTTATTACATCCACAAATCATGTTCACAAACAAGAGTACTTTTTACAATAACAATGGACGCTACCATAACATCTTTTCTCAACTGATGTCCTAACACAAGCGGTACATAGAGCATACTAAAGGTACTGATCTATACAAAATTACATAACGAAACGACGTAGTTGTGCTCCTTATATGTGGCACTCCTGCTTGCAAGACAAAATGAATATAATTAGTGCATCCTTCGGATTGGTAGCCAATGCACCATGGAACCCCTCTTATTTATCTCTGATCACAACCTAAACAAAGCAGCAGAACTAATAATATTGAACATACCATTCCTTTAGTTAATAAGCCAAAATTGTCCTATACATACATAGAATGAAAACAACTGTCTACCTGAACAAAGACTGTCGTGACGACGAAATACAGAAAATGCACCTTTACGGCTCTGCTAATGACTCCATGAACAAGGGAACATAAGGAAGATAGTAAGGCATATTCATATGGAAATGCCCTCTTGATCTACAAAAGCGGATGATACGGGCATGGATGATATGAATCTTTCTGCGGTCCATGTCATATGCAATCAATGCTCTATTATTCCCAACAAGGAAAATGAAATTCCATTCTGGGTGAACTATAATCACTCTGTACTCCTCATCACAAAGCTCAGAACCAACTTTAATATTCATGTGTCCAAACAGTTATTCCGTGTCCACAACATGCTTCAAATTCCAGTTATCAGTGCCATAATTTTCAAGTACCCACACTAAAAGGCAAGACCTTTTGCGAAAATCAGCACATCACACACACAGGTGACCCTGAGCTTGATGGATGGACATTTCAGCACCACCAGGTTTACGAATTGTCCTACATGTCTTTCCCTCCATATCCACAACAACTATCATAGAGTACTCAACCATGTGCATAAAACCATTAAGAAAAATACTTCTCGATTTTGAACGTATAACAATACTACCCTCGCCTCATTTAAATTCCTTAAAGATCTAAGCTGCAGTTTTAGATGAGTAGATCTCCACACCTATGCACGCACCATCCACCTCAACAAATTTAATCACATGGAAGTGCGAGGACGTTGGTTCAAAACCTAAGTGAGCATGACCAACAGAACGGATGCTACGCGACAGTACATGCCATTTGTCGGTCACTGGATTGCAAACAACATAGCGACGTAATCCATCAGGCCCAGCACACCAGCAAAGAATGAGCCCGTTGCAACAATCTGAGACTAGGACTTTTTTAAGGGGGAAGGGCAAGAAGGATAAGGAGGGTCGTTCATCGGTGATGCTGGTGAAGTGGCGATTGTCCTTCCACCAGCTGCCATAGAAGAAGCCAACGACAGTCTGTGAAAGCTTCTTATGTTGATAGGAGTCAGAGATGACGCACCTCTAGGAGCGACAGACACACTTGTAGCAGCATAAGGACCAGGCGGGGAGGTAGCTCAAGATGTCGGCAAGCACATCGTTTGTGAGGCTATCCACTGCGTTCCTCAAGTTGCAGGCCTCCTTCATCTAGAAGGACACCACCAGCCAAAGAGATGAGGCCGCCCTGCCGTGGAATTGCATCAATAAACTAAGGAGATGAGTTTCGAGGAGAAGGTACGGCGATGCAAGTAAGGCCTTATTACACTTGCCTTTGGATCTCACGGTGGTGAGCACGAGTGGCAACGCCGGTGATAGTAGTAGTTCGTGTGCCGGTGGATCTGTGTGAGCAAGCCGACGATGTGCACTGGCACGGAGCAAGAGCTGAGCAGTGGTAATGAGCAGGAGCGGCGATGACGAACAGCAGCAATGAGGACAAGAAAATCTATGTGTGGGAGGGGAGGGGGCGGCGGTGGGGGAGGGGAAGGGTTAGGGGGATGTTGGGGCAGGGGTTGCTTGCTCTCTGCATAACTTTTGCGCCACGCAGGAATCAAACTTTCATCAGTTCCGCGCGAGAGGGTTCAAATGCGGGATTAGAAATTTTGCAACTAAGCGGCGGTGAATGCACAGTACCATCACCGGCGGCTGGGTCCTTTTACCAACCGGAGACCGCCGTATGATACGGTGATGAACACTAAGGCACACAATTTTAACATTTGGCATTAAAACAAAGCAAAACTGAGCACTTAGAAAACTAAGAAAAGCATAATTCCAGTACTCAGATTGAAAGAAAGCCAACTTGAGTTCAATGGTGAATAATAAGGCACACAGATTTACATTGAGAGAAAGCCAAACTGCGCACTTAGAAAGCATATGGAAAGCACAATGCTAGTACTCTCGGATTGAAAGGAATCCAACTTGAGTTCCATAAATTCATACCGAATAAGTAGGTGGACACTACCAAGCTAACAAGCATGCCAAAAGCTAAAATGCAAATACTAATTAGGCTGACACTATGCAAAAGTTAAAAGGCCTTCATATGTACATCATTGGTTGCATAATTAATCGTTCTCCATGTAGATCCTAGTCGACCTCCATGGGATCATTGTGAATCTCTATAATATCCTGCAGATCATTGTTGACCTCCATGGGATCGTTGTCAATCTTCATGTCATCCCGAGCCTTGACCACTACAACCTTGTCCACATCCATTGGTACACTTTCATTTAGCTCATCAACTTTGTTCACAAAGCACTGATTCGGTGAACCAATACTAAGGACAATAAGGCTCACAAGCTGCACTCCACGGATATATAAGGTCACAAACTCTAGAACGAGAAGATGCATTTTCATCTGCAGATCTAACAAAATTACTGTAGCTAGGTTGAAGGTGAAGGAGCAGAGAGCACGAGAGAGCAATACAAAAGAATATAGAATCCGGTGAAGGAGCAGATCTAATGCAGTTACCTTAGATCTGGATGGAGCAGAGAAGCAGGGACGACGCGCTGAAGATTTGTGTGCCGATGAGGTTGGAGGTGAAGGAGCAGTGAGCACGCGAGAGACTGTCTTTCGTCCAACGCTAGCAGGGTGAAGCAGAGCAAGGGAGCAGAGTGGGGAATGGATGAGAGGGTGTGGTAGGACCGTAAGAGTGTATATACATAGTTCAATAAATTGGTTGCCCCTGTACCAGGGCCTAGTGTCCAGGGAAGTAGGATGCCTTCAACACATCAATTTATACTTAGATCTACTATCATTTACAGCTCAATAAATTGAACACTTGGTTAATCACCTTGCATTTAGTTCAACAATAGTTGTACAATAGTGATAGATTTCAGTCCGAGACATCAATTGATACTTGGATATACTAGCATTTACATTTCAATAAATTGAACACCTGGATAATCACCTTACATTTAGTTTAACAATAGTTGTACAAAAGTGATAGATTTCAGACCGATACATCATAAATTGATACTTGAATCAATTGCGGTGAACTAAGCAACTTATCAATGAACATGCCAAGAACTAAGGTAAGTACAAAATAGGTGAAAGAAGAATAGGAATCACATTTCTTTCTCAAAGGAACGAAATCTTCCATCATCTTCGTTGGAACCCTGGCCATTTCTTCAATCTATGGCACAATCTCTTCCTCCTCTTGTAGATGTTCTTCATTTGTTGTAACATTGGCCTCCGTCTTCAGCTCCAAAATCTTGTTACGTAAATCCAAAATCAAAGTCCTTAAAAATTTTCCATATTGGGGATCGTGCCACTTAAAGAACCCGCAATCTAAGTTGGGCTAGAAAAAACCAAATTACCATAAGTACAGCGGGATTTTAGAATTTGCATTGCGAAAACAGAATGAACAAGAAAGAAATCGAGTTACATTATTTGCCCTACAACATTTGTGGTACCGACGTCATGGGTTTCCATCACTCCACGAAATCCACCGAGACGTCTTCAAGCCGCAGTGACACAAAAGTGGTGGTTGGTATGCGTAGGGGTGGTTCTCAACACGGTATGGGATGGGCGGCCCCCTCCCGTTGTAGCCTCCTTCGCTAGAAGCCAGTGTTCTTCTCGCGATGGCGCCCTGGGATGGTGCCGACCACTGAGAGGAGTTGGAGCTTGATGCAGCCATGGAGTAGTCTGGGTTCAAAGTGTAGCACACTCTGAGTGAAGAGGTCGGCCTAGGTCTTTTGTCTACGCTTTTGCCTCCCGCCAAGGCGCCAAAACGTCCATCAAAACCCTCGCACTCTCACCAAGATGAAATGTTGTGTCATCGCCGATTCAGGATACTATCCGCCTGTAGAAGAAGGCATGTTTTGGATCCTCTGTGCTTACATAGAGGTGTACACGTGGACCACAATCAAGACCAACTGATTCAATTAACAATTCAACCGAAGTAATAGTTCAATGATTATGCAGTACTCATACATACTAATCCAGAGGTTTCATCAGTACATATATAACTTCATTAACATAAAATTTTCACGAATTGTAAGACTTAATGTCAGATGGGTAGGCAGTTGCTAAGGTACTCAATTAGTTGATGCGGTCCCGAAAGCCAGAGGTATGAACCGTAGCAAAGATGACATCATCTCCATCCACGGACACATTGTATCTATAAAGTATATGTACTTCCTATCCAATCCTGCAAAGCACAAAAATCTCTCCACAAATAGGGTCTTGAACGATTCTTGTCAAATTTTGTGGTCCGAGAAGGTGACGAACAACGGCTTCAACAATCAACAGTTGGTCGGGTGAATACTCCATCCCCAAGTAGCAAACAACAACATCTGGGGTCCTGGTGCCACCCCTTGCCGCCAAAACACAAGGTTGCTCACATTGAAATGGCTTCTTCCAAAGTAAGACATATGTTGCAATGAACAAATTCCTAATATAAACAAAACTGATACTGAACCCAAAACCAATTAGAACCAAATGCAAACAGAGGGTGACCGAATCTATCTAACCTTCACGGGGCGTTGTCCACAACGACAATGCAAGGTGCTCAAGGCAGGGCAAGTACAGGCGATAGGTCAAAATGAAGATGAAGCAACGGGTGGGGAGAATTAAGATTAAGCAACTAGTGGAGAGAATGAAGATGAAGCAACAATGGATGGAGAGAACTAATGGTTTCGTATTGGGGGTTTTAGTTGGTCGAACCACCGCCAAAGTGCCAATAGGACCCAAGGGGAGTTGGGAACGGGCCAGGCGCTTCTAGGTTTCTTGCCAAATGGATGGTCCAGATTGATCGGTAGCGAGAATGGATGGCACGGGATAAGTTAAACAATGTCCGTATTAAGTCGACCATTGCCACGCTAATCCAACGCTATAATACGACGATTGTCAGCGATTAAACTGCTTTTAGATTCTCCTGGAAACAAACGCAACCGTATATGACAATTTTTTTCCTTTTCATTCACAAAAAATATACAGAAAAACAAAAAAGCATTCATCAAGAGATCAAAGCCATGCATTGCCATTTTGGAAGTAGTATTGGAAAGAACTTGCTTTGCATTTCATATAAAAAAAGGTGGCATTGAAGAGATCAAATCTACGCGAATAGAATTTTTTTCATTGATTCATTATGTATATGTAACATATAGATAAAATTTGAATGAGTACATGATTGTACTTGTCCGGAAGCATAATAACTAACCTAAACTATTAAAACTACTTATACTAACTATAAACTACTTAATCTAAACATATGATATGCTCGCCATGCTCGCTTGGGAGGAGGCGAGGCGAAGTTGGAATCGGAGTCGAGTCTCGGAGCCGGACTTGTCGTCTTCGGCGTCGGCGTCGTCCTCGTCCTCCTCCTCCGGGTCCTCCTTCTCGGAGCTCCATGGAGGACTATAGTCAGAAGGTCTCCAGTCGTCGGAGGAGACATCCTCCTCGGAGGACTGGTGGGCTAGCAAGTCATCCTCGCTGGACGACAGGCTGCTTGGAAAGTTGATGGGGTTGTCCGACATTTTCTTTGTAGATTGGAAGAGAAGAGGATGATGGATGAAGAAGAGGGGTTCAGAGGGCACCAGGCTTGAAGTATATGTAGCGCAGTGGGTATGGCTCTTAGGCTTCAGGCGGAGGAAGTAAAGGTGATTTGATGGCCTTGAAAGTTGAGGCAATTCAACACTCACACTGAATTTACTGCCGCTTGACCAAACGCTAGTTTAGTGCTGGCGGACAAAATGCGTATCCTAGTTGGTCCGGCTTTTCATGCGACAGAGCAAATGCAACCCCAATACCACTGCCGCATCTAACGTTAACCCGTCGGTGGTAGAAGTCTGAATTGTCGGTTTCATTCCTAGGAGGCCTCGCCATCGTTCCAACCGACGGTGGAAGTATCACACGGTCGCTTCTATCGCTACGGCAGTGAAAGTGGTGAGAGTGATAAATCAATCTGTAGTAGTGTCAGCCACCACAGCGGAACACAAGCCGTGCTCATCCCCACACTGGAGTATGTAGCAAGCCGACCTCACCCCAGGTCGGATCTATGCCAGGTACAACGGAGGATGCCAAGCCCGACCTGCGGTAGAGGATGATGAGCTTGATTTATAGTCATGTGGACAGAGGTTGATGACAGGGGGTAGTGGACACAAAAGGGTACGGCGTGGAAAGGGGATGAATCAGTTCATTTATTTTAGGGCTTCACCATTGCAGGCAAACAAACTTGTTGGCTTCAACCAAAAGCGGCGGTCCACATGAGCAGAAACAGCCAGAGCTATCAAAACTGCCAACACAAGTTGTTAACCTAAGTCTAACCATACATATGTGCTTTATTCCACATGCTAGAAAAGGCATGGTTTCCAAACATGCAGTGGCTCCCTCGCTGCAACACAATCTTTGATGAATGCTTGCGTCTTTGTCAGACGAAGGAGTGATCTTTGTAGGAGTCTCTGACGATCTATAAGGCTACTCCTCCCTATGACATGGATGTTCGCTGCAGACGTGGACGACCATGCTGGTGCGTTGGAGAAGGCCTTAGGAGGAGTTGAACCTGCATCTAAGAATATATCTTGGACAAACCTATCAATCGTGTCACAGAAATAAACACATGAAACTAGGTTCATCCCTTTTCATCTCCTGCAGAAACAAACACCTCTAAAAACAAGGACAAGGGCAGATTTGGCCCGTGACCTATGGAAAGTGGGATTCGACCCATGCCAAGTAAACTCTTCATTCGGCACAAAGGTCAGCACTCAGCAGTCAGCACCTCCCTGTCGTCCCTGTACGTACCTCTGCACTAGCAGCTTTAAGCAACCACGGCAATACTCGTCCTGTTCCATGAGAAGGTGTCTGCAGACCAATCCTAGTCGTAAAAGTGCGTGTGAGCCCTGGATACGACAATACACACAACACACCGTCAGGTTGCGCGCCCAGCTGCCCGCTCCAATGTGCACTGACCGTGCGTCCCTTCCCTGGCTTAACTACCTACGAGAGGCCACGCGACACAGAAAGGGCATAAAAAAATTCGGTACTGATGGTCCTCACCAAGATGTGCAGCTGACGCGTGGATTATGGGGCATCTGATTTACCATGCGTGTGGTTAAACGATAGAGGTGGCCCACCTATCAAATGAAAAGTCCGCACCACCACGTCCTAGTAGGTCCTCGCCTTTTTTTTTCCCGAAAATGCGTGGACATGGAGGAAAAATCCGCATGCAAAACCGTGCATGCCGACTGCCGTGGGCGCGACCCCGCGCGAACCGAAATAAGGAGACTGGAGACGAGAGGAAAGCGGCGAGAGAAGCAACAGACGGCAGGGGGCCGAGCGAACTCGTCTCTCCTACTGTCAAACGCAGCCATCCGCGCGGCCGCCGCCGAGGAAGTAACGGGCGGGCGCTGGTTCAACATCCGTTGCACTCGCCAGTGACCACTGACCACCAGACTGGTTTCTCTTGGAACAGGCCGGCCGGGGTCGTCGTCGTCCCGGAAGGTTGTTTCTATTATTAGATTACGAGACTTCACTCGGATCGACGATCGATCGATCGACGCATGCCACCCTATTCTCTCTTCTCCCAACACCGCGAAGCTGTGGTGGCGTCGCGATTTTTCTGCACTGCCAGCCCCCCCAGCAGTCAGCACTGCTCTCGTCTCCTCCTCATCTCCTTCTCCTCCTCCTGTCTTGGACGATCTCACTGGGACTGGAGGGTTATTAGAGTGCCTCGGAGAAGATGGCCGACGACAACAACGGTGGCAACAGCAACAGCGGAGGCGCCAATGCGAACACCACCGCCGAGGTTCAGATACAAATCCCGGGTCAGTTAAATATGTTGCTAGCTGCTCCATGTTTGATTTGATCTCACGTTTAATTTATTATTATTATGTTCTTTGTCGGCCACTTGATCTATACCATTTCACTTGCACGTTGTTTCTCTTGTATATCGCATTTTTATTTCCTTGGATTGGAGAAGTTGGGCGAGTTCTTTGCAGGATTTGAATTTCAGCATTTAGTATCTTTTCAATGCGTGGGATGGTTGTTCTTATTCTACAGTTATTTTCTTTTTAGAATTTTCGAAGGCTTTTTTTTTTGCAAAAGATTGTGATTCAGTGCTCTATATATCGTCAATCACACATAATGTAGATATGGAACTATATATAAAACCAGCACAACGTTCTCGTTTTTCCCATGTAAAGGTAGTTTTATCATAATATATTTTCACAGAAGAATGAAAATGCTACTACTCCAGATATTTTCTATTAACAGCCATGTTACCCAACAGGGGGTAATCTTTTCTCCTCCAAAACTATACAAAGGGTGTGCGCTAGTAGCATGACCTCATGACATTTCATACCATAGGACCCTAGCATGTTAGTTGTATGAGAGCTAGTGAGGGACTTTGGAAACTTGAGGACACATGTGAGACACTTTATATTTATTTTTGGGGCCTATATTAGCCTAATGTGTACAATGTTCACCTATTTGTACTTTGCTAAAATAAAAAGGGAGGTTGTTACTCGTGTTAAATGCAAAACCCTGAAAGAGAATTTTTTTGTCTGTCCACTTCGTCTCTTAATCATTAGTAACTTCCATTGTATCCATTATGAACCGCGCAGGACCATCGAAAACCGAAGCTCCTGCAACTCAAGAAGGACCATCGGGAAGCTCAAAAGCTAAGAATTGGAAAAGGTGGTTTGTGGTGGCAGCGGATGCAATCTTCCTCATTGTTGGTCAGACATCAGCAACACTGTTAGGGAGATACTACTACAGCCAAGGTGGCAACAGCAAGTGGCTATCAACATTTGTGCAGACTGCTGGCTTCCCTATATTGTTCTTCGTCTTGTTCTTTTTCCCTTCAAAATCGTCTTCCAGCGAAACTCCGATCGGAAAAACTACCATGATATATATTGTCTTGGGGCTTATCATAACCGCGGACAACATGATGTATTCCCATGGGCTGTGGTTTCTTCCAGTCTCAACCTTTTCACTCATCTGTGCTAGTCAGTTGGCCTTCAACGTCTTTTTCTCATACGTCTTAACCTCTCAGAAACTCACCGGTTTAATCATGAACTCCGTGGTACTGCTTACCTTGGCTGCTTTACTCCTTGGAGTCAATCATGAATCTCATGGACCTACTGGTGGTGTCATAGGAGGAAAGTATCTTGTGGGTTTCCTGTTGACACTAGGAGCATCAGGCACCTACGCACTTATCCTTTCCCTTATGCAACTTACATTCGAGAATGTGATCAAGAAACAAACCTTCTCAGCAGTTTTAAACATGCAGATATATACTGCACTTGTGGCAACTTTTGCTTCTCTTGTTGGACTCTTTGCAAGTGGAGAATGGATGGATTTAAAAGAGGAGATGGATAGGTTCCAATCAGGAGAGTTCTCCTACCTGATGACACTGGTGTGGACATCCGTGTCTTGGCAGGTTGCTTCTATTGGAGTGGTGGGCTTGGTTTTTGAGGTATCGTCCTTGTTCTCGAATGTGATCAGCACATTTGCTCTACCTATTGTCCCTCTTTTTGGTGTGATGGCGTTTCATGACAAGATGAATGGAGTCAAGATCATAGCCATGCTAATTTCGATATGGGGTTTTCTTTCATATCTCTATCAAAACTATCTCGATGATAAGAAAGCTAGAAGTGCATAGGGGGAGATTCCTAGGGTCTACAATTTTCTTGTGATAGATAGCTCTTTACCGGTTGTCTCGTTTAGTTTGTATCCTGCGAGATGGTAGATGTTCATTACTTATGTTAATTTAAGTACATTTCAGCAGGAGGAAACTATAGCTTTTTAGCATAGCTATATAAATTTTCTTTTAGTTACTATTGGTCTTGTTTTTGTTTTGCATATGCGGCATATGTGCAAGGGTGTGGGACATGGATTGGAATAAACATCATATATAGATTTATAGGTGAAATTTTGTATAGCTCTTTTGTTGACGTTGTAATTCTTTATTGGAACTCTGTTATCTGTTGTCCCTTCTAAATTTTGTTCTTGAGTGTGTTATTAGAGTTTATCATATGTAAACTTAGCTCCTAAACAAAACTATCAAAAGTTTTAGATTTTCTACTAGATATTTGTCAGCCACCAAGTATTTTTTATGAGTTATGACCAGAAGCAGACCCAAGCAAATTGAGTCCAACTTGGCCCAGCACTCCCACGAGTCTTAGTGGACAAGGCTTGAACATAGATCCTGCTATCTAAAAAAGATTTTCCTCAGCCCGAGCCCAACCAAAAATATTTATTTTAGCTATTTTACACATTAAACTGCGCGGGCGATCTGCCTAGGCCCAAACTTGGTCCAAAAAATCAGGCCCGACTCGCTCGATGGGACGGTATAGGCAGGGTATTTTTGGTCCAAAACAACCAGGCTTTTTTTGCCCCAGCCCAAAGTAAGCCCGTCCCACTAAATGCTCAATTCTAACGGGAAGTAGTACTTATTTTATTATATTAGATTTAGATCCTTAAAAAACATAGGTGTATCTCTACGACTAAAAAGTTAGTAAGGGAATCGTCGCCCGGCGTGCGAAAAAATGCCCCTCGCGCCTAGATCACCCGGCGTGTGAAAACCCGGGTCTGATGATTTTTCCCGGCCACGTGCGATGCTCGGTAGCCCACTCGCTTCCCCGGCGCACGCATGATTTCCTCCCCACTGGCTTCCCCCGGCATGCGCTATCTCCTCCTCCAATCACGCGATCTCCTCTTCCAATCCAATCAAGTAAGGAAGCAGCCTCCAATCACGTACAAAGATCCGCGACATCCTTTCCCAACGCGACGCCATCGGCAGAAGGCAAACCTAAAACGCGACTTCCCCGCCGTTCTCCGCCCTCGCCGTCGTCGCGCACCGCGTCCGCCCGCGCCGTCGCCGCAACGCCGTGCCGAGAAGGAGAAGGCCCGATGACGGAGCTCTGTTGTCCTTGCCCTGCCCCACGTAGATCATCAGGTATTCATGTCCATCAGGCCGATCCACGTTGTGGTCGCGTCTTCTGGTCAGCATCGGCGTCGCGCACTCTAATCCGCATCCGCAGGAGCGCGAGGCGTCACCGTAGGCCGTAGCGGCTGCTACAGATGTTGTTTGGTGAGCATTCTTCTGGATCTCCATCGTATGTGTTTCCTCATCGTTCCAGCCAATGATTAAGGAAGTCGTTCCTAATCTCGCCTGATCAAAGGACGGCACAACGCGAAGGCGAACAGAGACAGCCTGATCATGTTGCGTCCATACGGAAGGACGTCGCTTCATCGAGGCTTGACGCCCAGGCAGGTAAGCCTCTGGTTACATGCCCACCACCTGTTTGTTTTATGTCATTGGTTGCTGCTGCCAGTCTGACTGTTGATGAATCGTTTTAGTGTCTGCTTGCATTCCAAGCCTTTGTTTGTGCTATACAAATGGTTTGTTTAATGGTTGCAATATGCCTCTGAACATTTCAAAGTGGAAAGTGATAACATGATAGAATTAATAGTTGGATTGCTAAGGACTACATCCTCCTTCCACTCTAGGACTTACAAGAACTATGAATCTAATGCAGTTATAAACTGTTCAATGGACTCTAAAAATAATAAATAAAAACAAGCTTATATTAGTGTCGCCTCACCTCTGCCCTCCCGCGTGTGATCGTCTCCTCGCTCCGCGCCCCGCTGCGATCCTGCTCCGCACCTTGCAATGCCGCTCCGCGCCGTTGATTCCGCGATGCCGCTGCCCTCCTCCATGGCCCCTGCGATTGCCGCTCCGCACTGAACCAACGAAAGGGAAGAAACCGGAATCTCGGGCGCCCAATCTCCTCCCCAATCGCCACCCACCATCGGCGCCGCCAGCACCGCCCTCTCCCTGCCCTGATCACGTTCTTTCCCTTCCTCCACGATCTCCGAGCGCACGTCGAACGCGGACGACGTCGGCCTCTTCCACGATCTCTGCGCAGACGTCGTCATCGATCTCCTCGCAGAAGTCGAACTCTACCGCGATCTCTTCTGCACGGACGACGTCGGCCTCCTCGACGATAAACCCCGAACGCAAACCCTGGACTCTGTAAAAGATGAAGCCTACCACAATCTCCTCGCACAGCGTAGTTCCCCCACCCTAGCCGTCGCAACCGCGCCGACGCCCTCGAGGTCGCACCCACGCCGCGGCCATCCTTGCCGTGAGGCAGGCAAGCAGTAGGATCTGCGCGCAACACGGCCGGGATCCACTGCTGGTCACCGCGCCCAATCTGGGACGAGGTGAGCCCCTCCCTCACTCTCCTCCTCTCCCTCTCCCTGTCCCTGCCCTTTCCCTCTCCCTCATTGTTTCTCCCTCTCGCAGTCACAGATGTTCGTCAAGGAGCCCGACGTCCGCGAGGTTCTACTGTACCGGCCGGGGCTGGTGACAGTAGCGACATCCTTCATGACCGCGGCCTCCGCAGTGTTCGTGCTGGAGGGCAACGCCGTCAGGCAGGTCGCCGACCTACGCCGTCGGCGTCGCGAGGCTAGGCCTGTCGGCTGTCGCTGCTCTTTATCCACATCTACGTCACCCAGATCAAGCGCTTCCTCCAGGCGCATTGGGCGGCCGGCCACTGGACGAGGGCCTGGTGCAGTGCGTGCTGGAGCACCTGGCCACGCGCTGGTTTGTCGGTGCCACGTTTGCTGCACTCACAGCGGAAGGTATATGCAAATGCTCCGTGTGTTTCTTATATCAGAATATGAGTGGTGTGAATGCAGTAACAGTGGCCATGCTCATGGTAGTCCAGTTTGCTAAAACCTTGCATTGCATTATTGTCCAATTTGTCAATAATGTTGATAGTAATACATCCATAATTAAGCCTTTGTTATTTCATTTCAGCCTCCAATTCAGTGGCTGGACATCCTAAATTTTTGCAATCCAACTTTCTGGTGTCATTGTTGCAGTGCAGAACATGAGGCTTTGGAGATTATCCAAATGTGAGTTTACTGAAAAACCGTATATTTAGTTCCTTGTAATTTATTTTCTTTTATAGGCATGATGCAGTAGTGTAATTTAGAGCAACAATTTAGATAGCAAGTGATGATGCAATAGTATGGTTGCAAATTAATTAATCCTGGTTCTTTCATCGTGATGTACTTGAGTGCTTTGAGAAAAGAAAACCAGTGACTTTGAGAAAAAGTCCTATTACTGCTTTGAGAAAAGAAAACCAGAAAAAGGTTCTTTCAGTTGTTATTTCACCAAACAACACTATAGTATTCTTTGAGATAACTAAAGAGCTGGACAACATGAAAGAGATCAAGGGAGGTGCGGCACCCTCCCCTTTGGGGCCTCCTGCTTCTGACCGGCGGCGCTCGGGTTCGTGGGGATGGTGCCCAGATCTGTCAGGAAGGGGTGGCTCCAACATGGCTGTGGCCACTCGACGATAAGGCCGCATCGGGCCTTCACTCTCTCTCGCTATCCTCACATGTTCGGGGCACCAACACAGAGGATCTTCGTTCGAGCAGTGAGGACTATTCGCTTGGCTTATAAGCCGTACTTTTTCAGCCAACGAACAATATTTCTCTCTCACAACAAATTAGCCAACAGTACTTTCAGCCATGGCTTATCAGCCAAGCGAACAGGGCATAGTTTATGAGTAAATCCAATGTAACTATGATCTAAGCTGTATTTTTGTGTGTAATGTAGTTCTTTCCGTAGCAGGTGGAATAAGAGTTCAGAATAATAACATGAGTACAATTTTTTTCCTTTTTTTATGAGATTATATCTTTGTTTATTGTTGACTCCGGTGGGCTATTTCCTTTGATCTGGCGAGGAGCATAACTTCCTTTACCTATGCTGCTTTTAATAACTTCGGTGTTCATATTAATTGGCTTATTCTGCATGCAACACCGTGGGAGATATAGTTGGGTGGGCATATGATAGATTTATGTTATTGTAAAAATTCCCAAGGTTTTCAAGTCGTTCTACTATGCCATTCGTAGAAAAATTATTGTTCCTTTCCTAACAACTGATTTGTAAATTGTAGCTAGGCCCATCACAGATCTATGTTATTGTATAAACTAATGGTATGTACTATTATTATTTTATATGATTTGTCCCTGGACTTCAAAGCCATGCCCATGCCCTCATTAACATGACAGCATGGTTCAGGCCAGCAAGTGCACTGTAGTGAGTTATGAATTGGAATATTTTCGGTTTATTAGTTTGTTCATGGAAGAGTCTGGATTTGCAGTACTGATCTGTCGCACATTACATGCATTATGCCATTATGTGTTTTCCTTCTAGCCCTATGCAAATCTATGGTGAGCTTCAAAACAAATTTTGGCTCTCTATTCCAATTTCTTTTGTGCTGATACATGTATTCCTAAGCAAACCAATTTGGGTGAATATATACATGGAGTTTGCCTCCACGTGTGCATTTTCTAACACTGTTGGTTCATATATATTTCTTGTGTTTTCTTCTAAGGTTGTTGGGCTCCAGTGCGACACCTTGAGAAACTGGCATCACCAGCATGTAAGGTTAGGGTCCAAATCACTTGCAAATGAGATAGTAGGGCTGGATCAGGTATGTCATTCAGCCACTTACCGTTTTTCTTTTCCATTCAGATTGCTCATGGCTAATTAATGTGGATTGTGTTTCTGAATTTCTATTTCCTAATTGGTATTCAGGTGCCAGGTACGAGTGCATGATCTGCGCCGCAAGGACTGGTGAGGGCCACAGACCAGGTACATGCATGCCCGTTGAATTGTTTTCTGTTACAACGCATGGGCAATTTATATTATGATAAACCTGTGTATACATGATGGTATAAAGATACGGTGGAACTTATTTGTGGATTTATTAGCGCATGAAAGAAATGGGTATCGGAGATTTATTTCTGTCGATATAAAATATTATCTTAGTCGCATCATGCAAAGGTCTATACGGTAGAGTTTATGAGCCTATGACGCCGCGCTCTCCGTGACTATATTAATTTCACGAACTTTGCCTTTTAGATTAAATATCACTTTAGCGTTGATATTTAATTTTATAGCATTGTTATGTTATCGTGCGATCTATGTGATTTTAGTACAAAATTTAGTTTTTCCGTAACAATGCACGGGCACGGACCTAGTGAAGCATGAACCACATAAATGCCTACGGGAACAGCTCGCATGTGTTTGAAGCTGTGCACTGTTGATACAACGTGCATACAAAACCGTAAAGTGCATTAGTGCATAGAAACACCATAAATTGCAAACGTGCAACTATATTAATGAAATTGCTACATAATTTCCAAAATTTTCACTATAACTCCCATTTTCATGTCTCCAAATTAGGGTACAAATGGTATGGATATTTTCGGACCATATTAGAGTCCTAATCAATTTAGAGAAGTTCAAATCCGTCTGTATCCAAGTTCAGATATTCAGCATCCGATGCTGTATCTGTACCTAAATACTCAAATAATAACATATTTATGATGTCGATATTCATTCGTATCCTATCCGACATAGTTGAAACTATCCTTATCCGAATCTAAATCCAAAAAGAAATATAGGATCAGCGATATCACTCCATATTGGATCCGTTTGCACCCCTACTCCCTATAGAACAAAGCCTTGAAATGAAACGAACTTTCAGTCCTCATTTCTGCCACTTCACATACTCTGTGGTCCAGTGTGGAGCTTCACTTCACATGAATCTTTTGGGGACAACATTGGTAAAATAGATAAGTTAGCCATATTTAAGCTAGATATTTTTGGGTGAAGGGGGCGGCATTATCGACAAAAATATTATCCGAGTGTTGTTTAGCCATATTTAAACCTGAGTTTATAGTATGTTCTTTTCTCCCCTCCCAACCACCCACCATACCACACCCAAAAAAATATCAACCACGTATGTCAGCATAAGCTAGCTGTAAGGAAAATGGACTCTAGGCACATTTCCTTTATATTTTGGTGACTGATGACCAACATAACTAAATTGGACTAATGAATTTGCAAGTGATTGTTTTGTAGTCCAATAGGGTGCAAGACATGACTTAGACGAAGGCAACATGATGATCCGATGATCAACACCATAAGCAAGACCCTAGGAGCACAAGAGAAGACCCAAGATATCAAGCAAAGTCCAAGCACGAAGATAGGAACCAAGCCGTACACAAGATCGCGAAGAAACGAGCTCACAGAGGTGACCGGACGCTGAACCGGACGCTGAACCGGACGCTGGCAGAAAGCAACCGGACGCTCCGATCAAGAAGCTCGGCAACAAGCATCAGCAGCAGCGACCGGACGCTGGCGGTAAATCGATCGGACGCAGAACTGCAGCGTCCGATCGAGTACTGAGAGGTTCTAGAGCGGCGAAACTGCAACCGAACGCGTCCGGTGGCATGTGACCGGACGCTGGCAGCGTCCGCTCAATTGATCGCGGCTCTAACGGTTGGGACGACCGGACACGTCCGGTCAGGACGTGATCAGCGTCCGGTCAGTAGCAGAAAAGTGGGATTTCATTCCCAACGGTTACTTTTTCAATGAGGCTTATAAATACAACCCCCAACCAACCAAATAAAGAGTGTGGAGCTGAGAAAACATACCAAGAGTGTTGATACACCATTTTAGTGATCTAAACTTGCATAGTGCTTAGTGTTTTATTAGGTGATTAGCGTAGGTGCTTTGCAAAGTGCTTATGTTGATTAGACCACCGCTTATGCGCTTGCTCTAGGTTTAGGCCTAGTGTTTAGTGAGGTTTGCATACCTCTTACCACTCGGTGCTTACGCGCACCATTGTTGTACATCGGATGGGCTTGTAGTCTTGCGAGATCACACCAACCGCGTTTGTGGTGTGGCCGCCACCGTGTACCGAAGGGAACAAGGCCCGCGGCGTTTCGGCCGGAAGCTTGATAGTGAAGACGGCGGGGAGCATCCGGGAGAGGCTTGCCGGAAGGCACGTCGGAGACCCACTTACGCGCGTGGGAAGGCCCGAGGCTATCCACGGAGTTACCCGACCGGGAGCTTGGCCCTTGCGAGGGGCTCCAACGAGGACTAGGGGGAATCATACGCGCTTCTCGATACCTCGATAAAAATACTGGAGTCGTCGACGGGAGTTTGCATATCTCTACCTTACTCTTTAGCTTTCGCATTTACATTGATTGTATTACTCCCTTTGCGGTAGAGATAGCAACACACTAGCAAAACCATAGTTGCATATTTAAATAGTTTATCTTTTGCATAAGTTTTGCTAAGGTTAGAAAAAGAGACCATAGTTTAGAGTTAAATTTTTAAGTTACCTAATCCACCCACCCCCCTCTTAGGCGTTACGGTCCCCTACAATTGGTATCAGAGCCGGTTGGCTCAATTTGGACCTTTGGCTTAACCGTCGTTGAGTCGATACTATTTAGAGTGGTTGGGATGGATATCTCTAGGCCTCCGCACTTTGACGGCACTAACTTCCTCTATTATAAAGCTAGAATGGATTGCTACCTTAAGGTGGTTGATTTAGGAGTTTGGAGAGTCACTCGTGACGGGATGAAACCCATTAAGAATCTCGATAAAGCCACAAAGTGTGAAGAAAAGGAAATGCATTTCAATGTTAGAGCTAAGAATTGCTTGTTTGAATCTTTTAGCATGGATGTGTGTTAACCAAGTGTTCACTTTAAATATGACACATAAAATTTAGTTAAAACTCCGAGAGCTCCATGATGGCACATCTAATGTCCGTGAGCAAAAACATTGTCTAGCTAAACAAAAATTATGATTCCTTTACAATGAATGATGATGAGCTTGTTCGTGATATGTATTCTCGTTTGAATCTAATTATCAATGAGCTCCATTCAATAGGACTAACAAAGCTAGATGATGCGGACATCATGAGGAAGATCATCTTCGTGCTACCACAAAAGAAATATACAAGTATCATCACCATCCTTCACAACATGGAGGACTTGAGCACCATGATAGCTAAATAGTTCATAAAAAGTATACAAAACTTTACTTGAACAATATAAGAACTTTGCAAATCTCAATGTTGAACTATCTACTAAAATTGAGCAACTTAAGGCTAGTGCAACAACAAATGCATGCACAATTAATGATGAGCAACTTGTAAAAAAAAATAAAAAATTAAAAGAAAAATTAGCTAGCTTACAAGATGCTTATAAAAGTTTGCTTGCTAAAATAGAAACCATGTGCAAACATTGTGATGAGCTAACTAATAAAGTTGCTAATCTTGAAGCCGTTAGTACAACCTCCACCAAGGCATCTAAAAAGAAAAGCTCTATCTTTAACATATCTAAAAAGGATGCCTCTACTTCTTGTAATAATTTATGTTTAGACTCGTCGTTGTGCAACCAAGTTTGTGTTGAGAAAATTATTGTAGATACATACAAACAAGAGGTTGCAAAGGAGAATGAGCAACTCAAGCAAGAAGTAGCTCGCCTCACCAAGGACTTGACTCAAGTAAAAGGCAAGGCGAAACAAGCCCCAACTTCATCAAGATAACACCATCAAAGGAGTGAAGAAGCTTGATGAAGGACAAATTGTGGTTTGCTATGTGTGCCACAAGAAAGGTCACAAGTCTTATGAGTGCAAGGTGAAGAATGGGGAAGGAGCAAAGAAGAAAGAGAAGAAGCAAACAAGCAAGCTCTCCAACACCTACACCAACAAGGTGGACAAGAAGGCCTCCACACCTTATCTCTTGAAGAAGAAGAAAAATGACAAGGTGGTGGCCATCAAGGTGATCAAGCAAGTCAACAATGGGGTCAAACGCTTTTGGGTGCCAAAGGAGATCATTTCCAACATGAAGAGCACCAAGAAGGTTTGGATCCCGAAAGAAAAGTGAGAAGTCCGTTGGACTTCGGGGAATTTAGAGACTTGACAAAGTATGGGTGTATTTCATGTGGTGCATTATGATGGACAAAATCATTGCCAAGTGGGTTAGTGAATACTATGGACCCAAATTCCGCTTCCCATATTAGGTAACTAGATTCAATTTCCTTCAAGTAGTATCAATTTACATTTCCTACAAGTGGTATTTCTTACAAATTGGTATCTTTAAGCATCTAGTTACTTTTCATGCCTATGTTTGTATTTGCATGCTTATATCCTTTGTTATGCATACACTAGGTATATCCTTATGGTAGGCTTGCTCAGTTTTATTCTTAACCCTTGGCGCAAACCTACATGGTTTAAAATTGTTTAGGAGCACGACACATAGCTTGTCTTTTGATTGTTCATCTAATATGTGCCAAAGTTCAAATTGTAGATAATTTCTCCCGAATATCATCTTTGAAAATGATTCTCACATTCATGAGATGTCATCTTTCAAGTGGTATTATTGATTCTAAAATCAATGCGCATGTCTTCTACAAGTATCCCACACTTATGTGCACAAATTTAGGAGGAGGTTACTCTATAAGTTAGATGCTTTGAGACTAACACATTTTCAAGCTTATCATGTGTGTAATAGTCTTATTGCAAGGAAAATGGAGTCCCTGGAGTTAAACATCATACTTCAAATATCCACCACCTATTGCAAGTGGTAGAAATCAAATTGGTTTCCACATATGGTATTTCTAAACCGATATCATCATGTTGATTTTATTTTGATATTTATATGCTTTCTCCATGCATTATATAGATTAAATTCCCTTGAGCAATAATTTGCTAAATATGCATATGCCTTGCTTTCTACCATATGTATGCATATATTTAGGGAGAGCTTAATCTATAAAATATGAGAGTCAAATTTTGTGACCTATTCCACTCTACACATAAAGGATCACAAAGTTTGACTCTCCCTTGTGCTACTAATGTCTTCCTTTTTGGTGTTTGATTTCAAAGGGGGAGAATTTAGAGGACAAAAAACAAGCATTAATTTATAGGACCAAAAGCTAGATCATAAAAAATTTACAAGTGGCAATGGTCTATAAGTGATGTCTACAAGTGGTAATGGTCCGAGAAAGGGAGGATAGTGGATTATGGATTAGTCTATGTAATGAGAACTTGTAGGAAGCAAGGCTTAAATCCATAATGCCACATGGGGACACTTTGCAAGGGCAAGATAAGTTTTTATGTAGTATCTTTTAGTCTTACAAGTAGTATCTTTTAGCATCATATAACCTTGCCCCTTGCATTGCATCCTAGCAAGTAGATAGTTTTTAAATTCTAAATTTTTATTATTTGCTTGCTTTGGTCGTGTTGTCATCAATCACCAAAAAGGGAGAGATTGTAAGGAAAATGGACTCTTGGCCTATTTACTTTGGATTTTGGTGATTGGTGACCAACACAACCAAATTGGACTAATAAATTTGCAAGTGATTGTTTCATAGTCCAATAGGGTGCAAGACGTGACTTGGACGAAGGCAACGTGATGATATGATGATCAACACCATAAGCAAGACCCTAGGAGCACAAGAGAAGACCCAAGATATCAAGCAAAGTCTAAGCACGAAGATAGGAACCAAGCCATACGCAAGATCGTGAAGAAACGAGCTCACAGAGGTGACCGGACGCTGGACCGAACGCTGACAGAAAGCAACCGGACGCTCTGATCAAGAAGCTCGGCAATAGGCGTCAGCAGCAGCGACCAGACGTTGGACCGGACAATGGCGGCAAATCGACCGGACGCAGAATTGCAACGTCCGATCGAGTACAGAGAGGTTTCAGAGCGGCGAAACTGCGACCGGATGCGTCCGGTGGCATGTGACCGGACGCTGGCAGCGTCCGATCAGTTGATCGCAGCTCTAACGGTCAGGACAACCGGACATGTCCGGTCAGGACGTGATCAGCGTCCGGTCAGTAGTAGAAAAGCGAGATTTCATCCCCAACGGCTACTTTCTCAGTGGGGCCTATAAATACAACCCCCAACCGTCCAAATAAAGAGTGTGGAGCTAAGGAAACATACCAAGGGTGTTGATACACCATTTTGGTGATCTCCACTTGTATAGTGCTTAGTGTTTTATTAGGTGATTAGCGTAGGTGTTTTGCGAAGTGTTTAGGTTGATTAGACCACCGCTTACGCGCTTGCTTTAGGTTTAGGGCTAGTGTTTAGTGAGGTTTGTATACCTCTTACCACTCAGTGCTTGCGCGCACCATTGTTGTACATCGGAGGGGCTTGTAGTCTTGCGAGATCACACCAACCGCGTTTGTGGTGTGGCCGCCACCGTGTATTGAAGGGAACAAGGCCTGCGGCATTTCGGCCGAAAGCTTGATAGTGAAGATGGCGGGGAGCATCCGGGAGAGGCTTGTCGGAAGGCACGTCGGACACCCACTTGCGCGTGGGGAAGGCCCGAGGCTATCCACGAAGTTACCCGACCGGGAGCTTGGCCCTTGCGAGGGGTCCAACGAGGACTAGGGGGAAGCTTGCGCGCTTCTTGATACCTCGGTAAAAATACCAGAGTCGTCGATGGAAGTTTGCATATCTCTACCTTACTCTTTAGCTTCCACAGTTATATTGGTTGTATTACTCCCTTTGCGGTAGAGATAGCAACACACTAGTAAAACCATAGTTGCACATTTAGATAGTTTATCTTTTGCATAAGTTTTGCTAAGGTTAGAAAAAGAGGTCATAGTTTAGAGTTAGATTTTTAAGTTGCCTAATTCACCCCCCTCTTAGATATTACGGTCCCCTACACTAGCGCCCGGACGTCCGGACGGGGCTAGCGTCTAGACATCCACGCCTAATGCGCCCACGCCCCGTGTACGCATGCTGCTGCGCCCGCCCACATGTTCGCGTCTCAATCACATGGGGGCCCATGTCGCTACGTTTCTCGTGCTTGCGCGGGCCCACGTGGGGCCACATCTTGATCTGCGCCCACTCCGTTGCTCGCACATGCCACTCGCGTCCCCTCTGCTCCCACGCGCAACTCGGTAGCTAGGTCCCACTGCAACATGTGCAACACTAGATTTACTTTTGCAACATGCAGATGAAACATTGTACCATACGTTTGAAACAATTGAAACACTTGCAACATACGTCCAAAACAACAAGAAAACACGTGTGTAGCCATTCCAAAACAGATGCAACATCCAGATGAAACAGTTGCAACATACGTATGAAACACTACAAACACTTGAAACGTATGCTTGCAATATGTATGTATATGCAACATCCAGATCTACTTTGCAACATCCATTTGAACCACTTGCAACATACGTCTGAAGCAGATGAAACATTTAGGACATACACTTGAAAACACCATTGCAACATGTGCAACATCCCGATCTACTTTTGCAACATCGATATAAAACACTTACAACGTACCTCTGAAACAATTGAAACACTTGAAATAGGCACTTGTAACATGCAGTTTCAGCGCAACATCTCCTTGCCGGTTGGGAGAAAGAAGCCTCGTCAGCGTGTGCAGTTTCATCCCGGCCGTCGCGAGCTGCGCACGGGCGACCTCCGTCCCGGCCACAATAAACTGGGTAGGCGGGCACGAGATGTGTGCAGCTCCGTCCGGGCTGCCGTTGGCTGTCGTGAGCTGCACATAGGCGAGCTCCACACCCGGCCGCAGTGAGCTGGGCAGGTGGAGGCAGAGGTCTTCCTGGCCGCCGACCAGGCATTCGGCCCCTGTGGTGGAGGCGGTAGTGGCGGTTGGGCGGCTATGGTCTCCCTCTCCATGGGTGAGCGGCGGTCGGGAAGCAACGCCAGTCGGTCGACGGGCTTGCTGCCCGCGGCAAGCAGCCTCGTGGAGATTATGAGCGAAGGGCGGACGGTGCGTAGGAGCCGATGTGTGATGGGGAAAATATCGCTCTCTCTCTTTTTGGAGAAAACCGTGTATGCTATAGTGAGGGGAGTAGGCCTGTGGGCTGGTCCGCAGGCCCAGCATTAGTGTCCGAACGAGATAGACGTGGGATGGACGTCTGTAGTGAAGCATTAGCGTTTAGATTTTGGCTACAAAGGGGTAAGTTGAGATTTCGAGATATGTCCAGAACAAGTTTGTGGGCAATAATTTGTTTCGAGCGAGTTATTGTAGGAAATCTCATGCACTACCAATCACACATGAGTGTTTTTTTTAATGAAAAGACGAGAGCTCTGCCCAGTTGTGAAAAAAAGAAGTTCGGTACAAAGACATGACCCCACGTTCATACCCACACAATAGTCAGCTGCTATCATATAAAGACAAACACACAGACGGGACACACCATGTGTCATTGTTGTCAAGCTTTGACGCAAAAGCAACGAAGCAACTTTGACTTCACACGTGCAAGGTACATGATTCCAAGATGGTAAAAGATAGGAAGTGAAAGTGCTATGGAACACATGTCGAACAACCTACAGAGCACGGTAATCCTGACGAGTAGGATCTAGAGGAACTCAAGTATAGGCAAACTGGAGTTTAGAGCCACCTCGATTTGGGATGTTGGAACACCAACCAGATTGGGAACCTCGTCCTGAACTTAATTAGGAATAGGTTTAAGAGATTCTATTTAAATGTGTCTTTTCAAAAAAAATGGTACACCTTTTCTAGGAAAGATATTCCTTTTTAGACAAATATCTAACCACAGAAATAGGACTTGATCCTCTTGCAGACGAACTTTAGCTAAAGCCATCAAGACATCACGACCAACACTTCTAGAAAGAGACCCGGGGGGCAGCTGTTGAATTGGGCTCTAAAAATGTAAAGCAACAACTTTAACCTATGCAAAACTAAAACCCCTTAGAACTTTGATCGTTATGTTCTTCTACAAAGGCACAAGCCAATGAGCCCTTAGGACCATCACACTAATCATGTCCTTAGCAAGAGATCACACTAATCATGTTGGAGGGGGTGAATTAGGTCATCTAAAAATTTTCTACTCCTAAGGCTCAATCCAAACTAAACTAGATGAACTAAACAAGCTAATAAACAAGATGTGCATCTAGTGTTATTTGGTTATCTAACCCAAAGAGTTTAGCAACATAAAGCAATCCTAAGACTAGCCTAGAACTACTATCTGAAGTAAAGAAATCAAGACATAGCAAAATCTGTTAATAATAACCACTTAAAAATACCAATTCGCTTGTCAAAAAAACTTTTCGTGCGCGCCCCCCAAATCCTCCTATGCCGATTCGGAAAACCAGAAGTCGCGCATCCCTTTGTTGCTGAGCGCCAGGAACGTGAGAGCCAGCTGCCGTTGTTGCTGAGAGCCCTGACGCGGGTGAGGGCGGACGGGACGCCGCCGGTGAGGTTGTTGGAGCTGAGGTCAGAGAAGGAGTTGTAGCTAAGGTCGAGGTCGACGAGGCCGCGCAGGTCACCGAGCACGCTCGTGATCGGGCCCGTGAGGGAGTTGTAGGCTTGTAGCTGAGGTCGAGGTGCACGAGGTCCGTGAGCTCGTCGATGCCCCACGGAACGACGCCCCGGCCCAGCACGTTCTGCGACACGGTGAGCAGCGAGCACCTGCAGCGACCGGAGGCTGGACAGTTGCGGCGGCAGCGTGCCGGACAGCGACGGGTTCGCGCGGACGCTGAGCTGCTGCAGGCGCGACGACGACAGGTTGGACGCCGGCGGCAGCGCGAAGGCGGCCACGGCGTCGGGGTTCTTGAAGGACCCGATGAGGAACAGCGCACGGAGCTCCGGTAGCGCGAACACGGCCACCGGGAACGTCGTCGTGTCCTTGCACGTCGGGTTGGGCGGCACCTTGAAGTCGAGGCGCGCGACGTGCATCCGCGCCGCGCCGCCGTTATTGGCGCCGGGAGTAGTCTCGGGCCTGCACTCGAGCCCCGGCCACGGCGAGCTGCAGGGGTCGTCGCCGGCGGCCTCGCGCCAGTCGCGGTCGGCGGAGACGGACTCCATGACGCAGAGCAGCATCTCCCGCTCGGCGGGGTCCATGGCCGCCGTGGCCATGGCGACCTGCAGGAACAAGGCGAGGAGGGAGAGGAGATACAGGACGGTGGGGGGAGGGTGAGGGTCCTAGAGGAGGAGGAGCGACGCGGATGGGCGGACGCAGATGCCCATGACGCGGCGATGGAGGCGAGGCTGCGAGCCCAAAGGAAAGGAGCCCGCGTGCTAGTTGGCCAAACGGGCCTCACGGCACGGCACTAGCACGGGCACGGCCAGGCACGGCACTATGCGGCACGGTAGACTAGCTGTGCCGTGCCTATTAGTACCGCCGTGCCGATGTGCCGGCCTAGGCACGGCACTATCAGGTCTTAGCCGTGCCGTGCCATGTCACTGGGCACGGCGGCCCAGCAGTGTCGTGCCGGCACTGGCCCTATAAGTGATCAACACTTCAAACTAATCAGAATCACAAATGTTCAGAATCACAAACTGATCAGAATCAAAGAGTCACACAAACTGATCAGAATCAAAAACTGATCAGAATCAAAGAACTTATCAAAGAGTCTAAGTCACACAAAGTTACATGTCCTCGCGCAGGTCGTCCTCGTCATCATCTCCGGCCAACCCGCACAACCGCCTCTCTTGGTTGGAACCGACCTCAAGCGTCTCGTCGTCGGATCCAACCATCGCCACTCGTCGGTTGGAACAGAGCAAGGGTTAGTACAGATTGAGGGTTAGGGTTAGGGTTATGGACTTACCTTCAAAGCCGGAGCACCAGAGTCGCCGATGAGGTCAACGAGGCATGGATCCGCGCGAGCACAGACGATGAGGGATGGATCCGGCGAGGAAACCGATGGATCCAGAGAAGAAACCATGGATCCGGCGAGGTCGACGATGGATCCAGCGAGGACGAAGCGAGATCAAGGGTTAGGGTTAGGGATTGTGCTAGTGCCGGCCAGCGGTGGCTCCAGAGGCCACCGGAGAGCGAGAAGAGAGGAAGTCGGAGGCGAGAGACGAGAGCAAGTCGCCGACGCAGCGACGCCGACTCGCCGAGAGAGGAGAGCAAATGAATTAGGGCACCGCCGCGACGGAGCGAGATACGGCCGGCCCGCGGGACGGGTTTTATACCCCCTATTCCAACGGCCGGATCCAACGGTCCGATGGGAGCGAGTCGGAGATCTGACGGATCCGGCGAGGAAACCGACAGATCCGGTGAGGAAACCGACGGATCCGGCGAGGTCGACGACGGATCCGGTGAGGACGAAGAGAGATCAAGGGTTAGGGTTAGGGATTGAGCAAGGGTTAGGGTTACGAATTGTGCCAGTGTCGGCCAGCGATAGCTCCAGAGGCCACCGAAGAGCGAGAAGAAGAGAGGAAGTCGGAGGCGAGAGAGGAGAGCGAGTCACCGACGCGGCGACGCCGACTCGCCGAGAGAGGAGAGCGAGGCGAGAGAGGAGCGGGTGAGACGGCGCTGCGGGGGAGAGCCGAGAGAGGAGAGCCGAGAGCGAGGCGAGAGAGACAGAGAGTGAGACTGAGAGCAAATGAATTAGGGCAACGGAGACTGAGAGCGAGGCGAGAGCGCTGTGGTTTTATACCCCCGATTCCAACGTCCGGATCCAACGGTCGGATGGGAGCGACGCGGGGATCCAACGGCCACCTGCGGCCGAGCCGTGCGGCTGCCGGGCCGGCCCATATAGCGTGCCGTGCTCGGGCGGCACTATGGGCCAGAATGGCGGCCTAGGCACGGCACTAAGGCCGGGCCGTGCTAGGCACTGGCACGAAGGCCGTCGGGCCGGGCCGTTCCTGGGCCATGCTGATCCATGTCGTGCTTGGGCCGGCCCGTAGTGCTCGGGCCAAATGGCCAACTATAGTGTTTGGATGTGCGTATACGTAGATGCAGAAGCATACGTAGATGGAGAAGATAGATAAGGATAGGGAAAAAGAGAAAAACATAAAATAAGTGACAGAAAAAAATGAATGAAGAAAAAATAAAGAAAATAAAATAAAAGGATACTACAGACAATCCACTGTTTTCAACAGCCAGGTAAAGCTGTTTTAATAAACGTTAAGCCAAGTATGTCGCTGTAGGTGAGAAATGACCCGTTGCACGGGTATATATCTAGTGTGAAAAATAAATTAGTAAATAAGAGATCAAGTACTACTTAGAGGCGAGATATGCGCGATGTATCCCGTGGTATATGTGGGACAACCGCCACCCATAGTCCAAGTTGGAGCTTAAAGATTATGTGTTTGGTCACCAAACCTTCCTCCGCGTCAAGGGCCTGTTCGCTTGAACTTATCAACTAAAATCTACAGTATTTTTCTCTTACAACTAAAACAGCTTCACCCGGCTTATCAGACGGCTTTAATACCAAACGAACAGACCCAAAGTTTGGGATCATCATAAAAGCTCACACCAAGTGAAAGCAACGCTACGGCAAGCCTCTTAGGTTCACCCTCAGCTCGCCCTGGTGGCCTTCACTGTGGAGCTCCCATACACACGCACGTGCACGCACGCGCGCGCACACACACAAATAGCCTAGTCTTGCCTAATCTCTAGCCTAACCACTCTCATAAAAGTGCTATTTTGGATGATGCTTCATCTAGTCTTCAACGACCCCAAACACCGAGTGGATGTGGTATAAATAGACCGAGCCAACAAACTAGCTGATGCACAACAGTCACACCAAATTTGCACTCACCGGATACAATTTTCAAGTCTGGGCACCAACAAATCATCCAATGCGTACTAATCCAATGTCATGTGTTACATTGCCATTGCAAGTAGTCATTGGAATCACTACGCGATACTCGAATGGTTGCTCTGGTTATAATGACCGGATCATCTAATGTGTGTTCCCAAACTCCAACATGAACACCTTGCCTACCTAATCCTCCGATTAATATTCGGCCTGTTCGCTGGTTGGTTTCTGGACTGATAAGTTCAACTGGTGTTGATTTGTTATAAGAGAAAAACACTGTTGGCTGGCTGATAAGCCCTGGCTGAAACCAACATCGAACAGGCTGATTGTGGTCAGGCCATCTTTTCAACCACAAGATCATCCGGTGTGTTGATTTTGTTGGTGCCAGCTCAGGTTATAGTTCCATACCCAGTGCAATGATTTTCATCACCACCTGCATTCCACTGCAACATCTTCTTGTATTGCTCTGTGGCAATCTTGAGTTTTTCGGTGCTCATTCTTTACACCATAGAGGATCATCCAGTCAGCACAAAATGCACTGGATCTTCACTTTGTTGGGGGTTGGTCATGTTGCATTGGCCCCCTTTTGGCCACAACTAAGCTCACTAACCACTACTGTGGTAAATTTAGACTTTACCATCCTCCTATACACAATCAACCATTCCAAAAGCCCAAAAAAAAACAGAACTTTCAGTCCACGTTATCGCCTCTTCATTGGCATGGTTTAGTGAATTAGTGCACGTCCTAGGAGCAATCGCTTGTGATAAAAGTAGTTTTTGGACATTCTAGAGTATGGAATATATTTCTCTGTGAGGGAACACACACTCTCTCTCTTATGAAAGAACAAGGTCTATGTAAGGCCTTCTTTGTTTCCCCTCCTAAACTTTAGCTTCTGTCACATCGGATATTTGACATATGTATAAAGTATTAAATATAGATTAATTAAGAAATTAAATGCACAGATTGAGACTAATTTACGAGACAAATTTCTTAAGCCTAATTAGTCCATGATTTGATAATATGATGCTACAGTAAACATTTTCTAATGACGAATTAATTATGCTTAATAAATTCGTTTCGTGGATTACTGAGAACTTGTGTAATTTATTTTATTGTTACTATTTAAGTACTCAATGTAACACCCTCGTGTGACACCTCTAAACTTTAGCGTCTGGATTTAAACACACCTTAATAAAACAGCAGGAAGCAGCTCACAGGCGTTAGTGGCGCCAAGAATAAGCCTGCTCAGCACAACTGAAAACAGTTGAGCATCAGAACACGCCAGAAACCAACAGACAAATATCTTTGCGCCAGCTTCGCTCCATGAATTCCTGTTCCTGGAACAATCTTTGCAGGGTTTTCGCCTGTTGCAATTGCAACTGCAGATGAGACGGACATGGGACACGTACTCCCATCTTATCCTAGGTGCAGCTCATCAATAATCGGAAGCTCAAAGCTGGTATGGGCAGGCTGTCTCCAACGGGAGATCAAAATTGGTTTTTGATATAATATCTATAGCATTTAACAGAGTATTTATATATAAAACCTATTTCAAGTGTTAGGAGAAATATAACATAAATCTGAGTATTCTCTCTACTAGAGACCTATTTACAGAAAGGATTCTTTTTTATGCCTGGTTGTTAGAGAAGACTAAAAATAGGTATTGAATCTTTTACACGTAGCGCTATCTAAACGTGAAATGAATTTTATATTTTGAGGAACGGTGGGCTGATAAACCCGACGGATGCTAGTTTGTTGTGAGAGGAAAATAATATTGACTGACTGATAAGCCCTGATTGAAACCGGCTTATTAGTCGACTTATCAGCTAGAATCTACAATATTTTTCTCTTACAGTAAATTAGCCAAGATCGGCTTATGAGCCGGCTTTAATAGCAGGCGAACAAGCCGGCTGATATTCCCATGCGATCGACGTCATTCTCCTTTGTCCTTTGGAATCTTTTGTGAGCCAGGGAACACTGAACCGTAGCTCATGAGTGATGCAAATGTTGACAGCAAATTTTGACTCTTGCGCCACGTGCTGTCTATTCATATCTTGAGTTCTTGCCGATCCATTTATCGAGGAATTCACACGGGAGAAGAACCAGTAGGGCACGTCGAGAGTCGACAGGCCGCACTGATAAGATCAACTCGTTTATAGACAGGACGGCGACGGTTGCGTATATGAATGCAGTTGCCTGTCCTTTTACTTTAAGAAATTTCATATCTGCAGCGCATACAGATCTTGGTTGCAATCCAAGATGGGTGACGCTGGTGAAATTCAGCTGCAAATCGCAGGTCCCTTTCTCTCTGTTTTATTACGAGGTACTGCAATTAATTAAGCGAGACAGCAATATCGAACAGCTGAAATGATGAGGCGGACATGCAGGTATCCGAGGCCAAGAAGCTGGTGGAGACGATCATGGACACAGAGCAGAGAACGGTGGTGCATGTCGTGCAACTGAGGCGCCGCGGCCACCACTATCGAAACGGCTGGCGTGGTGGGCGGTGGTCCTTATCAACATCGTGTTCATTCTCGGCGGGCAGGGCGTGGCCACGCTCCTTGGCAGGATTTACTACGACCAGGGTGGCAACAGCCTGTGGATGCAGACGGTGGTGCAGTCCTGCGGCACGCCGCTCGCCATCCCGCTGCTCCTCTACTTCCGGTTCCGGACCAGGCCGTCCTCCTCCGTGGCGGCCGCGGCTAATCGGCCACCGCTCGTCAAGATCGCCGCCATCTACGCCGGCCTGGGCGTCCTCCTCGCCGGCGACAACCTGATGTACTCGTACGGCCTCCTGTACCTGCCGATGTCAACCTATTCGATCATCTGCGCGAGCCAGGTCTCGTTCAACGCCGTCTTCGCCTACTTCCTGAACAAGGAGAAGTTCCGGGCGCTCGTCCTCAACTCCGTCGTGCTGCTCACCTTCTCGGCCGCGCTCATCGGCGTGAACCACGGCTCGGACGAGACCGGCAGCAGCATCCCGAAGGGGAAGTTCCCGGCGGGGTTCGCGCTGACGGTGTCGGCGTCGGCGCTGTTCTCCCTGATCCTGTCCCTGACGCAGCTCACCTTCGATGAGGTGCTCAAGAGCGACACGCTCCGCACCGTGCTGGAGATGCAGTTCTGGAGCAACACCGCGGCGGCGTGCGTGTCCGTGGCCGGGCTGTTCGCCTCCGGGGAGTGGCGCACCATCGCCGGGGAGATGGAGGCGTACAAGAAGGGGGAGGTGGCGTACGCGATGACGCTGGCGTGGACGGCCGTCTCGTGGCAGCTGTGCACGATGGGCCTCATGGGGCTGGTCGCGGCGGTGTCATCTCTGTTCACCAACGTCATCAGTACGGTGGGCACGCCGCTGTCTCCGGTCATCGCCGTGATCTTCCTCGGCGACCGGATGGACGGGGTGAAGCTGATGGCCATGCTCATAGGAGTGTGGGGGCTCCTGTCCTACGTGTATCAGCACTACCTCGATGACCGTGCCAAGGCTAAGAAGATAGCCGAGAAATCTGACGAACAACACCAAGCTGCAAAAATCTCCGCAGAATAGTGCTTGTTTTTTTTTTCTGCCACTATCACTGTCACATTACTCTATGGAAGTTCCTGTCGATGCCACTGGAAAATGCTGAAAGTTTAGTTCGGTTCTTTGTCGACAGAAGTACAGTAGTTGTAGTTCACTGCGCTGTCAAACTATTTTAATTTTAACTAAATTTAATAAAAACATTAATATTTATGATACCATAATATATGTCTATTTTATGTCATAAATATTTATACTCTTTTACATAAATTTATTAATCAATAGTTTCACTAAGAATAGAAGTAGAATTACATTCTTTTTATAGGATGGAGGTAGTAGTAGTTCAAACCTGGATAAGTTGATTAGATCCTCCGATTGTGAGATGACGAAGTACTTTTCAAATCAAAAGGCCACCACATATTTATCCCTTTGTTGTATTTTGGGTACATGCATCGTGATGCGATCACAGCCATAGAGAAAATGGCTTACGAAACCTTTGTGTCCAAACAAACCACCCTATCAACAAAGACCTGAAGTCCTGAACCCACTCCTCTCCGGGTCGTCTCGATTAATCCCTGGAGCAAGTCAGGTCTGTATGGGGAATAGGCGTCGCAATGCGATGTACAACGGAGCTAGTCAGCCGCTCTGTATGGGGAAGAAGACATTGACATGCAAGGACGCAGCTTGCTTTTGGATCTTGCCTGGATTCTACAAAGCGGCGACGTGCCTGTCAGAGGATGCAAAATTTTAGAGGACTCCTTTCATATTTGACTGCTACTTCCTCGGGCTGAAACTGATATCAGGAGAATCTCTCGTTATTTGTGTAGTGTAAGTATGTGGTAAGAGGCTAAGTGCTTTTTTTAAAAGGAAAAGCAGGAGCTATGCCGCTCAATTAAAAATGAGAAGTGGTTTAGGTACATGAGCACTCATAGAGCCAAACACACCAGTCATAGGACAAAACATAAATAGCCACCACTCACACACATGTTGTTTTACCCTACAATACACATGGCACTGCGTCTTTGAACAATATCTTCCTTGGTCAATGAGACGACTTATGCATGCCCCTTTTCTTCCACAGGTTTCACACAATGTAAATAAATACTCCATTAAATGTTTTGCATTCTTGCGTTGATTCTAAGACGTAATGTAACATATGACATGATTGTTGAAGAAATATCTGAGACACAGCATGCAGTACATTCCGTTGCAACGCACGGGTATATTTGCTAGTAAATTATAGAAATAAACAACATTCATCATTCAATAAATAAAAACAATAACAGTTCAAAAAATGTATATATACAATATCTATAATGAGAGCTGTCACCAGATCGCATATCTTGTTTTTTGTCTTTGATGAGAGGTACTTAGAGGTGGCGAAGGTGCCAAAACTAGGAAGAGTAACCGAGAAATCTGACGAACAAAACCAAGCCGCAAAATCTCCGCGGAATAATCATTGGGGTTTTTTTTTCTGTTGCGATCACATCACAGCACTTAATTGCTGTATGGAAGTTCCTGTCTGACTGCGCCAAATAAAAATGCTGAAAGTTCGGTTCTTTGTTGACGGAAGTACAGTTCACTGATTATCTTGGACTAGTTATTAGCCTGCGTGTTTATATGGACTAACTATTTTTAACCACCACTACTTATCAGTTCAAGTGAACCAAACACAGCTCTAGTTCAAAGCTGGATCAAGTAGTAGTTTGGAACTTTGGATTCTCCAATCGTGGGACGCATCCTGGATACTTTTCAAAGCAATCATGGGAAGAGAAGAAAAAGATCGTCCTCTGCTTAAGAGTCAAGAGATATTCGTATAGAAAAATGTCTAATCAACCAACTAGTAGTATATCAGACAAGGCCTGATAGATTCCGCTCTGCCGCCGCCGTTGCTCAGAGTAGGAGGAACAGTATAAGATAGCCGGCGAAATGCGATCGACAAGGGAGCGAATCAGTAATCACCGCTCTTCATGGGAAGATATGGACATGCAAGAACGACAGCTTCCTCTTGGATCCTGCCTGGATTTTACAGTCAGGAGGTGGCACGTGCCTTTCAGCAGCTGCAAAACTGAAGGAGATTTATACGTGTCTAAGCTTCCTCCTTTCATACGTGACTGCTACTTAAGACTGAAACTGATATACAGTGTCAGGTAACTCCGAGGAGTCTATCCGTAGTGCAGAACCACTTGACGAAATGCAGGGGTTAGAGCTAGCTCCAATAAGAAACGGTAGCTTGTCAGACCTCCTTTCACACACCTGGTTGGCTTGATGAATCGGCTTGCGAAACTAGTCTTTGCCCTAATCATCGACATGATGACAAGTGGAACATGTCGATTTCAGTGGGACTCTACTAAATGATTGAGCTGCATATCTATCTCCGTATATATATAGCTGAAAAAAGAATCGCGCGCTCTGTTATTATCTAGTTAATTGAGTCCGTGAATTAGCGTTTTATTTTTCTTCAGAAATGTATTCCTTTGCCATGGGCAAAAACGTTCCAACCACCAGTGTGCGCCCACGTGTCATGTGTGCATATGCATAGACTGATTGAAGCATTTCCTTGCTTAAACCTTCCTCTTATCAAATTGCTTTAGCTACGATGTTCTTGGCATCTGGTTTGCCACCACTATGGGCGTGTTTGTTTCCCTGGATCAGCCTAACCTGGATGGCCCAGGAGGGCCAGGGCACTAGAGGGCAGGCCCATAGGGTGCAAACACCCCCTTATTTGGGTGCATTTCCCACTAGAGCCTGGCCACTCGGTGAGTCGGGATAGAGAGGCAAGCATGGAGAAGCGAGGTGCATTGGCAGCGGATGGAGAGGAGGTGAGCTGATGTGCGCGATGACGAATGGGAGGCGATGTGTGTGGTGGACGGGGAGGTGACTATGAGGCGACAATGGATTCGGAGGGGGCGGAAGGCGATGTGCGGCTAGTCCAGGTGCAAAACATCTAGTCGGGGTGTGCGATGGGAAAGAGAGAAAACCGAGTGATTGTTGAGGGGGAGGACATTGCAGGGCGAGTTTCATTCTCACCACAGATGAAATGTTGTTTATGTCACTGCCATTGGAGCTGGCTAAGGAGGTGGATCTAGGCAGTCCCTCTCCCGACATCCAGATCGACTTGGGTTGGATCTCGCTCACATGAGCTTCCATGAGGTGTGGTTCAGCTTGGATCGGTACGGGGAGCGCCAGGTGGTGGAGCCTATAGAGGAGGTCCCATAAAAGAGGCGGTGGGGCAGTGAGTTGCAATGCAGCTATGGAGCAGCAAGAGCTGGGAGCAGAGGGAGTCATGAGCGAGCACCCCATTTGCCGATGTGCGAGCTGTGAGTGGACCAGATAAGGCCCACCTATTGGCACATAAAAATCGCAAGCACGAGGAGGCGGGGGAGACATGCTAAAGAGTCAGTGTTCGCGATTCCTCTTTGGACTTTTTAAGAGTGGAGAAACAGAGAAATCTTCTATTAGGCAAGATTAGGAAGAGAGACAACATGGGGCAACAAGGAGAGCAAGAGTAGGAGAAGGGACTTGCCATAGAACTAATAGTAGTAGTTCGTTTGGCATTGGGTCCAGAAGCGGTCGTTACAGCTGAAGCAGACACCGTCCACTAGCGACACAGGCAACGCCGTCAAGGAGGAGCCCATCTCTTCCAATTCCCTCTGTGTCTTGCAACAGGAACGCGCTTGTGTTGTCCACGTTGTTTCCCCATCATGTTGCTGGTGACTTTGTCGACTAGGTGCTTTGCCTGGTGACTTGGTGAGTCAGACAGAGAGACAGACGTGTCGGTTGTGGATGGAGAGGAGGTGAGGCGATGTGATGACGAAGGGGATATGATGTGCAATAGTGGATGGGATGAGACTATGAAGCGGCGGTGGATTCAGAGGGGAGCGGAAGGTAATGTGCTGTTGTCTACTGATCTAGGCATAAAAATTCTAGTAGGGGTGTGTGACGAGGTGAGAAAACCTGAGCAGTCATGGGGGTAGGGGGCAGGACATTGCAGGGTGCCTTTCATTCTCAGCCTAGATGAACTATCGCCGATACTGCCGTTGTCCGAGTACATTGAGGAGGTGGATCTAGTCGGTTTCTCCCGTAGTGTCTAGACTTGGGTTGGATCTCACTAGCACGAGCTTCCTTGAGGTGTGGTTTGGCTTGGATCGGTATGGTGAGCCCCGCCCGAGTGATGGAGCTTATAGAGGAGATCCCACACAACGGCAGCGGAGCAGTGAGTTGCAATGCGGTGGTTGAGGAACAAGAGCTAGGAGCGCAAGGGAGTCGTGAATGAGTACCCCATTTGCCGGCGCACAAAGATCGGAGGTACTCTGAAGAGTTTGTATTAACTATTCCTCTGGGCTTTTTTAAACGTACAGATATCAAGCCTTCGTATCTGGCCTAACTCGTTAGCTGGATTCCATATGGGCCTAACGCATTAGCTGGATTTCCAAATGGTCCTGGCTAAGCCTCCAAGGCCCATCCTCTTCTACGGCCCTCTCCCTCCAATCCAGGCGCATGCAAGTGCAATGCTGATGGATGAAAGATACATAACGAGATGTATACTGCTAGCGCAGCTGACAATTGCATTCATCAATGCTGAAAGCGTCAGAAACTCTTGGAAATCTTCCTAGTAGCATAATCTGACGAGAAGGTCGATACATATATTTCAAAACCAAAACTTTCTCCTAATAAAGGTATTTATAGTAATAACGCCAGTCTTCGCACCTGCCTATATGCACGAACAGGCTACCCTATTGCGTCTGAGCGTCTCGGGCTCTCGGCTCCGTCTCCTTGTTCGCTTGCTTGTATACGATCGTGGATTATAAGCTGGAACAATATTTTTCTCTCACACCAAACCAGCCAGCAGTAAATAATCCACGATTGTTTACGGCCTGCCGAACAGGCTGCTTATCCAGACCCTTCCCGAACCTCTCCACCGCTGCAGTTGAGAGAAGGCAAAACAGAGGCGATGCAGATCCAGCGCCGATTTCCTTCGTTCGGCACCGGTGAGGACGGAGAACGGGGATTGAGGTGGCTGTTGTATATAGTCCTACCTAGCTTAGATAGTTTAGGTTCAGACGGCGTGTTGTTGGTGGAGGCCATGACGCCGTTAGGGAATAAGCTTCGCCGGCCTCTTCTCCACCTCGCTGGTGAGTGTTCGGTTGCCGGCGAAGGACTGCTTGCTGGATCTGGAGACCTTCTGGCTACTTTAGATCTTGTCAGGTCTTCTTCTCTCTCCCTCGTCTCCTTCGAGATTGGCACTGGTGGCGCTGGTCTTTCCGACGGGATTCATGGAAGGTATGCCTACCAACGCTCTGAGAAATCGGGTTGGCTTTTGGTTCCCACCTGTTCTGGTGGTTTATTCTCTGGTGGTTTATTTCCCCTTCGGGTTGAGTCGTCGTCCGGTGAGCTGGGGTTGCTGGCGATTCTTGAGGCGTTAGATTCCTTGTCTCCCGGCGATGTGATGGCCGGTGGCTATCTTGTTCTGCCAGGGTGTTCAACGTCTAGAAAGCATATCGATGTGCTCGATGTGCTACTCTTGGTGGCAATGAAAAATTGTGATGTTTCTTCGTTGGGAAGGAGTTCGGCTTCAAGCTGCACATTCGGTGTGTCTCCTCTCCAACCTTTGGTGTGACGGGAGCTCGTCGAGTGGCTGCTCCGACCACAAGCGGCGAAGACGAACGGGAGGATCTTACAAGGACTAAGCTGTAATTTTTCTTTTTTTGAAGGATGTCTTTGTAAGACCTGGAATGTAAACTATAAGAGATCTATGTGAAATATAAACCCGGTTTCGGAAAAAAAAAAGGCAAGCAAGTTGCATCAACTACGCTAAGGTCCTACTTCCTGTAAAAGAAGCTAAGGGAGCAAAGCTGCAAACGAACAAGCGAATCCATGGCCCATGGGGCCAATTGCGGTAAGAGCAAAGCAGATGGTCTTGTTTACGTGAAGATTACAAAACGAAGCTAGGACCTATGTTAGTTGTGTTAAACCAAAGTACCAAAGACAGAGGAGGGACAAAAGCAGTCAAAATGAATGCCTACAATGCAAGTGATGGCATACCAACTCGTTCCTACGAGTAGTTCGTACTGATTAAGCAGACTTTATCTTTAGTCCAACAGAAACGACAGCTGAGGCGGACACGCAGAAGCCACGGCTTCGGTCGCGGCGTGTTCACTCCTCCTATATATCCGCAGCTACGAAAGACGTCTTCACGTATACGAAGTGCTTCATCGTGCAATATGGCACGGGCGCGTGCAAATGCAATGCGGATGGATGAAAGATACCTAACGAGATGTATACTGCCAGCGCAGCTGACAATTGCATTCGTCAATGCTGAAAAAAGCGTCAGAAACTCTTGAAAATCTTCCTAGTAGCATAATCTGACGAGAAGGTCGATACATATATTTCAAAACCAAAACTTTCTCCTAATAAAGGTATTTATAGTAATAACGCCAGTCTTCGCACCTGCCTACATGCACGAACAGGCTACCCTATTGCGTCTGAGCGTCTCGGGCTCTCGGCTCCGTCTCCTTGTCAGTTTTGGCCTCCCCATAGAAGAAGTGGCAATCTGAACTCTGAAGCTAGAATTTGCGATCATTTTCCTCGAGCAGGACAAGCACATGTGCGCCTGTGGAGCGCATACGAACAGCAAACCCAGCAAGGAAGTAATATTTTCCTTCATCAATATATATATATATATATAAAATAACCACCAAAAAACGCTAGTAGGATGCCGGAGAACCGGAGAAGGGAGAACAGATAGTGCAACCCAGCACTCTCTCACAGCTCATCGCGATTCACCGGATCGCAGGCACAACTTTGCAAGCCCACCGGCCACCACCACCGCACTATCTTTAAACCGTAAAGGCGTCGAGCTTTCTTTCCCGGCCGCGGCGAAGCCACGAGCACCTGCCATGATCGTTGCTTTAAACCTTTACGTTCCGAAGCGAAGCGAGCGCGCAACCACCTCCTGTCGAGGAATTATTTCAACTGTTGTCAGAGGCTCCGAGGCTCGGCCGGCACAGTGACAGACCAGAGCTGAGCTCAACTGCTCTGCTCAAAGAGTCAAGAGACCTGTGGGTGGTGGCGTCCATTATTGCGAGCTTTATCTCGGGTTCATTCATTGCAGTCGTCAGCCAAGGATGGCACGCACCAGCGCTCCTGGTCCTAGATTCGTGGTTGACTTTCACTTCAGATCTGTTGCTAGCACCAGCATGGAGCGAGTTGACTGTAGCGGCGTAGGCAGGCAGGCCAGTGTAGAACACTTTCACCGAGTACTTGTACGAGTACTGGATTTATACAGTATTCATCAAGGACTAGTGTATCGTAGTGGCTGGGGAAGCAACGCGACGATTTTTTTCGTACGAGTGAGCATCAAGATCGTGCTTGGCTGTGGGTTTGGCGGCAAGGCAATCGTCCAGTCGAAGCAAGTTTGCACTGGGAGCCAGAGCCACGATCGGAATTCGGAATGACGACGGAATTCCGGATCTGGCCTAACCTGGCTAGCGACGAGGCCCCGTGCGAATTTCGCTGAAATTTGACCTATGCTACGTTGATGCTGACGCTGATTTATCGTGAGAGAAAGCATTTACTCTGATCCAACTGCCACCAACATGTGGTGTTTACCAACAGGACACGGGGAGGGTAGCATCAGCAATTCGTTTGCTTCCTTAAGTGTCCGCGTCTGTCCTGTTCGCTTGGTTTATAAGTTTTATTTTTTTAGCTAATAAATAATATTTTTCTCTTACAACAAATCAGCTAATAATACTTTTAGCCGTGGCTCATGAGTCAAGCGAACCAGACCAGTATAATCGGTTGGACTTCAGATACCTCGTCAAGCTCGGGTTAGAGAACCTTTTTACTACTGACTGTATCATGGGTCTTACTATTTTTTTTAAAAAAGAGAAATATTTTGTTTCATTTAGCCTATTCGCTGGTTGGTTTCTAGGCTGATAAACTCAACTAATGCTGGTTTGTTGTGAGAGAAAAATACTATATTATGGCTGATAAACCCTGGCTGAAACCAACAAGCGAACAGGTTGATTAAGGATTATTGAATTAGTAACTGATTACTCGTACTGTGCTCGCTCACATCATCAAAGTTACATTACGAAATTTGAATAACAAATCACAAAAATTGCTCTAGTTGAGTACCAGTAGTTCAGTACTGCTCCACGCATCGCACTCCCCAGACTGAGCTGCACTCTGCCGAGACGAGATCTCCCTCCCATTAATAATTCCAGCATTTAATTCCGCCCACATGACCTCTATACCATCAAACCAGACACCACTAATGCTTATTGACCGGAGAATCTCAGAACGCAAAAAAAAAAAAAAAAATCGAGCACGAAACAGAGGAAAAGGCGCAATAAGCTAGCTGTACATGAACACTCAGCACGGGGAGCTTGTTCCTTTTTACAGCGTTGCAACATGTTCCGCTGACAAACGGCACCGTTACAAATGTTGGTGCCCACATGTCAGTGGAACAGCTTGCGAGGCACAAATTCCTTTTTATCCCTAGCTTTCACGTCAAGGTAAAATAAAAAGGAGGAAAAGGATAAAACCCACGAAGTAATGGTCGTGTAAGTTTTGGGTGAAAAATGGACCGAGCATGTAGGAGAATATGGTGAGAAAGAAGTTTACAGGGTCACACAGGGACAGGGAGACGTCGACGAGTTCACCGGAACCGCCCGCCGTCGGCGAGCTTCCAGGAGCGGCAGTGGTGGAGCGAGGCGCTGGACGTGAGCGGGTGGAGTGGCGACGGGCGAAGATCGCCTGAGATGACCGCGTCCGGCGGGTGGCCGCCGCCACGGAGGTGACTCCCCAGGCTGGGCCGCACGAGCGGGCTGATGCACACCGAGAACCCCGACACACCGGCCCCGGGCGCCGCTCCCAGTCCCAGGCGGCGACGGCCCGGGGTTTTCCGCATCGGCGACGGCGACGGCAGCCACGGCGACTCCGCCGGTGAGGTGCTCTCCTCGCCGTCCCCGTCTGCGTAGTACCTCACCGGCGAGAGCCCCCGGTCGCTGACCCCGCGGCACGAGCGCCGCGGCGGGGAAGGCGGCGGCAGACCGGTCTCCCTGTCCTTCCTCCTCCGGCGGGCGGCGCGCGGCACGATCCCCGCGAGCCAGGAGGACGGCCTGTACCTCCTCTCCTTGTCGCCGCGTCTGTCGTCGTCCGGTCTGTGGCCGAAGAGCGCGGCGAGCACGGAGAACCTGCCGCGCCGCCTCCGGAACAACCCGATGTCGCCATCCTCGAACCCAGCTGCTCCTGCTCCTGACCCTGACCCGGGGCCGACCTGCGGCGTCCGGAAGAAGAGCAGGCTGCCCGGCGGGCGCCCCCGCGGCGCCGACGACGCGTCGGACTTGCGGCGGCGGCACACGTACGGCGACGACACCGACCTCGGGAACACCGGCTCCGGCTCGGGTTCCGGTGGGGGTAGGGGCGGGGGCAGCGAGGAAGCCGCGTTCTGCGCGGCGGCGAGCGCGAGCATGCGGTCGCGGAGGCACGGCGCGCAGACGCCCACGCCGCCCTCGTACGGGTGCCTGGCGCACCTCATCGCGCTCCCCTTGCCGCTGCCTCGGCCATTACGTTACCTCTCGTGATCTCTTCTCGCGACGCGGGTAGAGAGGAATGGAAGGAGATGCCAGAGGCCAGAGGCGAGCGAGCGAGCTCTCTCCCTTTTTCGTTACACACGGCTAGCAAGGCCTTGCTTAGCTGCTCCCTAAAGTTATTCTCTATATATATATACTGAGTATTAAATATAGACTAAAAAAATAACTAATTATATAATTTATGATTAATTTGTGAGATAAGTCTTTTAAGCTTAATTAGTTCATGATTTGATAATGTGGTGCTACATTAACACATATACTAATAACAAATTAATTAGATTTAATAAATTCATCTTGTTGATTACTGATATATTCTATAATTTTTTTTTAATAGTATTGGAACACCCGACTGACTCTTTCTGTGCAGCGCGATTGGAAAATTCGATTCCCCGAGAGCTCGAGGACGGTGTTTAAATATGGCTGGATCACGTGAAAAGGTGTGCGTGCGTGAGAAAGAAAGAGATGGTTTGCGGTAAACGAGCTGGTTTCGTTTCAGGCCCGCATGATGTCTCTGCAACAGCAAACGAGTACGGGCAGGAGCGCTAGATTTTCGTGTCCCGATGGCGGCAGCGCGTGCACACAAACTCCACTCCACCCGTGTGGGATGGATGCACGCTTGGGTAACGTTAGTCCGGATCCGTATGCTAGTACTGTATGTAACATAATAATAACAGCGTTCGAGTACTAATAAGCCTCGAATTAACCGTGAAACGAGATCACGGCCTGTTTGGTTCGTACCACGTACAACCGTGTGTGCATGCAACCGGCGCTGTGCACGGCGCATCGGCGCCGTATCCTGTACGGCTGACCACGCCACGGGCCAGCTTAAACTTATCACGTAATACGGCACTCCGTGTCGTCCGTGACGCGCGGACGCTCAAAGCGACGGGCCAGGCCGTCGACAACTCAGCAGTCGACGACCAGAACGAGTCCACGACGCAGGCCCGAGCCGAACCTTCGCGCACCTGCAATTAACCCGGCGAAAACGAGGCGTCACCGACGCTGCGCCGCGCGCCGGGCTGCTTTCTCGTGCCCCCGGTTTCCAGAATCCTTATCTGCTCCGCTCCCGTCGGTGTGTGCAGCAGCATCGTCATACAGACACAGCGATGGGTCGCTCGGTCACAGACTGACACGGGCCGGCTGCAGACAGCACAGGAGGCAACCGAAAGCTTCCGATTAGCCGGAGTTCCTTTTCCGACCAACAAGTCAGCAATCACATCACATCCCATTAGCGTGAGCGAGCGAGGGTTCAAGAAAGTAGAGTACGGAGTAATTCGCAGGGGTTCGTTCAAAGCCGCGTTTAGTTCGGCCCCGGATTCAGCGCCGCCGGAATCCTAGGTAGTGTAGCGTCGCTGTTGCGTACTGTAGCATTTTGTTTTTATTTAATAATAATTGTCCTATCGTTGATTAATTAGACTCAAAATGTTCGTCTCGCAAAGTACAATCAAACTGTGCAATTAGTTTTTGATTTCGTCAGCATTTAGTACTTCATGCATGTACCGCAAGTTTGATGTAACGGGAAATGTTCTTTTGCATAGTGCCAAATTCTGGAATGTGGGCAACTAAACATGGCCCAACTTCGCTGATCACCCGATTCGTCTGAGCACTGTCACTGCGAGTCCACGATCGATCGCTCAAACTCCCAACCACCGGTTGAAAATGCAGCGTCTAGCAACAATCAGAACCTGAACGACCACTGCCGAAACTAATGCAAGAACGTGCTCCTACCCCTCCCCCTAGCAGTAATGTTGCTGGCTCGACACAACAAAGCTCTGCGGGAAGGCGACATCGTCTCAGACTCGGATATCGGGAATTTTCTTTTTAATTTTAATACTTTTTCGAAATTAATTTTAAATCTAACACGGTGGATTTTTTTAAACTAACGCTTTTGGCCGATGCCTGTGCCGCGCCATGTATGGTGGCGCGGCAGAGGTCTGACGTGGCGACGACCGAACCGACCCTGCCGATGGGAACACCGCGCCACCGATCTTCGGGTTCCGGTGGGGCTACGATCCGGGGGGCAAGGGGTCGAATAACCCCCCGCCGCCGCGTGCGCGCGGCGGCGAGCGCGAGCAGGCGGTCGCGGAAGGCCACACGGCGCGCAGACGCCACGCGCCGCGCCCTCGGCGCCGCCGGGACCGCCCGCCGCATCGCGCACGCGCTCGGCCGCTTGCGCTCGCGCCGGCCATTACGTTACCTCTCGTGACTCTCTCCGGCCGACGACGGTGGCTACCCGCCAAATGGAAGGAGATGCCTAGAGTCTAGAGGCGAGCGAGCGAGTACTCCTCTAATTTAGTTAGTATAGTTAATAAAGTTAGTAAAATTATTAAAGTATAGTTAGTAAAGGCAGTTAGTTTAGTTAGTATAGGTAATATAGTAAGTTAGTATAGGTAGTTTAGTTAGTACAATTATTGAGTCTAGTTATGCATTGGATTTAGTCTAATTAGTTGTTGTAATTAGCCTTGTATAGATGTTAATATTAGATTAGTTAGTATAGTTATAATTAGAATATGTATTAATATTACTACGGATATTACGTACGACGATTTCGACGACTTGATGAAGTTTGTTGAAATGCTTTTGCAGATGAATTGTTGTGTTAGAGTTTTGTATAGAGAAAGTGTTAGGAGAGAATATGGTATATTTGAGAATATGGAAGAAGAATTGGAATGGTTTGATGAACCTCCTAGCTTCAACGATATTTGTGTCCGTTTGAATGTAAAGTTTGTCGGTGATTTCACACTGAAGGAGAGGTTTGATACCGGAAAGACTAGGGCACACTAAGTCCTCATGCCCTTGCGTGACCCTGCTCACTGGTCCCGCTACACTAGGGTTCTCCAAGGTTCTAATGTGCCTATGGCTGAGATGGTGGTGGAGAATGGGTACAACATGCAGGGTGTTCAGGACAGGCCGTCCATTGATGGTTATGGAGGCAATGACCAAGAATTACGGGTTGAAGGTGAAGCAACTCAGGATAACATGGATTTGGACGATCAGTTGACATAGGAGCAGTTTCATTCAACTGCAGTAGGTTGTATAAGTAATGATATCGATGTGAATGAGTTCGAACAGAAAGAGAAAAAACAGGAGGAGGAGGACAAGATCTGTGATGTAATTAGCAGTGATTTAGCGAAACGATGATGCTGGATGCTTGCCAAGACCGATCGATGCCAAACCGTGCTCGATGCCATGCGTATGCGGTTCATACTATGCAACAGCAAACAAGCGAGGTTTTGTATGGTATCCAGGCTTAGGGTAGACTAGTCACATATTTGGCTGCAGATGATACCCTTATGATTCATGGACCAGAATTAGCGAAGCACACGGATTTTGAACGCATGATACAAACTGATGTGATCATAGAAGATCGATCATGGGTAATCCGAGTACATGATACATGGGTACAATACATCATTATTTCAAATAGAATATAAGACAACATAATAGAATTTCTACTACATAGCTATATTGATCATTAATAAAGCATGGAACTAACAGCGTCGAAAACATCTCGAGTAACAAACTGTCGTAAGTACCAATTCTCAACCACAACCCGTGTGGCTAGACTCACATGAACGAGACTGTAGTAAAGCGGCCTCCGCCATGTTTGGCTCGTCGTCATCCTCCTCCGTCTATAACCATGTGTAAAGCGATGAGCTCGCCGGCGATGTCGTCCTCGGCCTCCGGCGCCGTAAGCCCGCCTTTGCTAGACCACGATCACAGGTCATCTTGACCTCCTCACGTAAATTCGGCTTTGCGAGCGATGTCGTCTGGCGTGTCGTCCTCATCTTCGTCCCCCCTCATCAGACAACAGCGGTGATTGAGCCGTGCGACAGCCCGCTCGCGTGCAGCCCATCTAACTTCTTTTCCTCATACCTTGCACGACCAGAACATGGTCCTCGCATCCAATCCCTTCATGTATAAAATGCAATCGATTAGAACGCGATTATATTCCATTTAAAATCGCAACGAAAAAAGGCTTCCAAGCACTCACTGGCACATAATGAAACAATATGCTTGTTCAAGACTTGCATCTGTACTGTTGTCTCCTCCCTTGCCTCCTTCCTTGCCCTCTCCTCCTCTAATGTCATCCGTCTCTTCAATTCCCATTTGACAAGCCCAACGTCGATCGGGTTACAAATACCGCGCTGTCTAGCAAACTCACGCATCTTATCTTTGTGATGTTCAACGAAAAGGTTGATGTAGTCAGGTCCATATCCCCTTTTTTGTGTAATTACTTGCTTCCCCTTTAGTTCATCCAAGAACTTAGCTTGACCATCATAACATTCTCACCTGCATTTCCTAGTGCTCTGTTTAAACGATAAATTATATCATATATGTCTTAGCAAAAGAAACAAAATACGATTTTATGGTAACCACAAAAATAACCAACCTCATCATAGTCAATCATATAGCTGCAATAATGGCATATTCTAAGCTTCGAAGGGACTAGACCGTAGTTAGATTTAACACCACATTCGCACTTGACTGGCGGTGCTTTATAAATTAACCTTTTTTCTTCTCTTGCTTTGCTTTTGGAGGTTCTTCAGACCATTTGTTCTTAGGACCATACAACCACTCCTTGAAACGACACTTCGCCATTGAATACATCTAAATAACGTGACATTAGTACATAAACATATATAGCTCAACATTTCAACACATACACTTTGCACTTACTTTATGCTTGTTTGGACACGTAAACTCCAACATATTCTCAGGGTTTATCACGGCTCGATCTCCGCAATCGCACAAAGGAGGTTTCTCAAGTCGTCTAACTGCGGCTAAGTGCTTCTCCTTAGCCGTCATTGGAGGAGGGTTAGGGAGAGGTGGAACCCACCGCTCGAAGTGCTCCCGTAGATGTCGCCCTCTCCACCAATCATCGAAAATGAGGTACTTGGGGTCAAACTTGTCTGCACCATCGATCATCTGAAAGAAAAAACACCTCTCATAGTCCTAAACAACGAAAATTCAATAAAATATTAGTAACCTAATAATACAAATGAAAAGAAAAGTATACGGAAACAATTACTTACATTAAAACCACTGCACGTGTAGAAGTAATGAGCCGCTGTGTTTGGATATCTCGATTGAAACACGTCGGCCGGACGACCACAGTCACAGTTAGGGACAGGGAGTTCAGGAGGGACGGGGCATCTTTGCTAGACTCGTCAGGGTATAATTCTCTAGGATGACTCCGTTTTCGCCATAACTGCTTCGGAAACATGTCTTCCATCTAATAAAACAGTTCCAATTAAACATCAATCAAAACAACGCAAATTAATGTAAAATATAGTCATTTGCAATGCAACTAAAATAATATAACCGAAAATTATAGCAACAAAAAATACATGGTAAACATACTTCTAACTAAATAATTAACCTTAACATTGACAAAATTAAACTAATATCTTTCTTTAAACCGTAGACCATAGTTCTTAAACATAATTTTCCTCCTAACCTTAACTCCTATTCATAATATCCTATCCACCATTCAAACGAAAATAAAGGCGACGTCATCACCGGACAAGGATCGGGGAATGGAAGGAAGGAGGAGGCGGCAATGGACGGCCCGGCGGGAGGAGGGGGCGGGCGGCGCGCGAGGTCTTGGAGAAGGTGGGGAGGGATGACGGCAGTAGCGAGGCGTTGCTTTCGGCCACTAAGCGGACGCGGAGCAGCGGGGTTTCGACCTTCTACGGATCGGGAGCAGCAGCCAGCCGATCGGCGGTCAGTCGTTCGGTCGTCGCCACGAATCGAGACCTACCGCCACGCCACCATACATGGCGCGCACTGGACATTTTCGCGCGTCGAGGCAATAAGCGACAAAAGTGTTAGTTTTTTTTAAAAACCCACCGTGTTAGATTTAAAATTAATTTCGAAAAAGTGTTAAAATTAAAAAAAATCGATCTCGGTCAGTAAGAAGCGACATGGACGTACGGGCACGCGAGGACGTCTCCGATGGTGTCGCGTACTTAGGTGGTGTCTCATCGAATGTTTGAACACATGTATGGAGTATTAAATATAGACTAATTATGAAACTAATTGCATAGTTTACGACTAATTTGCGAGACGAATCTTTTAAGCCTAATTAGTCCATGATTTGACAATGTGGTGCTATAGTAAACATGTGCTAATAACGGATTAATTAGGCTTAAAAAATCCGTCTCATGGAGTACTGACGGATTATGTAATTTGTTTTTTTATTAGTATCCGAACACCCCATGCAACATCCTTCCAATACATCTTCTAAATTTTAGTCACTGGATCTAAACACCACCTTACTCCCGTCCTAAGAACAAATCTCAAAGAGTATTTCTAAATTTCACTCTCTAAATTAGTATTTGGAGTCACTTGAGCAAAAAATGTTGTTTTCTATATGTTTCACTCTTCAAGAACTTTTCTCTATTTTGTATGTAGGTATTCTAGAGAGTCATTTTCGATCTCCATTTTTGGATGGTGACAAATCCGAAATAGAGGACATCTATATTTAGATATCAAATTAAAGAGTATTTTTCACCAAAAAAATTATATTCCTAACAAATAGGAATTTATATTCCTAACAAATAGGAAAGATATAAAGAATCTGTTGCAGGATATTTTTTTACCAAATCTACAATCCTAACAATTAGGAAGGATATATATAGTCTCTTGGAGTTGCAATAATTTAATAACTCATGTTCTAAGCTAGTTCTAAGTTAAACCCGTTTAATTTTGACCAAAATTAGAAAAAATACTGACGTGACAGGGAGTACCAAATAAGTAGCACTAGTACACAATATTTTTACATTATATTTATTTGTGTCATAAATATTGATGTTCTTTCCTATAAATTTGGTTAAGTTAAAATGGTGATAGAAAAACGGTTTTGATAATTTCTAGCCTATTCAAATGGGCCTTACAAACACTCGTGTTCTTCTTCCTGAGGAATAGTGGGCTTTGTCAACGGTGCCATGGCATGGAGCAAAGATGTGCCATGGGCCTTGGGAACTGCTTGGAGCCGAGTGCCATGAAATGTGAAATAGGCCCAAAGGAGGCTTGCTTGCATCGAAAAAAAAACAAGCCCTCGTCGTTCCTCTAAAAAAAAAAAAACCCCTCGTCGGAGCCTCTGCTCCTCCGAAAGCCGATAATCAGGCCCATTCCGCACCGCCAAAATTGCTCCGCGCGATTTATTTTTGTGATAAAAAAAAATTGCTCCGCGCGGGAATTCCAATTTCCTTCCCACCTCCGCCCGCTTCCCAGTTCCCAGTGCACTGCCGATTCGTCTCCAACTCTCCATTCCCCTCTTCTCCCTTTCCCTCCCCAATCCGATCCCCCATTTCGCCGCCGCCATCCCGCTCGCCGAGAACCCGCCCCAAATCCATAGGGGCCCATCCCTTATCCATTAATCCCCAATGCCCCCGAAGAGGCGCGCCGCCGCCGCCGCCTCTTCAAAGAAGCCGCAGCCATCGCAGCCATCGCAGCCCGCCAAGTTCGGCATCCTCCACTTCTTCGAGCGCCAGACCCAGGCCTCCCAGAACGCCAAGCGCCAGAAGCCCGACCCCCCTGCGCCTCCCCCTCCGCCGCCGCCGCCGCCCGAGGAGGAGCCCTCGGAGGTCTCGCCGGAGGTCACCAAGACGCTTGCGCCGAAGCGTGTCAGGTTTTCTCCCGGAATGGTGAGCGTTAGCAGCCGCCGTCTGCTTTGGCTGCAGTTTGGTGGACTCTTTTCTTTCATCTGATGGGTTCTTGCGGTTCAGTTGATTAAGCAGAGCCAGGACGATGGGGCCGCGGAGGTGGTGACTTGGAAGATCTCGCCGGTAAACCATCGCCTTGGTACGGCGAAGTCGAAGCAATTTCTGGGGATGGCACCTCATCCGTACTCAAGCGAGGTACACCATCTGCAGTTCTTTTGCGCAAGTATGGGTCAATACGCGCTTGCGCAAAGTGCACTGAGGATGCCTGTATTTTCGATTTTGTTGCATGTGCTGGAGTTTCTGATTTGTGCCTCTTGTGTGTGATTGACATGGTAGAAAAATTCCTCCCTTGAGGCTATGAAGAAGTGGCATTCATCTCCATTGGGCCTGTCAAGGTGTACTACTTCTGGACGTAATTCAGGAGTTCTTGGATCTGCTCTAGTTGGTTGTGATGGCGTGGAGGATACTCAGAGTCCATTTCGGACCCCACCATCGCTTTCCTATGGCTGCAACGAGGTACATTGGTTATGCGCTTTGTTACAGTGCATGTTGTCAGCTAAATGTGAGTGCCAGTCATTTCGATTGGTAACCTTCTTGTTCCCTGAGCAGCAACTGAGCAGTGGTGTCACTTCTGAGGGAGATCTCGAACCATTGGGAGAAGGGCAGCACAAAAAGGTGAACTAGATGCGATCCTCAAGAACTAGAGTACTAGTTGTTTCAGAAAAATTCAGCTTAGAGTCAAATTGTTCTCATCGCAGGCATTACTTGATCTTCTAGACCAAGTAGAGGATGCAATCATGGAAGAAGAATTGCCTGTTGATCCTGGAAATAAAGGAGGGCAAACCACAAACAAGGATAATACCAACAATAGCTGTTCTTCTGTTGCCGATGGTGACTTAACTATCCCATCCAAGAAAACCATTAATGCTCCACTCTTCAATAGTTTTCTTGTCTTGGAGGTTTACCTTTTAACTTCCTCCTCTTGGTTTAAGTTGACGCCAAACAACACTTTTGCTGGGTTTCAACTCTAGCCTACCCCAACTTGTTTGGGACTTAAAGGCTTTGTTGTTGTTGTTGTAGGTGTCAGAAAAACATAAAGCTGATGATTCATCGTGTGATCACTATCCTGTTAAGGTGTCTGCCTTCTTTACCTTTACGCATGAGATAAATGTGTGATTGCCTTTCTTATTCTGCCAAGTCATTGATTGTTTTGCCAGATTCTGCGTCTTCTGAATGAACACTCTGGGAAAGAATGTGCCGTGCATCTGTGTGATGAGTGGTCAGTACAGAATAACCCCCCCAACACACACGCACACACCTCCAATAAGACAACTTTGCCTTTCTTTAAATTCCTGACTTAATTCTCTGGCGTTTACTGCAATTACACACTGTTAGGGCTTATTGAATATAGGTTGCATGATTCTTAAGAAATGTTATCTGTATAGGCAGCATTTACTACCACCATCAGTTCCTTTGAACTTTCTGCTCCTACTGTTGCAGGTTCCACAGTATTGTTGGGCCTGGTGATACTGTAAATGTCATTGGAGAATTTAGTAACCAAGGAAAATGTATTGTTGATCATGACAATAATCTTGTTATTGTCCATCCAGAGCTACTCATTTCTGGGACACGGGTTAGTACTATCACTTGTGTTCTGGTAAAATTTTGTTACATGCTCCAACAACTACATTAATCTGAATCACAGAACAGATTACTGTGGGTCTGTGGCCTAATAAACTATCCTAAAAAAAAATCTAATAACTAAAGCATGTATTCATCTGTTTTTTTCCTACTGCATATTTTGATAGTTAGTGTATTTTAGGTTGCTTCTAGCTTCCATTGTCCAAGAAGGTCTGTTCTTGATGACAGACTAAAAAGCAATGAATATTCTACCAGCGCGTTGACTGGTACTCTGCTTCACCAAGTCTTTCAGGTTGTCTGCACTAAATATGCTAATTTTAGTTACTACTTCACAATTTTTGTGTCAATTAATACAACAATACAACAGTTGTGGGCATTTCTGACATTCTTTTGTGCCAGGCTGGGCTACTCAAGGATGCTCCTTCACGGCAATTCTTGGAACAACAAGCAAAGGAAGTTCTTCTGAAAAATATAGAGACTTTATATGCATGTGGAGGTAGGATTCTGGACAAAAAAAATGCCAACTTTATCAAAGCTAAATAACAGAATTGCTAGGTTGTTTTGTGAGCATATTTGATCAATCAACCATTTTTCATTTTGAATCAACATAGGTGCTTACATTCTACTCCTATGTTGGTTTTGAGAAATGGCTATGTATGTTTTTTCTGGGCCCCGCGGAGGGAGTTTTGGGTGTGGGTGGGTGGGGGGTTGGGCTAGACGAAAAGCTCGCAGCTGGACAGCTCCCTTGACTCGGCTCGATAATGGCTCGGCTCAACTCGGCTCGTTTATATTTTTCAATGAGCTAATCCTACATTCCAGCTCGTGTAGTTAACAAGCCAGCTCGCGAGCCTAAGAGCCAAAGTTGTTGGCCTTAAATTTATATCAGTTCTGTATAACTTGATGTCTTGCACTTTGCAATTGGTTGATGGCTGGACCTGGACCTTGGAGACTTGTATGTACTATGATGCTATCACTTTATTTTAAATGGATATTCCTTAATGAGTGCATCATGTATGATATGGTATGGAGTATGAACCATGGATGTATGGTATATAGTACTATAGTGTACTGTTGTAGTTGTATATGTTAGTATGTGTTAATCTATTTATTTGATTTAAGGCCTATGGTTGAGTTGCTTTTGTATTATTACTATTCCCAAGTTTTTTAAGATAAATGTAGAGATGTGTTTTCTGTGATTTTTATTACCTAAACGAGCCAGCTTGAGTTGTAAAAGAGCCGAGCCAAGCTGGTCTTCTGGCTCGTTAAGATAATGAGCCGTGGCTTGTTATCTTGCCAAGCCGAGCTGTCTCGTTATCCAGCCCTAGTGGGGCCGTAGGGGTGGTGGGGGTGGGGGATATACCATTTTTGTAGAGCAACTTGCTGGCTCATACTTTTCTCTTATAATATGCAGCCAATGAAAGCAACATGTACTCCACACTCATTGAAGCTATCCCCAAAATGTTGAATTGGTTCAAGTGTTTCTTAAAGGTACAGAATAGCAGAACCTGCTTTTTTAGATTAGAGATAAGGAACTCTACTTTGTTTCTATCCTTCAGTAGTTTCAATGATTTCTGAACATTATGTAGTTTCTAAAGGAAATCTGGAATTTATACAATTGTACCATAAATCCATATACTTCCTCTCGATTGTGTTAAAAGTAGCATTCCATTATAGGTTATTCTAGTTTATTTTCAAAATTATAAGGCTTGGAATTCTGAAACAGCTGTTATAGTTTTCAAGAGAAGGTATCTCAGCTTATGCGTAATAATTGGCAGAACATATGCCTTGAAGCTATTGCACTTTATGTTTTGCTTCTTCTGTACCTTTTTACAGAATATATATGACCATATGATTAATTGTTTGATTGTTTTGTAATGATAAACTGCACTTTCAGGGTTCAAAATGTTCTAATGTTGATTTTGGACATAACGAAGGGAGAAAGACTGTTGGAGTGACTGAGGTAGGAATAATACTTAGCTTACAATAGTTTATAACAGGCTTCTTTCATGGTGCCTGCTATCAAAAGAAAGCAGTCCATATTGTGCTGATGCTTCATGTTTTCTTTATGGTTTCTACCAATCAAAATTTGCATTGTCCCCATGTACTTAATTTGTTTTCTGGCTAGATCTTGTGCCTTACCATAGATGCATCCAAGCATCATTGTTTCTCCCTTTAAATAAAATGCAATCCACATGTGCCATAGGTGATGGATATTGAGGAAATGGCATGGGCGCCAAGATATGGTTTGAAAGGGGTTATCGATGCTTCTGTTAGATCAAGAGTCGAGTCATGCAATGGTGGTTCATATGATAGAATAATGCCACTAGAGTTCAAAACTGGGAAAGGAACTAGTGGCCAGGTAAGCACATATTCTTGGATACCAATGAGAATGCATGTTTATGTCTTTTATTGGCATGATTTATTTATTTGGCCACTAAGAAAAATGACTCGACCACAAGGATAGGCATCCTCCTGGCATTATTTTTTGTCTTGACATTCTGAAACTGTCGACATTTACCTACTAAGCCATACTGTTGTTGGGGCTGATAACCTAGTACAGTGTTTATAATTGGGATTTAGTATTTACTGCAAAGTCTCAACTGAGTTTCTCTTGGGGGCGTTTTGCTGATTTTATCTTACTTTCATATAATTTTTACATGCAAACAAGGCTTGCAACTACTGCAATTGATGAGTTTAGTCTTAGTCTTTCTTATGGAGCAGTCCTGAAGTAGTCTCTTTTTACTCTCTGGTTGCTGATTCCATACTTAAATAGATTCTGAAGTACTGCACTCCACTTGCCATACAAACTGTTATCAATTGCCTGTAAATCATTGTCAACTACATAGTGTCACCCAGTCCTTAAGTAGCAACCACTGAATATCAGGCATTTTAATCTTTCTTGCACTTCCACAGGGTCATTCTTTGTTTCCATAATCACTACATGCAGAGTTGTTATGTTGAGGTCCTTGTGCTTTATACCAAGTTCAAATGTCTTCAGCTTATGTTTAGTATTACTAATCTTTCTGGAAAGAAGGCTTTGTTATATTTGTTTACTTTCTTTTGTTGCCATCTACCTAACCTACTCTGGGGAAATAAATATCTATTCATTTTTTGTTCCTTTTATAAATTCATTTACTTGTGTAGTATTACCATTCACAAGCGTTTATCTATATGCAGACAGCTATGGAACACTCCGCTCAGGTGATATTATACACACTGTTGATGACAGAGAGGTATAACCTACCTATTTCGTTTAAGGTTTTATCTGTGATCCTGGGTTCTGCAGTTTTTCCATTAACCCTTTGTGTTTTCACATTGTCCTTTTCAGATACTTGAATGAGGATATTGACTTGGGCCTTCTGTATTATCTTCACACAGACCAGACATTGGTAATATTGTAAGATTATACTAAAAATGCATGCTAGTGTACCCATTCTTATCCATTTTCCTTACTTTCTTAAGGGCATTAAAGTAAAGAGGGCTGATTTAATTGGGCTAATAATGCGCCGCAACGAGCTTGCTACCGAGATCCTGAAGGCATCGATTTCACAGAATTTTCCTCCAATGTTACAGGTGGAAATTGAAATTTATTCGTATCAGATTCATTAGTAAGAAGTTAATTTAAATCCTATTATTTTTTTCAGAGCCCATCAACATGTAATGGATGTCGACACCTGATTTCTTGTACCATATATCACAAGGTTTGATTTTCCTCCCTTTTCTTTTAATACATGAATATTTTCTTTTATGGTACTATTGGAAGTCTTTACCAGCTGAGAAGAAATTATATAATTACATAAAATATACATGTTCTAACAGGCACATGGAGGCAATGCTACAACTAGTGGGCTTGGTGATCTATTTGACAACCTTGTGAATCACTTAACAGTCGCGCATCATAGTTTTCTTAAACATTGGGATAGATTGATCGATCTTGAAGCTAGAGTTTCTCAGGTATATTAGTTTGTCTATTATGCTGTGGAACTGAAGTTTACGTGCTTTTGCTTAATCTCAGTTTATGCTAAATTCAGGTAAAAAAGAAGAACATTTTCCAGCCTCATAATTCAAATTCTCAGAGTGGGAACTCTGCTGTACCTTATTTTGTTCTTGACATAAAAAATGGGCATTCAATAGATTCTTCTGGAAAAAGCAAAAGATACATATATAATTTTGTCCAGCAAAAGATGCAGCCTGAAACAGCTGATCAGTTAGACACTCAATTTGACACCCTAGATTTTCAGCCTCAAAGGTGGTGATCCTGTGGTAAGTCTTATTCACTTGCTGTATGGAACAAGTAACTGTTATGACTTATGAGTTATTTCATGCCTCTTAAAATGCTTATACTTACAATTGTTTCTTTTGTATATGACTCTTTATAGGGTACATGCTGTCCTAACAATTATCTTGAAATGTATGGCATTTTTATTGTTTTCACCATCATGTAACTGAAGTTAGTAAGAACAAAGAGGTATTGATAGTCTTAGTAACATGTTCATCCTATGTAAGATAATAATATGTGATTCTGATTTGAACTTTTGCTGCTGTGGTATATTAAGTAATATCAATCATCCATACAAGGTACTGGATTAGGGGAGTGCCATGTAATGATGGTGCATGGACATTGCCACTGATATTTTTGATGCCATAATGAAGTCTTATATTGAAGGGCGGGCCTGGTGCAAGCGGTAGAGTCTTACCGCCTGTGACCGGAAGGTCCCGGGTTCGAGTCGCGGTCTCCTCGCATTGCACAGGCGAGGGTAAGGCTTGCCACTAACACCCTTCCCCAGACCCCGCACAGAGCGGGAGCTCTCTGCACTGGGTCCCCCTTTAATGAAGTCTTATATTCTATAATGTCTTCTGCTGTTTTGTTAGGTGCTTAGCACTCAGTCTGGGAGAATAGCAGTTGCAAATGGATCTATAAGAGAAATAAGTCACTCCCACATAACGGTATTACTTGACCGTAACAAACCTTCAGCTATTTTGTCCATTTAATTTTGTTAGGTTGAATATAAGCATTTCCAATTGAATCTATTTAGGTCTCTTTGCCACGCCGTTTGAGAATTCCAGATAGCAATTCCTTGTCAGAGCAACAGGATCTGACACGTGAAATTTGGCGGATAGACAAGGATGAATTTAGTTCTTCGTTTGCAATAATGAGGTTAGCCCTTGTTCTTATTTGATTTCTTCCACCCTTTTGATGATGGGTGATTTACAAAAGTCCAACCTTTCTAATTTGAGTTCACTTTGAAATGTTGCTAGACTCAACCTTGTCCAACTATTTGCTCAGAATCCACAAAACTCTCAACTACGCAAGTTGATTGTTGATCTTGAGGTCTGTTCATACTCATATTCATTTAACGACATTTTTTCTACACCCTTTTTTCTTGTCTGGAGTTTCCTAATTTGGATGTCTGTACTGTAGGCGCCCAGGTTTGATAGTGGAGGGCTGTTTAGCCAAGATCCTGCACTATCATACATAAGGTCGCTACCAAACTTGAATAATGACCAACAAAGATCACTGCATAAAGTAAATCTTTTTGTCTTTCACTTTTTCACCCCTTCTGTAACCTGGATATTCATGTCTAGTTGCCTACTCTGCATACTAATGCATATGTTGCTTTCAGATTCTAGGAGCAAAGGATTATGCTCTTATTTTAGGAATGCCTGGAACAGGCAAAACGTACACAATGGTGCATGCTGTGAAGTCATTATTGATAAGAGGGGAATCTATTTTGCTAACTTCATATACTAACTCGGCTATTGATACTCTGCTCATGAAGCTGAAGACTGAGGTTTGTGTTCTTCCCTTAATGTAGTATGTACTTTTGCTTGCATTTCAATCCAATCGATTGTATTCCAATGCGCAACATTGCCAGCTACCTTGAGCGATCAATTGTAATGAACTACAACTTGAATACACTTTATTCTGATTAATGCCTCATATTGTTGTAGGGTGTGGATTTTATTCGGATTGGAAGGCCTGAGGCTGTACATCCTGATGTCAGGGCCCACTGCTTGTCAAGTCAGAACTAAAACTTTATGAATGTACCTGCAGTTTGTAGAAAGAAACTGATTTTTTTTTGTTTTGTTTGTGGAACAGCAACTGAGGCACAATCGGTTGATGCCATTAAAGCAAGGATGGAGCAAGTGCAGGTTGTTGGAGTTACTTGTTTGGGAATGTATCATCCTTTATTAGCACATAAGAAGTTTGACACATGTATCATGGATGAAGCTGGACAAATTACATTGCCTGTAAGGACAAATTCGGAATACTTGGTAATTGTTTTGGTTGGTTAAGTAGCAACGTTTGTTAGTTTGGTGTTAAATGATATAATAGAAAATAAAAAAGCATGCTGCCCATTTAACTAGAGGACTATATTTTAAAAACCTTAGTAGCTGGACCAATTCCTAACCAGAAAATTCTGTAAAAATGATCCCCAAAGAGGTCCATATCCTCGTCCATTTATATTATCTTACATACTATTTTATTGAACTTGTCAGGTTTCACTGGGACCTTTGATGCTTGCAACAAAGTTTGTTCTAGTAGGAGACCATTATCAACTTCCTCCACTTGTTCAGGTATCCTATTTGCTGATGTACCTATTTTCTCATTTTTATGCCATCTTTGCTTTGTTTTAAGTTTTTAAACGATCATAGAGTTCTGAAGCCCGAGAAAATGGGATGGGCATCAGCTTATTCTGGAGGTTGTCAGAAGCACATCCTCAGGCAATTTCAGCACTGCGATGCCAGGTCTTTCTTAACGCTCCATCTTTTATTTCGATCTTGACTAACTGTACTTATTTCCTGCTGAGTTGATGGCCCCTTGTACCAGCAGAACTCACTATTTGTAACTGCCTTGTTGTAGTACCGTATGTCATCTGGTATCATGGAGCTCTCAAATTCGTTGATTTACGGCAATAGGTTGTGCTGTGGTTCATTGGAAATTGCAAATGCCAAACTCAAGTTTTCTGGTAGGGAACGAGTGCACTTGAAGTTAAAAGAGGTAACAATCCTTTTCCTAAAATTTCCATGATTTCTCAATTTAGAAAACTCCATGGCCCAGAGATGGTCATAATTCAGCAGCATCCTTTTTAACACTTCTGTCTAACTTTTAATTGCAGATCTTGAATCCTGATAGGGCTGTGATCTTCGCCAACACAGGTTTTTGTCTAAATCAATTAGTTACTCCAGTATGATGCTTTCAGCTTCAAGGCTAACCATGCAATTCTGCAGATCAAATACCTGCACTTGAGGCAAAGGAACACAGAACTGTGAACAATCCTACAGAAGCTCACATTATTTCATGGGTATGTGGTGATCTATCTGTGGTAGTATTGAGTGTGAACCATATTTTACACCTCTATCTATACTCTATACGCCTGCTTACATGCTGCTGCTGTCTGGCTGAGTGCGCCTGCAGTTGCTTTGTCTATTCTTGAACAATAATCTTTTATTTCTTTATCTTGTCCAAGTGGTATACACACTTAGTAAATGACAATGTATGTTTGTGCTTACTGGGCTAACAATATTTTAAGCAACTGAGATATGTTTGGATGTGAATTGGGCTGTATGGCTGAAGGGGCGCTAAAATGTCAATTTTAACTTTTGTTGGTGTCAAGCTGTTTCCGCTGAACTGTCTTGGAGATTTAATAAGCTTTCAGCCTGTTCGTTTGTTGGTTTCAGCCAGCCCAAACCAGCCAGCCAACAGTGTTTTCCTCTCACAAAAAATCAGCACCAGCCAGCCCAAATTAGCATCAGCATCAACCAGCGAACATGCCCTTTGTGTTTTATATGTCGTGCACATACCCCAACTTCCTGATACAAATATATTTAGTTATTTATTCTAGTGAAATTTATGCCTTTTATGCAGATCATCAAAGAATTACTAAGAAGGGGTGTAGCTCAAGATGCTATTGGTACCATAACCCCATATAATGCTCAAGTGAATATCATTCAGCAATGCACTGATGGTTTGGTTGAGGTTCACACAATTGATAAATACCAGGTTGACAATTATTCTGAGTCTTTTATTATGTTGAACTTTTGTTGCTGGTTTTGCATACAGTGGCAGTGACATTCTGTGTTAACAATTAATTGGAATAGCATGCTAGTTGCATTCCCATCCTAATTAGTTATGTATTTTGTGCTTTGGTAATATTGTCTAGTAGCCAAGCTTAGAATGCTTACTCAAGAATCAGTGTCATTAGCATGTTTCTCACAGGAAAACAGGGGCCCATATTTTGGCACTAGAAAATAGTTGCTTCATCAGGTCATTGTTATGTTTTGTCCTTGCACTAATGAAAACAGTCTAGATTTGAGATTTGAGAGCAACCCTGTTTTTGTTTGTGGTTTTGAGAGTCACTTTTGTAACTTGATCTTCCAAAAGAGGCCTCTGCATGGTCTTCTGGCTGAAGAATTCAATTTGTTTCAGGGCAGGGATAAGGAGTGTATAATAGTATCTTTCGTGCGCTCCACTGCAAACTCAAGGGCTTGTGGTTCTTCTCTGCTTGGTGATTGGCACAGGATCAATGTTCTGTTGACACGTGCAAAGGTAACTTGCAGCGAATGTGGTTCCCTGTATCAACTATTCCCCCAAACTGTCTTCTTTTAAGAAGTATCATGGACTTTAAACACTGTGAACATTATTTACTAGACATAATTGTCTTTTTTTGTTTGGGTAATGGAGATATGCAGCATGATACGATAAAAATGTTTGGACCACTTTTATTGTACTTATAGATAATTCACTGAAAAGCCTAAAGATGTCCCTAGCTTGGTTAAGCCAGGCATAATTCTTTGAGGCCTTCTGTATTTCGATAAATTTTACCTTGTTTTGGTGATTATACGTGCAGAAGAAGCTCATCATGGTTGGATCACGTGGAACGCTTTCAACAATACCTATGCTGAGGCTTCTTGTCGACAAGGTAGCTGAGATTGGTGGCCTGTTGGATCTGACAAATAAGGATGTGCATTCTTTTTCGAGAACTTAAAGGTTCTCGTTTGAATGCACAATAGGTTGCACGGTAGATGCATTTGGTAGGTTTTGTAAGGCCAAACTGTAAATAATAATATGTTGTAAATTTTGCTATTGGAAATGTATAGCAAGCGTAGCCAAGAGCCAGACAGCTACAGCTTGGTTTTTGTATAGCAAAGGTATCACCTTATCAGGTGATGCTTTTCACGTGTAATATTGAGGGGTCCCGACTAATTAACGACAGTAGTTGGGTCATTGTCAGCATGTATTAGAGGTATCTATCACCTAGTTTCAGGAAACCGTCGACGCCTTGTTCAATCATTCTAAGAGCACCTTCACCGTTTTCGCAATATTCTATCTTCAGTAGTGACTATTGTCTATTGGGCTAGCCCAATATTATTTTGACGGCTACTGTGAAAGTCTACAGTTGCGGGGCAGCCAGCGCCTGGATGTCTGGCTGCAGGATGCGTCCGGACACTGCTCCTAGTCCTAGCCTATGCATACGTGGGATTTGCTCGCACAGGCGCAGGCCGCCCCGTGCTGCTCCGTTTCCATACCACTAACGCCGCTATGTTTATCATGCCGCGCACACTTGTGCGTTGCTTGTGGGGTGATACATGGCGGTGCCCTAGCGGTAGGTGGGTCTCGTTGCAACATATGCGGCGTATCTTTTGCAACATCCAGATAAAATATTTGCAACATACGTCTGAAACAGTTGAAACACCTAAAACATACGATTGAAACATTTGTAAAACACTTGAAAAGTCATTGCAAGTATATGCAACATCTATATGAAACACTTGCAATATACGTATGAAACATCTGAAACACTTGAAAACATACGCTTGTAACATGCATGTTATGCAACATTCCAGATCTACTTCTGCAACATACAGATGAAACACTTGAAACATACGCTTAAAATACCTGAAACATATGCTTGCAACATGCGTATATAGCCATTGCAACATACGTAACATCCAAATGAAACACTTGAAAACATATGTCGAAGCACTTGAAACACGATATCGTTGGCGTCCACGGCTGTTGATATTTCTTAACGGCTATTGGTGGATTCCGCAAGCGCACAGAACTATCACGTAGCACTTTTGCTCGGTGAGTACCAAGTGTCGAATTTATATTTTTCCTGAAGGAAGGCGGAATGCTAGAATTTATAATTGGACTAGGATTTGCTAAGGCAAGGCTAAGGTTGATCCTAGGTAGGTGAACGATAGTGAAGGGTGAATGTGAACTACCTAAACTAACTACTACTAACAAGCTAACCTAGAGATAGCTAGGTGGGAGAGCGAGCGTTTTATCTTTCTAGTAACTAAGAGTAAACAAATTGTAATGGTCCGTGACGTCTAAGAGGGGGGGGGTTGAATTAGGCAACTTAAAACTCTAACTCTAAACTATGGCATCTTTTTCCAACCTTAGCAAGACCTATGCAAAAAGATAAACTATCTAAATGTGCAATTACGTTTTTGCTAGTGTGTTGCTATCTCTACCGCAAAAGGAGTTATGCAAATAATGTAAATGCGGAAGCTAAAGAGTAAGGTAGAGATATGCAAACTCCCGTCGACGACTCCGGTATTTTTACCGAGGTATCGAGAAGCGCGCAAGCTTCCCCCTAGTCCTCGTTGGAGCCCCTCGCAAGGAATCCCTCGCAAGGGCCAAGCTCCCGGTCGGTTAACTCCGTGAATAGCTCCGGGCCTTCCCCACGCGTAAGCGGGTCTCCGGTTAAGCCACTCGTGGCAAAGCCTCTCCGGATCGCTCCCCGCCGTCTTCACTATCAAGCTTCCAGCCGAAACACCGTGGGCCTTGTCCCCTCCGATACACGGTGGTGGCCACACCATAAACGCGGTTGGTGTGATCTCGCAAGATTACAAGCCCCTCCGATGTACAATAATGGTGCGCGCAAGCACCGAGTGGTAAGAGGTATGCAAACCTCACTAAACACTAGGTCTAAACCTAAAGCAAGCGCATAAGTGGTTGTCTAAACAACCTAAGCATTTCGCAAAGCACCTACGCTAATCACCTAATGAATCACTAAGCACTATGCAAGTGGAGATCACTAAAATGGTGTATCAACACCCTTGGTATGTTTCCTCAACTCTCTACTCCTCAAATGGCCGGTTGGGGGTCTATTTATAAGCCCCATGGAGAAAGTAGCCGTTGGGGACGAAACCCACCTTTCTGCTACTGACCAGACGCTGATGTCATCCTGACCGGACGCGCCTGATCGTCCCGACCGTTGGAGCGCGCGCGTTGATCGGACTCTAGGCCGAGCCCGATCATCATTCTGGAGCTCGTTTCTTCACGATTTTGCGTCCGGCTTGGTTCCTATCTTCGTGCTTGGAGTTTGCTTTATATCTTGGGTCTTCTCTTGTGCTTCTAGGGTCTTGCTTATGGTGTTGATCGTGGGATCATCATGTCGCCTTCGTCCAAGTCACGTCTTGCACCCTATTGAACAACAAAACAATTACTTGCAAATTCATTAGTCTAATTTAGTTGTGTTGGTCATCAAACACCAAAATCTAAAGTAAATGGGCCTAGGGTCCATTTTTCTTACACAAATGACTAGGAGAAATACGATAGTACTTCGGGGCATAGCCCGCCTACTAACTAAGAGAGTTAAATAGGCAAGGTCTGCCACGAGCCCTACGATTTAATAACTAGACCTATCGTGGTGGAATATAGAGGATGGACAAGGCTGTCACCACTTGCCACCTACCATAATCTATCCGGAGGCCTAGCCGTATCCATAGGTAATCTATAGCCTAAGCACCACGCTTAATCTATAGGCTTACTACTTCGATCCGAGCTCCGATGAAATAAGATCAAAGCACCCTAACTAGACGGTGGAACCGGCACTAATGAAAGACTACTAATTAGAAGATAACCTATGCTACTAATGCCAAACAACAAGCACCTAAGCTCACTAATGATGAACACTAATGACTAAGTACTTAAAGCAAAGCAAAGCAATAATACTAGAATAAAGTACTGAAATAAATACTGAATAAAGTAAATACTGAAATGAAAGAATTACAAAGGAGCTATGACAAACCAGAAGACTCTTCTAGACTCCGAGAGCTACTCCGCTCTTGCTCTACTCCACTACATGACTACTACTCTATAGCTAATGTTAAGCTAGGAAGTTAAGAGAAGCTTGGAGAGGTTTAAAATGAATGGGGCACTTCTTCACGAGAGCCGCACCCACTATTTATAGTGTATAGTGAGGGGAGGGGTATTTGTAGGTAGCAGGGAGGTCGGTGGAGGTAGGGGGCGCTGGGTGGCGGCAGTAGGGTGCTGGCCGGCCCTTGGATGCACCGCCTTTGCATCCAAGGGTGCTGGTTGCTCCTCCAAGGCGGTTGTGAAGCCAGCACATGGTGAAACTTGGCAGGTAAGTCGGTTGGTTAGTCGATGGAGAGCTCCCAAGTCTATGACAATGGGCCCATGAATCCACCGTGAACAAATCTTATCCGTTGATCAAACCGACTTGAATGGAAGCTTGTGATTGGCTCTAGAGTAGCTCCCACAGATCAATGACATGGAAGGGCCACTTGGGGGGGCGGGTGGTGGGCATAAGGCCTCCTGTCACGTCCACTTACTTTCTTGGTCCATGTTTGTCACCATTTTGGCCAAATTTTGCCATATTTCTTGCATACAAATAATTCTACAAACACAAGTGAAACTAGGTGAATTATAAACAAAATTCTACACATGTGATGATGATTTACCTTACTTTTTCATACTTTTGGGTGAAACGTTGATGGTCAAAATGGGTGTTAGTGACCGTCAACAACGGCCTACCTGGTGGAGAATTGCATTAGCTAGCAAGCGGCGCTCGGGTGCAGTGAAGAGGGAGGATGGCGGCAGACGGGTAGCTAGGTGCGGTGGAGAACGCTGCACGGGAGCAGTCACCGTGGACCATGCCGCATCGGTGTGGAGAACTCGGTGATAGGGGTGGGAGCGCCACTAGGTGAGTGGAGATGGTGGTGGCAGGAGCGGGAGCGCCACACGTGCACGATGTGGCCGCAGGTCCAGGAGCCGTGGCACGAACCGCGTGGTGGTCGAACCGGCCAACGTGGAAGCCATCGCCGGTGACGAGCTTGGTCGGGGTGCATCAAGTGGAGATCCAGTGTGTACGACCATGGGTGGGGGCGGAGCGGAGCTCACTCAATCACACTAGCTGCGGAAGGCAGCCATAGCTCACCACGCGAGAAGCCAAAGAAACCGTTCAGCAGCGGTGAATGGTGGTATACATGCCTTGGCCATCAGCGACGCCATACAGGCGAGGGTGGGCGGTGGTGGAAAAGTGAGATGAGAAGATAAGGTAGGAGAGAAATAATAAAGTAAGCCTGAGGACGAAGGCATCCGAGGTTGCTTGTGAGAGCCTTGCTTGTGGTGAGAAGATGGTTGAGAAGCGATGATTGAGGTGAACTACATGTTTTTGGTGGAGATGTACACCCCACCTCCACCCCCTATTTAAGAAGAGACTGACATAATTATTGGTTGTCGGAGAAAAAAACATAGTTACCCTCAATATGATAACTTTATAAGGCAATAGGAGGTATTGGGGGACCGCTGAAATGCTCTAAATGGCTAAACCTGATGGTTGTGTTCCATCGTCTCTCAGAATGGTAGCCTTTGCTTTCTAGCTCTGTTATAAACTGCAATAGCTCCGGAATCACTGACTTAATATCGCGAGCCATCTTCAATAATCCAAGCATCATGCTCTTTTCCCCTAACCAAGTTGCTCCTTGAAAGCAAAATTAATTTTGCAGTTTGCATAACATCAAAGCACCGCTGGACAGTTTGTTATTGCATGTTTTTCTTGTTAGCAATCCAAAGGCGTGCCATATAATCAAAGTCATGCCCCAAGCTAACTAACATAAATGAGTAGTCACATTCCATCTTTGAACAGAAAAGCAGGTTGGATCATCCACATTCCTTCTTTTAGCTAGATTATTCCTCAGTTAAGTCTATTATTAGACAATAAACAAAGAAAAAATGTACTCTTGATGGAATTAAGATTTTCCATATTGACTGCACAAAAACCTAGACAACCAAGCTCCAAATGATGTGGTCTTCCTTAGGAGACAAACTAATACTTTCCACTATATATTCACAAACTCAAGCCACAAGTTCATTAGCCCCACAGAAACATTCCTTATAAAAGTTAGTCTCAAGTTTTCTCCATCACAAACTTCTATAAGAAGTGTGCCATTTGAAAGTTAATGATATCAATAGTCCATCTTGGAAATTTTACGATAATCAATAGTACATAAATAGATATACTGGCTAGACATGACTTGAGAAGTGCAAATCTCCTAACACAGGAGTGTAACCTACCCGTCCAACCTGCCACTCTTTATAATTTTGTATATCACAGGATATAAGTCCTCCCTCTTTAACTTGGTAAAAGAAGAGGGACCCCGAAGTATTTTATAGTAAATTCACCTTTTTTTTTTGCAACAAAAGAGCTTAACAAATTCATTGAACCTATCCTCATCTAGACCAACACTAATTGGACCACTTTTATCATAGTTTATTTTCATAACGGATATCTGTTAAAAACAAAGTAGCAGCCATTTTTTTTTGCTTTCTCAAAGTTGTTCTCTAGAATAGGAGGGTATCATCAACATACTTAAGGCTGATACACCCCCTCCTCATTTGATGCATAAGCCCTGTGATTGAGCTATGTCTAGCTACTTTAAAATGCATTCTAGTAAAGATATCAGTTACAAAAGGAGAGAACACATGGTGTCACCCTATCTCAGACTTGTACTATGTTTGAAATACACAATATTTTCGTCATTGATTCTAACATATGTAGACTCCGCGTCTCAACACTTCTTTTTATCCAACCTCTCCGTTTGGCACCAAAGCCTATGGATTCCAAGGTATCAAGATATCACAAAGAAACTCTCAACTCACCATATCATATGCCTTTTCGTAGTCTAACTTAAGAACAATACCACTTTCTTGTTTGTGTAAACTCCATGGAGAATCTCATGGGCGACAACCACACTTTCTAATTAAAATGAAGCTGTCTTTTATGGAAGAATACCGATTTGAAGCAGTTAACCTATCAACAACACTAATCAACCTATTGTTTGGAGCTTTAGCGAAAAAGTTAGTTAACCCTATCAACAACCCTAATCAACCTATTGTTTGGAGCTTTAGCGAAAAAATCTTAAAACTGCAATTAATCAAATTGTTCAGCCTAAACTTTTTAAGAGTTTTGGGCTTAGGATCTTTGGGGTATCAAGTGGTCATAGCATAGTTGAGTCTTTACAAGTTCAATTCTCCAGTTTCAAACAATTTAGCAAGGTTCATCAAATCTCCTCCCCCTTCTTGTTTTCTTTTCATTTGTGTCCTAGAGAGGTAGGGTGTAGAGTGGTGTTGTGTACGTCCTAGCTGACAAGTGGGGCCATGGAAAGAAGAAATGGACAATAGGTCGATTTTGGACTGTCCAACCCTCACGAGGTTTAACTATTTGACTCAGTCGTGTTAATGGATGACATGGCATTGCCAAGTCGTCCGATAGCGCACAAACAACTAGGCTTCTACTCAGCTTGATCTTTCAATTCCGAAAATATTTTTTTTTGATTACATGACGCTATATGGAATGCATGCTTAACAAGAATGAAGCTTGGTTACTTATAATTAGAACAATTCGTAGATGTGTTTAGTTATCGTTTAATTCCATTGTTTAAACTGTTTTTGATCCGTGTTGACTCCTTAGACACGTTTACCTTTATTTATTTAATTCAGAGAGTAGGCCATAAGCTACATGCATTTATGCTAAAAAACCTTAAAAAAAACTATATGCAAACCCGTACGCATATATATGCTAGGTCCATCCCTGAATTCGATTATAGACTCGGGGTGTAAAAGGAGAACCTATACGCAAACACACGTGCAGAGGGCTGTTTCAACGTGCTTAGATGAATACTAGGCGTACATGGGTATACTGTTACTGTATTGTATACCCAAATATGCATATGCTAGGTACGCGTTCACCCCTGAATCCGATTCTGTGGGCCAAATCTGATCGAGACAAAGGGAACTCGTCGATTCCAACAATATTCAGTTCGACCAGAAATCGGGGCGCTTGGGTGGTCGATTCCGACAAGGCTCAGTTCGACCACGATCAGGAATCGGATCAGCGCTTACGGGGAAATACTTCCTATATTAAAAGGGACGGTACCCTTCGTATACGCTCATTCTTTGTTGCACGATCGCCGGCCCTCGCTCTCTCGCAATCACGCATGGCATGGCCATGGCTTCCCAGCCGAAGCAGATGTTCGGCGAGCCCATCTCTCTGGTTGGCCCGACGCCCGCCGACCTCGAGTCCACGGCGCAGCTGGAGAAGGTCCTGCGTGAAGCGGGGATGTACGAGAGCCCCGAGGAGTCGGCGGTCCGCGCCGAGGTGCTGCGCGACCTCCAGGGAATCGTGGACCTCTGGGTGAAGCAGCTCACGCTCAAGCATGGGTACCCCGACGCCATGGTCGACGAGGCCACCGCCCTGTTGCTCCCCTTCGGATCCTACCGCCTCGGCGTCCACGGCGGCGGCTCCGACATCGACGCACTCGTCGTCGGGCCCTCCTTCGTGGACCGCGACCAAGACTTCTTCGGCGTGCTGGCCGACGCGCTGGCCGAGACGGAGGCGGTGACGGACCTGCAGCCCGTGCCCGGCGCGCACGTCCCCGTCATGAAGCTGAGGTTCCGCGGCGTGCAGGTGGACCTCGTCTACGCCAGCGCCAACCTCCCCGTGGTGCCCCGGGACCTGTATCTGAGCGACCGCTCCGTACTCCGCGGCCTGGACCACGTCACCGCCCGCAGCATGAACGGCGTGCGCGTGGCCGACGAGATCCTGCGGCTGGTCCCCGACGCCGCCGCGTTCCGCACGACGCTGCGGTGCGTGAAGCTGTGGGCCAAGGCGCGGGGCGTGTACTCCAACGTGTCCGGCTTCCTCGGCGGCGTGGCGTGGTCCATCCTGGTGGCGCGCGTGTGCCAGCTCTACCCCAACGCATCGCCCAGCATGCTGGTGTCGCGCTTCTTCAAGGTGCTCGGCCAGTGGAGGTGGCCCACCCCGGTGATGCTCTGCGACATCGAGCACGACGCCGAGCTCGGCCTCCCCCCGTCTGGGACGGGCGGAGGGATCCGCGCGACCGGACCCACCTCATGCCCGTCATCACGCCGGCGTACCCGTGCATGAACTGCACCTACAACGTCTCGCAGGCCACGCAGCGGATCATCAAGGAGCAGATCCAGGCCGGCCACGTCGCGTGCCAGGAGATCACCGCCGCCGGCGGTCGCTGCTGGGGCGCGCTGTTCCAGCCGTTCCCGTTCTTCAGGACGCACAAGAGCTATCTGCAGGTGGACGCGATGGTGGCGGGAGGCGAAGAAGAGCTCCGGGAGTGGAAGGGGTGGGTGGAGTCGCGGCTGCGGCAGCTGGTGGCCAAGGTCGAGAGGGACACGTTCGGCAAGCTGCTATGCCATCAGAACCCGCGCGCCTACGACGCCGAGCCACACGGCTTGCGGTGCGCGTCTTCCTTCTTCGTGGGCTTGTCGAAGCCACAGCAGCAGCAGAAGCCGTCCCCGCCGCAAGGGCAGCAGCCGCAGTTTGACCTCCGTGCGACGGCGGACGAGTTCCTGCAGGACGTCTACACATACAGGTTCTGGAGGCCCGGCTTGGAGTTGGTCGTCAAGCACGTCCGGCGGAAGGACCTGCCGTCATACGTGATGCAGAAGATTCGTGGTCCGAATATCCATGAGCTTAAGAGGAAGCGCGCCGACGACGATTCTTCACCTTCGTCGCCGCCATTGTGTTCGTCGTCCTCCGCCTCCTCTGGTGACGATGACTCCGTCCGAAGACCGAGCAGCAGGGCAAGGCTGCATCCAACATAGGCAATGTTGTTCGTTCCCAGCTGATACAAGAGCATCAATCCAAGGCAAGGTCGAGGAGTCGAGGCCTTAGTCTCAGGGCGATCGATCGGCGGTCGATATGCAAGCGACTAAGATAGTCTTCAGGGTAACTTCAAGCAGAGACAATGGTCCAACGCGAGTGCGGGCGGCAGAAAGACACGACGATGCATGATTACAATTGATGAGGATTATTAAAGGAAGCGCGATGCTTGGAGTAGGACTGTAGTAGGAATTACTGGTTGTCGCAAGATATTTACTAATGATGTAAAATTCTTGTATTGTCGGGACAAGCCCCCTGAATTGTGTTATTACTTAATAAAGATATTACTAACGATTTTGTCAAATCTTATTAACGATTGTTGTTTTCAATTTATGCATCATTTTTGCATAGATTAGATTTGTGACATCAATGACCAAACTAACCAGCCTTTAAGTTGGACCGGTCTTGTGAGACATTGCAGTATCAAGGCGACAATGGAGGCAAAGAGGAAGACGCCGACGGTCCAAGAACAAAGTGGCAAGATAGAAAGACTATTATGATGGCTAAATTAGATAGCAACTTGCAAGGGGAAAAAAACTATATTCTAGATCTAAGCTCTAAGAGGATCACCACTCCTCTTCGTCGTCAACGAGAATGCCGGAGACGTAGGAGGACAGGGGGGGGGGGGTGGCGGTGGCTAGGGAACCCTACCTGATCGTGGTGCAAAGACAAGAGGTAGCTATAGTAGCTAACTTGATCCCAATAATAACTCCTTCAACATTGATAACTTTTGTGGATATGAAAACATGACCTATGAAGACAACAAACCAATCAATCAAAACGATGAAGATGACCATGTCGACTTAACGTGTGTTTGATTAAGGAATAAGGTGGAATAGGATAGGATGATCCCTTCCTTTTTATTTGCGAGTTCTTTCCTTTGCTCCTATACGGTGACCATGTCCGCTCGCAACTCCGCTGGACACCGGTGGGCCGCACCGACACAGGTCACTCCTATATGGTGCTCGCTCCTGCTCCTTGCTGGCCGGCGGCCGGAGGGCTGAAGCGCTGGTTCAGGAGCTCGGCTGGTCCTCGCGCTCGGGCACCTAGCAGGCGGTAGCGACTGGCACCTTGTGACGGGCGGCGACCGGCCATGATGCATGATGCCTCGATGTAGATCAACTAGGCTTGAGGCCTTTGGGTCGACCGATTGGGGATGGCTGCTAGGCTTCAATGGGCCAATGCTGGGCTAAACCAAATTGAGAACAAACAGGCCCAAACACTGGCTATCTTCTTCTATCGGCTATAGCCGCTCGCTCTTGCCATGTCCTGGCCGCAGAAGCTCTTGGTCGTCAAGCACTTGGCAGCCAGAGCTAAGGAAGAAGCCAAGAAGAAGGGGTCTGGGGGTCTAAGGTGTCCACGCGCGGTAGCTGGGGAGGCCGCCCCACCACGCCCCTAGGGTAGCTCCGCGGTCTGACCCTGTCTCGTAGTAGATTAAGATTTGGTTGCGGAAGATATTGTAGGGTTGCCGACCATGACGAGTCCGCCAAGGGTGAGCATGGAGATCACCGATGACATGCTCAAGAGCATGGAGGTTGGCCTAGCCTTCCGGGACTATGTAAGCAATCTCAATTCTTCAATCCAATTCATATATGCTTCCATGGTCCATGATGGGAGAAACATGACATTGCTGCTGCCTAATAAGCGGTGAAAGTTGCGTGGGAATTAGGAACCTTCTATCTTCAGCGATAACGAAATTGATGCAATTGTTAAAAATGGCATGTGATCATGGAACTTTCTTAACATCCATAAATAGTTAATTTCCCCAGGTTAGGACATAATACATCTTTAAGGGTTGAACCAACAGAAAACATAAACCTCACCTTGTTTCCCCATCTCCCAAATAATTAGTGATTTACCCTAATTTTCCAGTTCCTCTTGATTTTCTCCTTTGAAACCTAGCAATATCATCATACACCAAAGACTTCTTGGTTCATTACACGTGTCAACGTTATCAAAATCTGATGATGCCAAAATGCCAACGATGCCAAACTTGGACAAAAGAGTGGTGTGTTTGGACTGCAGTGATACCAAAACTTGCTACATTTGTGATTTTGACATGTGGGCTCAATTTTCATTTATTGTTTCTTACTAGAAGTCTAGAATATAGCAAGGGGGACTCCTTTCTTTATGTAATTTTTATAGTTGGGAAGGCAATAGTGCAAATGGATTGCAAATAGGATTCATGGTTTATGAAATGTGAATATGTGATCCATTGAAGCTAGCTAATGCAAAAGCTCAGCATTTAATGCAACCAATTTGGTGGCACCACTGCACCAGTTCCATGGCCATTTGCGCATCCAAAATCTCATCATGCAAATGATTTTCTATTTGGAGATGAACTGGTGGACAGACATTGGTACTCCACACACCAATTTTGGCAACAATCAAAATGCTAGCCATGGTGAGGCTCATAGGGCTCCAAACCAAATAGCCCTCTAGAGTCCTATAGTAGTGCAGCCAAGCAGGTGTCTGTCGGTCCCTCCCCTCTCTTCCTGCCGCTCCTCCCTCAGCCTAATGAAGCAGAGATCCATCCATGCTGACCTTGATTGGTTGGTTCCTTCTGCTGGTGAGCACCCTGTCCTTTGCTTGGACGGATTCCGTTCTTCTTAGGGCTGGATTCCCATTTTATGCGAATTTGCTTGCAGCGACTAATCTGAATCCATCCATCCCAAGGTGACACCTGAGGCAAAGAGTGAAAGCATCTAGGCCCCTAGTTGGATTTTGGTGATTAATGACAACACAAGATTACTGTGACTAACGTGTATTTTGTAGAGGCAAATTGAGTTAGGTCATGGTAATGACGATTGTTTAGGAAATCAATGGTATTCATGCCCCTATTAATGAAAATCGTTTCGGTTTTCAAATGATGGACGACAAGGTTAAGGACGGACTAGTTCTAAGTGTCATTTGGCGTTGAAGTGACACTTAGAGTAGTTTAGGCCTTTGTTTTTCCCTTTGACCGTACTATTCAAGGGGGTATGAACTAGTAGCTTACCTATGTGAGTCTAATGGCTTAGGTGTGGTGCACACTAGTCAAACTTATCACTAGGTAGCTCAAGGACAGTCCACAAATCAATTGAAGTCGATGCCGTTCACAAAAGTTGATCAAATTTGAAGGAATGGAGACTTGGATATTGACCGGATGCAGTACCAGACGCACGGGTGTTTGACTTCAAAGAGGAAGACGCCAACGGTCGAAGAACACCTTAAAGTGGCAAGATAGAAAGACCATTATGATGGCTAAACTAGAAAGCAACTTGCAAGGGGGCAAAAAAAACTATATTCTAGATCTAAGCTCTAGGAGGATCGCCACTCCTCTTCGCCGTCAATGAGAATGCCGGAGACGGAGGAGGACCAAGGGGGTGGCGGTGGCTAGGGAACCCTACCTGGTTGTGGTGCAAAGACAAGAGGTAGCTATTGTAGCTAACTTGATCCCAATAATAACTCCTTCAACTTTGATGACTTTTGTGGATATGAAAACGTAACCTATGAAGACAGCAAACCCATCAACCAAAATGATGAAGATGATCATGTCGACTTAACGTGTGTTTGATTAAGGAATAACGTGGAATAGGATGATCCCTTCCTTTTTATTTGAGATGGAATCATCTTACCATGTGTTTTTGTGGAGAGTTATGTCATTTCTAATTGTTTGTTTGGTGTGCGCACGTGGAGAGAAGGATGCATATTTCAAAACTATCATATCATTGTGGGATCCATCCCTCCTCGAGGGACCCATATGTCAACCTCTCTTGCAACATCTTTTTCTTTTTTTAATATATAAGAAAGAAAACACTACTCCCCGACAAGGTGTCCCCACCGCCACCACCCTACGCTTCGGCCTCGCCCCCAGGTGCCCGCGCCGGACATCGTCCCCACAGTGGCGAATCCAGAACAAAAGTCCACCTACGGCGAACTTTATACTAACTAATTTGTATGACAGAGCAATCATATAAAAAATAATTTGTGTTCCAATTATACGAGCAAAGGAATTTTCATTACTGAAAGGTGAAACTATCAATTAAAGAATAGTGTCTTCTTAATGATACACGGACTAATGCACGTTCTAAAAAAAATAAAGAACAGTGTGAATCAAAGCATCAATCATCAACTGATTGCCGGGCTACAGAAGATTACACAAGAACCAAATTCAAATAGGCTGGATCAGTTTTACTTGCCTTTTTTCCCCTGCTATAGAACATCGTTCCCATCCATTGTCGTGGACTTGTGATAGCGGTCGCTGGCCAATAGCTGCGACACTGAGAGGGACAAATCTCGTCCATCAGCACTGTTCCCAGCAAGGCAGTGACCCAGCGGCGAAGAGGTGAAGTCCCCGCGCTAGCCATCGGCGTCGAGCGTCGAGCGTCGAGCGTCGAGCGTTAGCCATTGGTGGACAGCGGCGAAACTCAATGGGCGAGGGGAGAAGAAGCGTTGCATAAAAGGCCAGATGCTGTACGCCTTCCACTTGGGCTTCGTAAGTTTGACTCTAGCATGTAGCCCAATAGGTCCAGGCGCGGCGGCCGCGGTCCAGTTGCTCGTGCGCAGAAATATCGGCTTCGTCTTCCTCCGTTCGCCTGTTCCTCACAGAAACAAGAAACCACCCTACGCTTCGGCCTCGTCCCCCAGGTGCCCGCGCCGGACATCGTCCCCGGTCCCCGCGCCCTCACGCCCCCGCGCCGGACCTCCACCCTACCCCCACCATCCTCGCCACCGAGCCGGAGTGGCTGGACCAAGCCCCACGCCGGAGCAACCGGGGCTCGCCGCGCCACCACACTCCCAGGCCGGAACTCCGAACTCGCCGCGCCGTCCTCACTGTGGCAGCAGAGCTGCTCGATCTGCCCCGCCCTCGGCCCTCGCCCCCGTGCTAGAGGGGCGCGAGTTAGCAAAAATCATTGGGTACCCATGTCCTTTACTGACCCTGTCTGTAGCAGATTAAGGTTTGGTCGCGGAAGATATTGGAGGGTTGCCCACCATGACGAGTCCGCCAAGGGTGAGCATGGAGATCACCGACGACATGCTCAAGAGCATGGAGGTCGGCCTAGCCTTCCGGGACTATGTAAGCAACCTCTCTTCTTCACTCCAATTCATATATGCTTCCATGGTCCATGATGGGAGAAACATGACATTGCTGCTGCCTAATAAGCGGTGAAAGTTGCGTGGGAATTAGGAACCTTCTATCTTCAGCGATAACGAAATTGATGAAATTGTTAAAAATGGCATGTGAGCATGGAACTTTCTTAACATCCATAAATAGTTAATTTCCCCAGGTTAGGACATAATACATCTTTAAGGGTTGAACCAACAGAAAACATAAACCTCACCTTGTTTCCCCAGCTCCCAAATAATTAGTGACTTTACCCTCCTTTTCCAGTTCCTCTTGATTTTCTCCTTTGAAACCTAGCAATATCGCCATAAACCAAAGACTTCTTGGTTCATTACACGTGTCAACGTTATCAAAATCTGATGATGCCAAAATGCCAGCGATGCCAAACTTGGACAAAAGAGTGGTGTGTTTGGACTGCAGTGATACCAAAACTTGCTACATTTGTGATTTTGACATGATGACTCAATTTTCATTTATTGTTTCTTACTAGAAGTCTAGAATATAGCAAGGGGGACTCCTTTCTTTATGTAATTTTTATAGTTGGGAAGGCAATAGTGCAAATGGATTGCAAATAGGATTCATGGTTTATGAAATGTGAATATGTGATCCATGGAAGCTAGCTAATACAAAAACTCAAAGTTTAATGCAACCAATTTGGTGACACCACTGCACCAGTTCCATGGCCATTTGCGCATCCAAAATCTCATCATGCAAATGATTTTCCATTTGGAAATGAACTGGTGGACAGACATTGGTACTGCGCACACCAATTTTGGCAACAATCAAAATGCTAGCCATGGTGAGGCTCACAAGTCACAAGGTTCCAAACCAAATAGCCCTCAAGAGTCCTATGGTGGTGCAGCCAAGCAGATGTCTGCTGGCCCCTCCCCTCTCTTCCTGCCACTACCCCTTGAGCCTAGTGAAGCAGAGATCCATCCATCCTGACCTCGATTGGCTGGTTACTTCTGCTGGTGAGCACACCTTTCTTTTGCTTGGACGGATTCCGTTCTTCTTAGGGCTGGATTCCCACTCAATTTATTGCGGATTCGCTTGCAGCGACTAATCTGAATCCATCCATCCCGATCTCGATTGGTTCGTTCCTTCTGTTGGTGAGAGTTCCTTCCTTTGCTTGTTGTTCCCAGATTCCATTCAGTTCTCTACACTGCTACCAATCTGTCCATCCATGGTTTAGTTAGGTTCTTCTTTGGCGCTCAAGGCCATATCCTTGGTAACTGATCAACTAAAGTGCGGGCACAGCTTTTCTTTTTCTGTGTGTGTGTGTGTGTGGGGGGGGGGGTTGTTTCCATGACAAGTCCGCCCAGGGTGTGAGCATGGACACCAGTGAGGTACTCAAGAGCATGAAGATAAGGCTGACCTTCCAAGGGTATGCAAGCCTCTGTTCTTCACCCAAATTACACACTGGAATCGCCTGCTGGAATTAAAACTGTTGCTGTTCTACACCCCAGGCTCTATCAAGTTACTTTTTAGAAATCAGTACTAGCTTGATAATTGAGTTGAGTTGCTTTTTTTTTCCCCTTATTGAATTTACTTACCTTTCTTGAAAATGTATAGAGTTCAGTTTAGATTGCTGTAAGAATTTGAATGCAAGGGCTGGGAACTTGCATTGGACCCTATATACTGCCTAATGGGTTTAACCATTAGTATTAATCGTGTTATGGTGTTACCATATGTGGTGGCCTGGTGGAATTGGAGTTCATATTCGTTAGGTGTACTTGCAATTTTCTTGATACAACTTTGTATATACATAATGCAAGATGTGTTGAATAAAGTGCCCTCTTTATTAATTTTTCAATAAGCTTGGCACATAATAGCACTGAGATTTCAGACTGGAGCAGAGCATCACTATCAATCTATTGTAGCATAAAAAGGTTTTCATGGTGTGTTCTATGACTTGAAAGTTTGTTTGACTCGTATCTTTGACGCCCATCCCTTTCAAATGCATGTCTCTATTTAGGGAACTGCTCAATGTACATTAACATACTACAACTATACTCATTTGATTCTTCTGGTATATCATAATTCTATTTCAGAATGGCAGAATTAGTTCTATGGATTTTCACAGCAAGGCTACCAACTATCTAGTGACTGCTAGCGATGATGAATCAATCCGCCTATATGACACTCAAAATGCAGTGTGAGTGTGAATCATTACTCTGTCTTCGGAAGTATTTATTCTAAGTAAATAGGGTCACTATTGATTCTTTTTTGGTCTTAAAAGATGCAATTTGTTACATTCTAGTATTTTGCTAGTTGGTGTGTTCAATGATGTTCTGTAGAATCTACTCTTCATTTTTCAGTTCCTAACAATAATACCGCACTGATACAAATTCCTGTATATGTTTATTAGTTTATTTTAGTGTCTAATATTTGAAACTTATGTTTGAAATAGTATTGCGCACAACAAGATTTAGTTTATGACAACGATTCAGTACCTTTTTGTAGTGATTTATTTTTTCATCTAAACTATTTCTTTCTTTGTGATATGTATTGGTTTCTCACTCATTTAAGTTTTCAGATGTTTGAAGACTATTAATAGCAAAAAATATGGGGTTGAACTAGTGTGTTTCACTGATAACCCAACTATTGTCTTATATTCATCAAAAAACGGCTGGGATGGTAAGTCCTCTTTTATGTTAATTTGAAAATGATTTATGTCATGTACTGAAAATAAATAATATTGCAGAATCTCTGCGTCTACTCTCACTGAATGATAACCGGTTTCTTAGATATTTTAAAGGTCACCTTGACAGGTATGCCACACTATCTTAAAATAAATTGTACTCCCTACGTTCCAAATTGTAGGTCACTTTAGCTTTTTTCTAAGTCAAACTTGTCTAACTTTAACCAAGTTTATAGGAAAATGCTCTAAGATGTACAATATCAAATGAAATGTCTCGATAGTGCATTTATTTGTTCTTGTAGATGTTAATATACTTTTCTAAAAACTTGGTCAAAATTAGAGAAGATTGACTTGAGACAAAAGCCAAAGTGAACTGTAATTTGGAAAGGAGGGAGTAGTTAATATTTTGGTCATGCTAATGCAAAGTGGAGGATGCTAATATGCTTTGTTTTGCCCAGGGTTGTCTGCATATCATTTTGCTCTGAGAAAGAAAATTTTCTCTCTGGTTCACTCGACCGTACTGTTCTCTTATGGGATCAACGGGCTGAAAAATCACAGGTAAAACTAATGATGTTGTATACAATTATGTCACATGAATTAAACTTCACATTCTGCTTCACTACCTGATTATGCCAACTAAACAAACTACAGTTCAGCTGAGGAAAGCTATTTTAGATTTGTCCTCTTATTATTTGTTCCCTGTTAAAATTCCTTGAATCACTTGGAACCAAACATGTAATATTGTTGCAACTGAATCATTAAAACCCTTGTTACCTACTGATTTTCTGTTACCTATGGGATGGTGGATGTTGGATTCCGGACATCCTTGTAAAATTAGAGAATAAACTATCTCGGGCATGGTCATTTTGTTTATCAGAATTCCGTAACATCTTCTTCCTCCAATCCAGAATATAACTCGTTTTAGGATTTTTGCTGCTTAAACCATTTCAGGTTTGACCATAAATATATATAAATTTATGTAGAGTGACAACACAAGGCTGATGTTACTGGATTTATTATCATGAAAATTCCTTCATAAGAACACTTATATATAAAAAAAACAAATTTGTAGTAATTTCTAGACAAAGTGTCAAACAACTTACATTTTGGATCAAGAGGGACTATTGAGCATGGCATTGCAATTGAATTACTATATATTGCTGGTCATTGGCAAAATCATCTCATGGATTTTTCAGGGCTTACTGCGTGTGCAAGGGAGGCCTGCAGTTTCATATGATGATCAGGGCATGGTATTTGCCGTTGCCTATGGTAGTCACATAAGGATGTTTGATGCTCGAAAATTTGAAAAGGTAGTTGTGATTGAATGTGTTGTTTGGCTATTAGTGTTCAACCCTTCTAACTTGTTACGTCAATAGGGGCCTTTTGAGATTTTCTCTGTCGGTAATGGTGATTCAGACGCCCATGTCATAAAGTTCAGCAGTGATGGCAGACGGATTCTGTTAACCACTAAAGCTGGACGTGTTCATGTGCTAGATTCATTCCATGGCAATAGCGTAAGCATACATACAACCTACTCTACTTTATATCCTGCATACTAATAAGACTAGTAAAATGTAGTTCTTATGATTATTTTCTTTTAGATTGCATCGTACAATGTGAAGCCAGTGGTAACCAATTCAACACTGGAGGCATCATTCAGTCCTGATGGAAACCATATCATATCTGGTTAGAAACCATTCCTTAGTGCGCTTTGCAATCATTGCCATCTTCTCTTCTACTTATCAATGCATTATGATCTTCTCTTGCAGGCTCTGGTGATGGTAGTGTTTATGCTTGGAATGTTAGGAGTGGAAAGGTGCCGAAGAATGTCATGTTGATATTGAAATTACTTATATGTATATCTTTTTGACTTATATATGGTAATACTTGGACATGCAGGTCGCACGCTGGGGTAGCACAGATAACGAACCGCCACTGGTAAGGTGGGCTCCAGGATCCTTGATGTTCGTGACAGGATCATCAGAACTGTCATGCTGGGTTCCAGATCTGTCCAAGCTGGGACCCTTTACCATTAGCAAGTAGATGTAAATGATAAGAGGTGGACTGCCCTTGCAAGTCCTGCTTGTCTCTGTATATTCTGTCGTGTGGCTGGTTGAAGCGACTCAATAAGCATAAGTGTACCAGGAGATCTCGTAACCTACTCATCCTTTAGCTAGCTGGCCGTGGTAAACTGGCAACCTGTTACAATTGAATAACTTAGAGAGCATCAGCAGTGGTGTTCTGGCTTCTGAAGCTAGCCAATGAAGATGGATCCATGCTTTGATTTTGTAAATCGGAGATGAGAGCTGAGTATTGTTGTATCTCTTTGTTTCTGGGGATCTTGGCTTGGAGAAATTTTGTAACTCTAGATGGCTACATATATAGCAAAGAAACAACGGATAGTTGGGCTTGGGCAAACGGTTGGTTAGTTTGTTTCAGTTGGATTCCTTGTACTGATGTGCTATTTCATTGTGCATGCACCGATTCATATTTCAGATTCGATTGTTTGTCCTGTGCTACGATGCCGTATTCTCCAGTGAGGATGCACCGATTCATGAGCTGCCCAGCTCACTCAGTGAATCGGTTTGCAAAGGAATTATCTATAAGAACATGCGCAACGTTTAACACACAATAAGATATGCACCAAAAGACAGATTTGTAGTCACACAAAGAAAAGTCCTTCATAGCTTATACAACAGTCCTATATCTTATTGAGTTCTTATACAACAATCATATAAAAAAAAGGGTTATGTTTTTTTAAATACCACGGAGGCAGGGATACTCTCGCTGTTTGAAAGGGAGTGACTACACAACTTTCAGTTGATTTTGTTTCATTAAATCAACCAGATTTTCAACTAACCAAAGACTGACACGTCACAAGTCAATCTGATTTTTAAAATCTGGAAGATATGGGACAATAAAACAACCAGAAATTAATCAGCCAAGCACAATAAAAAAAGTGATTGAAGAGCTAAAACTGCCAACAACCAGATCTTAAACAATGAGTGGATCACACCCTACTACTAACCTCCACAAGATCCGATCCATTCACGTGAGAGAAAGGAAAGAGGCACCTCACGTCCTCACGTGACATAAAGATTCAACTTGAGTGCCAAGAAAAAAATGATGAGAAAGAAGAAAACTAAGACAAAACTTTTAAGGATTAAGAATAGTTGATACCGAAACAAATTAAAAATTATACTTACCCTTACAAATGATTTAGCAGAATTCAAACCAACAAGAATTTTGTTAGCATGCTTCACATGTGCATATATGGGGTTATTTTGAATAACCTATAATTTTTTTTTAAAAAAATAAACACAATATGAAGCCAAATAAAATATCAAACCATTCGAAGTGAAATCAATTTTCTCAAATTCCTAACAACTAGGATAAATCCACAAAATTGAAAAAAAACAAGGTTGAATTAGGTTGAACTGACCAATAAAAACAAAGAGAGAAAAAAAACCTTGCTGCCAAGATCGATGTCTCCCTTCTCCGGTTCTTTTCTACCTAGAGGATGAATTAGATTCATTGGGGTATCTTGCCTTAATCTTTTCTACAAAGGTGCTGCAGGTTCTAAAAATTATTAAAAAAACGCCTCAGATGAAGAAAATAAAACATATAAGAATACAACATCTAGGAAATGAAAAATAAAATAAACCATTGAATCTCATAACTCATTGGACTAAAACTAATAGCACATTCCAACTATGTAAGAGGGTCGGTGCTACTAGTAGTGGGAAGATAACATGGTTTAGTGTGGTGGAGCAGCATGGAGGCGACGACATCTTAGTCTTCCTCTAGTAGGACGAGAGAAGAGGAGGGAAGGAGAAGAGAGATTGCAGCTCTTGCCTCGGTAAGTACATAAGTTGGGCATTGGATCCTTCCCCAGAGTTAAACCTCCCCCTCAAAAATGAAAATGAAAAAATAAAATGAACCACTGAATCTCAGAACTCATTCAACTGAAACTAAATAGAATATTTTAACTGAAAATGAAACTGAACAAATAAAATAACTTAACTAAACAAAACAACAAATTCTGAAACTCAACCACTGACAAAAAGAACTAGCGACTAATAGAATCAGATTACCAAAAACTTGCCCTAGGCATAAAATAAACTACAAGTTAATGGAAACATCTGACTAAAATCTACATGACAAATTTAAAAGATGACACAAAAGACTACACTTGAAAAAAAAACAAATGGCAAAGGTACCAGGTAACAAGTTATTTAACTCCAATGAAGCAAGGTTTCTAAATAACATAAATATTGAACCACTGACACTCGAAAAACATAATAGCTGAAACTGAATAAAAAAAACAACTTCTTTTTTTAAGACAATGGGAATAAACATCTGGCTTCATCCTCACTCAAAGGTGCGGAATCAGACCAAATTATTATAAAAAAATAAAATAACAACTTCTACAAATGAACAACTGACAAAAGAACCACGTACTGAAACAGATTACTGAATTCTCATTTCCTTTACAAATGCCAACGTGCTCAAGCAGTACTGTACTTATTCATCGGGATCCAACAATTCTATACTTATTCATCGGGATCAAACAATTTTTGTTCCCTATATACTCCATATATATATATATATATATATATATATATATATATATATATATATATATATATATATATATATAACATGTTCATGGCACATTTTCACACTGCATGTCTGCATACGAGCACTATTCCAAAAAAGCAGTAGGAGTATACGATTCTATCTTTTTTTTTAGGGAAACATGTCCAGTATGGTCACGAGCAGCACCGACGACGAGGAAGCTCGGGACGAGGCAGAAAGGCAGCAGCTAGTCATCGCGGCGTCCGGCGAAGCTGTGGTTCCCGACGTGCCTCGAGCTCGGCGCGGACACGGCGGGTCGCGGCTGCGCGGCCAGTCACTGCTGATACACAGCCCAACAAGAAACTGAAACGGCCCAACAAGAAAAAAAGCCACCGAAGACAACTCAAATCTCAACAGAATCGTAGCCATAGAAAACTGATTGATTAAGAGGTAAAACAACAGCCGATAGATGAACAGAAATCCCCGTTTGAAATGGCGAGCCTCGCTATTTCAGTAAATAATTTTTTTAAAAAAAGAATCGTTATTCTTGGTCTCGGGCCCAGTGGACAGACAGATCGCCTGGCTTGTCCCGGTGGTTGGGCTTCCCTCGTCCGTGATCCGTTTGACGTGATGTCGCAATGGGCTTGGGCCACTTTACGGTAGTTTGATTGGTCGTTGGGCCGACATGACTGTTTCCTAATCATCGTAGATTCGATTCAAATCGACACGATATATTCCTCGCTTCGCCTACCGACGAACAACCTTGCAAACAAAAAGACGAGTCAGTACACATGCAATGTGCATAACCGCATTGACTGACTCTAGCTAGTCTCTGTTCGTCGCGTTAACGAGCGACGTCATATTCGCTTCACTTATAAGCCGTATTTTTTCAGCTAATGAATAGTATTTTTCTCTCACAACAAATCAGCTAACAGTATTTTCAGCCAAGCGAACAGGGCACGAAATATAGTACACACGTAGGATCGCACTAAACCAGTAACGCCAAATACGCCGATGTTGCATGACACCTCACGACGGCCGACAGAGAAACTACGACCCATTTGCATTAGCCAACGAAATTAAAGTACGGTTTGTTTGAGAAGACTCCAATTGACTAATCGACCTACTTGCATATACTACTACGGACGTTAACGTTCTCGCCTGCTTGAGCGGCACGAAATGAAGTTCATGACAAATTTAATTTGTCTTCTCGTTCTACTTATAATAGTAGCAACGTGGTTGGAACCCGATTGCGTGGCTGCCAAGGTACTGTATACATACACACCGATATATACACTATCGCAGATTCGCAGTCGTGGGTCACAAGAAAAAAGGATCCCATTACATTCTCCCCCTTTTATATAGTTTACAGAAAATAGATGCTTGACTTTTGTACAGTCTCGTTGTTAGGGCTTGTTTGGATAAAAAAAAATTCCTATTACTACTTTTTATAAAATTAAAATGATTCATGTAAAATTTGTACGTTCCAAATATACCCTTAATAGTAAAACAAATACCATAATGTCTGTTATCAAAGTCTGTCACATTAGAATGCTCGTCTCTATAAATAATTAATAGAGGCGGTCTCAGACAAACACTTTTAAAATTATTTTTACAGTAGTATGTCCGACAGGTGGCGAAGTCCACATGGCCGCCTTTGTAGAACCCTGGACACTAGCTAATCCCTATGCTACAATAGATTGTAAGCTGGCCTTATATATGACTGGGCGTTTGGTAGGGTTCTAATTCTTGTAGGAGTGTTTCAAATTCACATTCTCTAAAGAAACGTTTCAAGTGGTGAATTAGAATCACTTCATTATAGCGTTTGGCTGTTAGGCTGGATTCTATTTCCTAAATAAATATTTTTCTATAAAAAAATTATATAAAATAAAAATATGCTTCACAAATTCTTGGTTTTTTAATGGGCAAATAACAACCTAAATGCAACCCATTTAAAATGGTTGCACTTAAAAAGGATAAGGGGAAAAAAACCAATCGCTAGTGCATATGAGGGAGTAGAAACAGAGAATCAGCGAAACCAGCCTGCTCTCAGCTCGTTTGTCTCCCGCGGGCAGAAAAACGAGTAACGGGAGAAACGTTTCGCACTTTCGCGGCCGGACTGTTTGGCGCTGATTATTCTTCCGATTCCAGTGAGAAATTGAATCGTTTCTCCTATCCAAACGAGCCCTAAATCTCGATCAAGTGCTAACATCATCTACTATACTGAACAAATTCACGATTTCGATGGCATGGGGGTTTAGGACATGTGCATATAATAACGTATAAATAACTGAAGTATCATAAGCGGACCATAAAACTGAAGAATGTGGCCATATGTTCTCCTCTCAACCACACAAAAAAACAAATGTTTACAACACTATGCTACTTTTGTCTCATAATGCAAGCTAGTGACGGTCTTGACTGACTTACCTTCTCAGGTCTTACATTGACGTGATAGCCCACTGGCGATAAGGAACTTTTGTAGAAAAAATTGACGTGGGGGGGCCTTGCTAAATGGTCAAGTTGAAAACGAGTCCTCAATCGGCCATAGGGTAAGGTATTAAGGTAGAAGACTAGAAGTGCATGCTATCTAGTGTTCGCAAGTCTTTCGTTGGGTTTCAAGTCCATTCTCCTTACGTGGCCACTCATCATTCGATCGATAGGACGATGACATGCATGCATCAATGCATGCGCATGCGCTCCAATAATTTCAGAGGAGGGAGCTATCTGCGAGAGAATGGAGGCTGTCAGCAAAAGGAAGCTGATGAGCATGCTTGTCAGTCTCTTTCTAGTACGAAAAGAGTGGATCTCTGCCACCAACTGCCAAATAATGCTGCATATACAGGTATACGTGACAGTACTGTGCCACCACTGAGAAAAAGGCAGCACAAATAAAGATGTCCTAGCTTTCCCATCTCGATCGCTCCTTCCACGCATCGCACATTTGTTTGTTTGATTGATCCAGTGGTGCATGGGCGCGCCGTGTCTTGCTTCCGACTGTATGCACTATAGGCATGTCCTGTCAGCAGACACAAGTTACGTAGTTGTAGTCACGTACCACCGTTGAGTATACACCTAATATGGGCAAACTATGTCATGTCAAAAATAAAGGAAAACAAGATTTCCTCTTAATAAGCATATCACGCTCGTTCAATTTTGCTTTCGTCCCCGTTCGGTCATTTCTTCACTTGGCCTTCACTCACCTGTCCAATTTCAATGAGATTCACCTCCGCCTCCTCTATCTCTGACAAGATCAGTGATAACTCTATCATAGTCAGGTCTACTAAAACATCTTTTCGTCGGTTTTACCGTGGAGAGAGTGGATGGCAATAATAACTAGATTCATCAGTACCGGTTTCAAACCGGGGTTGAAAATAATGATCACTGCCGGCTCGTTATATGAACCGATGGTGATAATCGGAAAACACGCACAAAAAAATCCATATCTGCCCCGGGGCACCGCGCACTGGGGGGCCATGGCCAGGGCGCCGCGAGTCAAAGAGGTCGCGAGCGCCGAGCCTTGGAGCTCATGTGCCAGGGAGCGTCACATGTCAGTCATTCTGAACAAGCACATATATAGGCTTTGAGAGGGGGTGTCTGAATGATGCTCTCACCACATGTGTTTCATTACTGGGCTAGCTTTGCACATACGACTATGGTTTTCATTGTCAGTTTGGGACACGAACTGGTGATGAAAATAATGGTTTTTATTACCCTCAGTTCGTTTCCTAAACCGACGGTGAAAACTAGCTTTTCACGCCGGTTTTTGTCCCAAAACCAGTGGTGGGAATGGTTAGAAAAAAAATGTTTCAGTGTATAGTCCTAAGAGGGACCGCACCACGTGAAAGAGGAGGGAGGGGCTGAATTAGGGTTTTATTGGGTACAAAATCAATACAAGACAAATTTATCTAAAACCTATCTACATATGCTCTAAGTTTGGTACCCGCCGCTAGCTAACCACGCCGCAGCTACGTTGTGCTAAAAGTGCGGCGGCTCCTTTCGTCCGCACGCCACACTACTGCAGCTCCAAGCATACGCGCGCACACACACAAATGTACGATCGATATTGTATCCAGCTGCCGCGTACGTGGTCCTACAAATTAATTAGTTGGTACCGTACGCTGATCCGATCCTTGCATTCTTCCACTTCCATTGTCGCGATCGATCATCATATCAAGTTTAATTCTATGCACGTACGTACGATTTGGTATCATATGGCACCACCATATCTGTGTAAGTACATCAGTACGACATGCGTGTACGCCGCTAGCTGTAGCATGGCATGGCATGCATGCACGCACACGGACGGCGGCTGCATGCATGCGACAAGCCGACAACCGTCGTCGGGTACCTCGCAGGGCACATATCACACGCTGCACGCGCGCATGTGACTAGTGACTAGTGAGCGAGCAGTTGTGTGCAGTGTGCAGTGTGCAGCTACAGCAGCAGCTCCGTTGCCGGCCGCATATGCACTAAAGACGAGCATTCGGGCCGTCCGGCGCGGCCTGGTCCAGGCCCGTGCCAGGCACGGCTCGGTAGGACACGGCACGGTATGGTCCGACGTGTCACCGGGCTGTGCCGCCTCAGTCCATCGTGCCTGCCTGACGGCCCAGGCACAGCACGTGGGCCGTTTTTGGGCCATGCCAGCCCGAAGAGCATGGGACCTAAAACAGCATCGGGTCAGCCCGTAGCCCACTATCTAAAAAAAACTCCAGGTTCAATTCAATTTTGAAAGTTATACAAGTCACAATCATAAGTTATACAAGTTACCGTTACTTTACAGATCACAACTCTATTTAACAAACTAACATGTCACTAATATACCAGATTCAATCATACTTCACAAATCACTTCACAAGTCATAGCTACTTCACAGATCACAATGGCCCCGTTCGCTGGTCTGAATCTTGGCTGAAACTGGCTGAAAAACACTGTTCTGACTGAATTATTGTGAGAGAAAAACACTATTCCGACTGAAAAAACAAGCCGAACAAGCCGAATATGGGGTAAGCCGAATGAGGCCAATATCACATACTTCACAAATCACAGAAAGATGAAAGCCAAGATGATCAAATTTTGAGTTGTTCGTGCAATGCTGCCTCATTAAAAACATTTCAAGGTAAAATTCACACCTCGTGAGAAACCTAGAAAGGAAAAAAGAGTACAGCCAGTTCATTTTGGAATTAAAAGGTTTAAAGTTATTACAAACCATAGTCTCAAATGTCTCAATGACCAACACTCTCACTCACTGACTCACACTCTCTCACTCAGACTCAGTAGAACACTCAACCAGCATTAGAACCAGCACTAGCTTCTTCATCAAGCCATAGGTTCTTGAAGTAGTCTTCTAACTCCTTGTCCTTCACAGTATGCTATCCTTTGTCTTGGCCTAACTCCTAGTCCTTGATGCAGACCAACATCTCCATTGTCTCTGAGCCCAATCATCATCGCCGCTCCTTAATGATCCTGCCAGTAAGACTAAAGCAAGACTCAGAAGAAGTAGTTGAGATAGGAACCGACATAATATTTTTAGCCAAGGTAGAGAGAACTGGATATGTTAGTTTATGCTCATACCACCAATTGAGGATATCAAAGTTATCATCATAGGCCACAACATTATCACTGTCAAGGTAAACAGTGAGCTCAGAGAGACCAGGAGCCACAGTGGTAGATGAACCAGCACTTGAAGGACCAGAAGAAACCGATCCTCCAAATATTTTGCCCCATGCCTGCTTCCTCTTACCTGTCAGTCCAGATGGATGTGTGGTCCTAGCTGGCCTAGCTGCACCAAACTTAGATTCATACTTGTCATACAGTTTATGCAACTCAGATTTAACCTAAGCAAAATAGGCAATGTAACTCATATTGTTATACTCAGCAAGCAAATCAAGAACATTTTGCAGACCTCTCAACTTAGCCCTAGGGTCCAGAACAAATGCAAATGAATGTGGTATAGACTTTCAGTACTTGAGAAATTTAGCTTTCATTGGCACAACAACAACAACAAGATTATTATCATGTTCATAGTCATGCATATGGCCAGCAATCTCAAGTATATGATGCAGTATCAAAGGACTAGTGGGGTAATAAACACCAGAAAGTACAACTGTTGAATCATACAACAATTCAAGAAACTTCAATATCTTTTCAGCAATGTACCAATGCTATTCATTCAATAGTGGATAGCCACAATGAGTATTTATGAACACAGAAAACACAGATCTATATGCATAAGATGCTTTAGCATAAGATAGGTTGAGTTCCATCTAACATCCATATCTAAAGCAAATTTACGAGGCCGCATACCCTTAGCATTGCAGTAGTTTTTGAATTATGCAATGCGCTGGTTAGATGAATTTAGAAAGTTAATTGCAGTTCTAAAGACCTCTGTATAAAGTTGAAGCCTTTTCAAACCAGATTTAACAATCAAATTAATTATATGACAAGCACAGCGCTGATGGACAACATGATATATCTTTTTAGTAGGATCTATTGGATCAACATCAAAACCCAAGTAACCATCAAGCATAGGTGTCAAAGTAAGCATAGCAGTTGTATTAGCAGATGCTTTATCAAGGCTAACAGAGAAAACTTTGTTAAGCAGACTAAAATCTCTAAGCACACCAGCAATACATTCAGCAATGTTAATACACTATGAGACACTTCAATCAGTTTAAAACCTATCACAGATTTCTTAAGTTCCCAATCAACAGTAATATAGTGAGCAACAACAGTGATGTAATCTTTCTTAGCATTACCGGACCAGATATCAGATGTCAAACAAACAGAAGACACACCAGGCATAACAACATTTTTAAGGTGATGCAATTTTTCATTGTAAAGCTTAGACATGCCTCTAGCTGTGGTAAATCTAGAGACTCTTTTATATCTAGGGTTGTGAGCACGCTGAATGTAATCATCCTAGGCATCAGTGTCGGCTATTGCTAAAGGAAGATCTAATCTAGCAATCAAACGACATAACTAAGCCCTAAGGACATTTGGTCTATATTCTCAATTTCTATATGATCCATCAGGGTTTAAAGCAAGCCTACTTTGAACCATATTAGCACAATCAGCCTTCTTCTTGCATGATTTCTGATGCCTAAGAAAATGTCCAGTGCCATGAGCTGAATTAGCAGACAACCTAGCCTTATAGAACTTGCAAATTGCAATAACACGCTGTATACCATCAGCTTTCTCATTGACTTCATCGGAGTCTGCCTAGACAGGAGATCAATGCTTACCAATGGTGGAGGATGCCAGAGATGCTGCATCGCTAGGGCTAGGGGCTGCAGCACCAGTACCTGCCGCTGCCCCATCCAGGTCGATCAGAGCAGCATCACTCCTACCAAACAAGGCAGCAGCAGCATCTCCCATGTCGTCGACGTCGTTGGGGAGCTGCCCTAACTTGATGAGCTCTTCATTGATGGTACTAGGGTAGCGGATCCCATCATCACCATCATCACCGGCCATGGCCACCCCACCTCTTCTTCTTCACCTCTCGGCACCATACCTCAACGGCTCGTGCGGCACCAGCTCAACGCACCAGACATCAACCGACGACCTGCGAACAGAGAGAGAATAGGGTTAGGGTGAAGTGAGGTAGATCTAGGGTTTGGGTTAGGGTTATGGTGAAGACGCACCTGCACAAGCCGGAGCCCAGCGCCAGAGAGACAGAGATGAAGACGCGTGACGGCAAGAGCACCTCCCCGACAGACGGTGACAAACGAGATCGATCGGTGAAGGACAACGAGCGGTTAGAGAGAGGGCGAGAGAAAGAAGAGAGTACGAGAGGAGAAAGACAAGATCCGGTGGTGGAGGGGTCACCGAAGACGGGGAAGATGACGAGAAAGGCGACGACAGTGGCAGGCTGCGGCGAGAGAGGCCGGAGAGAACGAGCCCTGTCCACAACGGGAGGAAGGCAAGACGAGATCTCCAAGATTAGGCGGTGGAGACGTCACCGGGAGACGAGCAGGACAACGGTAGTGGCAGGTGGACCACGGCGGCGAGACGCAAGAAGAGCGAGAGGGCCGCTGTGGGAGAGGGGGAGGCGGGGTGTGGGTGGGGAATGAATTTAGTGTTGGGGGGTTGAGGGGCGCCGCGGCGTGGGCTTATATAGCCCCCCCGGTACCGGGCCGCGTCCGTGCCTACCGTTATGGACCGGGCCGTGCCGTGCCGTGCGGCGGGCCAACGTGGCTGCCCAAGCACGGCCTGTGGACCGGATCATGCCTGGCATGGGCCCGGTGGAGGCCGGGCTGGGCCAAAAAAAACCAGGCTCCGTGCTGGGCCTTCGTGTCGCGCGCTCTCAACTTTAATATTTACGCCACAGACCCCACAGTCCACACATGACGCGCACCATCGATAAGCAAGCAGCAAACGGACAGACGACCGTACCTAACCCACCATGCTTCTCTGCGTCGTCCACGTCCACCGGTGAGCATCTGTCCGTGTCAGGTGTATCGCGCGCGCTCGTGCCCCCGATCGCGGTGATACGTACCAGTGTGTTTGCTAGATAACTAAAGTGAAGCTTGAGAAAGCGTAACATATATATACACGCCGATCGAGATGACTCGATCTGCCACGACGTGCCGTTGTTCTCCTCTCCCGAGCGACTGTAGCTTTAGACATGCGGTACGGTGCGATGGAAGCCACGCTAAGGCTCCGTTTGTTTCTCACAGAATCGCTCCATAGAACCGTTCCTGGCCGGATTGTTTGCCATATTTACATAAGCTACTAGCAGCTGGAATGATTCCCGGGCCAATCCTCGCCTAAACGAACATGCCCTAAATGAGTCGAAACACGTCGCGGTCGGTGCCGATCAGTGTTTCGTCGCCGGGCGTAAACGGGATCGATCGATCGTGAGGCCAGGATGGAGCGCCCGCGCGGGACGACGCGACGGCCGGTCCAGAGTAGAAAGCCGACAAGAAGCACGAACTAAGCAGTGACATCACCAGTGTAGCCGAGCTAAGCTCTACGTGCTCACCTGCACATAGTATAATCTAGGGCTATTACGTTCTTGCCCCTACTTTGATGTCCAGTTGTGATTTAATCCTGCTTTTGTCATCGTTGTAATTTTACTTCTGTTTTTTGAAAACGAAGCTTAAGTTTACCCCTATTCCGTGAACAACAGGTAATGGTGTCAAATGGGCTCAGTAAGGATAAGTTTGCCCATGCGAAATTGCCCCTACTTATCTGAATACATTGTGATTTTACCCCTATTTTTTTTAAAAAAATTGGCAAACTGAAAAATCGCGCCCATCCATCAGGCAAACTGAAAAATGACATAACTCTAACAACAAGGCTCATATCCATGTAATTTGGCCTACAAATCATATCACCGAATACATAGTTAGCTAAATCGCTCTGCAGACAGAAACTCATTCTATACTAATTTTCCTACAGACGAGCTGACATCCCCGGCGGCAGGCGCTGACGTCACTGACGCAGACGCTGGGGCGGATCTTCGGCAGCGGCACGGGTGCGGCATCGCCGCTCGCGGACCAGCAGTACACGCTGTAGTCGATGGCCGCGACGCCCGACGTGAAGTTGCCGCCCGCGACGAGGAACTTGAGGGAGATCCCAGCGCCGGCTCAGACAGGTGGTGGTGCCCCCGAGGCTCCAAACACACCGCGGTGTGGTTGGGCGCGGAGCGTGCACGCGCGGGAGTCATCGACGGCCAGGTTGTACCAAGAGGTCCCTTGGCATCGCTGGCCGGGCGGCAGAGGCGCGTTCGCCGCCAGCGCCGACGTCGTCCGCGCGCCGAAGCAGAGCGCGCGCCGGCGGCGAGGCGGTGCATGCTCGGAGCCCCCATGGCGAAGGTACGGCGCGGTGGTCGTGTTGGCGAGCCCCACCGCACCACGCTACCCTCAGGCCCCAAAGATCAGACGGCCGCGACGCGTTGATCTCGACGGCGCAGATGAAGCCGTCCCCGGAGACGAGCAAGCGGAACCCGCCATCGGCCTACGCGGGGAACCGGTCCCTGCCGCGCCACCATAGGACTCTCCCAATCCCGGAGGCGGAGGTGTTGGCTTCGTAGGCCACGACGTGGTCCCCGCCGATGGCGAGGTCGACGAGTGGGTCGGGACCGTTGTAGAGCTGGCAGAGCTGCCCCCACTGCGGTGCGGGCGTGGACGGCCAGCAGAAGAGCGCGGCGCCACCGGCCTGCAGGCCGCACGCGAAGCCTCCTCCTCCTTCGCCGGTGGCGGCCTACGAGGCGGTCGCTCCTCCGCCGGGGCCGCCATCCGAGCGAGGCGGGCCACGTCGCCGTCTGGGGAGCCCTATGCGCGCGGGTCGAGCCGCGCGGATGTCGGACCGCATCCGCACGAGGCGGGGGCACACGGGGGAGGAGCAGCCGCGGCCACCGGTTGGAAGGAGGAGCCGCCGTCGCCATGGGGGTGAACCAGCCGCGGCCGCCGTGAGGGAGGAGGCGCCGCCGTTGCTACTCTGTCTGTGATCCGGATGGGGAGGAAATGAGTGGATAAGGGGTATTGTTGTCCTTTGGTCTTACTGTGATGGGTTTTGTTGTTTTTTTTTTTTTTATTTCAGATACAACTAACAGAGTTAAAAGTAAGGGTAAATTGAGCCTTAGTAGTTACAAAGTAGGGATAAATTCACAACGATGACAAAAACGAGGATAAAATCATAATTGTACATCAAAGTAGGGGCAAGAACACAATATTCCCTATAATTTATCTATTTATGTCCCGACCGCCATTTTTTATATAATGGGAAAAAAGACGCAGCGTTGCCAATGGTGAATGATAAACTTGGGGCACCTCTCAAAAAAAAAACTTGGGGCTAGCTCGAGTCAATCGATGTCTCGATCGAAGCCCGTCTTGGAGAGAAGTCGGGAAGAAACAGAACTGCTATAGCTGTAGGAGTACTCGTACGTTCCAAACAGAGGCTAGCTAAGCTACCGCGGAGTATCTCTATATATTAAGCCAGTTTGGCTCGGCCGGAATTAATAACTGCAGTCTAATTTGCATCTAGTGGTTCTGGTTTACCCCACCTTTCCTCTACTGTATAGGCCCACGTGTCAGCAGATGAATGGCCAGAGAAAAATATCGCTCCATCCTGTCAAGTCTCTCTCCAGGCCACGGCATCGCTCGTCTCCTCCGTTCCTCCGCCGCTCTCTCGTCTCCGTCGCTCCACCCTCTTCCTTCCTCCACCTCGCCTCTCCCAGCGCCGGCGCCGCCCCCCTCCCCTTCACCTACGTCGGCGCTGCGCCCTCTCCAGCGCCGTGGCTCCGCCGCTCCTGTCCCTTCGGACGGCCCCCGGCGTGCCGCAAACCCTAGGGTGCCCCCCCGCGCACCAACTTGGCACGGCACGGCCGGACCTACTGACGGGATGGCCGCCGGCGTGGCGCAGCGGCGTGGGTGCCCCCCCCGGCGCCGCCGGCTTCCGCCGCATCACCATCGCCACGAGCCACCCCCGGTACAGGTGGCCTCCGTCGTCGTTGCAGTTGACGCTAGTGAACCCCGCCGCCATCGTCACGCCAGATCCATGTTTTCGTCGAGGTTTGCCGTTTCCACCTGATTCACAATGTACGGTTCCTTGTTTTGTTCAATTGAAATTTTTTCATGTACAACATGCATGCCGAGTTTCCTTATATAGAGAGTGCCGATGGCGACGACCTACATTAAGGTTGCATCTCCCAGGGTTGTTTGCAATATTAACTTTGTTTTCTGCTAATAGGATTGGTTTACAACGTTTTGCTTACAGAGGGCACGCAAAAGAAAAGGAAGAAGGCGAATGTTTCAAGTTTATTGATATTTTCCATGCTTAATATTTTATTTCAGTGTCTGCAAAATTGGCTTATGTTCTTTGTTAACTGACTTTGGTTTACTACGTGCTAATTAGTTGGTTTCCAGGGTTTAGTTTGTGATTTATAGCGCGTTCGTCCGCTGCCATACTGTTGCCTGTGCTCTTTGCTAATTACACTTTGTTTGGTAGGTGCTGCTTGGTTACCTTCTATATTTTTGTTTTTCGTTTACAGTATATTTGTGTGCTTGTCTTCTCAGGTTTCCTGTTTCCAGTGTCGGAGCGTGCTACTAGGTGCTAATTAATTTGTTTTCAGATTTTTCTGTTTGTGATTCATAGCGCATTTGTCCGCTGGCGTAGGCCTCTGCTCTATGCTAATTAGATCGGGTTTAGTAGGTGCTGCTTAATTAGCTTAATTTCATATTTTTTGTTTTTCCATTTACAGTGTATTGGTATGCTTCTCTTCTTAGATTTCCTGTTTGCGGCATTTGAGGGTGCTACTCGGTGCTGATTAGTTTGTTTCCATATTTTAATTTGTCGTTTGTAGCTCATTTCTCCGCTGGCATATGCTCTTTTGCTAATTAGATTGGGTTTGGTAGCGCTGCGGCATTACCTTTCATATTTTTGTTTTACATTTACAATATATTTATATTCTTGTCTTCTGAGGTTTTCTCTGTCGTTCAACGGTGCTGCTCGCTGCGTGTATATGTTTACATCCATAATTTTCCATTGTGCCAGCTCTGTGGCTGCCCGACGCTTATACTTCAGTAGAAAACAAAATTAACATCTATGCCTTCCTACGTCCAGGTTGAAGATAAGCACAGCCATATTTTGTTGGTCTCTTTGTCATTATGCTGATTGTGCGGAGCCTGTGTCGTGCACATATGCTGTTGCTATGGACAGTCAATTTCCTTTTAAAACAACCTCTATCATAGTTTATTATAGATATATCTTTTCTCGGGTTCATGTCTTTCACAGCTGTGTAGCTGTTGGTTGCTTCCGAGGGACTAATCAGTGTGTTGGTTTTTTTTATAATAGTTCTGCTAATACACAGGATTTCTTCCTTATGCTTTGTTAAGGTAAGTAGATTGTGCTCCTGCTCTTATCTGTATTTTTTTTGCTCTATACTATAGCCTTGATTGTGTTTCTACTTTTCTCAGTTTTCTGTTCTCTGTGTTACAGCCTCTTCTACTTTTCTCAGTTTTCTGTTCTCTGTGTTACAGCCACAATCTATGGCTGTAAAATTATTCTCTAGATTCACATTTTTACGGTTATTCACATAAACATCACGCCTTGATCGTGCTTCTATCTTTCATCATTGATTAGTTCTTTTTTTTTCTTTACATCTTTCCTTTGTTGATTAGTTTTAATCTAGTTATTAACCTACGCTCTGGTCACAGTTTCTCGTCCTCCACATGGCCCTTCAATTTCCTATTTTTTCCCTTGTCCGCATAGGAGTAGCAATAAGAGTTCTTATGATTAGATTTGGCTGTGATGCTTCAGTTTCATGTGAGGCTGTTTTCCGTACATGTTCAGTGATTCATCGTATGCAGGTAGGTTTCCCATTTGCCAATTGTTGTTGCTTTCTCTGGTACACGCAGGTTCTTTACATATCTAACTATGCTATTTGTACAGTTCATATCAGCTTTCAATCTGGTAGAACGCCCCTTCCTAATTACTATGGGTGACCATGTTTATTTGGTATATGTTAGATGTTCTTGTCGTTTATTCTTAGTCAACCTTCAGTCTGATATGTACCTTTTTTTTACACCGCTACCATATCGCTATCACATTACTACAGTCATATCTGTGAGGTAACCGTTGTTACATGACCTGATCACTATCTTGTGCTTGTATATTTAGGTCAAAATTGTCAGTTTGAAGCATATTTCAGCCACACCACAAGTTAAATTGATGAATTGACAGAAAAAAGGTATGGGTCTTAAGGTGCTCATGTATATTTGATTTGCCAACCTTTCCCAGCAGCTTGGCCTTTTTTGTTTTAGGATCAGCTAATTGGTACAAGCAACCACCAGATACAACTTTTATGTTGATGTATATACCATTAGATAGAGGTCAGCTAATCGACACATCTATTATTTTAGTTTTTTTAATAAATTTGGACATCTAAGATGTCGTGTACACCATACCTAATGAAGTACATCTTTCGTGGTTTTATTATTCTCAATCTTGCCTTTTTTTATCGGCTTCACATTCACGCTTGCTTTTTTTAAACTAATGCAAACTTGATGGGGTTTATTCTAGCTATTGCTTAGTATGTCATTCCTTTGCTACACTATGTAATTCCTGTGCCTTTTTGTCTAGTTTCATATGCTTCTTTTCAAGACTCTGCTACTGTAGGTTCCATATATAATAATTTAAGACAGTCTAAATTAGTATTTTTTCTCCTCTACTGTTTATGTTGGTTGGTGGTTTACATAGTCCAAATTGAAAGCACAGGAACTACCTCCTGCTAATTTTCGGTGTTTGTACTTGCAGCGCTGGAGCAGAAATCATCCATCATGGTATGTTCATGAACCTAATCTTTCAGTTTGGACTTTAGACCAACAGTCCTATACGTTAAACTTCTAAGATTGTTTCCCCACAAAGATTAATTTTTTTTCCTACGCATTAACCACCTCGCGCGCCTCATGGACTATTATATATTATCACCGCGGTGAAACGGCTTCGTGCAGGGCGCCGTGCGTGCATCCGTGCAGGGCACGCGTGCGTTCCGGCGCTGAGGGTGGTATAGATAGGCGTGTAGTTGCTTGCATGTGCCGCTGCCTGCTCGGGGCTTTCCTCCGTGTCTTTATTTGGGACCGGGGCCATGCTCATGCTCATGCTCATCGGGCTCTACGCCGCAAAGAGCTTTTCTTTTTTTCCTTACCATTTCTCGATCGATGCCCCAACTCCTGCTGCATCGACCAGACCAAAGTGCAGACGGTCACGACGCAATAGCAGCAAAGCAAGGTCGCAACTGCTTTTAATTAAGCTGCGGCATCGCCGTCTGCCTCTTTCAAGCCTCGCACTGTCACGCACACCTCACCCAATCCACAGCCCTTTTCTCTTGTCTTGTCCATCTCACTAAAGTCCTTAACACATCATCCACCACACCAGTTATTTTTCTTTTTTGGCACGACGACAGACGACTGAGGTCTGCGAGGATTTCGTGATCTCTGTCGATCTGCCGGTACGGTGTTTGGTGACGACCGTCGATTCGATGCACAGATGTGCTTGGGCCGGATCCTCAGTCTGTCCATCGACTCAGGCCTTGTTTAGTAAATTTTGAAAATTGGGTAACTGTAGCACTTTCGTTTTTATTTGTCAATTAGTGTTCAATCATAGACTAATTAGGCTTAAAACGTTCGTCTCGCAATTTCCAACCAAACTGTGCAATTAGTTTTTTTTCGTCTACGTTTAATGCTCCGTGCACATATCGCAAAATTCGATGTGATGGCTACTGTAACACTTTTTGTGAAAAGTTTTTGAACTAAACAAGCGTTAGGTCTCGTTTCATTCCTTAGCATCTACTACTGCAATAAAGCAGATCAAAGATTGATTCGGCACAAAGGGAAGTGGATCGCTTCTTGCGACGATGACGCCACCACGTGTCAAGTCAAGTCATGCGCTTGTGGGGGTAAATTAATTAAGAATGATGCATGCTTTTAATAAACAATGATGATGCTTCCGTAGTTCCGTGCCCGGGCTTTCCACCGTACGTAAAGTTAAATTGCCGTCTTGTGCGTGAACGCGATCGACCGGTAATTTACGTGCGTGCGTGCCTGAGCCTGACCGACATGAATCATTGATGCAATGATGGGAAATATATTGGTTGCCTTTCCGTTTCCGGAGCAGCTCGAGTCCGTACGTGCTCCCCCGATTTCTCGTCCCAATGGCTCCTTGCTCTTGTCCGCGTGCTGCCAAGTCGTTTCGCACCCGGGCGGCGAAGGCTACATGTTCAGATAGTGCGTGCGACCCCGCTGGTGTTGTCCTCGTCCTTGTCCCTACCCGCGCAGCCAGCGGCTCCCATGTCTCGCCGAGCCACCCGTCTTCATGCCCGCCGCCACACCTGTGGCGATGATGGGCGGAGAAGGCCGAGAGGGAGGTGTTCTAGAGGGCACCGTCACCCCTTGTCCGGTGGCACCACCACCTCTAGGACGGTGCCCACCTGGACGTGGCCGAAAAGGGCTGGAGCTGGGGTTGGCACCGCCAGTGATGGTGTACACCGCCTCAGGTGCGACGATGCACCGTCGGGGGCAACGCCACCCCTATCCGGTGGCACCGTGAAAGTGCAATCAAGTCATAATTGTGGATTTTAGTGATAATGATCACGTAATTAAAGAACTAATGTGATTTATCGAGATGATAAGCCGGGAATTCATGTTCGAGGATGCTACACGAAACGAAGGAGCCCCCAATTGCAAATGTAGATGGCTTCAAACTCAAAGGAGATTTAAATTCTTTTATATTTTGAATTTGAGTATATAAAAAGCCGTACTATAAAGGGGACACAATGCTTAAGCTAATATGTGCTACCAAGTGCTCAAACATATACATGCATCCTCAGATTCACAGTCAAGACAGTCTACACTTCACTCTTACCCTTACTGTCTTGCGTAGTGCGGCACTGTCGCACTTGAGCCGCGGCACTGCCGCGACTTAAGTGACCGTTGGGGGCTGAGGGATATTTATACCCTTCTTCTTCCTCCCCAACGGTTCTCTGCCCCTTCTTTCCCACTCTAGCTCACCCAAAACAGAAAAGAGCCTCTCTCTCCCTCTCCCTCCATTAGTGACCTTGACCCCTTAAGCAAATCCATTGATTTTTCCATCAATTCTTGAGAGAAAAGGGTCTAAAACTCGATTAGAGATCAGCTCCATTGATCCCCCAACTCAAAAGAGCATTTGGTTCACATTTTGACTGGCGGTTGTGTTTGTTACTCTTGAGCTTGGCTCCTAACCGGCTAGAGCGTCGTCCATGGAGCTTGTCAACTTTTGTGGCAGCCCCGGGAGGTTTGTAACCATCTCTTGAACCTAGTAAACTCACCTCTCATCTCAAGAGTTAAGTTTCTTAACTTGAGAACGAGGAAGGGTTGGAAAGCCCTAAGCCTTAGTGGCTAACATCAACAACGTGGAGGTAGGCAAGCCTTGGTGGCGAGCCAAACCACGGGATAAATCATAATGTCACTTGTGGTTGATTTATATTACTTGCATTTCATATTGTTTATTGAGATGATTTGTAGGGTTTCTAGTCGATCTACTTGTGTGTAGTATTCCTACAACTTCTAGCTCTTGATCTGTGACTATCATACTTGCAGTAGGCTGAGAAATTTCTCCGATCTAAGTTTCCATTCATTGATTTTGAACTGTGACTCGAAATTGTCTGTAGGTGCGACAGTGCCGCTGTTCTGGTTCGACAGTGCCGCCCTCCAGAGCGGCAGTGCCGCAGGGTAAATTTGATAAAAGTTTGAGTGTTTGTTTTGATAGGCCTATTCATCCCCCTCTAGACCAACCAGAGATCCTACACACCGCCCCTTTTCAACAGAGAGCGGGGGTTCTGGAATTAGGCACCGCCGCGGTCACCGCCACCCCATGGCGGTGCACCACCCCATTTTTTCAGAGAGCATGGTTTTTGGGTGTTGGCCGAGGTGGCACCGCCACCCCCTGTCCGGTGCCACCGCCGCTTGTCCGGTGCCCCAACGGCCAGCCGTTGGATGACCATTGGAGGGGCACCGTCACCCCATGTCCGGTGCCACACCGACATATCTGGTGACCCCGCAGAAGCTGACTCAAAGGGGTAACGGCTCTATTTGCTTGTGGGCTTATAAATAGAGCTAGTGGTCGCCTTGGCCACTCTCTTGGCACTTCTAATAGCTGCATACACCCTTTGAGAGCTGAGCACACCACTTCACTCACTTGCACACTTGATTTCATCATCTTGAGTGAGATTGGAGAGCCTCTAGTGCATTGCTTAGTGTTCTAGCATCTTGTGGCACTAGTTGGATGATTTAGGTTGGTGGAGTTCTTGTTACTCTTGGTGTTTGTCGACACCTAGACGACCCGATGATTGGTGGATCATCGAGCGGAGCAAGGCGATTGTCTCTGACTCCGATCATTGTGATTATGAGGGGTTCTTGTGCCTTCCCTAGCGGAGCGCCAAAGGCAACTCTAGTGGATTACGTGTGGCTTATGGATCCTCATCTTGTGTTGGTTGTGCGGCACCCGGTTGCAAGTTTGGCGTGTGATGCTAATTAGCACGTGAACCTCCAAGTGAGTGAATCGCCATAACGGGAACTAGCTTGCCGGCAAGAAAGTGAACCTCGGAGGAAAAATCATTGTGTCTTGATTGTCTCCTTGGTATTCATTGGTATTCATTGATTGATCACTTGCCACGACGGTATACATCTCTACCACTCTCTTGTATTACATTATGCCTTTACTTATATAGAGCTTGTGGTAGTTGAAACTAGTTAGTGTAGCTCTTAGTTGTAGTTCTGTTGCTAGCTTGCTCACCTAGGTGTAAATTAGTGACTTAGCCTTGTTGTGATATACTAGAGATCATAGATTTTAGAATTGGATAGGTGGCTTGCAACACAAGTGTAGTGCTAGCGCAAAATTCGTTTCACCATCTTATTTACTAATCACTTGCCTTAGTGTTGTTGTAGGATTTTTTTAATAGGCTATTCACCCCCTCTAGCCATTAGGACCTTTCAAGTGGTATCGGAGCCGTGGTTACCTTGATTTGAAGCTTAACAACCTTCGGTGTCAAAATAGCTCAAATCAACAACACCAAAAAGCCACCCCAATTTGATGGCTCCAACTATCCCTATTGGAAGGCTAAGATGACAACATATATCAAGTCAATCAATAGAAAGGTTTGGAAGGTGGTGGAGACCAAAATTGAGATCATCGATGAAGAGACTCCCACCGCTGCCGAAGAGATGCTACTCTAAAACAATGATATTACTCTTAGTGCCATTCATGATGCTTTGGATGAGAGAATATTTGAGCAAATCAAGAACACTCATGAGGCATGGAAGAAGTTAGATGATTCATTTGAGGGCACTCAAGTTGTGAAGGGTGCTAAGGCATACATTCTCAAGGAAAAGTTTACAAACTTCAAGATGAAGGAGGATGAGAGTGTGTCGGAGATGTTCCATAGGCTTTAAGTGCTTGTCAATGATCTCAAAACACTTGGAGAAGAGGTGAAGGACAAGGACTTCTCTCCTAAGTTCTTGAGATGCTTATATTTGAGATTTGGTATATTGGTCACTATTCTAGTGAGGAGTGGTTTGGACACCATGACACCCACCAAACCAAGTGTTTGGAGATGTGATGACCGATAATACATATAGAGATGATGATGAGAAGGAAGAAAAGAAGGAGAAGAAAGATGAGAACAAGAAGAGTGTGGCATTCAAAGCCACATCATCTAAGGGCAAGGCAAAACAAGAATCATCAAGTGAAGATGAAGACTTGAGTTTTGATGAGATGGATGATGAGAAGATGGCTCTCTTTGTCAAGAGATTTGGTAAGTTCATTGTGAAGAAGGGCTACCGTGCTAGAAGGAAGAAGTCTTCGTCCAAGAACAAGGAAGAGTCAAGGAGGTGCTTCAAATGTGGAAGCAAGGATCATCTTGTTGCTCAATGCCCATACAATAGTGACAATGATGATGATGACAAGAAGAGCAAGAAGAAGGACAAGAATGATAAGGAGAAGAAGAACAAGATGACCTTCAAGAAGAAGAAGAAGGGTGGTTCATGTGTGGTCACTTAGGATAGTGATGCTTCCTCAAGTGATGATGATGATAGTGATGATGACAAGACCACCAAGAAGAAGGCTCTTGTAAGCATTGCTATCAATGAGAAGCCTTCTCTCTTCGACACTCCATCATGCTTCATGGCTAAAGCCACTAAGGTATAAACTTGTGATGATGGTTGTGATGAGGAACATAATAATGAAAGTGAAAGTGACAATGATGATGAACCCACTAAAGATGAACTAATTGACATGTTAGAAGATGCTAAAGAATATTTTGACATTAAGAGAAGGGAATGCAAAGACTTGCGCAAGAAACTAAAAGCCCTTAAGCAAGTCTTTGATGAGCTCAATGCATCTTATGAGAGGCTAGAGGAAGCCCATGAGAAGTTTGGTAAAGCTCACAAGAAGCTTGAAAAAGCTCATTCCTCTCTACTTAATGAGCAAAATGAGAAGAAGCATGTTGTAACATATGGTAAAGGCTTAACTCGTGATATAATTGATGAATCATTCTATAAGCATATCATTATTGCTCCCACTAACCCTTCTTGCAGCACTTCCACTTCTACCTCATCTAATAGTGATGTGTGATTCCTCACTAATGGTTAAGAATGAGACACTAAAGGAGGTAAAAGTGCTCAATCACACCTTGGCTAAGGCCTATGGTGGTGAGGACCACTTGCTTATGTACTTGGGTAGCCAAAGAGCTTCTCTCTATAAAGAGGGATTGTGCTATACCTCCAAGAAAGGCAAAGCGGCCTTTGCTCCTCACAAGACTAGTTTTATGAAGAACAATGGTCGGATTTTGCACAAATTACAAGCAAATTGGTCATGTAGAGCAAAAGTGTATGAAAAAGAAGTCTCAAGCCAATGTATCCTCAATTAAGCTTGATTCTTTCTATGTGCTTACCAAGAGTACTAATGGTGTGAAGGCTAAGTTCATTGGTGCACCATGGATAGGCTCAAAGAAGAAAGCCATTTGGGTGTCAAAGAGCTTAGTAACTAACCTTCAAGGACCCAAGCAAGTTTGGGTACCTAAAAAGAATTGTTCTTCTTTTATAGGTCAATTATAAAGCCAGAGAAAGACATTGGGTTCTTGATAGTGGGTGCACTTAACACATGACCGGTGATGCAAGAATGTTCAACTCAATCAATACCAATGGCAATGATAGTTATGATAATATCACATTTGGTGACAATGGCAAAGGCAAGATCAAAGGGCTTGGTAAGATTGCAATATCCAATAACATGAGCATATCTAATGTATTGCTAGTTGAGAGCTTGAACTTCAATTTACTATCCGTGGCTCAATTGTGTGATCTTGGATTCAAATGCATATTTAGGGTAGATGATGTAGAGATCATAAGTGTAGATTGCTCTAACTTGATCTTCAAAGGCTTTAGATATGAGAATCTATACTTGGTTGATTTCAATGCTAGTGAAGCTCAATTGTCAACATGCTTGTTCACTAAGTCTAGTATGGGTTGGTTATGGCATAGAAGTTTTGGTCATATTAGAATGAAACAATTGAATAGATTGGTTAAGCATGACTTGGTTAGAGGCTTAAAAGATGTTGTGTTTGAGAAAGATAAGTTTTGTAGCTCTTGTCAAGCCGACAAACAAGTTGGAAACACCCATCCTAAGAAAAGCATGATGAGCACTAGTAAAGCATTTGAGTTGTTGTACATGGATTTGTTTGGGCTAACACAATACACTAGCATCAGTGAAAACAAATATGGCTTTGTGATAGTGGATGACTATACTAGATATACTTGGGTATTTTTCTAGTGGGTAAAAGTGATGTGTTTGCAATATTCATATCATTTATCAAGGACATTCACAATGAGTTTGAAACAACCATCAAGAGAGTTAGAAGTGACAATGGTTGTGAGTTCAAAAGCACTAGAATTGATGAGTTATGTGATGAATTTGGAATTAGACATCAATTCTCGGCTAAGTACACTCTACAATCAAATGACCTTGTTGAGAGGAAGAATAGAACACTCATTGATATAGCAAGGTCTATGCTTAGTGAGTACAATGTGAGTTAATCCTTTTGGGCCAAAGCTATCAACACGGCGTGCTATTATAGCAACCGCTTATATTGTCACCCATTGAAAGAGAAGACACCCTATGAGCTCTTGAATGGTAGAAAACCCAACATTGTATATTTTTGGGTCTTTGGTTGCAAATGCTATATCTTGAAGAAAGACACTAGATTGGGCAAGTTTGAGAAGATGTGTGATGAATGATTCTTGCTTGGATACTTGACCACTAGCAAACCATATAGAGTTTGGAATTTGATAAGTGGTACTCTTGAGGAAGTACATGATGTTGAATTTGATGTCGTACACAAGAATTTCATTGAAACCAACTCATTTTCACAGAAAAAAACACAAACACAAATCTGGCATTTCAAAGAGATCTTACGCATTGCCTGTCATGCCTAAAACCACAGTCCCTTAATATACTCTAGCAAATAGTAGTAATAAACACGGTCGATATTACACTGATAAAATTAGCAAAATAGATCATTGCATTTGCAGAACTATTGATTGTACACAACAAATGCGCAATATATTCAACTGAGAGCTAGTGTAAAAAACAACTTACAGGAAATACTACTGCCAAGCGCATATACAAATGTAATGTAATAGTTGGTAGGGCCGGGGTGTTCTTTTTTCCACAGGTGGTGCCGGGCCGGGCGCGTCCGGTGAAACAAAAACTGCATATTCGGGATCTGTGGGCACCGCACCATGAGTCCATGAGACGCTAAAAGTGCAACTATCAGGGGTGTCTCTGTCTTTGTCATGCACCTCCAGTCTCCGCCCCTCCACTATATCATTGTCACCAGTTCACCACCACCACCTCTCTCTCACTTCCCTCCCTCCTCCCTCTTTCTCTCATTGGCAAAACGATGGAGAGAGTGAGCCTGCACTACTCGCCTGCTCTCATGGGGATTCTTCCCAAGAGGGTGCTACAACTGTTGATCTAGGGGGGCTTCCTCGATAACCCATCAGGTAAGGCTTCGTTAGATCAATCTGATCTGCTGCGTGTTGGTCCCAAGATCTCTCGAACGGGTGAGCCGACCGGTCACCGGGTGAGCCGACTGGTCACCGGTGTTCTCGCTCACTATGGCTAGAGGTAGAAGAATAGAGGGAAAACAGAGCGCACACACACACAACACAAGCACCAGTGTTGGCCAGAGTTCTATAGAGGAGATGGCAAAACTAAACTATCTTTCTTTACTGAGTTACAGTAGAAAGCTATATATACAACTCTATCTATCTAATCCTAGTACACAGACATGGCAGGCTGCCATACTACTATAGTAACTAGATGTGATAACAGGGCTGACTTTGGCGCCTGCCCCTACTATCGCTATAGTGCGGCAAGGGAGCCTTTAGGCGCCTACCCCTAGTTCTGCTGCTAACCCTAGAACCTAAACCATGCTGATCATCTTCTTCAGCTCTGTGAAACGAAGATGGCCAAGCGGCTTGGTGAGGACGTCCGTGAGTTGCCAACCAGTTTTGACTAACTCGATGACGATCTGCCCTTCATCGACATAGTTCCTGAGGAAGTGGAACTTGACGTCGATGTGCATGCTCCAGTCGTGGAGAACCGGATTCTTCGCGAGGGCAATGGTAGGCTGGTTTCCACCATCAGTGCTGGTGGGTCAGCTTGCACACCGGTTAGCTCACCCAACAGCCGACGCTGCCACACAGCTTGGCACACCGCTGTGGCCGCCGCCACGTACTCTGCCTCGCACTTGGACAGTGGCTCCACCTTCTGTTTCAGCAATAGCCATGAGATTGGAGCTGACCTGAGGAAGACGAGCACGCCAGAGGTGCTCCGCTGTCCATCGATGTCCCCCGCCATGTTTGCATCGCTGAACATAGTGAGCTGTAGCCCACTTCCACCGGTCTTGGGGAAGACGATCCCCTGATCCACCATCCTATTGACGTAGCACAGTAGCCGCTTCACCGCGACCAAATGATCCTCTCAGGGATTCTCCATGAAGCGGCTGACGTAGCCCACGGCAAACGCAATATCCGGCCTCGTGTGGACTAGGTAGCGCAGACCGTCGATGATGCTTTGGTAGAGTGTTGCATCTACCTTCACCACGATACTGGCCTTCATCAGCTTTAGCCGCTCCTCCATCGGAGTCATGCACGGCTTGCACTCAGCCATGCCGCTCTGCTCCAATAGCTTCGAGGCGTACGCGCTCTAATCGAGCATGAGTGCCTCCATCCCCGTCTCACCTCGATGCCGAGATAGTAGGAGAGCGTGCCGAGATCGCTCATTCAAAAATGAGCCGCCATCTCACGCTTGAAGCTGTCGATGTCCTCCGCATGCGCGCCGATGACGATCAAGTCATCCACATACATGCCGATGACAAGCTCCTCCTTCCCCGTCGCCGCGTGTAGAGCGCGTGCTCAGTTGCACACCGCATGAACCCAAGCTCGTATAGTATGGCATCAAGCTTGGCATTTCATGCTCGCGGGGCCTGCCACAGCCCGTAGAGCGCCTTGCGCAGTCGGAGCACCCTGTGCTTCGCTCCCTTGACGGTGAAACCCGGAGGTTGCCTGACAAAGACCGTCTCCGCCAGCTCGCCATTAAGGAAGGCCAATTTTATGTCCAGGTAATGGACGCGCCAGTCTTTCGCTGCTGCCAAAGCCAGCAGCAGTCGGATAGACTCCATGCGCGCTACCGGCGCAAAGACTTTCTCGAAGTCGATGCCCTCGCGCTGGACAAAGCCTCAGGCGACGAGACGTGCCTTGTGCTTAACAATGGCGCCGCGCTCGTCCTGCTTGATCTTGTACACCCACTTTAGGCCGCTCGGACAGCATCCTGAAGGTGGATCGACGAGCTCCCAAATCTCGTTTTCCTTGATCGCCTTCATCTCCTCTAGCATCGTCTGTCGTCAATTTGCATCGCGCTCGGCCAACGTGAACGTGGGTGGTTCCTCTACACTGTCGAGAAGAAGATCTGGGTCATTGAGCAGCCAACCTGCCAAGCCTGAGGACCCTGTGCCGCCGACGATGTCGTCCAGCCAGCGGAACCGCATCTCCTCACCGTCGTGGAAGGCATCCACAAACTCACTGATGTCGCTTGGAGGTGAGGTGAACTCGATCGGCATCGATGGAGTCCCCTATTCCACCAGAGTGCTTGGCCCCACTTCAGCAGTGGTTGGCACCACTGCAGGAGTGCTCGGCACCAGTCTTAGAGTGGTGGGTACCATTGCAGGACCGCTCGGCACCACTCCTAGAGTGCTCGGCACCCCTCTCGGAGTGCTCGGCACCAACCCGGGAGTGCCCGGCTCTATTGCTGGAGTGGTCAGCACCTCCTCTCCAGCGTCTCCACCACCGTGGATGACCAAGTGCTCGACGACGAAGGTGCTGGTGAAGTCGCCAGGTTCTGTAACACCTCTGGTGTTACGAGCTTGCTTAGCACCGAGGTTTAGACCTAAGAGGATTTACCGAAACGATTTTCTCGAATTTTAAAATTTAACTTATATTTAAAGGTGTCAATTTTGGCGAATTATATTGAACAACGGGTTAATTTGTTCCTATATGTTTTGTTTCTACAAGTTAGTATGACGTGTGGACTAGTGCTTAAAAATGTCTGATAGCAAATAAAAGGGCGAATGGCTTGTTTATTTGATTAAGCATGAAAAACAAATAAACAAAAATACGATACGACTGGTATATAATACTTAAGTAAAATTCAGAGCATGAGTTTTGTTGCATTTAAAATATCGAGTAGCAAACTTTAGTGCTTTAGCTGTGTTTGAAAATATATATAGTCGGCTTGGAAAATGAATATTTGAGAGCTAAAATGATATATAGTGTGGGTAGAAAATTTATGCCATCAGCAAGGTACCAACGTCATGAGTGTGTTAGTATGTTTGTTTCGAGTATTGCGGCGATGTTTGTTAGTTTCAAAATTAGTTTGAAAAGGAACGAAAATGGAAAACTCGTTCGTAGTTTGTGTTGATAAATAATAGTCAATTTGAAAAGTGATTTTTATAAAGCAACAATAATATAGAACGTGTGTTTGGGGTTTTAATAAAAATTGAAGTACAAGTCAAGTAGATGAAAGCGCAACTTGGGTTTTGGAAAAACAAAGGCTGTTGCGCGTTCATAGCCGCTTGTTTTACCTACCCTGCCGCAGCCAGCAGAGCCACACGACGCCCATGTGTTCAGCTGTCTGTCATGGTTTAGTTTTTGACTAGCATGCGAATTGATCCACAGCGAGGACAGGATGTCTCCCTGCCCTGTCCTGACCGCTAGGCGACGTGGTGCGTCCCCCACTCGAAGCCAGTCATCCAATTTACTTGCGTCGCACTGCATTGTCAAGTCGTTGTTTGCCCTTTCTTTTCTCTGCTTGCCTGCCTCTGCTTGTCTCTTCTCTGATTGGTACTACTGATGTACTAGACGAGAGCAGTAGTCCATGTGCGCTTGCTTTCTCACAGCCTTGTTCTAGAAGGCCCTATAGGAAGATTGTCAAGCTGCTTGCTTTTTCCCCTCTCCGCTTGCCATTGTCTCTGCTCTGCTTGCCGCCCATCACCTTGCACAAAGCCGAAGCCCCGCCTCCCTCCTCCTTGTTCTAGAGCCACGGTTCGCGCCCTCCACTGCGCCCCGCCACGCTCCTCTGCCCGCCCATCGCCTCTCCCTTTTCCCCTCACGAGCCTGCGTGCCCCTTGGCTTCGCGTGGACCTACTGCTCCTTGGCGTGCCCCGCCATCGTCTGCGCTGGGCTACCCCTACTGCCCCTGCTACCGTGGGGTTCTGCCTCCATGACCCACCCGACTAGAGGTCCGCCGGTGATGGCTCCCCTCACCATGCTCTGCCGCTGCAAAGTCCACGGTCGCGCGCTGTCGCCGTGAGCTCACGCGGACCTCGCGCGCCTCTCCGTCGAGCCTCGCCGACCATCGCACCCCGCAGCAGCTGCAGTGCTCCACGCCGCCGTGTGCGCCCGCGCCAGGTCTGCCTGCTGCCATAGAGCTTGCCCGCACCAGTCGCCGTGCCACGCCACCCATGGGTGCGCCGTGGCCACCCGTCATTGCCCCCGCCACCGGCTGTGCCATGGCCACCCACACGTGTGGCCGGAGCCGCCGAGTTGCGCCGCCATGGTGTGCGCGTGTGGCCGTTGTGCGGTGCCCAGCCTTGGTCCGCGCCATGGCCAGGCCCAGGTCTGGCTGTGGTCCGCGCACCTCCCCGCGCCGCCCTGCGATAGTACTGCCGCCAGTGAGCCGCCTCATGGGCCGGTGGATTGCTTCCTCTGCTCCGTGCTCTGCTTTGAGGTAGAAGAGGGACCCTAACACAAATAGAAGCAAAGGTAAGGGCTTAGGTGCAATAGTATTGACTTTAATGAATTTGTAGGATCGATAGGAAGATAAAGGAGGCCTACAGGGGGGGGTGAATAGGCTTGTAAAAATTCAACTCAAAACTCTATTAGAACAGAGGGTGGCACTGCCGGCCTTACAGGGCGGCACTGCCGCTCTACGAAAAATAATCTAACACAGTTGAGATTTAACAGATATGAACCTAACCAAACTAGCTGCTTAATCCTGCAATATAAAGTCAAGATCCAGTTCAAAGACTGGATACTACAGAATCTTCACACAACAGTGAATCGAGCAACTAAACCCTAGCAATAGCTAGCAATATAGTAAATAGCAAGTATAGTAAAGATGAAGCACGCAAGACACAAGATTTATCCCATGGTTCAGCTCACCACTAAGGTTTGCCTAAGTCCACGTTGTTGAGAAAGCCACAAAAGGCTTGAGCTTGCCACTAAGGCTTGCCTTACCCTCGTTCTCAAATCAAGAGAGTGAACTCTTGAAGTGAGGGGTGATTTCTTAGCTTTTGAATGAGGTTACAAACCTCCCAAGGCTGCCACACGAGTTGGCAAGCACAAGGGCGACGCCTAGCCAGCTAGGAGCAAGCTCCAAGAGTAACAAACCCTAGAACTGTCGGCCAAACGTGAACCAAATGCTCTTAGACTTTGGGAATCAGTGGATCTCCTCTCTAATCGAGTTTTGCTGCCTTTTCTCTCAAGTTTTGATGGTTGGAATCAAGGATTAGCTTGAGGGATGGAGGAACAACAATGGAGGAGAGGGGTGAGCCTTGGTTCTGTCTGTTTTTTAGTAGAGTGAGTCAGTGGAGAAGATGACCGTTGTGGGCTGGGCCTGAAGGGTATAAATACCCCCCGAGCCCAACAGTCAGTTAAGGGCGGCACTGCCGCCCTAGCTAAAACAGGTAATATGATATGAAATTTGGCTGGCTATTTTGACTAGGTGGAAGGATGTAAATCTATGAATTTGAGCATCTGATTCAATAGTTGACCAACTGTTCTAAAATCCCTCTTGATAGTACGGCTTTTCCTAAACTCAAATTCAAAATATAAAAGAATTTAAACCTCCCTTGAGCTAGGTCTGGCCACCTTTTATAATTAGAACACCTGCAACCTGTTCATCATCCTCATTCTTTGATTCCCTGCTTGTCATCTTGATAAATCTCATTAGTCCTCTAATTTGGTGGTCATCAATACCAAAACCCACAATAGGGCTTGATTGCATTTACAATCTCCCCCCTTTTTGGTAATTGATGACAACCCAATTAGAGCTTACAAATAATATGAAATCTAAACTATGATTTTCGAACTATGGGTGTAGGAGCCTTCCCCTAAATATGTGAATAAAGATTTGAATTCTCAATTTGGCATAAAAGGCCATGATTCACATTTTAGGTGTGATGGGAGCCTCCCCCTACATCCATGCCTGCTGTGGAGTGCTGAGCAAAGTGTCATAGGAATAAACGTGATGCATATGACATGTTTTATCAGTTCAAACACACAAGATTCTGGCTGATACAGCACAGGGCGGCACTGCCGGCCCTAGAGGGCGGCACTGCCGTCCTGACCATATTAGTCAGATAGCAACCAGATTCCTACACAAGATCATATGTATATAAAACAATCTAAACTCAGAATATGACAAGCTAAAATAGTAACTATGAATACATGACCATATCCGAAGCTAATTAAGTCACAAAGTAGCATAATTTTATAAAATAGTGTTTTGAGCGACTCTCAAACTCACAACCTAACTACTCTCAACGGATCTGAACAATAAGCGCAGCAGCGAAGAACACATGGCATCGAAAAACTTGTCGAAAAACTTTGTTGACCTCTCTAATTTTCTCCCCCTTTGGCATCAAATACCAAAAAAGAGAAGAAAAAGAAGAGAAATCACTCATCACTGTCGGAGTCAACGTGGGCACGTCCGACAACATGGGTGTGCGAAGTGAAGCGTGTTGAATGTCGCCGTGGTGCAGCCCCAACTGAAGTAGAAGGCCCTGCCTAATCCGTCGAAGGACGCGGTCTCCTGGAGTATGTGCGAAGCAAAGCTGCCTGTACCTGTGGATCGGCCACTGTAGGGTGAATCTCTGCACTAAGGTCCTGCTGCATTGGGGGCTCCTCAAAATGCTGCCCCTATGGGTATCCATAGTACTGACTAAATGGCTCATATGAGTGCTCATGCTGCTGATCATCCTGCTGCTCATCATGGTGCTCATGTGACTGATCCTGCTCCTCATCAGAAGAAGAAAGGCGAGGCAAGTTAGGAAACCGAGGTGGCGAATGCACTGGTGGAAGTGGTGGCAGCCCTGCCATCTCCCTAGCATGCCTCACAGCTTCCCTGTTCTCCATTCTATCCTCATAAATAGTCTGTGAAGTATATGCACAATGAGCAAAGATTGCCTTCATCCATGCACTCATCTTTCTCCACTTTGATTTCTTCTTTTGTTCCCTAGCCCTGGATGGCTCAGGAATATCTCTCTGTGTGGCTCTAGAAGGTTGAAGGCCTGCTGCCCCACTATCTCCAAGTCCTCTAGAACTAGTGTGCTGAGTAGCTGAACCAAGTCCCCCTAAGCCACCATGGGTCTTCTTGATCTTGTAAACAGTGTGCTCACAGTCCTTAGGGAACCACATGCCAGTCACTCTCTCAATCATAAACTTGAGGTAAGGAGCATAGGGCAAAGATCTCCTCCCATCATCCATGGCATAAGCTAGCTCAACCCAAATGAATCTTGGAACATTAAACTTTTCACTGCTGGAAAACCTAGACAACACATTAGTAATATAGCCATTCAAGTCTGTTGCATTGTCTTTAGGGTTGAGAGTGATCCTAAAAAGATTGTTCGTGATGTAATAAAAGCTCTTGAGCTTTGTCCTTGACCAATCAGGAACTGCCAGATTTTGATCCTCCCACATGAAGCTTACTTCCATTGGTTCAAGACGACGCTCATTATGTATCCTTTCATATCCCCTGTGGATGTGACCAAAACCAAGAATACGACAAAAAGTGACAAAATCAATATGATAATGTCACCCATCAGTCATCCAATGAAGCTCATCCATTTCCCTATTCCAAAAGTAAGTGGCATGAAACTGAGCAAGAATCTCCCTGTTCCAATCATACCTGAAACTCATGATGTCTGTCATCTCACAGTGGTCACAGGTCTTGATTGCTATAGCAAACTGATGATCATTCCTGCTCTCCAAGTCACCAAAGTCAATGTACTGCATCTTGCTAATCTTGCCCTTTGACTTGGATAGAATGGCTGTAGTATAAAAATCAGATTGGAAAGCATTCCAAAATCTATAATCAATGCCATCGGATCTGTCAGAGGAGTAGGGATCAATCTCTCTAGCTTCACCTGTCTTCTTCCAACTCATGGAATAATCAACAACTCTTTGACTATCACTGTTTTGGGGAGGAATGAGGTCGAACCTATTCGTGTTATCTCTCATGTAGCTGCTATCAAACTCTGAAAGATGTAAAGGAGAGTCAGGCCACACATGAATGGTTCTTTCCATCATCTGAATATTTTCCTCTTTAGCAAGATCTTCATCAAGATTTCTGTCTCTGTGAGTATAGCTTGCCTGTCCCCTGCCTCTCTTGACCTTTTGCTTGGTTGTCAACACCTTCCTTTTTCCACGGTCCATCTATGCAATTTAAATGAGACTTGATAAGAAACTGTAAAAGATAATGAATTAGACACGGTATGCAAAGGTGTTTTAACAAAAAGAATTTTGAAGATGACACAGAAGCAAAGGTCTTTGGATTTGGAATCAAGCATGGTTTGGTGGCACACTGCCGCCCCCGAGGCAACATTACACCGCCTCGGTTGCTTCACTATTTCATCTTCAATTTTCTCGTTCTGGTTAAATCCTATTTCCAACAATGTCTATTCATCATCACAATTTCAGAATCACAGTCTAAGCAAAGAATACATGAAACCCTAGCCATGAATTTGAAAGATTGAGTATGAAAATTTTAGAAACAATCTTTGATAAGTGAATCCAATCCATTCTGAACTTCATCGGATTTATGAACTTGAGTATAGCAGTTAGAATCTACTAGGGGTGCCATTAATGGTCCCATGGGCGGCATTACCTCTCTCCCCAAAATCATCCAACCGGTGAAATCCAAAATCAACTAGATTCAACCATCAAAAACCTTTCTACACCCTTCATACTCCCCCTAGAAACTAAAATCCATGACTAAAGGCTTTACATTGCATAGATCGAAAAGGGGTTAGGGTTTCACCTTGCTTCCAAACCGTTGGAGTGGAGGAGAAGAAGAAAGCAGCTCACCAGAGCCTCCCGCAGATGACCATGACATAGAAGAGTCTTGGCTGCTGTAGGGCGGCAATCGCCGGGTGGTAGGTCGCGAAGAACGGCGGTGACGCGTGCTTGAGAGAGAAGAAAAGAGAAGCACGTGCGTCGGCGTCGGCTGGGAGAGAAGGAGAGAGTTGGGTTGGGGGCTAGAGAAGGAATAAGTAGAAGAAAACAGGCCCCACGACCCAGCCAAAATTGGCTAAAACAATTGAGCCAGAGAGAGCGGCTTTCTTTGGTCAAGAAGAAATGACCACCGCCGCACCGCCAATTTTGCAGGGATTACGCTAAAACTTTATGACCTCCTTCACCTCAGATATGGATATATATTCTCTAAATATCATGACTAGTAAGCAATCAACAATACAGACAATGGTCATGACACTTAGTTGGCCTTTTGAAATAATTTTGAAACACAATATAATATCTTTTAAAATCATTTTCCTACTTTACTAGGTAGTCAAACAGAGGTGTGATATATTTCAAACCACATTATGAGAATCAAGTATATTTAGCTCACTACGCAAAGCACAAAACCTTGACTCATCGAGAGGCTTAGTGAAGATATCGGCTAGTTGTTTTTCGGTGCTCACATGACGAATTTTGATATCTCCTTTGGTTTCGTGGTCTCTCAAGAAATGATGTCGGATATCTATATGTTTGGTTCTTGAGTGGCTTACGGGATTGTTTGCAAGCTTTATGGCACTTTCATTGTCACACAAGAGTGGGATTTTGGTAAATTGACATCCGAAATCATGAAGGGTTTGCCTCATCCAAAGTAATTGAGCACAACATGCACCGGCTACAACATACTCGGCCTCGGCGGTGGAAAGTGCTACACAATTTTGCTTCTTAGAACTCCAAGACACTAGGGACCGTCCAAGGAATTGACATGTCCCCGAAGTGCTTTTTCTATCTACCTTGCAACTGGCATAATCGGAATTCGAATAGCCAAGTAGATTGAACTTGGAGCCCTTGGGATACCACAAGCCAAGGTTAGGAGTGTGTACTAAATATCTCAAGATTCTTTTAACGGCCACTAAATGGCACTCTTTCGGGTTGGCTTGAAATCTAGCACACATGCACAAACTAAGCATTATGTCCGGCCTAGATGCACATAAGTAAAGTAAAGAGCCGATCATGGAACGATATACCTTGATGTCGATAGCTTTCCCTTCTTCATTTAGATCAAGATGTCCATTAGTTGGCATGGGAGTTTTGATAGGCTTGGCTGAAATTCACCATGTCAAACTTGTTAAGCATATCATGGGTGTACTTGGTTTGGCTAATGAATGTCCCTTCCTTCATTTGCTTGATTTGAAATCCAAGGAAGAATTTCAGCTCGTCCATCATGGACATCTCAAATCTCTTAGTCATAATCCTACTAAACTCATCACAATACACATGATTAGTACTACCAAATATTATGTCATCGACATATATTTGGCACACAAATATATCATTTCCAACTTTGTGAGTAAAGAGTGTAGGGTCGGCTTTGCCTATTTCAAAGCTTTGTTTGAGCAAGAATTCCTTAAGGCATTCATACCATGCTCTTGGTGCTTGCTTAAGCCCATAGAGCGCCTTTTGGAGTTTATAGACATGGTGGGGAAATTTGGGATCTTCAAACCCCGATGGCTGCTCCACATACACCAACTCTTGTATTGGGCCGTTGAGGAATGCACTCTTGACATCCATTTGGTACAACTTGAAGTCATGATGGGCAGCAAAGGCTAGAACCATTCGGATTACCTTAAGTCTTGCCACCGGTGCATACGTTTCTTCAAAGTCCAAGCCCTCTACTTGAGTGAAGCCTTGGACCACCAATCTTGCCTTGTTCCTTGTCACCACGCCATTTTCATCTTGCTTGTTGCGGAAGACCCACTTGGTACCAATGACATTGGTATTGGGTCTTTCCACCAATTTCCACACTTGATTTCTTTCAAAGTTGTTGAGCTCTTCTTGCATGGCCAAGACCCAATCCGGATCTCCATGTGCTTGTTCTACCTTGAGAGGTTCCAAAGAGGAAACAAACGAGTAATATTGACAAAAATTTGCTAAATGTGAACGAGTTGTTACCCCCTTTCGAATGCTTCCAAGGATATTGTCCACGGGGTGATCCCGTTGTATAGTTTGATGTAGCCTTGGATGCTCAACACCTCCCTGTTCCTCTTCTGAACCTCCAGCCTCTTCTTGTTCAAAGATAGGCTCTAGGTTGAGTCCTTGAGGTGATGAAGTAGGAGTTGAAGGAGCTGCTGCTGAGGTGGATGGGGCGGCACTGCCGCCCACATGAGCGGCACTGCCGCCCTGCTGATGTTCAGCAGGTGAGTGCTGCCCTTGTCAATGGAGTACGTTAGCGGAAATTTATACAGCAACAGCCTGGGGATCCTCATCATCAGTGACTTGATCTTCTTGTGGCCTAATATCGCCTATAGCCATTTGCTTGATTGCCTCACATGGAGGATCCTCCTTTCCTACAACACTTAAATCAACTTGCTCAACTTGAGAGCCATTAGATTCATCAAATGTCACATCTACCGTGACTTCAACTCTACCTATGGTTTTTTTAAAGACACGATAGGCATGCTCACTTGATCCATAACCAAGACGAATGCCTTCATCAACTTTAGGTGCGAATTTAGAGGTTTTGGGTCTTTTATTAAGTATAAAACATTTGCACCCAAATACTCTAAAGTAAGACACCTTTGGTTTGTTACCGGTTAGAAGCTTATATGAAGTCTTCTTGAGTTTCTTGTGTAAGTAGAGACGGTTGATGGCATGGAAAGCGGTGTTGACGGCGTCACTCCAAAAGAGGTCCGACGTCTTGTATTCATCTAGCATTGTCCTTGCCATATCAAGAAGTGTACGGTTCTTCTTCTCTACTACACCATTTTGTTGAGGGGTGTAAGAAGTTGAAAACTCATGCTTGATGCCCTCATCATCAAGAAACTCTTCAACTAGAGTGTTCTTGAATTCGGTCCCATTGTCACTCCTTATCTTCTTGATAGGAAGACCGAACTCCCTTTGTGCCCTTCTCACAAATATCTTGACTTTCTCTTGCACCTGGGACTTATCATAAACAAAGAACACCTAAGTGAAATGGGAATAGTTATCAACAATAACTAGACCATATTTGTTACCCCCGATACTTATGTAGGCGACCGGTCCAAAGAGATCCATGTGAATTAACTCCAACGGTTGTGTGGTAGTCATGATGCTTTTTGGTGGGTGAGGTACACCTACTTGCTTTCCGGCTTGGCAAGCACTACAAATCCTGTCTTTCTCAAATTTAATATTGGTTAGTCCAAGGATGTGGTTGTCTTTTAGGAGTTTGGCCAAGTTCCTCATCCGAACATGAGCCAGTCGGCGATGCCATAGCCAACCCATGCTAGATTTTGCCACTAAATAGGTCTCAAGCTTAGCTTTCCCTTTGCTGAAATCAACTAGGTAAAGCTTGTTCTTGAGGTGATCCATAAAGACAATAGAGGAATCCTCTCTCTTAGAGACTTCCACACCCTTATCCGTGAAGAGACAATTGTAGCCCATCTCACATAATTGAGAAACAGACAACAGATTATACTTCAAGGAATCAACATGTAAGACATTTGTAATTGAATGATCAAGTGTAATAGCTACTTTACCAAGTCCAATCACACCCCCTTTTGAATTGTCACCAAATATGATATTCTCATCTGAATTTGTAGTTGGGGAGTATGATGAGAACATACTCCTTTCTCTGATCATATGATTTGTACAGCCGCTGTCAAGCACCCAACTTGACCCACAGGAGGAATATGCCTTCAACACAAGTTTACTTCCTAGTCTTAGGTCCCCAAATATTCTTGGGGCCTTGCATGTTAGTCACAAGAACTTTAGGAACCCAAATGAAAGCATTATGATAAACATTTCGACCATTGCCAACAAACTTAGCAAACACCACCCCCTTACTGTTGTGCTGCAAAACAAAGTTAGAATCCAAACATTGAGGAGGTGTTTTTGCCTTTGGTTGATAAGCATATCTATTTAGAGTGACCCAGATGGATTTCTTTGGTTTCTGGATAACCTGCTCTGGATGAGACACCTTCTTCTTGGGCTTGACATGAGTAGAGGAGGAGGAGGTGGTCTTCCCTTTTCTGTGGGGGGCAGCACTGCTGCCCTTCACAGCGGCACTACCGCCCATAGGCCGTGGTGCTGCTCTGGGCTAGCCTTGTGCCACCATCTGTGCAGACATATCTGTACCTTCCTACCCTTTGCTCACAAACTGAACACACTCATATCCATTTATTACCTTTCTTCTATTGGTTTTACCTCCATGAGTGTGTCCGAGCCCATCTTTGATACGTGGATTTCTTCCATCTTTGTATTGTGGCCTCTTTGGTTTTTCACCTTTGCCACTAGCAGGTTTCTTGCCTTCCATGCACCTTTTTCCTAACATAGCATTGAGCCTAGCGATCTCCTTTTTCATAACCTCCAAGTTTGCAAGGTTAGTGGAATAAACATTTAAGTCAAGATTATAACATTTTCCACATCCTTGGCTAGTGGAGGGAATAGAAGTGTCATTTGTGTTGGAGAGATGTGAGGTGCTCTCTCATAGAAGGTTATATTGCTTCTCAAGTTTGTTGTGCTTTTCAACTAAGACACAATACTTGTCATTGAGTGCAATATTTGCCTTCTTTCTGAGAGCATGTTCTCTTTGTTCTTCGGCCAAGGCCTTGTTCAAAGAGTCCACCTCACTTCTCTCTAACTCAAGAGCTTCCTTGCAGCCAATATACATCTTTTCGGTTTCCTCAAGATAATCATCTCTATCGGCTAGCTCGGCTTTGACACTTTCTAATTCCTCCATTAGATTCATGATGAAAAGCTTGGTTTTAGAATCTAACTTCTTAGTCAATTTAGCATATTTCTCAACATCACTAGTATCATCATCACTAGAATCACTAAGTTCACTACTAGAGATGTCACTAGGAGGTGGAGGAGATTTAGCTCTTCGTTTTACCTTCTCACCCTTTGCCATAAGACAAACATGAGTGGAGCGGTGGTCATCATCATCGGACATGTTGTTGAAGAGCCTTGGTGTAGAGGATGGCTTTTGAATGGCCACGGTTGCAATCTTCACATCCTCTTCACTTGACTCCTTGGTTGAGTCCCACTCATGCCCAATGTGTGCCTCTCCCATTTGCTTGTATCTCTTTTTGTGTTCATGCTTGCCCTCATTGTTGTCCCTCTTGTATTTGTTTTCTTTCTTGTCATAGGGACACTTAGCAATGAAGTGCTCCATGCTACCACAATTGTAGCAAGTCCTCTTCTTGTTTGGGAACCTTCTTTGCACTATTTTGTACCCATTCTTTTTCAACCCTTTGTGGTAGCTCTTCATGAACAAAGCCATGTCATCGATCTTCATGTAATCAGCCCCATCATCTTCATCTTCACTTGAGGATGAACTTGGATCATCATTTTGTGGATTTGACTTGATTTCCTTGGGTTGACTTGTTGATGCTTGCTTGTTGCCCTTAGCCTTGTTGGAGGTGCCTTGATTGCTTGATTTATTTGCCTTGAGAGCTACTTCCTTGATTTTCATGCCTTCTAGCTTGGCTTGCAACTCACCAAGTCTTCTCTCATTTGCTTCTTCTCTTTGCATGTCAAATGTCAACAATCTTCCAAGCACGTCATTTGGTGTGAAATGCTCAAACTTCTTCTTATCTCTAATCAAGGTGACTACGGTCTCATTTCTTGGTGAGTATGCTTCCAACATAACCTTCACCACCTTGTGATCATCAAGCTCATCACAGCCATAGCCTCTAATCTTGCCCACCAAGGTCATCAATCTATCAAACATCTCTTGTGGCCCCTCTCCATCAACAATCACAAATCTATTGAGCTTGGCCATCAACAAATCAATCTTTGCCTTCCTTACTTTATCAACACCTTCATGTGCTAGATGCAAAGTGTCCCAAATCTGCTTTGCAATATTGACATTCATCACTCGGTTGTACTCATTTCCATCCAAGACACTAAGAAGAATACTTGTGGCTTGGCCATTGAGATGGACAGCAGCTAGCTCTTCATTTGTTGGTGCTTTGGGATCTTTTGGTGGCTGCAATCCATTCACCACAATCTCCCAAAGACCGGGGTGAAGACCTACAAGATAGGCACTCATCAAGTGCTTCCACTTGGCAAAGTTTGTCCCATCAAAATGAGGCAACTTGCCCGCGGGCACATTGACAAAAGACCTTTTGTTATGGTTAGACAAATAAGAATAATTAAAGGATACGGCGGCATATTTGTTCTTGTTGTTGTTGCTGCCCTTGTCCTTGCTATCCTTTTTTTTGTCCTTGCTCTTCACCTCCTTACTATCTTTTGAAGCATGGTATGACACATCATCATCTCCATCGTTCGAGCTACTAGAGAGCTCACTAGATGATGCATCATACTCATTCTTCTCTTGCTCTTTAGCTCTTGCTGCCCTTTTCTTAGCTCTTGCCTCTCTTGTGATTCTTCTAGCTTCTTTTCTCTTCTTCTTGTCTTTGAGCCGCTGCTCTTCCTTCTTCTTTTCTCTAGCTTCTCTTGTTGCGATCTTGGTGGCTTTTCTTTCTTTTCTTGCCTTTCTTCTTTCGGCATTGGTGGTCTTTGGTTCTTTGATGGTGGCATCACTTGCTGTGGACATGGACAGCTCACTGCTGCTGCCGACATCCTCAACGTGCACACCACTTGCGTCCGCAACGTGAACGTTCTTCGAACCTTCTCCTTCTTCCATACTTCACGCGGTAAAGCGTATACGAAGCAACCTCGCTCTGATACCACTTGTAGGATCAATAGGAAGATAAAGGAGGCCTAGAGGGGGGGTGAATATGCCTATAAAAATTCAACTCAAAACTCTGTTAGAACAGAGGGCGGCACTACCGGCCTTACAGGGCGGCACTGCCGCTCTACAAAAAATAATCTAACACAGTTGAGATTTAACAGATATGAACCTGACCAAACTAGCTGCTTAATCCTGCAATATAAATCCAAGATCCAGTTCGAAGACTGGATACCACAGAATCTTCACACAACAGTGAATCGAGCAACTAAACCCTAGCAACAGCTAGCAATACAGTAAACAACAAGTATAGTAAAGATGAAGCACGCAAGACACAAGATTTATCCTGTGGTTCAGCTCACCACTAAGGTTTGCCTAAGTCCACGTTGTTGAGGAAGCCACAAAAGGCTTGAGCTTGCCACTAAGGCTTGCCTTACCCTCGTTCTCAAATCAGAGAGTGAACTCTTGAAGTGAGGGGTGATTTCTTAGCTTTTGAATGAGGTTACAAACCTCCCAAGGCTGCCACATGAGTTGGCAAGCACAAGGGCGACGCCTAGCCGGCTAGGAGCAAGCTCCAAGAGTAACAAACCCTAGAACCACCGGCCAAACGTGAACCAAATGCTCTTAGACTTTGGAAATCAGTGGATCTCCTCTCCAAATCAAGTTTTGTTGCCTTTTGTCTCTAGTTTTGATGGTTGGAATCAAGGATTAGCTTGAGGGATAGAGGAGCAACAATGGAGGAGAGGGGTGAGCTTTGGTTCTGTCTGTTTTCGAGTAGAGTGAGTCAGTGGAGAAGATGGTCGTTGTGGACCGGGCCTAAAGGATATAAATACCCCCCGAGCCCAACGATCAGTTAAGGGCGGCACTACCGCTCTTAGCAAGGCGACACTGCCGCCCTAGCCAAAATAGGTAATATGATATAAAATTTGGTTGGTTGTTTTGACTAGGTGGAAGGATGTAAATCTGTGAATTTGAGCATCTGATTCAATAGTTGACCAACTGTCCTAAAATCCCTCTTGATAGTACGGCTTTTCCTAAACTCAAATTCAAAACATAAAAGAATTTAAACCTCCCTTGAGCTTGGTCTGGCCACCTTTTATAATTAGAACACCTGCAACCTGTTCATCATCCTCATTCTTTGATTCCCTGCTTGTCATCTCGATAAATCTCATTAGTCCTCTAATTTGGTGGTCATCAATACCAAAACCCACAATAGGGCTTGATTGCACTTACAGAATTGTAGAAACGGTAGCATACTAAATAGGTAGAAGCCTGAGGACGTTTTTGCAAAAACTGTCACCACGCCCTGAGCTTGCCCAGCTGGGCCGGCTTGCTCGCCGGTTGGACCGCACGTCCGCCCGGACTAGGTCGAGTCACGTTGCTGGCCTACCGTCGCCGCGCCTGGGCCGCTCACGCCTGTGCCAGCTTGGGCCAGCCTTGCGCCGCCTGCGCTTGGGCCGCGCGTCCGTGTGAGCTAACGGCCTCCATTGGGCCATCAGCGCCGCCTGCTCGCGCCTGGGCTGCGCGCGAGCCCCGCCTGCCTAGGCCGGACTGGTGCCGTCTGCGCTGGGCCGCATGTGCACTGTGCATCAGGCTGCCCGCGCCGTTACCGTGGGCCACTGGGCCGTTTTGGTGGCCGCTGGCCCCTTTTGTTTTCTTAGGCAATTGCTAATTTGGTTTCGGGAATAAACTTGTAAAATCAATATAAATTTGTGTAGTTGTCTAAAAATTATGAAACCAAGTTTGTTAAGTTTCTAAAATCATGATCTATCTAATAGTGTATTTTGTTCGCATAGGTTCGTTATGTTTTAGAGTTGCTCTAATTATTTTAACATGCTTAATATTGTTAAAAGGTGAACTTGTAGGAATTTCCGTGATAAATCAGTGATAGTATTAACTCTAAAAATGTTACAGTAGATTACCAATATTATTAGCTGCTCACTGTAATTTTTGTAGCTCCAGAATAATTAGTTTGCTAGATACATAATGATACCCTATTTCGAATAAAGATTAAATCGATAGAACGGGATAAAGAAACACCATGAAATTGTATGACTAAAACACTTATTGGGAAATTACACCTTTCTTGACGGTATTGATACGTAGATTAGTACGATGTCTCGATGATCGTGTCACCAAGATGGAATGCTAACTTTTGGTTATATTTTACCCAGGCAAGCCCCGGTGCATAACTCCTACTTTTTTGCACTTTAAATTATATTTGTGCATTAAGTTTTTAGGAGTTTGATGAAACTCACTTGCATATATATAATCTTATTCCTATGAGTCTTACTAGTATGATAGGAACGTGTAGATTGCTATGCTACAGGACTCCGGTAGAAGTCGAGTGATTGCCTGTCACTCGCGAGAGATTAAAAATATATTATTGTATTATTATCACTTGGAATATATATAAAATGGTGGAAAAGGAAAATAGAGACCAAACAGGGATATGGTTTGGGTATTGGTGGGTGTAAGAGGTTGTGTCCTGCGGCCAATGGGGCATAGCTTGGTTACACTGTTTTTTCTGTCTATGTCAGTTAAGGACCGGCCGTTGTATTGGACGCTAGGCAAGTCACAGATTTATTATCCAGAGCACATACTTGGGTAAGGGCGCAGGGAAGACTTGTTGCTCTCTTGTCATAGGTTTTGGCTCTTTCTGGACCGACTATCAGGGTGGTTTTTGGGTGGAGGTCCTTGCACCGCACTGAGTCCGGGACTCAGGAGCGGGGGCCTGGAGTCCCAGTTTGGACGGGGACCTGGACCCCGTGACAGGAGGATAGTGGGTTGGTCCTGCTTGTGCCTGGGGTACAAGCGGGGTGTGTGTTTTCGGGGTACCCAGCTGGGGGCATTGATTCGCTAATCGCTGACATTTCGTTATGACTTGTCTAAACTCTAGCATCGTAGTAAGAACTAAAAGATATAAGATGGAAAAATAAAATCTAATTGCTTACCACTTGCTTGAAAGTAGTACATGTGCTTATATAAAATGGTTGGTTAATGAACTAATGTTGACTGCTAATAAAATCGAATATAAGGACACACATTTAGTAATGCTCTTGCAGCTGCAATAAACCCATAAGCTAGATAGCCTTGCATATCCTTGGAGTCTTTTCTTTTCTCCTGTTGGGTAAGTCTTGCTAAGTACAATTGAGTACTTAGGGTTTTATTTCCCCTGTTGTAGGTGACAGGTGGATGCTAGAGCTGACTCTTGTATGTGGATTCCTTCTAGTGGGCTCAGAGAGGATTTCCTTTACACTGCGATCACAGTTTTTATGTATAACTCTCATTAAATGTTTTATAAATGGAAGTTCTTTAATCTGTTGTCATAGCTTATATACCAATGCTTCATCATATTATGAATAGATAATTATTTCCGCTGTAACTCTGTTCACATGTTCATATTCCGTTGTTATAAATAATAAATATTATACTTTGATGTTGTATTAAAAGTGATGTAAGAAATGGGTAATAATGATGTAAGCTTTATTCTCTCATTTGTGATCCTGATGGAAAAATGTGGATTTTCGGGTTCTCCTTTGGGGGTGTGCTCGACAGAACCATGTAATTTAGTGTCCTCTCCTGAGTGCTTAGTGTCTAATGGAAGACGAGCACTCCTAGAAGGCATTAGATTAGGTGGTTCTGCCATAGGTGGTATCAGAGCATAAATGAGAAAATAAAGCTTTGAAAACCTTTTCTAAACTAAAATTTGACAACCTATTTTTCCAAAGAGTTAGGGCGTTTGCATGCAAAGTTATATAAGTAGCCCTATTACTATGGTTATGTATCCAGGATAGATAGCACTCTGCAGACTTAGGTAGGCTTACTCATTTTTTCTACAGGTACACTGACCCCGAGCATAGTCCGATAGTATCGACTAGTTACAGAGAGAGAACGATGTGCCAAAACTCTAAGAACGGTTGCCCTATATGTTGGCAATAGTGGAAGGACATATAGGACGTGCATTCATGCATATCCTGTTTGTGCATTGTAGTGCTCGTATTGCTTGCAGATACGCCATCCATAGTTGTCACGCGTGTCATATTATGCACGACTGACTCATTCCTGTTCTAGAGTTATTTCTGCATTGTGACTTAGTGCTCCGCGTTCGCCCGTGGTTCACGCTGGTCGTGACCCACGTCTCCCTATACTCTTTTCTGCGCTCTTGTCGGACCCTTGCCCAGCAGTCGTACTAGTCAGTAATGGCCTCACACATCGCTCGCCTCGAACGTGCAAAAAAATTTGGTCGATTCATTTGTAGTAATTTCCACGCAGGAACCTTGGTGGACTACGCCAGGACCACTCATCGCTCTGCCTTTATAAGTAGAGCCTGGCTTAGCCATTGGTACCACTACTTGGTGCACTTTAGCTAGTCTAGCTTTTCCTTTGAGCAAGCTTTTCGCTCAGTCCTTCCTCACCACCATCGCCAGGAATGGCAGGAGCCTAGGTTAGTAGTTACTGCCTGAACGTTGAGGATTTTCCCAGAATCATGCATGCCACCTTGCAAAAACTCGGAGTCAAGGATCGTCCCAAGTATGAGGGTCATGAGTATGAGAAGCATGGCACCGAGCAGTGTGAGGTTACCGTCTACATTGGGAAGAGTGAAGAGTTCCCCGACATCACTGAAGCCTAGAATGTGACCGCAACCAGGTTTTGCTTCGGCGACACCTACCAGGTTGTGGCCCACAAAGCCTTACGGTATCTTTGCCAGATCTATGAGGAGTACATTGCCCGTACCCCCATGAGGTTCTTTCCACCTTTGTAAAAGAATCAATGGGCATGGAGGGCTCGCATGGAGGCTTTGCAAGGGCGGGATGCGCAAGAAGATAGTTCTACCGTGGTGCACTTGACCACGTACCTGCTTGCTCTGGATGAGTAGTATGACCGGCAAGCCTTAGAGCTGAGGACATGCCTCCGTCGAGCCGAGGAAGCCGAGATCTTCTTCAGGATGCTCCAGGTGCAACTTGCCGAAGTGCATGCCAGTGCAGCAGCCGCAGAGAGTCAGGAGACTACCATGTCGGAAGCCTCAAAGGAGGCTGAAGATCGGCATTCCCACCAGCTGGGAGAAGTCTACCTGGTTACCAGGACCAAGCAGAGGACGCTGGCTACTGAAAGGTAGGATTCCTTGGTCTTGGAGGGGATCCCTGTCCACCCGCCAGAAAGAAGGAGAACCGGTGTTGCAGTACCGCCAGCACCTCCACCCTAGAAGTGTCAGAAGTAGAACCCTTGATTCCTCCCACTCAGCCATTGCCAAGAGAAGAGGCAGATCCATAGCCAGGGCGATAGAAGAATCCACCGAGCCGGGAATGAAGATGCGTGGTCCTGAGTAGATTAGCTGCCTTGGGATGATGTACCAGTAGTAGTAGTGTTTTCATCGCTGCCCTCCGGTATTGTACTCTTGCCGTTGTTTTTCATCCGTAGCTGTTGAGGTAGTCCACCAGTAGGGGAGGTGAATGATGTGTCATGAAAGGGAGCCTGAATGCCTGTATGATGTACCCGTATAAGACCGTTCGAATGTGCATTTTGTTTATTTCGCTGTATTTATTGTGTCCATCCATCTGCCCTAGGTCTCAGTAGACGTGCTTGCAGTTTTCAAGGATGATATTAAGAGGGTTACAAGAGAAGTTACCATGCTGATGCCAGTAGACCAGCCGTGATTGGATAACATAGGATACTGTATCGACTAATTGTGGATGTCCCAGCAGAACACTTGAATCTCCTTAAATCAAATCTGTCGTTGGATTTGAATTCCTTGTTCCTTGTTGTGAAAGGAACCCTTGTTGTTGAATCTTCCCTTACAATACTCCTCTGATTCTGTGATCTATGACCCCACCGCCTTCATGGCGTGTAAGTTGGTAATAGTTGCCTGGTTAATAGCTTATGGTGCCGCGATGAAATCGAGGGCCCCTGTGGAACAGCTGCCACATGGTGACGCTGCTCGGCACGCGCTGGTATCGAGGTTGTTGACCAAGTACCTTTACCAAGTTGCACTGCCGTACCGCTTTTGCTACAAAATATTCTCCTTGAAAATATTCCGGTGTTCGAATGGGAAATCCACAACAGGTTGATGAAATAGTGTTCTCTCAAAGTACACAAGAGGAGGTGGTTTTGGAGGAAGAACGTATGGCATGCTTTTAGTTTATATGAAAGATGGATGTGGATAAGGAAGGGAAGAAAAGAAGAGTAGTAAGGAAAGTTAGCCTCGGATAGTCGGGAGTGATTGTAAAGCCTAAGTGGACATCATGTCCCAAGTCCTATGTCTAGCTTGACCGTGCTACGCATGCTGGGTCATTTCGCTACGTGCCCTATGGACGCCGTCTGTGTCGGGCCCATTAGCACCCTGTTTTCACGTGGTCGTGGCATCGTGCCGCACTCGTCGTCTTCGTGCACTGTGCCTTTCTCCTTTTCCCAGCATCCAGTCAACTCTCGACCCCACGCCTCATCCGCCGTACCGGACCTCCCCTTCCCCCTCCCTTCTTTCTTCTTTTGGGGACACGGCCGCCCGCATGCCTGCCTCATCGAGCGGACCCCCTCTCCTCCCCTCTCCCTTATCCTCTGCCCGCTCGCATAGGAAGCGCACCATGTTCGACCTTATCTCCACAGCATGAACCGTCTGTGTATCCCATCCACGCCCTCTCCTGTTCTGGTGTGTTGTGCCCCACCTCCGTTCGCCACTATAAAATATCCTTGGTCCTTGCTCTTATTCTTCATTCCCATTCTCCTCGCACTCGGAGTAGAGATACGAGATCCAGTCGTCATCCAAAGAACTAGGTTCATCAGTCCAAGGTGATTGTGTAATCTGAGAAGAAGAAAGGATCTAGTTCATCGAAGAAGTTCAAGTTCCCTTTGGTTAGTTTGGCCTTAGGGTTTATGATGTTTGATTTCTTAGTCTCCTGTTTCTGGATCTATTGGACATACGCCATGTTTTGGATAATCATTATCTTGTTGTTTCTCCATTGCCCTCGTCTATCTCGACTTCTGGATTAAGTCTCAGTTGTATTAGCTTGCTCTTAACCATGTATCTCTAAATCCCTGTGTGGTTTAGCATTCGAAGTCGCGTAATCTCTGATCTATGAAATGTAATCGCGTTTCCCCTCTTCTGGTTCTAGTTTCGAATTTTGGGATGAGATTCTTTTTAAGGGAGGTTGGTTGTAACACTTCTGGTGTTACGAGCTTGCTTAGCACCGAGGTTTAGACCTAAGAGGATTTATCGAAATGATTTTCTTAGATTTTAAAAGTTAACTTATATTTAAAGGTGTCAATTTCGGCGAATTATATTGAACAACGGATTAATTAGTTCTTATATATTTTGTTTCTACGAGTTAGTATGACGTGTGGACTAGTACTTAAAAATGTCTGATAGCAAATAAAAGGGCGAATGGCTTGTTTATTTGATTAAGCCTGAAAAACAATTTTTTATAAACAAAAATACGATACGACTGGTATATAGTACTTAAGTAAAATTCGGAGCATGATTTTTAGGGTTGCTCTAATTATTTTAACATGCTTAATATTGTTAAAAGGTGAACTTGTAGGGATTTCCGTGATAAATCGGTGATAGTATTAACTCTAAAAATGTTACAATAAATTACCAATATTATTAGCTGCACACTGTAATTTTTGTAGCTCCAGAATAATTAGTTTGCTAGATGGATAATAATACCCTATTTCGAATAAAGATTAAATCGATAGAACGGGATAAAGAAACACCATGGAATTGTATGACTAAAACACTTGTTGGGAAATGACACCTTTCTTGACGGTATTGACACGTAGATTAGCACGTTAGTCCTTAGAGCTAGCTTGTTAGTTCATAGTATATACTCTGTTTTAAGAGTTGTTGTTGTCTTGTTAATTAACTGTTGCATCATCTCTACATCGCATTGCTATCATAATAGGAACGACGGTGGATCGATGGAATCATCTGGAGTATCGGAAAAGATGGTGTCTCGATGATCGTGTCACCAAGATTGAATGCTAACTTTTGGTTATATTTTACCCAGGCAAGCCCCAGTGCATAACCCCTACTTTTTCTGCACTTTAAATTATATTTGTGCATTAAGTTTTAAGGAGTTGGATGAAACCCACTTGCATATATATAATTTTATTCCTATCAGTCTTACTAGTATGACAGGAACGTGTAGATTGCTATGCTACAGGACTCCGGTAGAAGTCGAATGATTGTCTATCACTCGTGAGAGATAGGAAATATATTACTGTATTATTATCACTTGGAATATATATAAAATGGTGGAAAAGGAAAATGAAGACCGGGCAGGGATATGGTTTGGGTATTGGTGGGTGTAAGAGGTTGTGTTCTACGGCCAAAGGGGCATAGCTTGGTTACACTGTTTTCCATGTCTGTGTCGGTTAAGGACCGGCCGTTGCATTTGACGCTAGGCAAGTCACATATTTATTATTCCGAGCACATATTTGGGTATGGGCGCAGGGAAGACTTGTTGCTCTCTTGTCATGGGTTTCGGCTCTTTTCGGACCGACTGTCAGGGTGGTTTTTGGATGGAGGTCCTTGCACCACCCTGAGTCCGAGACTCAGGGGCGGGGGCTTGGAGTGTCAGTTTGGACGGGGACCTGGGCCCCGTGATAGGAGGGTAGTGGGTTGGTCCTGTTTGTGCCTGGGGTACAAGCGGGGCGTATGTTTTCGGGGTACCCAGCTTGGGGCATTGATTCGTGAATCGCCGGCGTTCTGGTACGATTTGTCTAAACTCTAGCATCGTAGTAAGAACTGAAAGATAAAAGATAGAAAAAGAAAATCTGATTGCTTACCACCTGTTTGAAAGTAATACAAGTGCTTACATAGAATGGTTGGTTAAAGAACTAATGTTGACTGCTAATAAAATCAAATATAAGGACGCACATTTAGTAATGCTCCTGCAGATGCAATAAACCCATAAGCCAAATAGCCTTGCATATCCTTGGAGTCTTTTTTTTCTCCTGTCAGGTAAGTCTTGCTGAGTACAATTGAGTACTAAGGGTTTTATTTCTCCTGTTGCAGGTGATAGGTGGATACTAGAGCTGACTCTTGTGTGTGGATTCCTCCTGGTAGGCTCAGAGAGAATTTCCTTTACGCTGCAATCATAGTTTTTATGTATAACTCTCACTAAATGTTTTATAAATGGAAGTTCTTTAATCTGTTGTCATAGCTTATATACCAATGCTTCATCATATTACGAATAGATAATTATTTCCGCTGTAACTCTGTTCACATGTTCATATTCCGCTGTTATAAATAATAAATATTATACTCTGATGTTGTATTAAAAGTGATGTAAGAAATGGGCAATAATGATGTAAGCTTTATTCTCTCATTTGTGATCCTGATGGAAAATGTGGATTTTTAGGTTCTCCCTTGGGGGTGTGTTCGATGGAACCGTGTAATTTAGTGTCCTCCCCTGAGTGCTTAGTGTCTAATGGAAGACGAGTACTCCTGGGAGGCATTAGATTAGGCGGTTCTGCCATAGCTTCCCCCATGCCCGAACTGTCCCAGTCCCAGGCCGCCTTCTCGTCAAACACGACGTCGCGTGAGACAACCACCTTGCCTCCGCGTGGGTCGTAGAGCCGGTATGCCTTGTTATCTTCCTCGTAGCTTAAGAGCACCATCGGTGTACTCCTATCCTTTAGCTTGGTGAGGACCGGCGTCGTCTTCCTGACGTGGCCGATGTCGCCGAATATCCGGAGGAAGGACACACTCGGCTTATGCCCATACCAAGCTTCGAACGGCGTCTTGCCCTTCAGGTTCTTGGTGGGTGCATGGTTGAGGATGAACACCGCCGTGGTCACCGTCTCACCCTAGAACCTTATCGGCATGCTCTTGGCCTTTATCATGGATCGAGCCATGTCAACCACCGTCTGGTTCTGCCGCTCCACCACGCCATTCTGCTGTGGCGAGTACGGCGTAGTGTGGTGTCGCACCACACCTTGATCCATGTAGTACGCAACGAACTCCACCGAAGTGAATTCGCCGCCACGATCAGTCCGCAACACGCGCAACTTCTTCCTGCTCTCCGCCTCCGCGCGTGCTTTGAACTTCTTGATCGCCTCCGTCGCCTCGTCCATGCTCGTCAGGAGTTGCAGCCACATATAGTTTCTGCAATCATCCACGAGCAGGAGGAAGTACCACCGACCACCATTTGTGGCTGGCATGATTGGTCCACAGAGATCGTCGTGGACGAGCTTGAGAGTGTCCGTTGTGCGATACTTGGCCATCTTTGGGAACGGCAGCCTCCTTTGCTTTCTGGCCAGGCAGCTGTCACACAGCTCGCCTCTGTGCTTGATGTGGGGTAGCCCTCGGACCATCTACTCCAGCCGACCGAGCGCGTCGAAGCTAAGATAGCCGAACCGGGCCTGCCACAGCCACGGCTCCTCAGTGTGTCGTGCTGCCAGGCACACCTGCTGCTCCACCTTCAAGTCGAGCAGGTACAATCGATTATGTGAGCGTTTTACCTTCGCGAGAAGACGCCGCTCCTGATCCCGAATCTTTAGGATCCCGCTCTCGATTAGTACCTCACATCCGCGCTCATCTAGCTGGCTAATGCTGATGATGCTTGAACACAACTGCGGGATGTAGTACACATATGTTAGCGCGCGGTGCTCACCGTTCTGGCACCTGAAGATGATGGTGTCGCGCCCTCGGATCGTCACCCTTGAGCCATCATCTAACTTCACCATGCCGGTCACGTTGCCGTCGAGCTCAGAGAAGGCTGCCATGGAGCCCGTCATGTGGTTGCTGGCGTCGGAGTCCAGATACCACCGCTGTTCTTGCTCACCGTCCACATGTTCGAGGTGGACTTGGGCGCGTGGTTCGTCGAGGTTGACAGCCTTTAGAGCCTTACCATGCCCTTCCACCGCTGTCACCTCTCCCTTCTCCTTGGCCTCAACGTCGTGCAGTGCACAGAACATCGCCATTAGGAGAGTGACCTCATCATCCTCATCAGCCTGCGCTAAATGAGCCTCAGCTTTCTTCTCATGCTTGCGATTTGGGCACTCCTTTATCCAATGGTCCGTCTTCCTGCAGCGCCGACAGGCGTTGGGGTCGACTTTCTTCTTCTTCTCCAAAGAAGTCTTGTTACGGTGCTTGCCATCGCCACCATGGCTGGAGGAGGCTTCCTCGGACTTCTTCATCCGGGCAGCCCACTCCTCCTCTGTCAGCAGCAGCTTGCCGCTGTCCGTCGTTGTTGTGGTCTGCTCCATGCGCTCGTCCATCACCCGCAGACAGCCTGTCACATCCTCAATGGTGAGGGTGGACAAGTCCAGCATCGTCTCTATGGAGAGAGCGATCTGGATATACTTCACCGGCACGGAGTGGAGCTACTTGGAGACCGCCTCTTCTTCGTCGATGGTGACACCGTGGCTCCTAAGCTTGCTGATGAGCGACTGTAGGCGGAGGGAGAAGTCCTCCACCGACTCACCATCCTTGAACTTGAGGGTGGCATACTCCTGCTTTAGTAGCTGGGCCGCCGGCTTCTTTGCATGGTTGGAGCCGACGCGCATCGCTGCAATGGTCTCCCACGCCTTCTTAACAGAGTTCTTCGCCTCCAACGACTCCCTGTACTCCGCTGGCACTGCAGTGAGGATAGCCTCCAACGCTGATATGTCTTCTTCGTTGTTGGTGCCCTTGTCAATGGCATTCTAGAGCCGTCGGGCTCTGAGCTTGACCTTTATGGTCATCGCCCACTCGCCATAGTTGGTGCGAGTCAGCGTCGGCCAACTGGTGCCGCTGACCTCCCGCACCGTGCGCACGACGACCTCATGTCGTGGCTGGGCAGCCACAACAGCGTCGTTGCTGTCGCCCATCTCCAAAACATCTGTCATCGCCAGCGGTTAGTCTGGCGACGACGTTTGTATGGCTCCGATACTACTTGTTGGTCCCGAGATCTCCCGAACGAATGAGCCGATCGGTCACCGGGTGAGCCGAGCGGTCACCGACGTTCTCGCTCACTATGGCTAGAGGTAGAAAAAGGGAGGGAGAAGAGAGCGCGCACAAACATAATACAAGCACCATTGTTGGCCAAAGCTCTGTAGATGAGATGGTAAAACTGAACTCTTTTTCTTTACTGAGTTGCAGTGGAAAGCTATATATACAACTCTACCCATCTAATTATAGTACATAGACATGTCATGCTGTCATGCTACTACAGTGACTAAATGTGACAGCAAGGCTGACTTTGACGTCTGCCCCTACTGTGATTGCAGTGCAGTAGGGGAGCCTTTCGGCGCCTGTCCGCTCCCCTCCGGTTCTCCCCAGACATATGTATCCATGACTCCATGCGTCAGTTTGCCCAGCTTTTTCTTTTCCCTCCTGCTTCCTTCGTTCTGCAAGGTTTGCCAAAACCATCAGGGGAATGAAAACAAATGGCGCTGAAGAATGCGCATAACTAAAAACCGTGTCACAGTATTAGTAGCCAATGAACAAAACGTGGTTCATATGTGTGATAGCTATTCGCGTAACAGAAGGCTGAAAATTAATTTTAGAAGCTGTAAAATCGGCCCTTCATTCCAAACATGTTTTTTAAGTAACATATCAAATGGGATGCGAACGACAGTCAAGTCATGAGCTGTGCTTAGCTTTCCACTGCATATGACTAGCGTCAAACTCTCTCCATCACTAGGAGTTAAGGACATAACTTCTTCTATAGTCTCAGATAACACTGCAAGATACCGTAGCTGCAAAAAAATTAGTGAAAGAGCGAGTGAAATCAGAGAATGTTTCTGTCAGCACATGATGCTACTAGCTATAGCAATATTTATCATTCTAACTCAAGTCTGACAAATATTAGTAGTTAGCCAGTTTTGGTTCATTGGAGCAAACCTCCAGGTAAGGGAAAACGCCAATGTGAAAGACTAGAAAACCAGGCGCGGCGGTTCATTGGAGCAAACCTCCAGGTAAGGGAAAACGCCAATGTGAAAGACTAGAAAACCAGGCGCTCAATCGAGCCCGTATAAGTAACAGCCATAGATGTAGTACAATATATATATATATAAGATAATTCATGTACAAAGTTTTTAAGTACAACACTGTATGCCAACTATTTGAGTACATCTCAATTTATTTTGCATAGTTACGTTTGAAACTTTATGTAGTTATCGCGCTCTCACTGGAGGGAACAAGGCCATGAATTTAAGTCGTTTAATGTGCTGTTGATGTTTAGGCACCTTCAGAAATGATTCTAATGACTTCAAAGCTGGCCTATTTGTGGATAAGGCTTAAAAACTCCTGGTGCTTCATGGTAGCAGCCTGCAATCAAAGATAGTAATCAGTTTGATCAGTAGACCACTGGAATAACGAGTAAAAGGTATCTTGAACATGCCCTTCTTTAGACATATACAGAAAACTCTCTGCGGGATGCTAGGTTTTTAAAAGAGAAAGTGAAAAATGAGTCCTCATTTTGAAATTTTTAAATAATACCGTACCAGATATAAAGTACAAGGACTCTAGCAAATATGCAACTTTTGGTTGACCTACAGAATAACTTAATTTTAAGTTAGTGTCACACTGATGTGAGACTCTTTCATGAATAGTGTGATACAGGCTATGGAGCTATGGAAAAAATCGTAATATTGCAAACCAACAAAAGTTACTGGAAAATAGTTACTCGAAATGATATGGTGAAATTTCCACCCATTGCCCTGGTTTTTTTGCAATCAACTCCTGTGGTGGGGCTGCTGGTTAAAATCTGATAGGGTTAATAGTGGAATATTTAGAAGCACTAATGGTTTGGTTTATTTGAGCTCGTATTGCATAGTAAACCAAACAAAAGCGTCTTTGATTAAAGAAAACAGAAATATAGAAACAGATGGGAAAATAAAACAAAGTTTGTTACCAGGTTTAGTGGCTGCAGTGTCATATGTGCATAAACCTCACTCCTCTCAGCATCAGGCTTAAGAATAAATGTAACAGAGCTGATGAAACAGAGAGGTATCAATAATAATTTACTTGTATTGGTATGGTTGTGCTATTTAACTCTAAAGTTACATGCATAATCACATGTAGTGTTCATGGAAGGTGAACAACTTTGTTAAAGGACTTGAGTTCTTTCAGCTTGTTGCTTCTATCGCTGAGGGAGAAGGTCCTTTATTTCTTCATATTAGCTATTGTCTTTATTTCTTTGGCCATAGTCTATGCATTCACCTATATATATATTCTAAAAATTAGAATCAATCCAAGCAACTGCAAGTCCAAGTGTCCAACTGTTTTATCTGTAGAATCTAGTTTGGTAACTGCCTGTTCTGCCGAGACTGTGTTATCTGAATAACATAATGGACAGGAGGACCATGAATCCTACTAAAAAATTGGGGAACTATTCTAGAATTTGTAAAAAGGAAACTGAAACATTTCATGAGATAGCTATCCTCTCATAAATGCAAGATGTCAGAACCAAGCTACTTTGCATTCATGTAGTGTGCATGGTGAGTTGCATAGTTACACGCGACAATTATGTAATCTATTTTGATTGCTAATACCATGATTAAAATCTTCAGTAAACTGGCCTAAGTCTTCATGAAGACGTTCAATATGGCTCTGTATTTGTACAGTAATGCTCAAAGTACTTACAATTAGATATCCACACAAGCAGATGACACCGAATAAAATGGCGAGATTGTTAAAATCAATGTTTTTAAGGCGTCGCTTTGGCGTCGCCTAATCGCCAAGGCGCTCCAGGCCAGACGATTTGGCAGACGACTAGCCTCAAATTCGTATGGAGTCCGCCTTAGGCCTGTGGCGTCCGGAAAACGTCGCTTTGGCGTCTGATTCTTCCCAGATCGAGCAAGGCGGGCGCCATACGGGATGCTCGCGGCGGGAAAACGCGGGAGCGCGGGAGAAAGGATGGGGGAAAAGAGCAGTCCAGCAGAGAGAGATTAGGTAGCGTGGAGAGAGAGCCTTGGGAGAAATCAGAGAGAGAGAGAGAGCGCTCATGGGAAGACGGACCTACCTACTCGCCCGCGCCGCCGGGAGAAGCTGCTGCCGGCGAGCCTCCACCTCAAGAATAGGCTCCTCCCCCTCCCCTCTTCCCCATCCGCGCGAGGAGCAGCCGCCGGCGGGCTGCTGTTTCTCCACCGTCTCCTCTGGTCCTCCATCGAGCAGGACACGAGCCGCTCCGCCTCCCCTACCCTCTTCCCCATCCATGCTGACAGTCAGTCTTTGTTTCCCCGCCTCCTCTGTTCCTCTTCCACTATTGAGAGAGAGAGAGAGAGAGAGAGAGAGAGAGAGAGGAGGGCGGAGGCGGAGGGAATGGGAGGGAAGAGACAGAGAGATGGGCGGAGGCGGAAGCAAGGGGCGGCCTTGATGCAGGAGAGACCGAGAGAGATGAAGACACGCTAGGGCTACTAGGGTGAGGGCCACATGGGCTGCTTGGTGCACGTGGGCTGGGCTTCTTACTCCTCCTTTCTTTTTCTTTTTTTCCTTTCCTTTTTTCTTTATCATCTATATACTGCTCCGAGTTTGCTCAAAAAAATCTATATACTGCTCTGAGCTGCTGTTTTAAAATTTCCTTTAGTTGGTAAGGCGTCGCCTCGCCTTACGCCTTACTCGCCTAAGCGTAAGGCGGTAGTCACTCGCCACGCCTCGCCTTACCGCCTTGAAAACATTGGTTAAAATTGGACTCTCATTTTTAGGTTGATTCGCATTCACCAAAATCGTTTTATTTCTACACGGGGTATAATAGCTGTTAGGCTTATGCAACATCTAATCTTAGATATATGGTGGCATATCAAACAATATGATCAGTCTCTTTATATTCAAATTTAATTTCATGTTGGTGAACATTTTCTATTAGTTTTCAGTTAGTACTCATATTTGAATCTGTGGAGCTTATAATACAGAACATATTGGTAAGCACAATGATTTAACCCTAAAGAATTTGTTTAAATTTGAATGTGCTGTTGGAGCTCATTGGAGAATAAAAACAAAACAGGAACTAAGATAAGTACCAAATATGAAATATGAACTACCAAATATGTAATAATTTGTGTATCGTTGAAAACAACATCAAAAGCTCCTTAAGCCATTGGATGAAAGGAAACAACAAGAAGGTACCAGTACCAAGTTATACACTTGGTGTGCCATCAAGACTTTCTAAGTGCAGAGGCAAGTATTGTCGAAAATATCCTAAGATTTTTACATGACCAGATGTCTTGTGAAAGCATGACAACTATCCCTCTTGGACTAAATATATGCTGTTTACCAGACCACTGTAGGCAATGAAATGATGGGGCTGTTCACCGTGCTCTTGAAAATCCAAGAGCAAGTTCAATTCAAAACCATGCTATGCTTATCATTTTCAATTTCTCTTTAGTTATATCCATATTCAGTATTCTAATACCTATAGTCAGATAAAAAAGAAGGTAGGAAATAGGTAACATCTTTTGTACTTACCAACACAGAGGCAGATGAAACCGAGTGTTCCAAGTCATGACATTCTGAACAGGCATTTCATCAAACAACCTAGGGGCGTTCCTCATAAGCAGGTGAGGCAAGCATGGAGTCGGCACCATAGAGCGTGTCATTGATCCAGGCTAGGCATCGCCCCATGCCCCACCTCCACCGTCGTTGTCCCAAGTCGCGCTGGTCTCCCATCACCTTGGTGGCGCGGCCAATGGCTCCTGGCTGTGGAATCAGCCTTGCGGTGTGCTACGGGCTTCGGTCCTTTGCAGTCGCCGCTAGTTGCATCCGCTTCCACTGTATAGCCCACGCCCGTCACGTGAGCATGTGGCTGATCCTGCAAAGAGGGAAGTGGCGGCGCCCATGCCTGTGAGGGAGGCGGGGCATGCACGTTCGACGCGGCCAAAGGGTGAGGAAGAAGGGATGGGTTGCGCACTCGCTTCCAGCGTCGCACATGTCTGTGAGGGCGGCGGGGTAGGAGTAGCTAGCACTATCCTTCCTCAAGCTTCACTGCTGCTACCCGTGGCAGGTGGAAGCGGCGGCGGAGCGGCGTGAGGAGGGGATGGCGGCGACGGCTTTGTCTCACGCCCGAGACGAAAGCTCTGGAATCTCTAGCTGCTGCACCGTAGATGCAATTTTAAAGTTTCAGCTAATTTTTTTTTGGAAAAAAAGAGATATAATCAGAGGTGGGCTGTATGTTGATTTGAGAAAAATCTGAGGAGTTTTTCGAAAAAATTGTTGAGAGGGTCTCTGGAGCGTGGGTTGATTTTCGATAAAGATAAGGTCTTCTTTGCAAAAAAACCCGGAGCCATCCGATCTGGACTGCGGGTTGATTTTGAAATAATCTGAGGTGTTTTTTGCAAAATATACTGAGAGGGCGTCTGGAGCGCGGGTTGATTTCCGAAAAATATAAGGGGTTTTTCGTAAAATGACCGCGGCTCGTCCGATCTGGGCCGTCCGCGCGCCCGATCGAACGGCCACGAAAGGCACGTGACGTGGCACGCTGGCTGGCCACGGTTTGGGCGCAGGATTCATATGTAAAGATTTGAGCACTTGTGGTCCATGTCACTACTTTAAAAGACGGCAGCTAATTAAGGACGAAAGTTTACAAAAAAAACCTGAAAAAAAGTATTGTCCAATCATTCTTGACAGGAGTAAAAAGCAGAATGAACCTGTAATCCTGGTGTGACCAAATCTTATCCTACAACAAATTATTGCTTCAAGTAGCAAATAAAAAAGATTTATAACATGGTGCTTCTAAAACAACAAAAATAGAAAACCTTAACTGAAACAACAGATGAGTAGTCCAACTCAAAGATGAACTCTGCCCCAAACATGATGATAATGATTCGTGTTAATTGTCCTTTTTCCTGACAGTTAACATGCTAGGTCAACTTCCCCATGGTTATGGTTAGCAGCTTATCTATAATTTTAAATAATGCTTGGAAGAAATAGTAAAAGTTCAGTCCTCACAAGAACATGTTTGTTTCTACTTTTCTTGAGTATCGATGACATAATTGTAGCTACTAGATCCTATGTTTCCACAAGAGAAAATTGACTCCTCAAGAATGTATTCCTCCATTGGTTTTTGACATGAAATTTGCAACCTATTATTACAGATTCTACTATATTGCACCATATGCAAGAATGGCAAGAGCTATACTCACCTTGTTTCTGGATGGGCACTTTTGCACTGATACAATTGATATTCATCATGAGTATATTGGCTCAATTTATGTTCAAGAAATTCAGATGGTGGAGACAGAGACTAAAGGCTGCAGCTCCTGAAAGCAATAAACAATATCAGGAACACAAGATTACAGATATAAAGCTGGGTATCTCGTATAAAGCATGCAAAGCTTGTTGCCTGCTTATACTAGGCAGTCATGTTCTGAGGGCAGTATTTCTACAGTTACATGAAAGAATAAGTGATTGCAAGTATCCACCCTTTATTCTTTGTGAAGGTTTGCAGGTGCTATCGTGGATAATATTGTCAATACTAGTATTCAGTTTTCAGAAAACAAAATCTGCAAAACTTCCAATGGTAATTCGGTCCTGGTGGATATTTAGCTTTCTACAATCAGCTACAACTGTTGTAATTGATCTCAGGTCAATTTTGGCAACCCATGACGATATAGGATTTGAAGAATGGATTGATCTGTTCATGCTTGTTTGCAGTTTCAGCCAGAAGGAAAACAGGAATCACATTCACAGACAGCAGCGTAACAGAGCTACTATTGAATCCATCTGTGGGACAGCTAGGCAAACACGCTAGGCTGCCATTTGCTAGCCTCCCGAAGTGCATCAGCGGTGCGCTTCATCTGCCGCGCGCTCTGTACGTCTCTATCGAGGCCTTGTTCCAGGCGAACAAGGAGTCCCGCGCCGTCGTCCTCGAGCAGGAATTCCACAACCTGTCCCAGGGCGACCTCTCCATTGACGCCTACGCCCAGCAGATGAAGCGCACCGCTGATGCACTTCGGGAGGTCGGCCACACCATCTCCCCCGCGCAGCTCGTGCTCAATCTTCTGCGCTGCCTCAACTCCCGCTTTGCCAACACCGCCGACATCATTGCCAACTCATCGCCGCTTCCCGATTTCAAGTCTGCCACCAACATGCTCCGGGTCAAGGAGCTCCGCCTTGGCACCGAGGGCACAGAGGCCTTGGCTTCAGCTCTTGCCGCCTCCACCACCTCCTCCTGCACTTCACCGTCCTGCCGGTCCACCTCCTCTGCACCCACCAATCGTGGGGGCGGTGGCAAGGGCAAGGGTGGGCGTGGCGGCAACGGCAGCGGTGGCAGTGGCGGTGGCGGGCGCAGCCAGCAGCACGGTGGCGGCTTCAGCGGGCAAGGCGGCGGCTCCGGCGGGCGTCAGGCTCCTCAGCCGGCCGGCCCTTGGGTTTGCTACAACCCTTGGGCCGTCCAGTGGCCACCTCAGCAGCAGCAGCAGTGGGGTGCGCAACCTATGCCTCCTCCACAGGCACACACCGCCTTCGCGCCGCCTCAGTTCTCCACTGCCGGCGGTCCTCCGGCTTACGGGCCTCCAGCCAGCTGGGATCCGACCAGCCTGATCGCCGCTCTCAACCAGATGGCGGTTCAGGGTGGGTCTGCACCTGGGTCATGGACAGCGGAGCGACATCTCACATGTCCTCCAACGACGGTATTTTACTTTCCCATCTCCCGTCGCCACCGTCCTCCATTACGGTCGGCAACGGTCAATCAATTCCTATTCTTAGTCGTGGCACTTCTCTTATTCAAATAGCTGATCGTCCTTTTCATCTTGATAATGTTCTTGTCGCTCCCCAACTCACTCGTAATCTGTTATCTGTTCGACAGCTTACTCGCGACAATAACTGTTCAATTGAGTTTGACGCCTCTGGTTTTTCTGTTAAGGATCTACAGACCAAGACGGTCCTCCTTCGGTGCAATAGCAACGGGGACCTCTACACCATTCCACATCGCATGCCACCTCGCTGCCATGTCGCCGTTGTTTCCCCGGAGCTGTGGCACTTCCGCCTTGGTCATCCTGCACCTGCCGTCGTCACTACTCTAAATATGCTATCAGCTATCCAGTGTAATAAAGCAGCTCGCCGTCTTTGTCATGCCTGTCAGCTAGGCAAACACGCTTAGGCTACCATTTGCTAGTTCGGTTTCTTGTACATCCGCACCTTTTGAACTTGTTCACTTTGTGATGTCCGGACTCTCCAATTTCGAGCATTTACGGTTATAAATTTTATCTCGTGCTAGTTGATGATTATACTCATTATTGTTGGATGTTTCCTCTTCGCCATAAATCCGAAGTTCATGAACATATTGTTCAGTTTGTTGCTCACGCTCACACACAGTTCAGCTTTCACGTCGTATTGTTTCGAGGTGAGATAATGGCACCGAGTTCATCAACAATGCCACCGCTACCTTCCTGGCTAGCAGCGGCATCCGCGCCGCACCTCGTGCCCCTACACATCCGCCCGAGCGGCAAAGGCGAGCGGATGCTCGCTGACATTGAACAATGATGTTCGTGACGCTCGCATTTCATGCCGCCATGCCTCCATCCTATTGGGTGAAGCTCTTTCCACCATTGTGTTTACGATCAACGGCGGCCCTCATAAATCCATACATAATGGTATTCCCTATCATCTCCTTCACCGTAAAATGCCAGACTACTCCATCCTTAGAGTTTTCGGTTGCCTGTGCTATCCGAACCTCAGTGCCACGACACCCCATAAATTGTCTCCTCGCTCAGCAGCGTGTGTCTTCCTCGGTTACCCTCCTTCCCAGAAGGGCTACCGGTGTCTTGATCTTTCCACTCGCAAGATCATCTCTCGCCACGTTGTTTTTGATGAGACTCACTTTCCGTTTGCGGCTTCCAAGCCTCCGACCGGATTCTTTTGACCTTTTGTTACAGGATATACTTCCCGCGCCTGCCCCGTCTACCTCAGACGTTCCGAACTCGCAGGCCTCGGTTGCGCTTGCCTAAATGCGCCTCGAGACGATGCGGCGACCCGTTGGTTCGACCACCGCCATCTGTGGCACGGCGCTGCCCACCGGCTACCCCAGGCGCCTCGGCAGGCCATGGCTCCTGCAGCTCCTCCGCCAAAGAAGTGCGTCGCCGCCGCTTCCTGTCTCAAAAGCGGTATGGCATCCACTACAGCCGTCGTCAGCATCCGGCACCGGCTCCACCGCCGCCGGAGGTACCTCCGGCCCCAGAGCCACAGCGGTGGTGCCCCGGCTCCAAAGATCAGCGGCGGCGGTGCCGGGCTCGAGCCTCTGCGTGGCGACTTCGTTCCCAGACGGGTTCCCTGCCGCCGCCCATGCAGCGGTATGGCTTCACCGCGGTGGCCTCCAATCTGGCTTCTCCGTTGCCGGGCAACTCTCGCGCCGCGCTCGCCGATGCGAATTGGCGCGCGGCCATGACCGAAGAATACAAGGCGCTCGTGGACAATGGCACCTGGCGTCTTGTTCCTCGACCGCCTCGTGCCAACATCATCACCGGCAAGTGGGTCTTCAAGCACAAGTTTCGTGCTGACGGCTCTCTGGCTCGTCATAAAGCCAGATGGGTCGTTCGTGGGTTCTCGCAGCGGTACGACATTGACTACGATGAGACGTTCAGCCCGGTTGTCAAACCGGCCACCATCCGGGTCGTCCTCAGCATCGCCGCCTCTCGCTCCTGGCCAATACATCAGCTGGACGTGAAGAACGCTTTTCTTCACGGCCATCTGAACGAGACAGTCTACTGCCAGCAGCCGCCCGGCTTCGTCGACCCGGCGGCTCCCAACCACGTCTGTCTCCTGCAAAAGTCCTTGTACGGACTCAAGCAGGCGCCCAGGGCGTGGCACCAGCGGTTCTCCGGCTTCACTGCTTCGACCTCCGATACATCTCTCTTTGTTTACAAAGCGGGTGCCGACATCGCCTACTTGCTGCTCTACGTCAACGACATCATCCTGACAGCCTCGTCGACCCCGCTTCTTCGTCGCATCACCGAGCTCCTTCACTCCGAGTTCGCCATGACAGATCTCGGGGATCTTCATCACTTCCTCGGGATCTTTGTCACGCGTTACTGGACGCCTCTCCTCTTCTGTCTCGGCGCCAAGATGCTGTTGTGGACCTACTCAGCAAGACCGGCATGGCTGAGTGTCATTCTACGGCGACTCCTGTTGACACTCATGCCAAGCTCTCTGCTACGGACGGCGCTCCGGTGGCGGATGCCACTCAGTACCGCAGCCTCGCCGGTGCGCTACAGTATCTCACGCTGACTCGTTCGGACCTCGCCTATGCTGTTCAGCAGGTTTGCCTCTTCATGCACGACCCACGAGAGCCTCATCTTGCGATGCTCAAGCGTGTCCTGCGGTATGTCAAGGGCACCCTGTCCACCGGGCTTCACATCGACACAGGCAGCATCACCAGGTTGACCGCCTACTCCGATGCTGATTGGGCTGGTTGTCCAGACTCTCGGCGCTCCACTTGAACTCACATGATCTTTCTCGGCGACAACTTAGTCTCTTGGTCCTCCAAACGCAGACTCACGGTCTCTCTCGCTCGAAAGCGGAGGTGAGTATCGTGTTATTTGCGCGCACGCCGTGGTGAGACTTGTTGGCTTCGTCGATTACTTCAGAGCTCCACGCACCCATCTCTTCGGCGACGATCGTCTCTCTGCGACAATGTCAATCTTTGTCTACATGACCGCCAATCCAGTTCATCATCGTCGCACGAAGCATATTGAGATAGATATTCACTTTGTCCGTGAGAAGGTTGCTTTGGGACAGGTTCGGGTGCTCCATGTTCCATCGTCTCATCAGTTCGCGGATATTATGACCAAAGGGTTACCTGTACAGTTGTTCACTGACTTTAGGTCCAGTCTTTGTGTTCGTGACACTCCCGCTTAGATTGAGGGAGGGTGTTAGAATGTAATAGTAACAGCCCGGCCCATTGGCCTTGTACATTGTAACCCTAGCCTATTAGGCTATATAATGAAGGTCACCCCCCCTGATTAGGGTGTGCGGTGTTTCTCTACAGATATTCAAAGGATAACTGATGTTATATGGTATGCAAACTACATCTGGATGCTACCCATTCAGCTTTCTTTAGCTGTCTATGTCCTCCATACAAACTTAGGGGTCGGGGCCTGGGCTGGTTTAGCAGCGACATTGGCAATAATGGCTTGCAATATTCCACTAACCAGAATGCAAAAGAGGTTGCAAGCCAAGATCATGGTTGCCAAAGACAACAGAATGAAGGCAACAACGGAAGTTCTTAGAAGCATGAAAATACTGAAACTTCAAGCATGGGATATGAAGTACCTTCAGAAGCTAGAAACTTTACGAGGCGAGGAGTACAATTGGCTATGGAGATCTGTGAGGTTGTCGGCTCTAACAACATTCATATTTTGGGGATCACCTGCATTCATTTCCTCCATAACATTTGGCTCATGTATACTGATGGGGATTCCTCTTACAGCTGGAACTGTTTTGTCAGCTGTTGTGACATTCCGCATGCTACAAGATCCAATTTTCACACTTCCTGACTTACTTTCAGTGTTTGCTCAGGGAAAAGTTTCAGCTGATAGAGTGGCAAAATACCTTGAGGAAGAAGAATTGAATTGTGATGCAGTTACACAAGTACCGAGAAACGACACAGACTACAATGTGGAGATTGATCATGGAATATTCAGCTGGGAACTTGAGACTACTTCTCCAACTCTGACAGATGTAGAGTTAAAGGTAAAGAGAGGGATGAAAGTGTCTATCTGTGGAATGGTCGGTTCTGGAAAATCCAGTCTATTATCATGCATACTTGGGGAGATGCCAAAGCTAGATGGGACTGTCAGGGTCAGTGGCCGCAAAGCATATGTTCCTCAAACTGCCTGGATCCTGTCTGGGAACATAAGGGAAAACATTCTGTTTGGAAACACACATGACAAGGAAAATTATGAAAAAATCATACAAGCATGTGCGCTGACAAAAGATCTTGAGTTGTTTACAAATGGTGATTTGACTGAGATTGGTGAAAGGGGAATTAACATGAGTGGTGGACAGAAACAGCGAATTCAGATTGCAAGGTCAGTGTATGAGGATGCAGATATTTACCTCTTTGATGATCCTTTCAGTGCAGTAGATGCCCATACAGGAAGCCAGCTTTTCAAGGTTCGTTTAAATGCACAAATACATTCAACTTTGTACTAGTAATGTGATTATTTGACCGTTTGAGGCTCATTGTTGATTTAGAAGAGAAAAAAAAATTTGTTCATATCCTAATCAAATAAAATAATTTCATTCTACAGGATTGTGTAATGGGAATTCTTAAAGATAAAACAGTGTTGTATGTGACCCACCAAGTCGAATTCCTTCCTGCCGCAGACCTTATACTGGTAAGTGTCGAAAAATACTTTGGTTTAACCCATTGTGTCCATATTTCAAAGAACTAACCATTTGAATTCAAATTAACAGGTGATGCAAGATGGTAAAATCGTGCAGAAAGGGAAATTCAATGAACTTCTTCAACAAAACATAGGGTTTGAAGCTATAGTAGGTGCGCATAGCCAGGCTCTTGAATCTGTTATAAATGCTGAGAGTTCCAGCAGAATACCGTCAGACAACCAAAAATCAGCAGACAGTGAGGATGAGTTCGATACAGAAAATGAAACAGATGATCAACTTCAGGGCATAACAAAACAAGAGTCTGCACATGATGTCTTGCAAGACATCAGTGACAAGGGGAGGATAACACAAGAAGAAGAACGGGAAAAGGGAGGCATTGGCAAGAAGGTTTACTGGGCCTACCTGAGGGCAGTTCATGGTGGAGCCTTAGTGCCAGTAACAATAGCTGCACAATCATTCTTTCAAATATTTCAGATAGCCAGCAACTATTGGATGGCATGGGCATCACCTCCTACAACTGCAACCACTCCAACCGTTGGATTAGGCCTCCTCTTCTCTGTATACATAGCACTATCTATGGGAAGTGCCCTGTGTGTCTTGTCTCGGTCCTTGCTTGTGTCACTGATTGGTCTACTAACATCAGAAAAGTTCTTCAAGAACATGCTCCACTGCATTCTGCGTGCCCCAATGTCCTTCTTTGATTCCACACCTACTGGTAGAATTTTGAACAGGGTTAGTGCTTATTTAACTTTATGACCATTCTCATAATCTTTCACATGCTTAAACACCATTAAACTAATTATTATTTTTTGCATGGAACAGGCCTCTAATGACCAAAGTGTTCTAGATCTGGAAATAGCAAACAAGCTAGGCTGGTGTGTGTTTTCAATCATACAAATTCTGGGGACCATTGGTGTTATGTCACAAGTGGCATGGCCAGTTTTTGCTATCTTTGTTCCGGTGACGGTGGTCTATTTCCTGTGTCAAGTATGAACTCTTAAAAACGACCTTCTGTTTATAATTATCCCTTTCCTATTACTTTTTTGCACCGTGAATTCCAGGAAGATTCACTAGCAGATTCCTTTATTTGATGGTACCCATTTCATAAAATGCTGAACGTGTTCATGTTTTGTATGTGTGCAGCACTACTACATACCAACAGCGAGAGAGTTGGCTCGTTTATCACAAATTCAAAGGGCTCCAATTCTACACCATTTTGCAGAATCGCTAGCAGGAGCATCAAGTATTAGAGCATATGGACAGAAAGATCGTTTCAGAAAAGCAAACCTTGGTCTTGTTGACAACCACTCCAGGCCATGGTTCCATAACATTTCCGCAATGGAGTGGCTTTCTTTCAGGCTAAACATGCTATCCACCTTTGTCTTTGCCTTTTCTTTGACTCTGCTAGTGAGCCTCCCTGAAGGTTTTATAAACCCAAGTAAGCTCTATATGCAGATAGAGTCATGGATGATTACAGAAGCCTCAAGCTATCTTTTTTTTTAACATTAAAGTCTCAAGCTATCTTACGTTTGATTATTACCAAACTAATATGATTGTATATACAGGTATTGCTGGACTTGCAGTGACTTATGCATTGAACCTCAACTCACAGCTGGCATCCATAATTTGGAACATTTGCAACACAGAAAACAAAATGATATCAGTTGAAAGAATAATGCAGTACTCGAGGATCCCTAGTGAGGCTCCTCTCGTAGTTGACCATTACCGCCCAACAAACATCTGGCCAGATGCCGGAACTATCAATATAAGATCCTTGGAGATATGTGTAATACTATACTGAATTCTGACCCACTATAGGTGTAATAATCAAGTGTGCGTGTATAAAGTTTTAGTCAGCAAACCCAAAAAATCTCTCATGGAGACTAATGTCTGAAATTGAACAATCGTTAGATAAATCAAAGGTTAAATAACCTGCAGAAAGTGCTGCAAAGCAGAATTCATCTCAGGAAACTGCCGACTCAATGATATTTTGCAGTATATTTTACCAAAGAGGATAATAAGACTATTTTTAAATATGAGATAAAAATAAAGAGCAGAAGTTCACGCTTTCTCATGCACAAAATAGGACTATTCGATTACATAAACAAAAGTGGGAGTGCCACAGATTGTAAAAAATGAAGAAATATAAGACAAGAGTGGCAGATATAGATACTGTAAAGCATGCAATTAACTGTCTTTTCTCTATGATGAGACATGACACATAGGAGTGGAAGGTTTTTTTTCAGAAGGAAACTTCTGATGTCATTAACCCTGATATATGCACTTTCTCAATTGCAGCCACCTAATGTTGTTGTTTGCTTTTATAGGTTCGATACGCAGAGCATCTCCCATCAGTTTTGAGAAACATATCATGCACAATTCCAGGAAGGAAGAAGGTGGGGATTGTAGGACGTACTGGTGGCGGAAAGTCAACTTTTATCCAAGCACTTTTCAGGATCGTTGAACCAAGGGGAGGAACAATCGAAATCGACAATGTTGACATCTTGAAAATAGGGCTGCATGATTTAAGAGGAAGACTAAGCATCATTCCACAGGATCCAACAATGTTTGAGGGAACAGTTAGAGGGAATCTGGATCCTCTGAATGAGTACCCTGATCATCGTGTGTGGGAGGTAATTTAATGAACTACAGATACCATTATAAAGGAATCCCTTATTTAAGATGTCAAATAGAGAGGCCAAATCTTTGTAGCATTAGTCATTATTGCTCACACTTAATGTTCCACGTCACCAGAAAACAGGTTGTGGACGACAACATCTTTTGTGAATAAATTTTGGTAACAGCATTCATGGCTAAATCACCAAGCCCAGTGATTGTGCACTATGATGGTTTAAATGTGGCTCCTGGTGAAGTAGAAAAACACATGTAAAAGTGCACCTATTTTATAGAGAACTATAGATGCAAAGCAGTGCCTCAGAGTTCTCTCATAATCTAAAACGGTAAAACCCTGATGTAATTTTTGTATAAAATTGTAATTTAATCAAAACTCAATCTGTAAAAAAGAAAAATACAAAAGTTATTATAAAATCATGATGGCTAAGGTAAAGTGGTTTTTAGTTCTTCAAGCATATGATCAGGAATAATTTTTTTCTCCTTCTTTTGGACAGATTTTGGACAAATGCCAGCTTGGTGATATAGTTTGGCAAAACCCAAAGAAACTCGACTCCACAGGTAATGTATCTTTTGAGCACAGCCAAATATAAAAATTTAGGATGCAGGAATAGAAATTTCAATGGATGATACTATAGCCCTTTCATAATGATACTGTCATTGAGATTATGAGATATTTCCTGCAGTTGTCGAGAATGGGGAAAATTGGAGTGTTGGGCAGAGGCAACTATTTTGCCTCGGAAGGGTTCTCCTAAAGCGAAGCAATGTTCTTGTTCTCGATGAGGCAACTGCTTCAGTTGACTCCTCCACTGATGCAATTATCCAAGAAACGTTCCGCGAGGAATTCGGGAAATGAACGGTATTGACAATAGCTCACAGAATCCACACCGTAATTGACAGTGATCGCATTCTTGTTTTCAGTGAAGGTAAGTCACGTGATTGAAGCACCAGTTCTCTACCTTTTACCAGATGTAGCTGCTGGATTACTAATATATGTGTGCTTTAATGAATTATTGTGATGAGCAGGAAGAATTATAGAATATGACACACCCTCAAAATTACTGGAGAACGAGAGCTCTGAATTCTCCAGACTCATAAAGGAGTACTCACGGCGATCTCATGGCTTCAGTGGAACAGCAAACAATTGAATGGCGACAAGAGAGTGAATCCAAGATGGTGAAAGTCGATACAGAAGTTGATTACCACACAATATATCTATATATGACAAGTACGCACCAAAACCACACGGCCAGGGTTTACAATGGAGGATGCTTCCGTACTACTTACTCCAGCTCTTAGATTACGATGATTCAGAAAATTGGAGTGATGAAATGTACTATAGTTTACTGCAGATGCAGGACATAACTGAAATGGGGAAACGATAACTTGGTAGCTACTCCGTATAAATCGTGCACTGAAAACCAACTATAAAGTTGGAGTAATTCACGCTTAACTGGATGAACAACTATTTGTTTAGTGGAGAACTTACATCCAGCGCACTGGGTGCGGCATTCCATCGAGCTTGTCTGTGGTGGGCGGCGCGCGCTCCGAGCCATGCCTGCACGCGGAGCTCCGCCGCCGTCGCGAGCTTACACCGATCAGAGGGGACGCTTCGGATAGAAGCTAGATAGTAACAAGATGCGCCGACGGCGCGACGCAGGCACATCGTCGTTCGCCGCTCGCTGTCCCCATCCGCGGCTCCGTGCGCGCTCCTCCCCCACAAAATGCCGCGCATGCGCGCGACCCCGGATTAGGTTGGTGCACGGGCGAACTCTTGCCTTAGCCTTGAGCCCTGAGCCCTGGAGCGCCGCCGCCGGAGCCCGGATGCAGGAGGTTCGTTGTCGCCGCAACCGAAAGTTACAAACTAGTCCCTAATCTATTAATCGCGATCAAATATTTTACAAATAAACACCTAATAAAGTAATATGCATCGTGATTAATAATTGTGATACAATATTTTACACTTGAGACCCTATTTTGGATCGCCACAGAGACGAGAGGATCAGCTCGAGGAGCTCCGCTGCCGCATGTCTTGGTCGTCTTCTCGGCGACCACACGGCGGCGAGCTGGTGGGAATGCGATGGTGGTAGCGTCTGATAAGACATTCCTTGCACACGCGGTTTGCTGCGCGCACTCCGCGTTGGCGCGTCCGGCCCGCCTGGCGCCTGCGCCTGCGCCGATGATCCCGGCGTGCGGCGTCTAACATGAAGGATCGACATCATTTCACCGGCCTGCTCACACTACTCTTTGGCCTCCATGAACGTCAGAAAAGTCATCAGCACAATCACACATGTAAGCACAGACGCAACATATTCAGATTTCAGAGCAAGCAAACGAATAGATCACCTCACAGTTAACGCTGCAAAGCATGTCCATGTCGACTGTCGTTTAACTGTATTACTGGTTATTACATATGAAGTATAGGAGAAGGACCATGTATCACAGCAAACTACTGAACTACATATCAAATGAACAACCAAAGGACGCAATTATATTCTCAGGGATCATTCACAGGCTTTTTTGGTTTTTATATAAAGCAGGAAATCGAAGACGCCGAAGGCTTATCATGCAGATCAAGGATTTCATTAAAACAGACAGACCCGACTTGTTCAGAACAAGCAAAACCATTAGCAACAGGAAACAGAAGTCAGCAGCAGGCTCCTCATGAACAGGTTAAAGAATCCTCAGGCTCAAATTTTCAGTCGTTCAATGATGCCATCACCCGTAGCAAAGTCATGAAGGAACCTGCAATAAATGAGATTGTTAGGATAGCCAGAAGAACAGACACTTCTAGTTCAGATTTCAGAACAGATCGGCAAGTTCAATAGGTTCTTAGTTGTTACCATGTAACGTCTGGCTTGTCATTCTTCATGTCCATTCCATGTCCACAGTCACACATGCTTGATTGGTGTAGAAAGATCCCAGGTAGGGAAGCTCCAACACGTGCCAGACCAATCGTGACCCGATTAGCCGGCTGTTCAACATGCCAAGCTATGTACTCTCTCTGAGCCCATCCAGGAGGGATGTCAAACTCTGAAGATGCACCAACATCCTCCTCGTCATCATCCTTTCGACCATTATCCTCGTCTGTATCCTTTGAACCATCATCCTCACCCTTGTTGCACTTGCACTCCTCAGGTACCTCGTCAGGAGCAGGTGCCTCGGTGGGTCTCAAATCCATGTACCAATAGCTATGTGAAAATGAATCAAAAGCTCTTTCAGGTGGGCGAGCGATTCTGTTGCACCAGCGTATCACCATAAGATTGTCCCCCTCAATGATCAGCTTGAATACTGGTTCATGGAGGTCAATCATTTTTTGTAGCCCCATCTCAAGTGCCATGGCACTGGCCACAATCTGGTCCACGTCTCCTACTGGACCAGCATAGTACGAGAGCACCTCACCTTTGTCATTGTGGAATATACCACCAATGCTGGCGGGACGGCCCTTGGAACAGCCAATTCCATGAAAATTGAGCTTGATCCAACCCTTGGGTGGAGGCGACCATGTAGTCCGTTTCATTTCTGGGAGACGGTGACGGAAAACAGGTCCCCAGAATGGAGTATCATCATCCCTGCAATCACATGGATCTTCTCTGAATGGGCGTGATATTCGCTCTTCCAGTTGCATACGGAGGGAAGCCACATGACTGAAACAATTGAGGAAGAACGATTAATGAATTTTTCCACTGAAATGGCTTCTTGGTCTAAAATTTTCAATCAGAATACAGTAACACAAAGCAAAGACATGTTAAATGGCTAGACATTGGCCTCAAGCCTTCAAGGTCTTACTCAAAAGAAAGGAATGAATTATATTCCACCTCCAACATGAAGTTAAGGTAAAATTTCTCCTTGAGTGTCAGCCCTGTAGAGTCAGATTCACCATTAAAAAAGAACACTAGGAAGAAACCAAGCATAAGCAGATGATCAGAAGCAGAAGAAATACTTGGCAATTTTGAGTATATGTCCATATCATCGTCTACTTCAACAAACTCCACCTTCAACTCACCAACACCATCTAATTCCTCATTGGATTTTCCCATAGCAATGGCTTCATGAATGTAATCCACGGTTGCCCACAGGAATCTGTCCCTTTCCAAAGCTAGGGAACCCCTACTGGTACATCCAAGGTTCCAGTTTTCAAATCCACCATAAGCACTTTCCACACTGTACTTCAACCCATAGGAAACCAGAATCACCTTATTTAATTGCTTAGGAGAGAAGTTTGATTCCACAAGATTCCCTATGAATTTCAGACCTGGAACATAGAAAAGTGTTGGCTTCTCCACACTTCTTTGGCACTGCTCATTAACTAGAAGAACTCTTACTCCCAAGTCGAAGCAAGCCTTGACATCAGCTGGCGAGAGTGCCGGGTCATATATTTCAATGTTGCCAACTGGAAATACCTTATCTTCCTTTAGAAGAAGAGCGAAAGCAAGCTGATACTGAGATCTCATGTCAAATTCAAAGCTCCCAAGGCCATAAATTACCAAATCCATGCATTCATGACTTCCCAACATGCTTGTACTTGGATTTTCCTTAAGCTGATGAATGAACTTTGCGTACAGTGAAGAACTCCTAACATCAAGCATAGTTTCACGCACTTCTTTAACTATGCTCACCGCTTCCTTTAAATCTTTATCCTCAATGTATGCATCATTAGGATTTAAATATCATCTAGTTTAATGAAAAAATAGACCATGAATCAGTCATTGAGGTTATTAATGACAAATAGCAAATACAATTTGCAATGAGAGATAGGACACGTTTACAGATTTACTCTTACAGAGTAATGCACTATGCTCTCTCTACAACAATATCTATATGCCTCATGTTTTACATGCAAATCATAACAGAGAAATCAAATGTCTACTGGTACCTTTCAAGTCATTTTTAATTTCAGTTTTTTTTCTGATCATTACCTTATACATTGTTGAAGAAAATAAGAACATGCACTTCTGGCTGCAGCAATATCGTGATCGGTGAAGCAAATATCACTCAAAGTTCAATAATAAAAGAGAGCCAATATTTCCATAACCAAATCTAGAGAATCCCCAAAGTGAACAAACATAGATGATCTGAAGGAGCTCATCATGTAGCACACAAAGAGCACTTTCATTCCACAACCTAAAATGTACCAGATTCTTGCATGTAGTATATATTTTTTTTAAAAAAATAAGTCATGGATTTTAGTGATCAAAGAGCAGGGGAACAAAATTGTTCCAAAGAATATTTCATCAGTTATATGCAAATCATAACAGAAAAATTGAATAGCTTGTAGAATGTAGACTATTAGCACTGCACTGCAGGTTAACTTCATCAGTGAAGAAAATTAGAACTTGCACTGCAGCAATATCATTATTGGTGAAGCAAACCTCACTCAGAGTTCAATAATACGAGGAAGCCAAAAGAAATCAATTATCTTTTTTTTTTTTCGAGGAGAGAAATCAATAACCAAATGTAGCGAAGCGAAATGGGCAAACAAATGATCAAAATCAGTTTAGCAATTAGTACATAGATCACATTTCAGACCAGAAAACTAATATTTATCCGTTTCTTGTGGTATGTGGTAACATTTTTTTTTACTTAAGTCATTGAACAACACGGGAAAAAACTGAACCAAAAAAATATTTCAGAGTGTAAACGATCTTAGCAGGTACTACATGATCTTACCCTGCTAACTGAGCATCACAGTTCATCTGGACGTTCACTGTGCTCCAAACCCTCTTAGGACAATTCACTGCAACAGAGAAAGAGGCAACAAGACATCAGATCCAACTACATAAAACCACAAATATGAACAATTGTACATCAGAACAACCTGGCACAAGATGGTCCATGTCAATTTCAGGATCAAAGTGGAATACATGAACTGAAAAGGAGCTGGGAAGAGCACTAATCATGGCATGTCTCTCTATATTAGCAATGCAGTGCATGCATCTGCACTCCTCCTGTGAATCGTCACAATCTTTTTTTGAAAGAAATGAATCGTCACAATCTTTGGCTAGTTCAGCATCAGGATCATCATCTCCCCAGAGAGGACTATCGAGCAAACCATCGATTTCTGAGCATAGCTCAATCTCACGCACATACTCCCGAATTGCCATCACCCTCCTCACTTTCTCCCTCTGCTCGGTGACACCAAACTTCTCCTGCTTGGACATGCTGAGCTCAAGCATCTTGACCATGGTGCCAAAGCTGTGCCCGAGCAAGACGATCTTGCCGAGCTGATCCGCGCTCCAGTTCAAGGTGAGCAGGTTTTTGAAGAAGACGTGGTCTGCGTATGGCATGAAGATGAGCGTCGGCCCGTGAACTGGCTGGCACTGAACCGACGTGGTAACGACGCAGCCCAACTCCTCCATGGCTCGGCGCTCCACGGGGGCCGCGGTCGGGCACACCACCTCGACGTCGCCGATCGCGTCGGGGAACGCGTCGCGAAGGAGCAGCAGCACGGCGAGGCGAAACCGTGGCGCCCAGCTGTACTGCGCGCCGCCGATCCCGTAGGCCACGACGCGGAGCCGCTCGCCGTCGGCCCCCCACGGACGCGCGCCAGTGCGTCGCGGAACGCGGCATCGGAGGCGAAGAGGTCGGAGAGCTTGGCCAAGAGTCTGGACGACACGGCCAGCTTCATGGCGAGCCGCATGGACGCCACGAGCCGCGCGTCGTCGCCCATCACGAACTCCTCCATGACCAGGACAGACGACGACGGACAGGCGCCACCTGCTTGGCGAAACGAAGATCACAACATGGAAAGGGCCGACATTGCAGCAAAGAAAACCCCATGGTCGACGAAGACGACGAAAAAAAGGACGATTGATGGAAGGTTGATGTTTACCACGAACGACTCGCGCTTCCTGATCAGGCTCCATCGTCTTCTCCGCCACAGCGCCAGGATCGGAAGCGGAGAGAGAGAAAGGAAAATCAGTTTCAATGATGCCGTGGCAAGACGATGGGTGGATTGATGTACGTATGCAACGCGCTCAGAGGAAGGGGGAGATAAGCAGATGGATCGATTACCAGGAGCAGGAGCGGGGGTGGTGAAGCCTTTGCCATGGAGTTGCTCATCGCGGCGGGGTGAGTAGGGTTTTAGTTGGGTTTTGCGGGTTGCTTCGCTCTATTGGGAGCCGGAAGAAAAGCAGCGTGGGGAGGAGTGATTTCGCGTTGGGCTTCCGGTTTCGCGGAGCAGTCTGACGCAGTCAGAGTTTGGGCAGACGGCAGAGATATTTTGTTGGTTGCTTGAGGTATAGGAAAAGGAAAAACTCAGGAATTAAGATGTCATGCTTGTCTAATCCTGTGGGAATTGAAAACAAAGGAACATAAATGAGATGGCCTTTGGCAGGAGCTCAGGTGAAACACATGATTTTTCATCATAATAAGTTGTTTAACTTATTTGCTTAATCACTCCTTTGGTAAGAATTTGTTTCATTACTCATAGACAAGTGGGTCCATCAACAAGAAGCAAATATTAGTACTACCTCCGTCCCCAAAAGAACGTAATTCTAACATAGTGTCACATTTTAGTACCTTAAGTTTTGACCAATTATAGATAAAAAAGATATCCATATTTATGATACCAAATAAATACCGTCAGATTAATTATAAAATGAATTTTCATAATAAATTAATTTAAAGATATAATTGTGAATATTATTCACTAAAAACTTGATCAAACGTGAACCACTTTTCGTGGTATGTAACCCATAGTTGCATTCTTTTCAGGACGGAGGTAGTACTAGTTGGAGAAGGCTTTCTCGTTCTTCGTGCATAGGATTTGTAGAAAGAGGTTTCGGTAGATTTTCTATGAAATGACAAGCATGAATCCTACAAAACCAAGGCTAGGAAAGGAAAGAATCTTCCATAAATAGTATTTCTGTAAAAATCCTTCAATCCAAAGGAGCCCTAAGGTGTCTATTGGTATCATCAGCTGGTAGAGGGTTCATAGTTTCAGCCAAATTTCAACAAAAATTTTGCGAATTTGGGTAATCTTAGGGATGACCGAAAGAAAAGTCTAAAAATTTATATTACACAAATACATATGCTATATAACTGTAGACTCATATATTTATATTGTTTATTTATGTACTCCACACAATATAGATTCTGTAGTAATAAATCATACTAATATTTTGTTTACATATAACATTTTTAGAAAAATCATACTTCATGTTTAAGTCTTAAAAAATTGACGAAATTCGACAGAATTTCACGACTTTCAGAGGTGATCGAAAAAATCACCTAAATTGAAAAACTGATCCGCTCTTTCATAAACAGGTTTTTTTTATATATAAGTTGTACAATAATGCCATCTCACATTCTTCATGTCTTTCATTTTCAATTTACATGCTTCCTCCATCTCAAATACTCCTAGAATGGAACTCTCGCTTCGTAAGAAACCAAACAATCCCAAAATTACCACGCAATACGCCTGTTCATCATGTTTAAAAAAAAATCGATATAGAGACATACAGTTGCGTGCCTCGTGCACTCCGACTATAGTAGTAGAAGTTTAGGCTCTAGTTCGGCTGCCATTATAAGCTGACTTATCAGCCATGGTAGAGTATTTTTTTCTTCTAATAAATCAGCCGTACAAACCAGCACAAGCGGCTTATAAACCAAACAGAGCCTTTAACTTGACAGACACGGGATACACAGACTCAGATCTTACAGCACGTGAACACGGTAGTCAGAACATGCGCCGGAACGCTTGCCTCTTCTTAGATCGCCTGTGCTGACGTTTGGGCAGCGGCCGCGCCGGCGTCGGCAGCGGCCCGCATTGGCACCGTCGAGGCCAGCGAAGCATGCGGTCGAGCCGGTGTCGACGGACGCGAGACGGGGCGAAGAGAGCAGCACGGACCACCTGAGGCACACGGCACGGCAGGCAGCGATGGACCTGGACGACAGCCGCTGGAAGACGTTCGCCAAGACCTCGTTCGACGCCGGGCCCTGGCACCTCATGGCCTCACGTCGCCTCGACAGCTTCCTCCACAGCAAGTTGAGCCCGGTAACCCACTCCGCGATACGACGGTCGGCGTGAGGTCCGCATAGGAGATCGCGCCTCGGCGGTGCCGCCGTCATCGTCATTGTCATGCCGATCGATCTCGAGGACGGCTGGAAACTTCGGAGCATGCCGATCGATGTCGAGAGCGGCTGGGAACTCTGGATCCAGGGGATTCCTCTGCATTATGGCTTGTAGTTGTACATGTAGATACCCTCTGGGCATATCCAGGGATGACTCACGGCTTGTAAATAAACATCACAGACACAACAACGGCAGAACGGCGGTTGACGGCATTCAAATACAGGTTAACCGTAAACCATCCGGATTTCAAGCAGCGCCTTATGCCATACACAACTAAGACTATCAATGGACAGCAGACACTGGATTTTTCCTTCACACTCGTGATTTTTCATTACGTTTTTTTCCTTTTGTGAAGCAACGTTGTTACAGCGTTAGCAGTTTAGCACTAGACATAACTCATCTCAGAAACACCAGAGAAACATGCTCTGAGTGACTATAATGTCCCCGCAGCTGGTACCAACTGCACTGCACATCGTAGCATACAAGGCGAACCTCATTTTCTCTGGACAGTGAAGTGGAAGCCCATGGGTTCTCGATATTCACCCGTTCCATGGCACCGGAGGCAGTAATCCAGTCCACTACCACCACAAATTCGACACCTGAGAAAGAGTGGTGAGGTTTAGCAGTTAGCACAACCATGGAGAAGAGTACTAAGAACTAAGACTCAATCATGTGTCTCACCATTGTGGCCATTCGCCCTTTGGAAGCATGACCAGATCGGCACGGTTTGTTCTACCTGTAAATCCCAGACCAAATTTTGATGAGAGAAAACATCACGCCGACGAATGATTGTGGTACAGCAGCATACCACAAGATAACACAGAGATGGACTAAAAGAGACCTCGGCCAAAGCAGTTTCGGCAGTCTATTCTCCCGGTGCCTTTGCAGATGGTGCAAGGAGGATCAGGTCGTTTTGGTCTCTCCCTCCTAACGTTTGACTGCAACCATAATTTCAGTTAGCACATAAAAAGCCAATGTACATAAGACATATTTGGCTTAAGTCTACACAGGTGAAGATATCCTAGGTTTCCTTTTTTTTAGGGTCAACCGGAGGAAAGACTCCCCACATGAAATTAAATTAAAATGGGAGATGGCCCTAGCTGGCCCAGCATTGGATACTAAAAGCAGCTGTGGCATTTTTCCATGCCAGAGTTTTGTTCAAGGAGATTCTTACATAGGGGATAAAGAGATACACCAGAACTCAACAACTCCAATGTCGTCGTGCGGTAACCGGCACCCCCACAGCCTTCTGTCTACATAGATCTAGATTTGGCCGAGAAATACAACTATACAACGAGAGTTAGCAGATACAGGCACTAACAGGTGAAGAGTATGGCGCATTTCCCAACCTCAATTATTTGGCACATATGCAATGAATTAAAGCCCAGGTGCAGAGGTTAATTAAATTCCTCTACACAAAATATTCAGCCTTCTGTTCAATCCTGGGCACCACCCCTCGACGATACACATACACTCTCACCACTGAGGCTGTGCTCGCTGCTGATGGCTCCTACTTCCTCTGCACCAATGTTTATGCTCCCACTAACTATGCCGATAACCAGAACTTCCTAGATGAACTTCAATCTTGTGCACCCAGTGAAGATGTCCCTTGGATTATTGTCGGGGATTTCAACCTCACACGTTGCCTGGAGGATAAGAATAACTCTAATTTCCGTGCCAATGAAGCTGTCATGTTCAATGACACTATCAATTCGCTAGGGCTGATTGAAATCCCCCTCCTTGGACGTGCCTTCACTTGGTCAAACCAGAGAAACTCACCCACCCTTGTCCATCTGGATGGAGACTTTGTCAACAATGCGTAGGATCTGGTCTTCCCCAACACCTCCCTCATCGCCCTAACCAGATTTACCTCAGACAATGTCCCCCTCCTAATAACCGTCTCCTCCCTTCTCCCCAAAGCTCACTGTTTCCTTTTTGAAAAGTTCTGGCTATAAACAATTCCGCCTTTAAGGAGATTGCTGTTGCAGCCTGGAACTCCAGCAGTCATACCTTGGTCGGGAAACGCTTTGTCTCTGGCTTAAAGCATGCCACTGTGTCTGTGGGTCCTGGGCCAAGACCCACCAGGCTCCAGATCAGCACGAGGTCGATCTCCAAGTCATCAACAATGCCCTGGATCTTCTCAAAGAGATCCGACCTCTGGAAAATCTTGAAAACGCTCTCTGCAGCTCCACACTGCACGGTCTCCAGGATGTTCTTCGGGACAAACTCTGCTATTCGCACCAACGCTTCTCCATCCGGCTGGCTTACAACTGGGATGAAAAGATTTTTCCATGCTTCCGCCTCCGGCTGTAAACGCAAAAATTCGATCATGAGCCTTGAGGATGCTGGGATCGCCCACATCAACCATATGGCCAAGGAGACCATTCTCTCCAATTTCTACTCTTCCTTGTTTGGTGAAAGCGTCCACACGTCTTGGGAGGTTCTCTCTTGCTGGCCTCTACCCTTCACCTGCTATGGCTAACCACTTGCTGTCTCACCCCTTTGATATGGAGGAAACTGCGGCTGCTTTGCTCGCCATGGACACGAACTCTAGCCCCAGCGCTTTGACCTGGCTTTCTACCGTGCTCTCTGGCCTCACCTGAAAAAATGACTTGGTCTGTCTGTTCGATTCCTTCCATGCTGACTCCCTAAATTTGGACAGCCTCAACCGTGCTCATCTTATCCTGCTGCCGAAGAAGGAAGGGGCGAACACGGAGGATGCTTATGGGCCTATCTCGCTTCAGAACTGTCCTATGAAGCTCCTCACCAAAGTCCTTGCCAACCGTCTCCGCCCGGTCATCCCAACCCTGATTGACCCTGACCAAACAGGTTTTGTTTACGGGCGAAACATCGCTGAGAATTTGTCTATGCAGCTTGCTACTACAAGCGCCAAGCGCCTACTGCAATCCTCAAACTGGATTTCAAAAAGGTGTTCAACTCGGTGTCATGGGCAAGCCTCGATGCCATCCTTTGTACTAGAGGCTTCGAATCCAAATGGCGTGGATGGATTTCTGACATCCTCCATATGAGCAAGACTGCTGTCATGCTCAACAGCGCGCCTGGAAACTGGATTCGCTGCCGTCAAGGCCTTCGGCAAGGTGACCCTCTCTCTCCTTACCTCTTTATTATTGTGGCCGATGTGCTCCAGAAACTTCTCTTCAGTGCTTCTGCTCTTGGAGACATCTGTCACCCCATTGTCCACACCCTTCCTTGCCCTGTGCTAGAGTATGCCAACGACACTCTGATCTTAATCAAGGGAGATGTTAGCTCTGTGAGATGTCCGAAATGTCTATTGGACGACTTCACTCTCGTCACTGGCCTCTACATTAATTTCCAGAAATCCACATTTATCCCTTTGAATATTGATGGAACTGAGCCACGGTTATGGCTCAGATTTTGGGCTGCTCCATTTCCTCGTTCCCCCAACCTTACCTAGGTCTCCTCTCTCCTCACAAGCTGAGAGTGTCTGATTATCAGCCACTTATCTCTTCCTCTGACCGATACCTTGCTGGCTGGAAGTCCCGGCTCCTAAGCTATGGTGGCCGGGTGGTGCTTGTAAACGCCATTCTTGGCAGCTTACCGATCCACTATATGCTATCCATGCTCCTCCCCAAGACAGTTAGAGATGTTAGATATATATGGTGTATAGCATATTTTCCTCTTTGTACAAGGGCTTAGATGCATATATGCCCAACTCATGTACATGTTTGGGCAGTTGCCCCCAGGAATAGAATCGAGCTTCATTCCTTCTAACATGGTACCAGAGCCTAGGGTCTAGGGTTTACCTCGCTCTCTCGCGCGCTTGCGCTTGCCTGGAGCTCCGTCGCCCGTCGGCTCTCTCCCTCGCGTGCTCTTCCCGTTGCACGCTCCGTAGCTGGGCGTGGCCCCGCCGTCGCGCGCCTTCTGCGGCCGGCGCGGCTCCGTCGTCGAACTTCCTCGCGCGCTCTGTCCCTCCGTTCCCGCGCCCGCGCTTGATTCCCCTCCTGCGCGCGCTCATCTCCCGCGCAGCTTGCGCCCCTCCTGCGCGCGCTCATCTGGGCGCGGCTCCGCCGTCGAACTTCCTCGCGCGCTCATCTCCCGCGCAGCTCGCACCCCTCCTGCGCGCGCTCATCTCCCGTGCAGCTCGCGCCCCTCTCACATCCTCCCACATCGCTCCCTCTGCCACAGCTAAATCCACCTCTGCTGCTCTGCTCTGCTCTGCCGTCGCGCGTCCTCTGCTCTGCTCTTCGAGTGCTCTGTTTTTCCGCTTTGCTGCTGCTGTTTTTCTGCTTTTCTGGAGAAAGAAAGATGGCATCTCCTCCTGTTCCTCCCTCTGGAGGCGCGCAAATCCCGCGTTGTCCAGTGATTTTCGATGGCACCAATTATCATGACTGGGTTCCACATATGCGGTGGCATATGCGTGGTCTCCGACTCTGGGAGTTTCTTAGTGGTGAGCTACCTTGTCCAGCATTGCCTGATCGTCCAGTGCAGCCGGTGATTCCTCCAGAAAATTCTGAAGAGGAACAAAAGAAGTTGCGCGAAGCTTATGATGATGATATGGCCTCTTACATGTCTCATTTTCGGGCTTATCGGACTTGGTTGGATGAAGATGCTCGTGCTGGGGCTGTTCTTGTTGCTAGTATGGAAAAGCATCTGGCAGGAGAGGTTATTCGGCTTGATCATGCTACTCAGATGTGGGCTGTTCTTCGTCAGCGCTATGAGCCCTCTGGTCAGTCCACTTATATTGCCGCCCTACGTCAAGAACAACTGTTGCAGCAGGGTGACAGTTCAGTTGATGATTTCTTTCGACAGCTATCTGCAATATGGCGTGAGCTTGACACTCTTAGTCCTCAGTTGTCCCCGGACACTTGTGACTCTCTGCGAGAAGCAACAGAGCCACCTCGAGCTTCGTCGCACCTATGACTTCTGACGACTTCGTCTGCGTCTTTGAGTTTGAGCCCCTTCGTGCTCAATTACTTGCTCGTGAGCCGTGCGTGTCTTTGATGGAGGCTCTTGTTGCTTGTTTGTAATGAGGAGACTTCGCCTGCCGTTACATTGGTCTACTTGATCGATCCTCCTCGATTCTGGCTGCTCGGTGCAGAATTCTTGGTTCTCCTCCCAAAGTGCTCGCTTGGCTGACCTCTGGCGGCTTCTGGGACTCACAACTCAAGTGGCCTTCATTGTAAGCCTTTGTGGCGAGAGATGGACATGATGAGGATCATTGTTACAAGAAGAAGGGCTCTGGTCTCGCCTCTCGCCGAGGTGAGCGTTCCTCACATGCTCAGTCTCAGCATCCTGATGCACAGCAGGAGATACTCATGTTACTTCGTCGTCTTGCTGTTCCTCCACCTATTCCTCCACCTACTGGAGGTTCTGTCACTACTGGAGCTGCTGGTTCTGTCACTCCTGCCCCAGTACTCTCTGCTGCTACTTCTCAGTCTTCTATTGAGAGACCACCATCCACTTCAGGTATCTTGCCATGGATTCTTGATTCTGGTGCTTCTTTTCATATGACACCTGATAGTACCTCTCTTTCTTCTATTTGCTCTCCTTCCATTCCTCTCACTGTTCAAGCTGCTGATGGCTCATCTCTTTCGGTTGTTGGTCGTGGCACTCTTTCTTCTTCTTCATTTCATGTTCCTAATGTTTCTTATGTTCCTGATATGACCATGCAACTTATTTCTGCTGGCCAGCTCACTGATCATGGTTGTCGTGTTATTTTTGATTCTGACACTTGCTGTGTTCAGGATCTCAGCACGGGACTCCTAGTTGGTACTGGCCCTCGCCGCCGTGATTCTCCGCATCTCTGAGAACTCGATTGGCTTCGTCTTCCTTCCGCTGCCTCTGCCGGTCTTGTGAGCTCTGCTTCTCCTGCAGCGGCTTCTTCCTCTTTTGCTCAGTGGCATCATCGCCTGGGACATCTATGTGGTTCCCGCTTATCCGCTCTTGTCCATCGTGGTGTTCTAGGAAATGTCTCTGGTGATGTTTCTTTAGATCAGTGTCAGGGCTGTAAGCTTGGCAAACAGATCCAGCTTCCATATCCCTCTAGTGGGTCTGTGTCACAGTGTCCTTTTGATCTTGTTCATTCAGATGTATGGGGTCCTGCACCTTTTGTTTCAAAAGGGGGTCATCAATATTATGTCATATTTATCGATGATTTCTCTCGCTTCACATGGGTGTATTTCATGAAACATCGTAATGAGGTGTTATCCATATATAAAACTTTTGCTCGGATGATTCGCACTCATTTTGATGCTCCTATTCGTGTTTTTCAGGCTGACTCTGCCGGGGAATATCTTTCGGGTGCTCTTCGCCAATTTCTTTCTGAGCAAGGGACTCTCTCACAATTTTCTTGTCCTGGTGCGCACGCTCAGAATGGTGTTGCTGAGCGTAAACATCGTCACCTTCTTGAAACTGCTCGTGCTCTTATGATTGCTTCCTCGGTCCCTCCTCATTTCTAGGCTGAAGCAATCTCCACTGCCACCTATTTAACCAACATTCAACCCTCATCTGCTCTTAAAGGTGGCATCCCATATGAGCGCCTTTTTGGACATCCACCTGATTACTCTAGTCTTTGCCTTTTTGGATGTATGTGCTATGCTCTTCTTGCTCCTCGTGAACGCACTAAACTCACTCATCAATCTGTTGAGTGTGTTTTCTTAGGCTATAGTGCTGAGCACAAGGGCTACCGTTGTTGGGACCCGACTGCTCGTCGTATGCGGATCTCTCGGGACGTTACTTTTGATGAGTCTCGTTCCTTCTATCCTCGGCCCTCCTCTGATGTTTCTCCTCAGGCCATTGTTGAGCCTCTGTCCTTCTTGACTTTTCCTGATACACCTATCTCCACTGTGCTTCTGCCTCCGTCACCATCTCCACCTCCTAAACCATCTTCACCTCCTCCACCTTCTCCTCCGCTGCCCTCTGAGTCGTCTTCACATGCTCCTCGGTCCATTTATGATTCCAAACCTCCCGTGATTCACACCTACAGTCGTCGGCTCCTGGATTCCTCGCCTCCTGTTGAGTTGCCTTCTGATGTCTCCTCTCCTGCTGAGCCATCTTCGGTTGACGATTCTTTATCTCAGCCCTCCTCTCATTATAATCTTCACGATCGTAGCTCGCTAAAGCCTCTTGATAGGTATGGTTTTGCTGGCACTGTCTTTTCTGAGCCGGCCACATATCATGATGCCATTTGTCATCCTGAATGGCAACTAGCCATGGCTGAGGAGATTGCTGCTCTTGAGCGCACTGGCACTTGGGACCTTGTCCCTCTTCCTTCTCATGCTCGTCCCATCACGTGCAAGTGGGTTTATAAGATCAAGACTCGCTCTAATGGCTCTCTCGAGCGTTATAAGGCTCGTCTTGTTGCTCGTGGTTTTCAGCAAGAGTATGGTCGTGATTATGATGAGACATTTGCTCCTGTGGCTCACATGACCACTGTTCGCACTCTCCTTGCTGTGGCCTTTGTTCGTGCTTGGTCCATTTCTCAACTTGATGTCAAAAATGCCTTCCTTAATGGTGAACTCCGTGAGGAGGTCTACATGCGACCACCTCTTGGGTATCTTGTTCCTGATGGCATGGTTTGTCGTCTTCGTCGCTCTCTTTATGGTCTGAAACAAGCTCCTCGTGCTTGGTTTCAGTGCTTTGCCTCTGTGATCATTGCTGCTGGTTTTTCCCCAAGCAATCATGACCTTGCCTTGTTTATTCACACATCCCCTCGTGGTCGCACTCTTCTTCTTCTTTATGTAGACGATATGATTATCACTGGTGATGATTCTGAGTATATTGCCTTTGTCAAAGGCACGCCTCGTGACGAGTTTCTTATGTGTCTCGATCTTGGTCCTCTTCGTTATTTCCTTGGGATTGAGGTCTCTTCCACCTCTGATGGCATTTACTTATCCCAAGAAAAATACATTCAGGATCTTCTTGCTCGCTCTTGCCTCACTGATCATCGCACTGTTGAGACTCCCATCGAGCTTAATCTTCACCTCCGTGCTACTGATGGTAAACCTCTCACCGATCCCACTCGGTATCGTCATATTGTTGGGAGTCTTGTCTATCTAGCTGTGACCCGTCCTGATATCTCATATGTTGTGCACATTCTTAGTCAATTTGTTTCTTCTCCCACCCATGTCCATTATAGCCATCTTCGTGTCTTGCGTTATCTTCGTGGGACCATTACTCGTCGTCTGTTCTTCCCGCGTTCTAGCTCTTTTCAACTCCAAGCCTACTCTGATGCTACTTGGGCTAGTGACTCTGATCGTCACTCTCTTTCTGCCTATTGTATTTTTCTTGGTGGCTCTCTCATTGCGTGGAAGACAAAGAAGTAGACCGTGGTCTCTCGTTCGAGTGCAGAGGCCGAGTTGCGAGCTATAGCTCTTGCGACAGCAGAGGTTACTTGGCTTCGATGGTTACTTGAGGATTTTGGTGTTTCAGTTTCTATGCCCACTCCTCTTCTGTCTAACAGTACCAGTGCTATCAATATAGCTCGTGATCCTGTGAAGCATGAGCTCACAAAGCATATTGGAGTTGATGCACATTACACTCGGGCTCAGGTGCAGGATAATGTCATTGCTCTTCGCTATGTGCCCTCCGAGCTACAGGTGGCTGATTTCTTCACCAAGGCGCAGACGCGAGTTCAACATCGTTTCTTTCTCTCCAAACTCAGTGTTTGTGATTCACCCTGAATTTGAGGGGGGGTGTTAGATATATATGGTGTATAACATATTTTCCTCTTTGTACAAGGGCTTAGATGCATATATGCCCAACTCATGTACATGTTTGGGCAGTTGCCCCCAGGAATAGAATCGAGCTTCATTCCTTCTAACAAGAGAAACCATTGATGGTAAGCGTCTGGCTTTCCTCTGGACAGGCATGGAAAAATGCAACCAAGGTCAATGCCTCATTGCCTGGGACCGTGTCTGCCTTTCAAAACATGCTAGCGGGCTCAGTGTGCGTAATATAGAGGATCAAAATCAATGTCTGCTTATGAAATTCGTTCACAAGCTGCTCTCCCCAAATGTTACCCTTGGAAATCCTGACTTCTTCGTAACTTTGGGCCCAATCCAGAAGAAGGAGCAACCAACTCCTTCCTCGCTCATATTATCTTAAGATGTGCTGCCACGCTTCCCCTCTTTGACCAGAGTGCAGCTGGGAGATGGTAGGACAGCATCTTTCTGGCTGGATCGGTGGCTGTTGTCTGATCCGCTAGTCAACGCCTTCCCAGCCCTTTTTTTTCTCACAGAGTCCCTATTTGTGTGTCCGTGATGTTCTCTCTGATGGAGTTGAATCTGTCCTCCAACTTCGGCTCACTGCAGTAGCCACCGAGAGCTTTCCCTTCTGAATGGTCTTCTCATCTCCATTCGCCCTCACGGCTGTGGCAGATTCGCACCTCATGAACCTCCCCCTGTCCCCTTCTTTCTTCAACAGTCAAGCATATTGCCTCCTTCATGTTGATGATGTGCCTGATCCTGGCGCCTTGAAGATACGGGACTGCAGACTTCCTGGGAAGGTTAAGTTCTTCCTGCAAAAACTGTCCCAGAATCCTTGAAGCCGGGGATCACATCTTTGTCTCCTGCAGCTGCGCTCGAAGGGTCTGAAGTTGTCTCCCTATTCCAGTGTCGCCCGGTGACCAGCGCCAGCCCTGACTCACTGGGGAGGGCCTCGATCTGTTAGAATGAGGTTTAGAGGGTTAATGGGCTGGCCACATGGGCCTAGGCGCCCAGGGGGTTTGATGGTTGATGATTGAGTATTAGGCAAGGATCTCCGTTGATTGGGTACTTGATTCTATAAACCCTAGGATATCCTTGCCTACGTATTGTACACCCTGTACAATCTCACTAATCAATCCATTCTATTCCCGAGCATATCTTCCTTCATGGTATCACCAGTCCGGGTCTCCGCCCCGATTCCCTTTCCGCTGTCCTAGCGTGCCTTCGGGGCCGCGCCCTCCTTCCTGCGCGCCGCTCTCTGGCCGCGCCTTTCTCCCTTGCCCTCGCGCCGGCCTCCTCGCTGCGCTGCGATGCCTAGGACTCCTCCGCTCACCCTGCGCGCGGCCGCTGCTGCCGCCACCGCTACCACGGCCTCTGCTTCCACGGCAGTTGAGCACCCCGTCGATCCCGATGCCCAAGCCAAGGCCGCTGCCTAGGCCAAGGCCGACGCCGAAGCCGCTGCGCTCGAGCGCGCGGCCGCCCGGAAGGCTGCACGCGATGCTGCCCTAGCACGCGCCGCTGCCGCCGAGCAGGAAGCCAAGGCCGCCGCTAGCGAGCGCGATGCCATGGCTCACGCTGAACAGGAGCACGCCAATGCCGAGGCGCCCTCCGACGACGAACCCCCATCAGATGGTGAGGATGATCGCGCCTCCCACCACACCGACCTTCATCAAGCCCTGCTTCTCCAAGAGGCTGCTGCCATCGCCAACCTCCATACCCAAGCAGTGGCTATCCAGAACATCCGGAATCTCATCACCGTCGTCCTCGATCTCAACTCCGGCAACTACAATCGGTGGCGCGATCAATTCCTTCTCACTGTTGGCTGTTGGGAAGTACTCCCTTCAGCATCACATCCTCGAGGATGCTCCGGCACTTGGCTACCCCGACTAGGCGCGCATGGACTGCGTCGTCAAGTCGTGGATCCAAGTGACCATCACCGACGACCTGACCGAGATGATCTCGGGCCGGAACTCCACTGCTCGCGCCGCCTGGCGTGCTATTGAGTCGCAGTTCTTCAGCAACCGCGAGACGCGCGCCCTCTACCTCGACACCAAGTTCCGGAACTTCGTCCAAGGTGATTTGTCCATCACGGATTACTGCAGGGAGCTCAAGCGCATGGCGGACATGCTTGGGAACTTGGGTGAGGTCGTCACTGATCGCACCCTTGTGCTCAACCTCATCCGGGGTCTGAACGAGAAGTTCAAGAAGATCGGCATGCACCTCCGGCATGGCTGCCCCTTCCCCTCGTTCCTTGACGCCAAGGCTGACCTACTGCTGGAGGAACTCACCATGGAGAACCAGGCGCCCTCCCAGCAGACTGCCCTGGTCGCCTCCCCCGCCGGCTCGTCGACCACCGCTCCGCGCCCTCCTGCTGTCCAGCAGCCCAGCACGGGCGGCTTGGGCTCTGGGGGTGCGTCTGCTCCCTCCAAGAGCCGCCGCAGCAAACGCGGTGGCAAGCGCAATGGCTCTAGACAGCAGCCCGGCAGCCAATCGGCGGCTGCCGGCTCTTCGATCGGCGAGCAGTCCAAGCACACCGGCGGCGCACCGTGGCCTTCTTTCCACAATCCGTGGGCTGGGGCCATCCAGATGTGGCCTGGCCCGTGGCCTCCGCTGGCCCCTCTTCCGCCGCGCCCGCCTCAGCAGTAGGCGCTACTAGCACAGCAGAAGGCACTGCTGGCGCAGCAGCAGCCTCTTCTCCAGCCAGCTGCAGCTGGCCCTGCAGTGGACGTGGCCGGCCAGTGGACTGCTCCAGCCGGTCAGTGGACTCCTCCTGGGTTCTACAACCCCATGGCTGGCCTTCCCTCCTGGGACCAGCCCTCCCTCGCGTCGACTTTCAGCACCATGACCCTGAATCAGCCCCAGAATAACGAATGGTACTTCGACTCAGGTGCTTCCTCTAACATGACCTCACATTCCGGTACTCTTTCACACATTGTTCCTTCGCGGTATCCTACTCCTTCGTCCATTTGTTGTCGGTAATGGTTCCTTACTTCCCGTTACAGCCACTGGCACTACAGTTATTCCTCCTCCTTTACATCTTAATAATGTTTTGGTCTCACCACAACTTATTAAGAATCTTATTTCTGTTCGCCAGTTTACTATTGACAACAATTGCTCTATTGAGTTTGACCTGACTGTTTGTTCTGTGAAGGATCTACAGTCTTGGAACATGATCGTCAGGTGCAATAGCTCCGGGCCGTTGTACCCTCTTCATCTGCCAGCTGCACACTCCCTGGTCACCGCCTCTGGGTCTGCACTTTGGCATCGCCGTCTCGGTCATCCTGGACACAAGGCACTCTCCAAGCTAACGTCGTCTGGTCTTCCTACCTGTTGTCATGATACTAGTTCCTCGCTTTGTCATGCATGTCAGTTAGGCCGCCATGTGCGTCTTCCATTTCATGTGTCAGCATCTCGAGCGTCCAATAATTTTGATCTTATACATTGTGATCTGTGGACTTCACCAGTTCTTAGTGTTTCGGGATATAAATATTATTTGGTTATCCTCGATGATTGCTCTCATTATTTATGGGTGTTTCCTTTAAAACTCAAATCTGACACTTTCTCCACGCTTGCTAATTTCATTGCCCCTATGTGTCCACCCAATCCGGCACCACCCTCAAGGCAGTCCAGTGCGACAATGGATAGGAGTTTGACAACTCTAGTTCCCGCACGTTCTTCCTCTCCCATGGTGTTCACCTTCGCATGTCATGCCCCTACACCTCGCCCCAAAACGGTAAGGCTGAGTGCATCATCCGTTCCATCAACAATGTTGTTCGCTGCCTTCTGTTTCAGGCGTCCCTTCCACCCTCCTAGGTCGAAGCCCTGCAGACAGCCACCTACCTCATCAACATTCTGCCCACCAAGACGCTTAGATCCTCCACCCCGCACCATGCCCTTCTTGGGACTGCGCCCTCCTATGATCATCTTCGCGTCTTCGGTTGCAAATGCTACCCCAACCTGTCTGCTACAGCCAGCCACAAACTTTCTCCCCGGTCCACCATGTGTGTTTTTCTGGGATACTCCGCTCATCATAAAGGATACCGCTGCCTTGACCTCTCTTCCAACAGATTGATCATCTCTCGTCATGTTGTCTTCGACGAGTCAGTTTTTCCCTATGCTGAGCACGGCTCTTTCTCTTCACCGGCGGACTTTGATTTTTTGGATGTGATTGACTGAAAGGTCCTAATGGTTAGAAGGGGGGAGGGGGGTGAATAGCCTATTAAAAATTTATACAACAACACTAAGGCCCTGTTTGGTTTCTATAGGCGCTCCTAAAATTCCTGTCACATCGAATGTTTAGACACATGCATGGAGTATTAAATATAGACAAAATATAAAACTAATTACACAACTTGCGACTAATTTGCGAGACGAATCTTTTAAGCCTAATTAGTCCATGATTTGACAACGTGACGCTACAGTAAACATGTGCTAAAGACAGATTAATTAGGCTTAAAAAAATCGTCTCGCAAATTAGCCTCCATCTATGTAATTGGTTTTATAATTCATCTATATTTAATGCTCTTTATTAATATCTAAATATTCAATGTGACATGAATTTTAGGAGCGACTAAAGAACCAAAAACCCCCTAAGACGAATGATTAGTCAATAAGATGGCAAAGCAAATTTTGTGCTAGCACTATACTTGGGGTTGCAAGCCACCTACCCAATTCTATTTTGTATAGTCTCTATTTACACAATGACTATGTTGCTACACTAAGTTAGTGTGCTCTCAAAGACTAACTAAAAAGCCACACTAACCAAACTAACAAGCTCTCACGACTAGCTACACTAAATAGCTTGACAACTACTTTACGGTAATGTAAAGAGATAGAGCAAGAAAGATATATAGCCGAGTCGAGGAATGAACCAATCAATTACAAAGATGAATACCAATCACCTCGGAATCAAATGATGACACACTGATTTTTTACCGAGGTTCACTTGCTTGCCGACAATCTAGTCCTCGTTGTGACGATTCACTCACTTGGAGGTTCACGCACTAATTGGCATCACACGCCAAACTCTTAATAGGGTGCCGCACAACCAACACAAGATGAGGATCATACAAGCCACGAGCAATTTACTTGAATACCTTTCGGCTCTCCGCCGGGAAAAGGTCAAGAACCCCTCACAATCACTACGATCGGAGCCGGAGACAATCACCAACCTCCGCTCGACGATCCTTGCTGCTCCAAGTCGTCTAGATGGAGGCAACCACCAAGAGTAATAAGCAAATCTCGCAGCGAAACACGAACACCAAGTACCTCTAGATGCAAACACTCAAGCAATGCACTTGGATTCACTCACAATCTCACAACGATGATGAATCAATGATGGAGATGAGTGGGAGGGCTTTGGCTAATCTCACAAAGTTGCTATGTCAATGCAAATGACCAAGAGAGTGAGCTAGAGCTGACCAAACGGTATTTATAGGCACCCCCAAACAATAGAGCCGTTGGCTCAATTATTGGGCTGACTGTGGGACGACCGGACGCGTCCGGTCGCTGCCTGACCGCCACGTGTCTCATTTAAACGAAGTAGCCGTTGCTGCCATGAGTCCCACGCTCAACTGCGAACGGACGCGTTGTTAGAAACGACCGGGCGCGGGAGGCGTCCGGTCACACCGGACCGGACGCTCCCGAAGTCCGATCTACTATGCCACTAAAAACCAAGACATCATGGTTCATACCGGACGACCGGACGCGTCCGGTCGCGACTTGACGCTGAACGGTGACTCGTCAGCATCCGGTCACTCCACTGAGCCAGAGTTCGGTCACCTTCACTTAGTCGCTCACTTCGAGTCCAAATATCGGACGCGTCTGGTGTGGAGACCGGACGCGTCCGGTCACTTCAGTCTGACTTCCCCGAGACTGGATGAAATATCGAACGCGTCCGATCACTCTATGACCAGCGCGACTAACGCCTTTTCAACTCTATCTTGTTTACCCTTGCTCAAATTTGCCAACCTCCAAGTGTATCACCTTTGGCACATGTGTTAGCATATTTTTCACAAATGTTTTCAAGGGTGTTAGCACTCCACTGGATCCTAAATGCACATGCAATGAGTTAGAGAATTTAGTGTCACTTTTATAACCGCATTTCGATGTGAGTTTCACCCCTCTTAATAGTACGGCTATCGATCCTAAATGTGATAACTCTTTAAGTGTCTCGATCACTAAACCGAAAAGCTCCTATCAATTTCACCTTTGCCTTGAGCTTTTTGTTTTTCTTTCATCTTTTCTAAGTCCAAGCATTTGATCATCACCATAGCATCACCATATCATGTCATGATCTTCATTTGCTTCGTCATTTGGAGTAGTGCTGCCTATCTCATAATTACTTTGATAAACTAGGTTAGCACTTAGGGTTTCATCAATTCACTAAAATCAAACTAGAGCTTTCACTGACTATGTGTCGGCTCCCATTGGGTCCGCACAAAGCTTCCTCCTTGCAGGTTCTGGTGCTCCTCCCGCACAGCCATGTGCGGCACCTGGTTCGGCTGGTCCAACAGCGCTTGATGCGCTCCCAGCCGGCCCCTCGACGAGCTTGGACACGGCTGGTTCAGCAGCACTTGAAGTGCTCCCAGCCGGTTCTTCGCCCACACAGCCACGTGCTGCGACACCCAGCGCCTGGGGTCCCCCGCCTGGGTTCCCGCCCCTGGCCAAGTCTCCTTCACCACGTGGCCCTCCGCCAGGTTTTACGATGGCGCCAGCAACATTGGCGCCCAGTCCTCAGCAGTGGGTTGCCCCGACGCATGTCATCAAGCACATCTACTCGCGCCAGAGCCGCCCCACTGCTCCCGTGCTCCCGGCTGGCAGTCCCTCGCCGGCTTCCCGCAGCCCGCCATTGGCTCCACCGGCTCCTGCCAGCAGCTCTTCACCGCTGTTGCCTACGGGTCCAACACCGCTGCCCAAGGGCGCCGTTCCAGTTCCTACTGTCACCAACCAGCACACCATGACCACGCGCGCGAAGACCGGTTTTCGAATTCCCTCCGTCTACCACGCCGCGCCACTGTCGCCTGTGCCAAAGACCTATCGCAGTGCGCTTGCCGATCCGAATTGGCGCACTACTATGGATGAGGAACATGCTGCTTTGTTGCAGAATCACACATGGGATCTGGTGACGCGCCCCCCTCGGGCCAATGTGGTCACAGGCAAGTGGATCTTCAAGCACAAATTTCATGCCGATGGCTCTCTCGAACGATACAAGGCACGCTGGGTTCTTCGTGGATTCACCCAGCGGCCTAGAGTGGACTTCGATGAGACCTTCAGTCCCGTGGTGAAGCCGGCTACTATTCGCACAGTGCTCTCTCTGGCCCTCTCGCGTCGATGGCCTGTCCACCAGCTAGATGTGAAGAATGCCTTCCTGCACGGCACCTTGACTGAGATAGTTTATTGCGTACAACCGTCTGGTTTTGAAGACCCTGCTCATCCTAACTTTGTCTGTCGTCTCAACAAGTCTCTCTATGGATTGAAGCAGGCTCCTCGTGCTTGGTACAATCGGTTTGCTACATATTTGGTCTCCCTTGGATTTGTTGAAGCTAAGTCAGACACCTCGTTTTTTGTCTATCAGCGCGGATCCGATACTGCATATCGCCTGCTCTATGTTGATGACATCATCCTCACCGCTTCCTCACCCGGTCTTCTTCGGTGGATTATCTTGGCTCTCCAGCGGGAATTCTCCATGAAAGACCTCGGTGAACTGCATCACTTCCTTGGTATGCATGTTCAACGTTGTGGCGATGGTCTTCTCCTTTCTCAGAGGCAGTACATGATGGATATCCTCGCTCGCGCTGGGATGGCAGAATGCAAGCCGTGCTCTACTCCAGTCGACACCAATCCCAATGTCTCCGCTGCTCAAGGCGCATCAGTGGCAGATGCCTCTGATTTTCGCAGTCTCGCTGGTGCCTTACAGTACTTGACGTTCACTCGGCCAGATATTGCATATGCTGTTCAACAGATCTGCCTTCACATGCACGATCCTCGTGAGCCTCATCTCGTGGCGCTCAAACGGATTCTTCGCTATGTTCGAGGCACTCTTCACTTGGGGCTCCTGCTGCGACCATCTTTGTCGCCTGATCTTATTGTCTACACTGATGCTGATTGGGCTGGTTGTCCGGATACGCGCAAGTCCACCTTGGGCTATGCTGTGTTTCTTGGTGACAATCTCATCTCCTGGTCCTCCAAGCGTTAGAGCACCGTCTCAAGATCCAGTGCTGAGGCTGAGTATCGCGCAGTGGCTAATGGTGTAGCTGAGGCTGCCTGGCTGCGTCAGCTCCTTCAGGAACTCCATACCCCTCTTCGCCGTGCCACGCTGGTCTATTGTGACAACATCAGCGCGGTCTACATGTCCTCCAACCTGATTCAGCGTCAGCACACCAAGCACATTGAGATCGACCTCCACTTCGTTCGGAAACGGGTTGCCGTTGGTGATGTGCCTGTCCTTCATGTACCGACATCGTCGCAGTATGCGGATATCTTCACCAAAGGTCTTCCTTCTTCAGTCTTTACGGAGTTCAGGTCCAGTCTGAACGTGCGCAGCGGCTGACAATTAGACTGCGGGGGTGTGTTAGAATGAGGTTTAGAGGGTTAATGGGCTGGCCACATGGGCCTAGGCGGCCAGGGGGTTTGATGGTTGATGATTGAGTATTAGGCAAGGATCTCCGTTGATTGGGTACTTGATTGTATAAACCCTAGGATATCCTTGCCTACATATTGTACACCCTGGACAATCTCACTAATCAATCCATTCTATTCCCGAGCATATCTTCCTTCACGATCTACCCTCTGTCCGCTTGGATATGATTTTGATCATCCTGTGGTGTCTCTGAAATGCTCGGAACGGTTTGCTTTTTTTATGACCGGAATGACACACATGTGATTCGTGCTGCTGTTAGAGAAGCGGACTTCTGTGCTTGCAGATACATGATAAGGCCGATATCAAGGCATGGAGAGACTACCTTCTTTGCTGTAACTCTCTGAGTTGATTCTCTCTCTCCCTCTCATGTATCTCCGCCTTGGCCTGTCAGGGGATATATGTTTGCTGTAGGCTGTCAGCCCCGTTTTCGCTCAATGAAATACAAGTAGGTGGAGCCTGCTCCCCCAAATTAAAAAAAGGGCGTACCCAGTGCAGAGAGCTCCCGCTATGTGCGGGGTCTGGGGAAGGGTGTTAGTGGCAAGCCTTACCCTCGCCTGTGCAATGCGAGGAGACCACGACTCGAACCTGGGACCTTCCGGTCACAGGCGGTAAAATATATGTTCAGTAAAGCCTGAGAAGTAACTGTTCTCTGGAGCCTGTTAAACTAAACTAAAGACATGGCTTTTGTTAAAGCATAGGCTGCTGTATATTCACCTCCTTTTAGCTCTGAACGCCAAGAGACATATGGCACTGACAGTCGGACAGGCAAAGAGCAAGGGGGCATTTCCCCACCTTGATTATTTGGCAAATAGCAATAAATTGGTCCCCAAGTGCAGAGGTTAATTTGGTACACAAGATTTCATCCTAAAGAAAAATGCAGATGCTGCCCCAATTCATAAGAGTACTGCAAGTGTTCAGCAAAACCACGAATCACTAAGCATTTAAATCTGTTAAACAAGCTAAACTATGGACTTGACTTGTGTTAATTGTCTGAAAACAGGCTGCTGTATATCCATCTTCTCTGTATGGACCTACATATTCCTCTTTGTACAATCTAGTTTCATTAGCCTCTCCCTCTCCTATCTACTTTGTTTTTATTCGGTGTATAGCTGTAACCACAACACGATTATGTCCAATCAAAAGAAACATTGCAACAAGAGCAAAGCGTCTGATTTGTATAGCTACAATAGCAGTTGAATCATCAGAGCATTTGTTTTTGAGAGCGTGTACAATGCATAGTAGCGCAAGAAGTGCCTGATGATTCGTTTTAAAAAAATCGTTCAAAAATAAGTGCATAAATAATCAGCAGCAGTTAATTTGCGCAACATCCATTACCCCGAGTTTCAGAGAAGTTAAAAAAGCTGCAAGAACCATCAATCTCTTTTCTGGATGTAATTTTGGATTCTGGCTGTTTGTGCAGCACACAGACCAATTAAAAGAAACGCCTTGCTCCCACACGCTGTACAGTAAAAGGATAACAGGAAGCTACGGCAACCAAGGCTCAGCTACGTCTCTCCCCCACCTAGCAGGCGTACGACGAATTGCGAACGTGAACAGAACCGAGCACCAAGCAGGACAAGTGGGAGAGACCAATACCTCAGTGCGGACGATCCACGACGACTTCGATACGCCCAGTCGCTTCGGGGCGCCTTGAACCCCGGCGAGTGAGCTCGAGGGAGCCTGAGCCGGCGGCGACCCCAGGCAACCGGGGCCGGTCCTCGGCGCCGCAGCCATGGGCAGCGACTGGCCAAAGGCTGCTGTTTCGAGTAGTGGGTTCTGGACTGTCCGTTCATCTCGAAAATGAATTTTCTTCGGAGTTATCATTGCACAGCGACTGCGGGCCGGGGCCTGGCGGCCTGCGTGGGCATCTCTATCTCTAGACTAGAATTTTTCTATTTTGGACCATTAAAAACTATTATTGAAACAGAGCATCTCACAAACATTTTTAGAACTAGCCTATTTACGCGCAAAATATCATAGTGTGACTCGACATTATAGTCATAATGTATTGGCGTGACCAAATGGATATGCTAACGTCATTATAACCTTTAATGCCACATGTATTTAATAATATATAATACTCTACAGACCTTGAGGGGTTCTTGACCAGAAGCACCCTCCACGACGCCTGAAATGTCCTCCTCCGTTCGATCTCGCCATCCAACGGCCTAGATTGGTCGGAGCGGATTCCACCCGGAGCGGCTTCTTTTGTTTCTCGTACGCTTCTCCGGCTTCTTATCCACTTCTTCGGCTTTACGTCAGAATCCAGACCCGCTTCTCCTTAGTAAAAAAAAATCAGCTCTCCCGTCCCCTCTCTCTCCGCTTCCTCCCTCGTCCTCCCGAAGCCAGCAGGGGCGACGGCGACGGCGACTGCGCCGGGTGCGAGCGGCGCGCCGCGGACACCCTCCTCCTCCTCCGCCTCCTCCTCCTCCTCCTCTCTCCCCTTGCCTCCCGCGGCGGCGGCGGGCTCGAGGCGACGACGCGACGGCGCGGGTGGGGCCCGGCGGCCTCCTCCCTCTCCCCCATCCTCCGTACGGCCTGCACGTTGCCTCCTCCCGCCGATGCGCCTGTGCTCCTCCTGTCGGCGAAACCCTAGGTACCATGCCGGATGTGCCAAACCCTAAACTCCGGCGTGCGCTCTCTCGCCTTCTCCCTCCCCTTCCCTAAACTCCCTATCCTCACTGCGGGGATCTTGGCCGCGCTCCCCTCTTCGCTGCAGCGAGTAAGCTCACCCAGTGTCCATCATCTCTTGCTATTCTCTTGTGTGCAGAACTGATATCCTTCCATGTACAGTGATTATAAATTGTTACATTCATGTTATCTACTGAGGCTTGGGGATGGTGCAATTATGATCTTTTTAAGGCTGAGACAATGGAGTTCTACAATGATGAGTATATAGTTATTTCATTCTTCAATGAATCTTGTGACAATGTTGTTCTATTAGTTGCACATTTTATCCATTTGTTAGTCAGCATACATCCATTTTCAATGATGTCTTTGCTTCATAAAATTTATCGGTTCTTCTATTACTGAGCACAGCCCATTGCCAATGATGTATTTACGATTGGCCTTGCTAGAAAGGTAATTTATTATTTCATTCTTCAATGAATCTTGTGACAATGTCGTTCTATTAGTTGCACATTTTATCCATTTGTTAGTCAGCATACATCCATTGTCAATGATGTCTTTGCTTCATAAAATTTATCGGTTCTTCTATTACTGAGCACAGCCCATTGCCAATGATGTATTTGCGATTGGCCTTGCTAGAAAGGTAATTTATTACTTAGTGAACGTCAATATCAGGCTTAGTTTTCTCTTTAACTTTTCAAACTATACCTTTTATTTGTGCATTGTACCTTTGCTTGTCTCAAATTACTTTTCATGGTTTATGTCAAGTGTTTGTGAGAAAAATATACTAATAGTGTTCGGGCAGCCCGTTGGAAATATTGCATGTAGAAACAATTTGGACTCATCTTGCATTGGTTGGTTGTTGGAAGGAATTTTAATAAAAGGAGGTTTCCTGCATAGTCAGTCATCATTGATCAGTGATGGAATATAATTAAGTTACCTTGTGTGCTGTCGTACTATAACTATCTTGGTTGATAACATGCATGAACCTGAACTTATGCATCCTACTATTAATCCTATATAAAACTGAGCTATCTTGGAAGGTGTCTCTTCGACCAATTACTCCTAAAATTAATTGTACTTCCTTTTTGTCATTCAGCTCAATACCATTGTGATCATACAGATTACATATAATCATGTAGTTAACTGTCCATTGATATTTAAAGCAAATTGGTCCTTGCTTGCTTATTGCGAGAATGCTTTTAATTGATAGAAACAATGGTTATGGCAGCTGGTTAAACACCAGCACCTGCATGTAGCAGTTCTATGCAGACATTGGGGAAAGGAAGGTGTTGGCAGTTCTATGTACAGAATATAATATATTTACGGTGCCCCTCCTGACTTTTGTTGGGTTAGTGTATCGTTCATTGTTTCTTAGTTTCAGGATCAGATATGATGCCTCATATCATGTTCTTGGAGTTCCAGGATCAGATATGATGTCTCATATCATGTTTTTCCAATAATATGGGACATTGATGTGAAAAGAATATGTTATCTGCACCTGATTCAAAAGGTGATCACTCTCTGTGTTGGAGAAGAGCTTCTATAGGTGAGTTATAGACTAATACCGACTAATGAGTCTATGAATTCCAGACGGTTTACTGCTCTAATGGGAATTTTGCGGCTGGCATATGTTCGGAGTAGTTCTGCAACCGTGTCTCTATTGAACTGTGTTTGCCTCAAAGAAGCCTACCTGACATGGCATACTGGAATCCTTTTACTGGATATTACACCATTGTTTATTGATGGTAAAGTATACTGCTCTCAGTAATGTTAAAAAGGGGGTTAGGTTTCTAATCATTGTTCTCTCTTTTGTTGTCCTCTTCTCAGGTTCTTGGGTTAAGGGCACATTCTTAGTATGTTGATGCTATGCTGGTGCTTCATGGATTCATCTGCACATCTATGTGTCTCTGACAACAAATCAGAGGTAAAAAGTAGTCAGTCCAGTTACAGAAACACCTCTGTTGGTGATTAATTCTTTTATATCATTTCTCTGTACTCCATATCCTGCAATATAGTTTGTCTCTACTTTTACTTTATTTACTAAAAAAGATGGCCTCCACAGCTGCAGAGATTGCCTGTAGTCCGTCAAAACCATCTATAAATATAGTTAATAATTTGGGCTTTCCAAACATTAAACTCTACAAACCTGCTGGAGTTAGTGTCCTCTTAGCATGGCCATGTTAGCAAAATTTACTTGAGGATGCATGCTGGTACAATATGTTCTCTCTCACATTGACATCCCTGAAAGTTTGAGTGGCACAACTATCTGTTTCCCAGCATTTCAGATATCCAAGTATTGACACTATCAATTATGTTACTGAGATTTATTTAACTTTGTTTCATGATCTAATGAGCACCCTCCAGATCACAAAAATATCAATGCATCACCTTTTATTTGCTTACTCTGGACTTTGTACAATTTGTATGTAATTTCGCCAAAGTTTATGCATCTGATCAGCAACCTCCTTGTGGATTATACGTTACTCCATTTGTGAATGTGCCATTGAACTTTTTTTTTCATATTTCACATATCTATTTTAGTGTATTCCCCATAGTTTAGACATCTGATCAGCAACCTGCTTGTGGATTGACCTTTCATGTTTTTCCTTTTACAGATCAAGTAGTCCATGATGCTCCAGGGTAGAAACATAGTGATTCAGGTCTTCAGGACCCTGTGCAGAACAAATACACTGATACTAATGTAGATGATTCAAGTGGCAGCAGTGAAAATGCAGTGCCTAAAATTACAACTCCACAAGGATCTACAAATGAAGATGCCCTCCTTCCATAACAAATTGTCTCTACCCCTCTTGGAAATAATAACAACGGTTAGCTACCAGTTATCAATTTGCTATTGTTCTAGCTTATAATGCCAATAGTTATTCTACTGCCTTTGTAATAGTGTGCATTCATGTGATTGGTTTGCAAATGATGATATTATCTACAGCCTATTAAGCCAATTCTACCTCTGATGGTCATGCCAAATAAAAACTAATTCATATATGACCCATGTTTTGTGACATGTTTTTTTCCATCCATACCCCTCTTCAGCGATCCTTTTTTTTAAAACCTTGCATCTATTTGGCCACTAATGAAATCGCCCAACTCTGCGTACTTGACTAATGGAATCCTATAATGCAGCTCCCATATTCCTTAGTAGTGTTAAAAGTTTTGTAGGTTTATAAGAGCGAATGAGCAAACAAATGAAAAGAAGATATCTCTTTCTGATTTACGAACATAGATATACAATGAAATACGATTTCCTTTATTTTATCCTGCATCTTACTGTCTTGTAGGTTGTAGGTTCTTAATTACCTTTATTTTTTATCTATGATTTTCTCTCTAGATTTTCCCTGCTTTCCTTGCTTTCTTTCGTTCACTTCAGAAATATGATTTTTCTTCTTTTACTATGCAAGCTGCACACTGGGAAATTCGTCTAGGTTTTGCGTTTGTCAGCCTACTGGAGATCACAACTTATTCTTAGTATCCATGATCACTGGGAAAATCGGGAGAATGAAAACCTGTATGCCATACCCATGCACTTGAATTATGAGATGGGCTTCATGCCTCTGTTGCGTGTGATGATATTTGTGCAGGTCACATATTTGTTTGACAACTTTCCCTTAAATATAGGAGCTGATGCTTTGAAAAATATAACTTGATAGCCTGCATGCTTCGCAGTTAGCACATAAATGTTACCTTTTATTCCTGTTGTGTTTAGTTCAGCTCCCTTTTGTCAGTTTTTAGCCCTGCATACCTTATTTTGGACTTCAGAGTCCTGCTCATGGAACAGTTCCTTTTCTCCTTCCCAAGATGTCTGATAGATATAGCATGAGCAGAACTGAATATATTTTATATATATCTGAATGCATCAATTTATTTGCCATCACAATATATGCTACATATATCTAAGTTAGTTCACTCTTGTACACATGTGTGAAAAAAAGAATCTACAGACATATTTCCAATATGTATGTCCATTCTTTGTTAACAGACAAAATTTTGCATCAAGAATGTTCTTGTCTCTACATTCATTGCCAGGCACTTAGGTACTTGCTGGTGCATGTTAGATTGCTGATTACCGAGTCTAGCAACTACATCTTTGTCACTGATAGTTAGGATGTTTCAGGCAGTGACAGCCATTTGATAGAAGTCGAGGATGACAGCTGTACAAATGAAACAAAAAAATGTCGTCCATAAAGAAGCATTTGCTTCTATTGGGTCTGGCAACACATCCCTATGACACACATAAATGTACATACAGAGCATATTAGACTTATCTATTGTGTGTATCGTGTGTACATAGTAGACAAAAAAACATACTGCTCCTTCTACTTCATTGTCTTTTATAGATCACAGGTTATAACCCACGCTTTACATGTATATTGACCTGTACATCTCTTTAGACTGTCGCCGCTCTTTTTTTATGATACTAAACAGCCTATTTGCTGCCTCTGCAGGTAGCCAGGATATAGATGCAGCATTTTCTTTCATCACAGTTGGCAACACAGACAAGAAAGGCAGCTGTAGGCAGCTGTATGTGTCCATGTCATTAGAAATTGAACTTTTGATGCCCCTAAGCTTTTGTAAGTTGCCAGTGACTAAGTAATGTATAAAGTACCTCTAAGCTTGTGTAAGTAGCCCATGACTAAACAATGTATAAAGTACCCCTAGGCTTGTGTAATGGCTCTATATCATATATATATATATATGACCGTATGCAACTTTACCGTGTTCGTTTCCTCCCCTAGATCCTATTACCATGCCAAAACTAAACATGCATCTTTCGCCCTAGTATTTGCCTATTGATTCCGCGGGTGTGTGCCTTGATTGTTTCCTTCATTGTTCTGCATAAGTCATTTACATGCTTATTTTTTTGGCATGCTGTTTCTCTTTTTTATGCTCATCTCTTTATTTTTTCAACTGAACTGGTCATTTACTAAAATCTTTTGCCGTCGCGCGTGAAGGCGCGCGCCTGCCACTAGTTGCTACCATACTTTCTTTGCAAGAGAACTATACTTTTTGGAGATTAACCAGTCTCAATACCAAGAAAGTATCTGGGTTGACCAAGTGAAAGAATCTATGGATAGTTAGAAGCGGGTGAATAGCATATTTAAAATTCTACAAAGACAACAAATGCATATATTGTATATTTCTTGCATCACATGGCATTTGTGTGCATTATCTTGGCGTCCATGGAGTTTTTAGCTTAGTTTGAACTCTTTGAAATCTAATTTCACATTAAAACCTATTTTTGAGCAAGCATTTTGTCAAGGAACTTTGAATTCACTTGAGCACATATGGTAGAAAATTACATGATAAAATACGACTCTCTGAATCAAGAATATATATATATATATTCCAATTTTTTTAAACCAATTTGAGGCTAAACAACTTGAACCAAGCTAAAATGTAGCATCCCATAAAGAATTTTAATCTCAAAATTGCAAAACCTATGATGCTAGATCCAAGCAAAATGGATCGTCCTTGTTTTTTAGCATGTACTTGAAAATTTACAATTTTTTTGGAGATCCTAAATCTTTGGTTTGAATATAGCATTTTAGGAAAAGTTTTAGTTTCAAAACTAAAAAAGTATGATACCAGGTCCAAGTAGAATGAATTGTCCTTAATTTTAACATCTATATATAAAATATTATGACGGTGCTTCATCAAGGTGATCTTTTCATCGTTATGCCAACTCAAATATTGGGGAAGATCAATGCACATGAGTGTACATGCACATCACTCAACAAGATGGCTCTTCTTCCACCAAGAAGAAAGATTTGTCATTCAAGGCTAGCCAAGAGAAGAGGGGCAAAGTAAAAGTTGATCATGATAGCTCAAATGATGATGAGATTAATGATGCAAGCCTTACTCTTATGGTGAGAAGAACCGCCAATATACTCAAGAAGCTAAACAAGAATGGTGTCAAGTTTGATTGCAAGAAGAAAAAATTCTTCACTAGTAGTAGAAGGAAGCCCATCTCCGAAATAGATTGCTACAATTGTGGAGATCTTGGTCATCTAGCCCATCAATGCCCCAAACCCAAGAAAGACAAGTACAAGAAAAAGTATAAGGGCAAGAAAGATGACTCAAGTGATGATGAGAAGAAGAACAAGCCATACAAGAAGAAAGATGGCAAGAAGGAATTTCACGAGAAGAAGAAGAATGGCAAGGCATGTATTGTTGGTGATTGGTTCACGGACATTGAATCAAGTGGCTCATTCGATGATAAAAGTAAAAATGAGAAGGAGAAGGTGGCCACTCTTGTGATTGGCTCTTCACTATCTTCATCAACACTATCGTCATCATCCTCTACACATCTATGCCTCATGATCAAGGGTGAACGAAAGGTACAAAATGATGATGATAGTAATGGTGATGACAATGCTAGTGATGATGAAAATGGTAGTGATAGTGATAGAGAATCTTGATAATGATCATGATATGGCTCTTGAGAATGAGATACTTAGAGAAAAGAACAAGAGACTCAAGATGGAGAAGAATCATGATGAACTTAGAGAAGAAAACATGAAACTCAAGTTGGAGAAAGAACATCTCAAGACCAGTTTAAGCAAGTTCACAAGAGGTCAATATCTCCAAAGTGAGCTACTTATGAACACCGTGATAAAGATGGATAGAAGTGGTATTGGGTTCTTGGCAAATCAAGAGAAAAAAGCTTTGAGTGTGGACAAGAAGGTCACTTTGCTCATAAGTGTGAAACTCCATCACCACAACCCTTGCCCAAGCATGCTAGACCATTTGCCTTCAATGCTCACTACATGCTTAGAAAAGATTCTAGTGGAAAGATGAAAGTCATGTTCTTAGGTCCACCCAACAAGAATAGGCCTAAGCAAATTTAGGTTGCTAAGTCTCTAGTTGAGAAAGTGAAGGGCCATCATCAAGTTTGGGTCCCTAAACAACAAGCTTGATCTCTTGTGTGTGTAGGTGAACTATAGGACCGATGGAAGTCATTGGTTTATTGATAGTGGTTGCACTCAACATATAACCGGTGATCCTCGTATGTTCACCTCACTAGATGAAAAAGTAGATGGTCAAGAAAGGATTACTTTTGGTGACAATTCATAGGGCAAAGTACAAGAGTTGGGCAAAGTTACAATATCAAATGATCACTCAATATCAAATGTGCTATATGTTGCTTCATTGAGTTTTAACTTGCTATCTGTTGGTTAATTGTATGATCTTGGCTTTCAATGTTTGTTCACCGAGAAGGAAGTGGTTGTGTCAAAGAAAAATGATGATTAAGTTATATTCAAGGGCTTTAAATATAACAACCTATATCTAGTGGACTTCACCTCCGAAGATGCAAACTTGAAGACATGCTTATTCACCAAAACATCACTTTGATGGCTTTGGCATAGAAGACTTACACATGTTAGGATGAGTTCACTCAAGAAGTTAATGAAAAATGAATTGATGAGAGATTTGAAGATGTGAATTTTGAGAAGGACAAGCTTTGTAGTGCATGTCAAGCCGGCAAGCAAGTTACAAATACTCATCTAACCAAAGCTTACATGTCAACAACTAGAGTGCTAGAGCTTCTCCACATGGATCTATTTGAACCAACAACTTACAAGAGTTTGGGAGGCAACCTCTATTGTCTTGTGATAGTTGATGACTACTCTAGATACACTTGGGTGTTCTTCCTTCCTGACAAGACCGAAGTGGTCGCATATTTCAAAAAGTTTGCCAAGAGAGCACAAAATGAATTTGAAGTGAAGCTCAAAAAGATAAGAAGTGACAATGGGAAAGAATTCGACAACACAAATATTGAAGCATATTGTGATGAAGTTGGGATCAAGCTTGAGGTCTCCGCAACCTACACTCCTCAACAAAATGGTGTAGTAGAGAAAGAACCGGACACTAATCACCCTTGCAAGAACAATGCTTGATGAGTACAATACACCTCAAGATCTATGGACGGAAGACATCAACACCGCATGCTATGCATCCAACCGCCTATTTCTCCAAAAGTTTGTTGGCAAGACCCCTTATGAGTTGCTCAATGGGAAGAAGTCGGACGTCTCATTCTTTCCGGTGTTTAGTTGCAAATGCTACATCTACAAGAAGCAGCAACACCTAGAGAAGTTCTAAAGACGTTGTGGTATTAGTTTTCTTGTTGGTTACTCATCAAAGTCCGAAGCATATCGAGTATTTAATCATGCCACCAGCTTGGTTGAAGAAACATATGATGTGGAATTTGATGAATCTAATGGCTCCCAAGGAGCGCATGAGAATCTTGATGATGTAGGTGATAAACCATTGAGGGAGTCCTTCAAAGGGTGTAATGACTCGCTCACAAAAACTTGCTTCCTTTATTAAATATCACTCGTTTGTTTCCTACATTGAGCCTAAGAATGTAGAAGAAGCTTTCTAAGATCCGGATTGGATAAATGACATGCATTAAGAATTGAACAACTTCACCCGCAATGAAGTTTGGACACTTGAAGAGCGACCACAAGATGCAAGAGTCATTAGAACAAAATGGGTGTTCCGCAACAAGCAAGATGATCAAGGCATCGTTGTGAGGAACAAGGCAAGGCTAGTTGCAAAGGGGTTCTCTCAAGTTGAAGGGTTTAATTTTAAAGAGACCTTTGCACCAGTTGCAAGACTTGAAGCCATTCGTATCCTTCTTGCATATGCATCTCATCATGAAATAAAATTATATCAAATGAAAGTTAAAAGTGCATTTTTAAATGGTTTCATAAATAAACTAGTCTATGTTAATCAACCTACTGGGTTCGAAGACCCTAGATATCCTAATCATGTTTTTAGATTGTCCAAGGCGCTATATGGGCTAAAGCAAGCCCCTAGAGCTTGGTATGAGCGTCTTCGGGATTTCCTTGTTGAAAAGGGCTTTACCATTGGGAAGGTCGACACCACACTATTCTCTAAGAAGCTTGATGGAGATATCTTCATTTGTCAAGTATATGTTGATGATATCATATTTGGCTCATCAAATAAAGACTATTGCAAAGAGTTTGGTGAATTGATGTCAAAGAAGTTTAAGATGTCTATGATTGGAGAGTTTACATTCTTTCTTGGCTTTTAAGTCAAGCAAATGAGACAAGAGATTTTCATCTCTCAAGAAAAGTATACCAAGGATCTTCTCAAGAGGTTCAAAATAGATGAATATAAGCCAATCAATACACCAATGCAATCTAATGGACATCTCGACCTAGATGAGGGTGGTAAATCGGTTGATCAAACTCTCTGCCGTTCTATGGTTGGTAGCTTGTTATATTTGACCGCATCTAGGCCTAACATCATGTTTAGTGTGTGTGTATGTGTGCTAGATTTTAAGCTAATCCTAAGGAGGCTCACTTGGTTGCCGTTAAAAGAATCCTTAGATACCTTAAGCACACACCAAGCATTGGTCTTTGGTATCCCAAAGGAGCTAGATTTCAATTAGTTGGCTATTCTAATTCGGATTATGCCGGTTGCAAAATTGATAGAAAAAGCACATCCGGAGGGTGCCATTTGCTTGGTATATCACTAGTGTCTTGGACCTCTAAGAAGCAAAATAGTGTGGCCTTGTCCACCGCTGAGGTGGAGTACATTGTCGCAGGTGCTTGTTGTGCACAAATCCTTTACATAAAGCAAACTCTTCTAGACTATGGTGTAGTTCTAGAAAAGGTACCTCTTTTGTGTGACAATGAGAGTGCGGTAAACCTTGCTAATAACCTGGTTCAACACTCTCGCACCAAGCACATAGATATCCATCATCACTTTCTTAGAGATCATGTTCCTAAAAATGATATATCACTAGAAGGTGTGAGGACCGAGGATCAATTGGCGAATATCTTCACAAAACCACTAGATGAGGCTACTTTTTGTCGGTTGAGGAATGGCTCAATGTGCTTGACCTAAGTAACTTCACTAAAAAATGAGCTTATGTTGTCCCTTGCATTGCATTGTAATATAAAACATGTTTCATTTTTAGTAATGCACTTAGGGCTTGTCTAACATGATTAAGATAACCGCCGAAAAGCGTGTGAAAAAGCTTAACCTTAGATCAAACCTGACAAGCAACTAGATTTTCTTTCAAGTATCGCATCGCATATGCATGTGTGTTGCTTTGTCGTTTCTTTTCGGTTATTTTTTGAGCATCCGTTGTTTTCGTCAACAAATTGGGAGAGCATTTGAGGCTCCTATTGGTTATAAACCCTATTGAGTTGCCACATGTTGATCTTCGACTCTCTTGTTGCCTATTTTTATAGAAAGAACTATAGCCGAAGGCAAATTATTTTGAAAAATTTGAGGGTTTGAGAGAGGTCTTTCATATCTGTCCCAATTAGTGTTTATTTGTGTCTTATTGAAGTTGGGACTTGGTTGGGAGAAAGCATCGCGAAGAAAGGAGTAAACACAGCTAAAGAGGGACCGGACGCAAGGACCAGACACACCCATTGCAGTGTCCAGTCAGTACATCAGGAGGAGATACAGTAACTGAAGAGGGACCGAACGATCAACAGTGTTTCACGTGCGCCCGGTGACAAGTTGAAATTCACGTCCGGTCAGGGCGAGATGGAACACAGGATTGACCGGACTCAGCTCTGCGTCCCATCATAGTGCCACAGACGCATCCGGTCGATGTCTATGGCATTCTGCAGCACTCTATTTGTGATCAGACTCTGGAGGAGCAGCGTCAGGTCTTTTGCATCTGCGTGTCCGGTCGCAACTGTGTTCGTGAGCTCTATTTCAAAATCCGACTGACGTGTGGGGGCACCCTCTTCCTTTTCTCTTAACCGCACCCATCCTTTTCTCTCCGTACGTCGCGTCATCGCTGCCCTAACCCTAACCGCCGCCACTGCTATGCCTCTCCAACCACTGCGCTCTCTCCGGCCACCGCTCCTCCCTCGCCGCGCCCGCACTCACTGTGCCCGCGGCCGCGCTGCTCTGGTCACCACACCAACCATCATCGCTCCGACAACCCTAGCTGTCGTGCTTGCCACTCCAGCCACCATGCGCCATCACCAGCTTCGGTTGCCTCATCCGTGCACCCGCACACAGCACCATCACCGCGGTCGCTCGTTCATCCCACGCTCGAGCCACCCTCGCACCCGCGTTCTGCCGTGTCCCTGCTTACCGCGACGATGGCAGTCGCCACCGCCTCTAGGATCCACTACCACCACCGACCATGGTAACTCAGTGCTCATGTTCCCAGTGTCCGGAGCTCAGTGTCCGGCGTTTCCTCGGTTCACTACCGATTTCTCCAGGATCCCTTGCCGTGATTGTGTGGTGCCTCGACGTGCTCAGTTCTCACCTTTTCACAGGTCCCGGCTATGATCTAAGGTAGCGAGTCATCTCCTCTTTTCTTATCTAATTGCTTGCTTCTTCTAAGGACCATTGCTTCTCTAGAACATATAATGCTTATATACATCCTTCCATTCTATCTTGTGCAGCTAGTTGGGCAGTGAGGCAGTGGAAGTTGAGCAGTGATAGATAAACTTGGGGCTAAGCCCACGAGTAAGGATTGAGGCCAAGCCTCAGCAAGTGTTAGTTGGGAAGTGATTCTCAGTACTAGGGGGAGTCAGTGACAGTTGTCCTTTGTCAGTGGCAGTGGTCCTTTGCTCATCGGTTGTGTTCTTTGCAGTATCAGTTATGGCTCATTGCAAGAATGTCACAGGTGGCCCTGACGATGATGAGAGGCGTCCACCTCACCTGATAGAGCAGGAAAAGGGAAAGGGGCCAAAGAAGACCACTACAAAAAAGAAGCGCAAGAGAGGTGACATAGAGGCAAAGAGATCAATAGCAGTGGCCATCGCCGTAGAGCGTGCTGAGATGTGGCAGAGGCAGTGGTATTCGTATTGGTGATCAATTGTCACCAGCTCAGAGGACCACAGTCGAGCAGCTTGAGGCCAGTCTTGGTAGTCCACGTGGTACTATCATGCTTGGAGGTCGGCGTGTATCTCTGGAGGATGCACCAGAGGGCGCTCGGGTGGAGGAGATTGATCCTTAGGAGGAGACCGAGCAGCACCAGGAGCAGGCATAGCACCCAGTGCAGGCAGAGCAACCATGGCTTTGACGTTCCAATTGTACTCATACCCAGGTGTCATCAAGGCCTAAGACACAGAGACGTGGTTCTCGTCCACCTCCTAGACCACAGGGTCCGCCTCTAGTGGTACACTTGGACTTACGAGCAGCCACAGCTAGATAGGTGCAGCGGCTCCGTTTTGTGGAGTTTGAGCAGTGGTTTCCGCTGAGGCGGGATGAGCGTGCTTCAGAGCAGTTCTACACAGTGTTGTAGGAGGACTTCTACAATGCCTACCTCAATAGTGGTGTGGCATTTAGATCTCAGAGAGTATGCTCCTTAGAGGCTATAGTTGCAGTTGCAAGAGAGCAGATCCGTCCCACCTCAGCTACCTGCCAGGTCTGGCAGATCTCCTAGGACGGACTAGTCGGTACGTTCCATCATGGGTCAGAGAGTTCTATGCTTCTTTGTGGATTGACCCGAGGCATAGGTACATTCACTTTGCCTTCAAAGGCCATGACTACAAGCTACATAGCTCAAGGGCTAGAGAGATATTGAGGATTCTGGAGTCACCTATTCGGATTCATGAGATCTATTATGGAGAGACAGAGCCACCGAGACGCTCTCACGGCGGACTGGTACCACCCATAGACTTGGTCAGAGCTTGCTTCACTAAGCCGTTTGGAGAGGGATCGAGCCACACACCGTGTGACCTTACACCTACAGCTCATATCCTTGATGTAGTCATGAGGAGGTCTTTTGTCCTGAGGAGTGGCTATAGTGAGGGGTTGACACGTATTCAGCTTTGGCTAGTTCACCACTTGATCTCTCAGACTATATTTGATATTTGGGATGTGATGCTCTCAGAGATGGAGGACACCTTAGCGGAGGGTTTCAGAGGCCATCGTCAGTTGTCATGTGCTCACTAGATCACATTTCTTATCTTACAGCAGTTTCACAGATGTCCCAGACATAGTGGCTGAGTGGAGTGGTGCTACTATAGAGTTCCCACAGTATGACATGAGCCAGCTATTACGTCACAGTCATGGGAGAACTCCTAGCCAGCCAGTCGTAGACCAGAGGTGCCAGAGACTACAGCTGAGCAGGACGAGGCCATCAGGGCCATTGCTGAGACTGAGTTAGAGCATCTAGAGGCACAATGGGATGATGTGGTCAAGAGCGACCCGACTGATAGCTCAAATGAGGACTACCAGCCCATCCCGCATATGCCACCACGTGCACATGACAGAGAGGTCGGTGGCTCCAGCTTAGCTCCACCACAGCCACAGCCGTCATAGACAGACCTCACCTTGCTAGCTATACTTGAGCGCATGCGGTAGGACCAGGCTTGTCAGGCACAAGAGATAGCAGTTGCCATTGCTCAGGTGCAGGCACATCAGGATCAGTTCCAGCAGCAGCAGCAGCAAGCCATCAGCAACATTAGCTAGTCATTCAACAGTAGCTTCTTGGATTCATGCAGCATGTCTTTTCGGCTACAGGGATTACTCCTTACCAGCCCACATTGTAGCTTGGTCAGCCTGCTACTACTACCCCAGTGACTCCAACTATACAACCCAGTGGGCTTCAGAGTCAGGGACAGCCGGCTGCACAGTTTGCCTCACCTACCGAGCTGGTGTCTCAGTGGTTTGCTTCACCAGGGATAGAGCGGGCTTAGCACTTCACTCCTATAGTCATGGGATTCACTCCTACTCAGTCCATGTTAGTGCTAGTGACGGATACCCCTATCTCAAGGAGTCTGGGTGCTACTTTCAGTGAGCTCATAGGACAGCCTACACCACCTAAGTTACGAGTCCTTGCTCCTACCATAGCCGCTTTGGTCATAGGGACTACTAAGACAATCCTGTCCTCTGTTGCTTCGTCTGAGCTGCCTCTGACAGTCACTCCCACCCTTGAGGTTTCAGTGATAGCAACAGCGGTAGTTGTGGCTCTACTTCCTCTAGTGACATCTTCTGAGCCACAGGGTCAGGCTACTACCATAGCTTCAGCGTTACCACAGGCCAACCCAGCTATCGAGTCCACTGAGCAGACCCAGACCGCTTCACCTCAACTTCTAGTGATAGAGGGTCCGACCGCTCAGAGTTCAGGGTCCGAGGATGATGCAGCTCATTTTTAGATCTCTCACCGTACCTCAACGCCCGACTCATCCACTTCTATCCCACCGTCTGACCCTTAGGTTTTGGTGCTTGATGCCAAAGGGGGAGAGGGAGCGAGTATGTTAGATTTAGGGGGAGCTTGTAAGATGGACTCGATCTTGTGTGTGATACTTTATGCATTCACGTTTACTTTCATGCATTGTGTTATATGTGTGATTGTGAAACTTATGTGACATGTGTGCTTTCTACTTTGATATATATGTCATGTCACTTTGTTATGCTCATTTGCTTTGCTTCCGCGGTTTACTCCGATACAAATGAGCTTTACTTTGTGTACTCATACATATTTCATATCTTGTGAGTACATTGCGTTGGCTTGGATCATATAAGCAAGCCTAACTCCTTTTGTTCTTATTGTCAATTGCTTATATGAACCAAGCATGTTGAAAACCTCACTCATATCTTATACATACTCGAGGTTGTGTTGTCATCAATCACCAAAAAGGGGGAGATTGAAAGCATCTAGACCCCTAGATGGGTTTCGGTGATTAATGACTACACGATATTACTGTGACTAATGTGTGTTTTGCAGAGGCAACTTGAGTTAGGTCATGGTAATGATGATTGTTTGGGCAATTATGGTTTTCATGCCCCTATCGATGGAAATCATTTCGGTTTTCAAAGGATGGACGACAAGGTTAAGGACGGACTAGTTCTAAGTGTCGTTTGGCGTTAGAGAGACACTTAGAGTAGTTTAGGACTTTGTTTTTCATTTGGTCGTACTATTAAGGGGGTGTGAACTAGTAGCTTGACCTAGGTGAGTCTAATGGGTTAGGTGTGGTGCACACTTGTCAAACATAGCACTAGGTAGCTCAGGAATAGCCCAAAGATAAATTGGAGTCAACCTCATTCACAAAGAATTTTGAATTGAAAGTGAATGGAGGGTCAAATGTTGATCGGACGCTGCGTTCGGTCAATGATTGGAGCCGAGGAGCGACCGGACGCTACACAGTGATTGGAACCGGATGTGCCTCTATAGCGTAGGGCCTCACTGTCACAAAGGACCGGACGCTGAATAGTAAACGACCGGATGCCGAGTTTGCAGCGTCAGGTCAACATCATAGAGGGTCCAGAGACCAAAATTCCTGACCGGACGTGTCCGGTGGATGTTGACCGGACACTGGCCAGCGTTCGGTCACTCCAATAGCCTTTCCTGATAGGCTAACACCACGTAACCGTTGGCTAATGACCGGACTCATCCGATCACTTCGATCGGTGCGTCTGGTCACCCCAAAAACTGCTGACTTGGACAATAACGGTTATGTTGTAAAGTGGGAAGTATATATACTTCTCCTACTCGTCCAACTTAGCCCTCTTGCTCATTTGTTCAACTGAGAAACACCTTTGGAGTGCAAGGAAAAACAAGAGCCTAGTGCGGTGATTGAAATTTGATAATCCAAAATTAAGGACCTCATTAGTGCATAGGAAGTAGCAAGTGTGCATCCACCTTTTTCATTAGGCTTGTCTTGGTTAAGTGAGAGTTTGTGCTTGTTACTTTTAGTGATCGCCATCACCTAGATGGCTCGGTGGTGATTGGAAGCTTGGTGATCATCCAACGGAGCTTGTGGATGACCCAAGTCATGGTGTGAACGGTTGTAGGCGATTCACCACGATGGAGTGTCAAAGAATTAGCTCGTAGAGAGCACTTGATCCTTGTGCGGATCAAGGGGGAGCTACACCCTTGCGCGGGGTACTCCAACAAGGACTAGTGGGGAGTGGTGACTCTCCGATACATCGAAAAAACATCGCCACGTTCCTTTCTTTCTCTTTACTTTGAGCATTTACATTTGAGCAATTCAATTCATATCTTTACATTCTTAGAATTGCCATGCTAGAGTAGGATTGGAACCTAGGGTGTAAAACTTTTGTGCGGTAGAATAGTAGAAGTATTTCTAGGCACAAGGGGGTGAAATGGGCTAAGTGTAGGGCTTAATTATTGAAAGAAATTTAGAATTAGCCCAATTCACCCCCCCCCCTCTTGGGCATTTTGATCCTTTCAATGTTCACTAGGCCAGCTGCCTTGATGATACGAGGTTTACTTCACGCTATTGTGTGTTTGTTGGGGGAAATTTGGTGTCATGAAGCTATAAGAAACAATCTGTTGTGTCGTGTTCAACATCTAAGGCTTAGTATAGCGCTATGGCTCTTATGGCGAGTAAGATGTTGCAGCTACAGAATCTTCTATGGGGTTGAAGGTATTAAGGAAAGGTCCATTGACGATTTGGTGTGATAACATGTCAACTATCAACATTGTAAATAATTCAATCCAACATGATAGAACGAAGCATGTGGAGAAGATTGGTTCTCCATCAAGGAGAAGTTATATGATGGTACTATTGAGTTAAGGCATGTAAATTCAGGGGGCTCAAATAGTGGATAGTCTAATAAAGGGTGTAGGATGGAGTAAACATTATAATGTGGATCTTGAGAGGGAGTGTTGGGCTGTTTATGTGTGTGTATGGGTGGGCCCCCAAAATTCCATCTATGAAGTATATAAGATATGTAGACATATGTTGAAAGGAGTGAGGTTCTAGAGATTTCCAATCTAAATATATGGAGAGCCATTTTCACCATCCAAATCATTATATACACACATGTTTATGTCCTTCATTATTCTTCTCATCTTACAAAGTTGTTCATAAAGAAAAATAAATGTGTGAGAATACACTTCCATAAAATAAAAAGAAAAAGAAAATATAGCAGCATATAAAAAATATGTTAAAGAGACAAAAGAAGATATTACGTTAACCTACTTTCAATGTGTTGTGTATGTACCACTACTTTTTCCGCTTGTCATTGCAATGATACACCACTCATTAATTGATTGTAAAATTTTCTTGCTCCTTCAAATTCTGAAATTACAATCCCTCCTAACTGATGTTCTATTTAACATTTACTTTAGGAGTTTGCTCATAGTCAACTCATATGCGAGACTATAGATCCATCCCTAAATGTATGCTACTGAACACCATATGAGAGGAAAGTAGGGATGGGGGAACAAACTTTATCAAGTTTTACCATCATCAAGTTCAAAGTTTTGCTGGTCTTGAGTTATGGAGTCCTTCGATTTCAAATGCCTCCAACAGGACTTTGTATCCCTGATGTCACCATGAGTTCTGAAGGAACACTTATGGCACTACACCCAAACTTGGTTTTCTAACACTCCATATCATTCTTGATAGTCTTATTGAAGTAATTTCAAACCTTGAAGATCAACCTCTTTTGCCTCTTTGTAGCACACTTGTTTACCACTGTAGATGTGTGGTTCCATAGTAGCAAAACTAGTTGTACTTCCATCCTTCTAACCACAAGCCAACCACCTAACTTTTATTTTTTTTCACAAACTTTTATAATAATATATTATTCATTCATTAAGAGTGTGTTTGGTTTAAGGAATGAGGTGGTCCATCATCTTCTCACTCCTCACTTTTTGTATTTGCTAGATTATAGAAAATGATTGATGCAATGAAAACTAGCATGCATAGGATTGCTAGACACTTGATTTGATTTTATAAATGGTACTAGGGCCTTGTTTTTAATGTTGATCTCATGAGGTATCTAGTGTTTTTAGTTTTCAAGTGGTATCTAGCAAACCATGGTGCTAAGGATGGTGTTCAAATGGCAACTCCGATTGGTATCATGCTTCAAAGGTCCATACTTTACACCTTAGCATCATTTGGTAGACATTACTTCCCTAAACTTCCTAATCCATGCATATGTACAAGCTTTTAAATCTAAACTCTTAGCACATATGTAGGGGGGAGCTAATGCTACCAATTTAGGTTTATGAAACTTGTCCATATCCTTTACACATGGTAAAATGCTTGGGCAAACAACATGAATCCAAAAAGATTTCATTGAATATCTTTGTGAAAATGTTGTCATCAATTACCAAAAAAGGAGACTAAAAGCCCTAGTTTGATTTTGGCTAATTGATGAAACCTAGTGTACTAACCCTTGTCATTAAGTGTGGTATATGAGATAGGGTGGTACACACCAAGTGGAAGAGCTAGATGAATGTCATGGTGATGGAGGTGACCAAAAGATGGTGATCAAGTGCTCCAACTTGGAAAAAAAGAAAGAGAAAAATAAAATAGGCTCAAGGAAAAGGTGTATTTTATAGGACCACTTTGTTTTGCTGGTCAAGACGCAATAGAGTGTGTGACCGGGTTTAGGATAGATAACCGTACTATAAAGAGGGGAAATCTTTAATTGCAATGGTTATCTAGTGCCACTAAGTGTGAGTTTATTTGCATATGCATTGCGCTTAGTGACGTGGTGAGGTGCAAGAGAAAAGCCTTTCAAATTAACTGAAAAATGCTAACTCACACTCTTGACTTATTAGAACATTTGGTGGAGTTGAGCACATTTGAAAAGGCCTCAAAAATGAAGTTTAGTGGGATATTTCTAGAATCCTCAGAATTTCCAATCTTGTCTCAGAATGTCTGAGAGGGTCGGAATATCCAAAGAAATTTCCGACTAGCCTTCTCTATTTGGTTTGCGATCTTCGTCTTGGATATTCCGAACGCGTTTGGATATTTTGAACCTGGACGAACGTGCTTGGATATTTGAAAGTGCATCAAGCCCTTTAGTGGGTTTTGGATGATTGAATGACAACGTGATAAAGGTCTAACAAGTTTGCTAAGTGTTGGACATGAAATAGGTTATCTCACAGGTAATTGATGAAAGCCAAAATAATGTATTGTTGGAAACAATCTAGTTCAAACATAAGACAACAATGCAAATGTAATTCATGTAAGACTTACTTAATTGTGGGATCTCTATGGCTTATGTGAAAGCAAGCACATTGAAGAACTTATTAATGAGACATAAGAGATTGCATATGGAATGGTCTCACATTCTAAAGCTTGCTACATTGAAGGATGTTTATACAAATGATCTAAATGAATGATTCAACACAATGTATGACTTGATGGCTTGAGATGGTGAAGATAGCAAGGAAAGGCTTCTAGGTACTAAGTAAGGGTAAAGGGCAAGCGACGGCTTGATGACCGAGGAACCTAGCTAAGGTGAAGAAGGAAGTACTTGCATTTAGTTGAGGTACTAATCAAACCATGATGGTCATATTGAAGTGAAGGATCAAATCCTAGATGACTTTATAAAGGAGTGGCTTGATACATTCAAAGCCAACTCTCATTTATTGAAAGAAACCAAGTCACATGCTCAAGATGGCTATGCTCAAGGAGTGAATCTAATTGACATGATTGACACCCTCACTTGTCGAAGATTGAAAGCTATAGCATTTCGGTTCAAGGGAATTCAATTCAAGTGCTACAAACTCTGTTTTTCATTTATCCTTGAGTAAATAGGTATGCCATACTATTAAGAGGGATGCATCATGTTGATAGATACTTATTCATAAGTGCTCAAGCCAACCCTTGTGAAGTTTGAGTGTTTGAGAGACAAAAGAGCTAACTTGGTTTTGCTGAGTCTGACAATATCGGATGTGTCCGGTATTCATACTGGACGTGTCTGGTATTTGCCCTGCAACAGAAATTTTCTTGGTTGTCTCGACTTGGCTCGTCGGGAGTTCCGACAAGAGTCGGGAGTACCAGCATTCGTCGGGAGTTTCGACACCCCTCAGTGCCACTGACCTTGTGGCTGTTGGGGCTGTAAGGCCAATACCGAATGATACCGAACGTGTCCGGTATTCACCAACGACTAGTTTTTCAAAGGGGCTTTAAATACCCCTTAGCCTCCACCTTTGAAGGCTACTGATTCTGTTAGCATTCTCACACATTTTTTAGTCTTGAGAACACTCTCCAACCCTCTCTTAGTGAGTGGTTGATTCAAACTTGCAAAATCCATCTTGTGGGTTGAGTGAGATTCAAATTTGAGAGCAAGCCACCCTTGAGCACTTGTGCATATTGTCGATCTCGTGATTTGCATTTGTTACTCTTGGACTCTTCAGTCCTAGGTGGCTAGGCATCACCGAAGAGCACCCAAGACTTTGTGGTGTGCCTCGGAAAGTTTATACCGGTTCGATTCCACCGCCGCAAGGGAAGCAATCAACTAGTGGAAGGAGGAAAATGAGTTGAAAAAGACTCTGGCTAGAGTGACCTTCGTGGTCCTCTAGAGCTGACCTTTATTAGGTCACTCATAGCCCCTCAACGGAGAGTAGGTCTCGACAGAGGCCGAACTTCGGTAAAACATATCGCACATCTCGATCTCCCTCTTTACATTTGATATTTGTGATCTTGTGTGTTGCTTGAGCTTGTAAACAAGTTACCTAAAGGCATCAACAACTAAGTGGAAAGGAGAGATCGAAAGGGAAGAAGAGGGGAGCTGATTTGCACAGCCCGTGAATACCGGACACGTCTAGTATTTCCCACCTGCGCTGAATTTATTCATTCTTCGTTCTAATCTTTGTGTTGTAGGATTGTAGCTCCTAGATATACTTTATATACCTTTTTTACATTGTTGGCTAACTCATGAGGGGTTTATTTCTCTGATTAGGAGTTTCCAAGTTGGAAACTCCTACTCTAATCGTTTCTGCATTTTGAAGGGTTGAATTTTTAGAAACGCCTATTCACCCCCCCTCTAGGCGGCATCCTCGGCCCTTTCAATATTCTGAACCTAGACAAATGTGCTTGGATATTCCGAACCTGGACGAACTCGCTTGGATATTCCAAAGCTGGACGAACGCGCCTGGATATTCCGTACTTGGACGAACGCGCTTGGATATTCTGAAGCTAGACGAACGTGCCTAGATATTTAGAACTTGGACGAACGCGCTCGGATATTCCAAGGCAGGAGCGTGAGTTGACTAGTGTTTTTTACCGTTGGCTGAATATCCAAGCCACCGCCATGAATAAGGCGGGTGCTAAACACCCCAATGGTTAGTTTCGGGTGGGGGTGTTTTTAACACCTTCTTCCACCTCTCACTCACTAACCTTGCTCATTCTTCTTCCTCACTTGTTCCTTTGAAACCCTAAAGGAAGAACAAGCTCTCTCCTCTCTTAACTCTCTCACTCCCAAGGATTTGTGCTCCATTCAAGTGAGAGATCGAGTTCTAGTGTTGATCTTGAGAGCTTCAAGAGCATCTCTTTCCTCTCCTCTCCTTCTCCAAGCTTGGTGCTCTTTCATGAGAGGATTTAGGGGAAACCCTAGTGTGTGCATTTGAGGTCGCATATTTGGTGGCACTAGATGGTGATTATGATTGTGGATTTCTTATTACTCTTGGTGATTGCCGTCACCTAGACGGTTGGTGATTTATTGATTGGTGAAGGGATTTGGAGATTGTGTCCACCCCCAATCAAGGTTCTTGTGAGGGGTTCTTGTGCCTTCCCCGCGGGAGATCGCAAAGGCAACTCTAGTAAATATCGTGTCAATGAGTTATCCTCACTTGTGGGTAGATTCTTGCGGTGCCCATTTGTTGGGCTAGGTTTGTGAAATACATATTAGCCGCTGAACCACCAAGTGTGTGGTTGACACAACAGGGACTAGCGTGCCGGCAAGCACGTGAACCTCGGAAGAAAAATCATTGTGTCATTTGTCTCCTTGGTTCACTTGGTATTCATTATTTGATTGATTGATCTTCGCTTGCCGGGATTGATAACTATCTCTATCACATACATTTACATTTCGATATACTTGTGTAGTGCTAGAAGTAACTAGAATTGCTTAGTTTAGTAGCTAGAAGTAATTAGTAGTAATTCTTGTGCTAGCTAGCTCACTAGTGTAGAATTAGCAACCTATACTTTTGTGTGCCATAGAGATTATAATTCACTAGAATTGATTGGATAGGTGGCTTGCATCACTTGGTAGAGCTAGAGCAAAACTTGCTATCACCATTTGTTGTACTAATCATTTTGCTCTAGTGTTTTGTAGAATTTTTATTAGGTTATTCATCCCCCCTCTAGCCATTTAGGACCTTTCAATAGCATCGATGTTGAATGGCCACCTAGTGTTATGCTAGCAGCCTAGGATGCCGGAGTAGTGCGCAGTGACCGTGGCCACCTTGGTGTCGTGGGTGAAAAGCGAGATGCCGTCCACCTTATTGATGGTAGTTAACAACCATTATAAACCATCAATATAACATGTATAAATATAATCACCAATGAAGGTTTAGGGGTTTAAACTAACAAATTCCACGAGTTTTGGTGAATTTGTATTTTTACAGGGTTTATCTAGAAAACCCTCAAGGTGGACTTACATGTCAGATTTAATTGGGCTTATCCACAGCGAAACAGACACCAGAAGACTCTAGAAGACTCAGGATGACTCCACACCGAAGCGGAGGGCGAGACGCCGCCAGGTGGGGTCGGTCGTCCCCACCTATAAGCCGCTTGGCCCCTAGGGCCCCACCTGTCAGCCCCTCATTGTTATATCGGTTCTCCACCGCCTCCTAGGTTGCATCTACGTTGTCCTTTAAGTCGGTTTGATCTAAGGCCTCATGTTGGACGCTCCGGCCTATATATATCAGCCACTGCCCCCTTGAGAAGGCATAAGTCATTTGAGAAGACAGAAACCCTAATCATCCTTAGAGCTCCACTATATTCTAGGGCATAGCTAGTTAGGCTAGGTCTAGAAGGAGGCAAGCAGGCTTCGCTTGGATTCCCGATCTTGTCAAGAGCGTGGTTTGGTATAATCTTTGTACCCCTCTCTCTTTTGTATCTCCATTACTTTTATATGCTAGTTACAATTGTTATGACAATATCAGTATTCATCTTATTCATGTTCTTTGTTATAATGTTCATGGTCTACTTTGATTATATGCTTACTATAGTTGGATTATCATTATGTTCATGCATAAGTTCGTATAGCGCTCACTCTAAGGATCTATGGGTGGGTGGTCGACATTGTGTAAGCGTGGTGCTTATACGTTGTTTACCTATGGATACACCCTATATTCCGGGTCATGTGGTAGATTGTGGATGTGACACTCCCGTTGAGTCCTTCGTAGTCCACTCCCCAAATATAGACGCACGTAGGGTTTGGTTACGAAGGAAGAGCAAGCTCTGTTCTTAATCTTCCTTAGTAATATCCCTTATGTGTAGATATGATGATGATCTTATCAATGATTACTCGATATAATTGCACTAATCAATGTATGCTTTGACTTGTAATTAAGAATGACTTAGGAATTATTCCTCTAATATTCTACCTGACCATGCTAATGCCATAGAAAGGAGTACTCTGAGTGATTTATCATTATCATTGATCAATACTTATCATATATATATATATATCTTATCCTATGACTTACCCCTATTATGAGTAGAATATTGGTTATGGTTTACTTCTCTTTCAATAGTATAAGTTATCAATACATGTCCATGCTATACCCTCCCTGCGGTAAAAATATAAATAACGATACCTGAAATACTCTTGGGTAAAATGCTACAATGATATATTATATGTGCGCTTGTAGATTCCTTTCATATAAATATATATATATTCATATCTATTCTTCCTAGTCACATAATTAATAAAGAACTGTTTAGTATTATTCTAGTAGTAATGCTATGTAGTACCAACAGTTATATCTGATATCATCACTAGGGATGACAACCTAGTAAACTTAGGAGATATAGGTTTATAATAGGTGGCTATTTAAAAACAAGTGACACGTTAATAAATACCAATAAGCATTTCTGGCGTTGTTGCTAGGGACTAGATTTAAAACTCTGTTCTTAGTAGTGACGCTAAGAAATGTCAACAAGCATTTTTGGCGCCGTTGCCGGAGAAGGTAGCTAGGCAAAGAAAGTATTGATAAACTTATACTTATTGATGTGATCAAAGATAACCATTGATCTCTGCTCAAATAGGCTTACCCTTGTTTTGTCTACTTGTGTATCTTATGTAGGGTAATGTATGACCGGTTTTGACCTTCTGACAAACTACGTTGAAGATCCAGCAGGATTAATCAGAAGGACTAGAGCTAAACTCAAGAAAGTTCCAGCTTTAAAGTTGAAAGACAACCATATAAGACGAAGCTTAACACCAGAATTTGAAGCTATGGCTAACAGGACTCTCCGTGATTTCTCTGCTCTAACTACGGCCAACATCCGTACTGGACCGACAGTAAATGTCGAAGACAATGGATTCGAGCTCAAGCCAGCTCTCATCAACATGGTGCAAGCAAACCAGTTTTGTGGAAAAGCACATGAAGATGCTAGTGCACATCTCCAACACTTCCTAGAGATTTGTAGCACTTTCACCATCAAAGGAGTAACCCAAGATGCCATATTACTTTGCCTCTTCCCATTCTCACTCTTGGGAAAGGCAAAGCAATGATTCTACGTCAACAAAGATAGAAATACTGCATGGAATAACTGATCCACTACCTTTCTAGCAAAATTCTTTCCCACAAGCAAGACCAATGCTCTGCATGCGAGAATTTCAAGCTTTCAGCAACAACATGATGAATCTGTCCCTAAAGCATGGGAATGCTTTCAAGATTATATTGTGGAATGTCCTCATCATGGGATGGAGAATTGGCTACTCATACAAACTTTCTACCATGGGTTGACCAACAGTACCCGTGAGACTATGGATGCTGCTGCTAGAGGTGCATTCCTGTCACACACCATACCAGCTGCAATAGCTCTTGTGGAGAAGATGGCCTCCAATCAAGGTTGGAAGGAAGAACGTGTTCAAACCCGCAAGAGGGGTGGAGGTATGCATCAACTCAAGGAAGTAGACATGCTATCTACCAAGATGGACCTGCTGATGAAGAAGCTTGAAGATCGAGCCAATGAGAAGTAAGAAGTCATGCAATTCTCGCATGACATGTGAAGTGTGTGTGGAAACACTAGGCATTCAGGAAACTGTTGTCTAGAAATCCAAGAGGATGTGAACTTTGTCAACAACAACTACTTTTGTCCTCAGCAGAATCAAGGATGGAATCAGCAACAAAGGCCGAAGTACCATGATAATTACCAAGATAACTATCAAGGTAATAATTTTAATAATTTCAATCAACCACCCTTGAGAGAATTAATTACAAGCCAATCCAAACTTATGAAAGGATTATCTAGAAAGATAGCTACCAATAATAAAATTCTAGAGAACATAAATAATATAATGGATAGTTTTGCTTCTGCCATTAAAAACCAGCATAACTTTAATAAAATGATAGAATCACAAATAGATTAGCTGGCTGCTGCTGTTCCTCCGTCCAACAAAGATAAGATTCGGATGAAAGGTCCTAATGGCTAGAGGGGGTGAATAGCCTAATAAAAAATTCTACAACAACACTTAGCAAACCGGTTAGACAATTATGAGGCAAAGCAAATGTTGCGCTAGCCTACTAAAAATACAAGCCACCTACCATAATTCTAGTTGATATAGTTTCTATCCACACAATAGCTATGTCACTACACTAAGTTAGTGTGCTCTCAAAGGCTAACTAAAGAGCCACACTAACCAAACTAACAAGCTCTCACAACTAGCTTCACTAAAGAGCTTGACAACTAGTTTGCGGTAATGTAAAGAGAGTGAGCAAGAAGGTTATACCACCGTATCGAGGAAGGAGCCAATCAATCACAAGAATGAATAACAATGAAGACCAATCACCTTGGAATCAAATGAAGAACACAATGATTTTTTATCGAGGTTCACTTGCTTGCCGGCAAGCTACTCCTCGTTGTGGCGATTCACTCACTTGGAGGTTCACACGCTAATTGGCATCACACGCCAAACCCTCAATAGGGTACCGCACAACTAACACAAGATGAGGATCACACAAGCCACGAGCAATCCACTAGAGTACCTTTTGGCTCTCCGTCGGGGAAAGGTCAAGAACCCCTCACAATCACCACGATCGGAGCCGGAGACAATCACCAACCTCCGCTCGACGATCCTCGCTGCTCCAAGCCGTCTAGGTGGCGGCAACCACCAAGAGTAACAAGCGAATCCCGCAGCGAAACACGAACACCAAGTGCCTCTAGATGCAAACACTCAAGCAATGCACTTGGATTCTCTCTCAATCTCACAAAGATGATGAATCAATGATGGAGATGAGTGGGAGGGCTTTGGCTAAGCTCACAAGGTTGCTATGTCAATGAAAATGGCCAAGAGAGTGAGCTTGAGCCGGTCATGGGGCTTCAATAGAAGCCCCCACGAAATAGAGCCGTTGTACCCCTTCACTGGGCACAACACGGGGTGACCGGATGCTCCGGTCACGCGATGCGTGCCACGTGTCCCCTCTCTTCAAATACTGAGCGCTCGATCTCAACGGTCATGAGATGACTGGACGCAGCAGCTCAAAGTGATCGAACGCTGAACCCCAGCGTCCGGTCATTTCCAGTAAGCATCCAGAGATGACTTTTCACGACCGAACACGTCCGGTCACACGGCACCTTCCCTCTGTGCTGCCACGTCAGCTTGACCGGATGCAACCTTCCAGTGTCTGGTCACTAAGTGATCTAGCGTCTGGTCAGAGACTGACGCCAGCGTCACTGCAGCTTCTACTGATCGGACGCGCCAGTCCAACCGAGGCTAGCGTCCGGTCACTTACAGTGACCTCCATCTTTTCTGTCTAGGGCGCCAGTGGCACCATCGGACTGTCCGCACTCTATGGGCGGACACTCCACCGGTGAAGATCCTAACCCTTGCTCAAATGTGCCAACAACCAAATGTATCACCTTGTGCACATGTGTTAGCATATTTTCACAAACATTTTCAAGGGTGTTAGCACTCTACTAGATCCTAAAATGCATATGCAATGAGTTAGAGCATCTAGTGGCACTTTGATAACCACATCTCGATACGAGTTTCACCCCTCTTAATAGTACGGCTATCGATCCTAAATGTGATCACACTCTCTAAGTGTCTCGATCACTAAAACAAAATGGCTCCTACCATTTATACCTTTGCCTTGAGCCTTTTGTTTTTCTCTTTCTTTTTTTCAAGTCCAAGCACTTGATTACCACCATGGCATCACCATCATCATGTCATGATCTTCATTTGCTTCACCACTTAGAATGTGCTACCTGTCTCATGATCACTTGATAAACTAGGTTAGCACTTAGGGTTTCATCAATTCACCAAAACCAAACTAGAGCTTTCAATCTCCCCTTTTTTGGTAATTGATGAAAACTCTTTCACAAAGATATGAATTGAAATTCAATTGAATCCATGTTGCTTGTCCAAGAAAATTTACCATGTGTAAAAGGATATGGACAAGTTTCATGAATCCCAAATGGTAGCAATTGCTCCCCCTACATATGTGCTAAGAGTTTGGATTGAAGCTTTTACATATGCTTAGATAGGAAATATAGGAGACAATGTCTACCAAATGATGCTAAGATATAAAAGATGGACCTTTGAAGCATGATACCAATCGGAGTGCACCAATATACCATCCTTAGCACCATGGTTAGCTTGATATCACTTGGAAACACTTGGAAATGAAATCACTAGATAACCTATGCATGCTAGATTTTTATTTCATCATTCAAACCTACAACTAGCATACACCACACAAGCATGGATATTGAAAATTAAAACTTGTGCCATGCAAGCAAACATATAAAATGCACATTCAAATGCACCATATAAGTTCATGAGTTTGCTCCCCCCTACTTATGTGCTTAAAATTTTAATTGATCCCCTTCCTTTGTCATATCTCTCCCCCTATGTCAAATTCTCCCCCTTTGTTGTCTTTTCACCATCTTAGTACACTAATATCTTTTGTTTTTCCCCATATATTAATATCACTAATATCTTTATTTTTCTCCCCCTTTGTCATCAATGACCACAAAGGTTCAAAATATGGATAGGTTGAGATTATCAATGTCAATCAATAGGGTGAGGATCATTTTCCCAAATTTGGTCCAATCTAGATCATTTGCCAAAGATATTTAATTCGGTTTGATCCAAGGACAAGCTTCTTCACACCTCCAAATAAGGGTTATCTTGTACCATGTTGAGTTAAACACTTATAGCTCATTTTCTAGATCAAACACTAGGTTTACAAGCCTACAAACATGTCATATGCTACCACTAGATCAAAATAAGCATAGAAGCAATAGTGGTACCATATAATCATCAAATTCATTGAATTTTCATGAATGAGCCTATTAAATATAAAAGATGTCTAGATGCACTAAATATGTCCTTAGCAATGATGTATGCCATGCCAATCAACTTTTACCTTGGGTTGCTCGAAGGAGAGGCATGTCATATGAGTGGGGGGTGCATCAACACATATTTGAGAACTCCAATATGTTCAACTCATTCCTTAGCTTGCAAAACCTTTTCTCATCCAATGGCTTGGTGAATATATCGGCAAGTTGATCTTCGGTGCCTACACTCTCAATGCAAATGTCCCTTTTTGTTGGTGATTTATTATGAAATGGTGGCGGACATCAATGTGCTTTGTTCTTGCATGTTGAACCGGATTGTTGGTCAACTTGATTGCACTCTCATTATCACATAGCAATGGCACTTTCTTGAACTTGATTCCAAAGTCACTCAAAATGGCCTTCATCCAAAGTACTTGTGCACAACAACTACCGGCGGATATGTATTCGGCTTCGGCGGTTGATAATGCAACACCATTTTGCTTCTTTGATGACCATGAAACAAGTGATCTTCCCAACAATTGACATGTGCTCTAGGTGCTCTTCCTTTCAACCTTGCATCCCACATAATCCGAGTTGGAGTAACCAACTAACTCAAACTTTCCTCCTTTGGGATACTACAAACCAATATTTGGTGTATGCTTCAAGTACCTCAATATTCTCTTTGTAGCCGTCAAATGACTTTTTCATGGTGAGGCTTGAAATCTTGCACACATGCATACACTAAACATGACATCCAGCCTTGATGCGGTCACATAGAGTAGGCTTCCAATCATAGACCGATACAATTTTTGATCCACCATATTTCCACTTGCATCACTATCTAAGTTTCCATTTGTTCCCATTGGTGTGCTAATGGCTTTACTACCATTCATGCCAAACTTCTTGATCATGTCCTTGATATACTTGCCTTGACTCACAAATGTACCATTCTTCAATTGCTTGATTTAAAGACCAAGGAAGTAACTCAACTCTCCAATCATGGACATCTCAAACTCATTAGCCATCATCTTTCCAAACTCATCACAAAAGTCTTGATTGGTTGATCCAAATATGATGTCATCAACATAGATTTGCAACACAAATAAATCTTTTTCAATCTTTTTGATAAAAAAGAGTGGTGTCAACCTTTTCCATCATGAACCCTTTAGAGAGTAGGAAGTTCCTCAATCTCTCATACCATGCTCTAGGTGCTTGCATCAAGCCATACAATGCCTTCTTCAATTTGTACACATGGTTGGGCTTCTTGTCATCTTCAAAACCGGGAGGTTGCTCAACATATACTTCTTCATTGACGTAACCATTGAGAAATGCACTCTTGACATCCATTTGATAGAGCTTGATGTTGTGGGCACAAGCATAGGCTAACAAGATCCTAATTGCTTCCAATCTACCAACCGGGGCATATGTTTCTCCAAAGTCAAGACCTTCAACTTGTGTATAGCCTTGTGCTACCAATCTTGCTTTGTTCCTTACAACTATCCCATCTTGATCTTGCTTATTTCTAAAGACCCATTTGGTTCCAATCACATTGTGTCCCTTTGGTCTCTCTACTAATTCCAATACTTGATTTCTTGTGAAATTATTCAATTCTTCATGCATAGCATTCACCCAATCAACATCCTTCAATGCTTCATCTATCTTCTTTGGTTCAATGGATGACACAAATGAGAAGTGCTCACAAAATGAAGCCAATCTTGATCTAGTTTGCACACCTCTTGAAATATCACCAATGAGAGTGTCCAATGGATGATCCCTTGCAATATTTATTGGTTGAAGCATTGGAACTTGATTGCTTGCACTTGCTTGATCATTGGGTTGAGGTGATGTACTAGCCACTTGATCTTGTTCATTGTCATGAGAGCCACTTATGCTAGCTTGATTTGTATCATCTTGCACATTTGAGTTAGAGAGCACTTGCACTTGATCATCTTCATCATCATTCACTTGCCTAGGCCTCAATTCACCAATATCCATATTCTTCATGGCATTTGAAAGTTGAATGCCTCTAACATCTTCCAAGTTCTCATTCTCTACTTGTGAAGCCTTGGTTTCATCAAATTCAACATCATGAACTTCCTCAAGAGTACCACTATCCAAATTCCAAACTCTATATGCTTTGCTTGTAGTGGAATAACCAAGTAGGAATCCTTCATCACATTTCTTGTCAAACTTGCCCAATCTAGTGCCTTTCTTCAAGATATAGCATTTGCAACCAAAGACCAAAAAATATGCAATGTTGGGCTTTCTACCATTCAAAAGCTCATATGGTGTCTTCTCTTTCAATGGGTGACAATAGAGGCGGTTGCTACAATAGCAAGCCGTGTTGATAGCTTCGGCCCAAAAAGATTGACTCACATTGTACTCACTAAGCATAGACCTTGCCATATTAATGAGTGTTCTATTCTTTCTCTCAACAAGGCCATTTGATTGTGGAGTGTACTTGGCCGAAAATTGCTGTCTAATTCCAAATTCATCACATAACTCATTAATTCTAGTGTTCTTAAACTCACTACCATTGTCACTTCTAACTCTCTTTATGGTTGTTTCAAACTCATTGTGAATGCCCTTGATAAATGATTTAAATGTTGCAAACACATCACTTTTGTCCACTAGAAAGAATACCCATGTGTATCTAGTATAATCATCCACTATTACAAAGCCATATTTATTACCACCAATGCGAGTGTATTGTGTTGGCCCAAATAAATCCATGTGCAATAACTCAAATGCCTTACTAGTGCTCATCATGCTTTTCTTAGGATGGGTGTTTCCAACTTGTTTGCCGGCTTGACAAGAGCTACAAAGCTTATCCTTCTCAAACACAACATCTTTCAAGCCTCTAACCAAGTCATGCTTAACCAATCTATTCAATTGTTTCATTCCAACATGACCAAGCCTTCTATGCCATAACCAACCCATGCTAGACTTAGTGAACAAACATGTGGATAATTTAGCTTCACTAGCATTGAAATCAACCAAGTATAGATTCTCATATCTAAAACCTTTGAAGATCAAATTAGAGCCATCTACATTTATGATCTCTACATAATCTACCCCAAATATGCATTTGAATCCAAGATCACACAATTGAGCCACGGATAGCAAATTGAAGTTCAAGCTCTCTACTAGCAACACATTAGAAATGCTCATGTCATTGGATATTACAATCTTACCAAGCCCTTTGACCTTGCCTTTGTCATTGTCACCAAATGTGATACTATCATAACCATCATTGCCATTGGTGTTGATTGAGTTGAACATTCTTGCATCGCCGGTCATGTGTTGAGTGCACCCACTATCAAGAACCAACTACCTTCCTCCGACTTTATAATTGACCTACAAAAGAAGATCAATTCTTTTTAGGTACCCAAACTTGCTTGGGTCCTTGAAGGTTAGTCACTAAGCTCTTTGGTACCCAAATGACTTTCTTCTTTAAGCCCATCCATGGTTTGCCAATGAACTTAGCCTTTACACCATTTGCACCCTTTGTAAGCATATAAAAAGAATCAAGCTTAATGGAGGATATATTAGCATTTTTGCTCTTGTTTTTGCATTCATGCTCTTTATGACCAACTTGCTTGCAACTAGTGCAAAACTGACCATTGTTCTTCATAAAACTAGTCTTGTGAGGAGCAAAAGCCGCCTTGCCTTTCTTGGGGATATAGCCCAATCTCTCTTTGTAGAGAGAAGCTCTTTGGCTACCCAAGCACATAAGTAAGCGGTCCTCACCACCATAGGCCTTAGCCAAGGTGTGAGTGAGCTTATTGACCTCCTTCTTGAGGTTCTCATTCTCAACCATTAGTGAGGCATCACAAGTAAAACCATCACTACTAGATGAGGTGAAAGTATAAGTACTACAAGAAGGGTTAGCGGGAGCAACAATGATAGGCATAGATAATGATTCATCAATTATATCATAAGTTAAGCCTATATTGCAAGTTTCAACATGTTTCTCTTTATTTTGCTCATCAAGCAAAGAGGAATAAGACTTTTCAAGCTTTTTGTGAGCCTTGCCAAGCTTCTCATGGGCTTCCTCTAGCCTCTCATGAGTTGCTTTGAGCTCATCAAGGGCTTGCTTAAGGGCTTTTACCTCCTTATTCAAGCTCTTGTATTCCCTTCTCTTAATGTCAAAGTGTTCTTTAGCATCTTCTAGCATGTCATATAATTCATCTTTAGTAGGTTCATCATCATCACTATCACTATCATTTTTATTATCATGTTCATCATCACTTCCATCATCACAAGTTTGTACCTTAGTGGCCTTAGCCATGAAGCATGATGGAGTGTCGAAGAGAGAAGGCTTCTCATTGATAGCAATGCTTGCAAGTGCCTTTTTCTTGGTGGTCTTGTCATCATCACTTGAGGAAGCATCACTATCCCAAGTGACCACATATGAACCACCCTTCTTCTTCTTGAAGGTCATCTTGTCCTTCTTCTCTTTCTTTTCCTTCTTGTTCTTTTTGTTGTCATCATCATTATCGCTATTGTATGGACATTGAGCAATAAGATGATCTTTGCTTCCACACTTGAAGCACCTTCTTGATTCTTCTTTGTTCTTGGATGAAGACTTCTTTCTTCTAGCACGGTAGCCCTTCTTCATCATGAACTTGCCAAATTTCTTTACAAAGAGAGCCATCTCATCATCATCATCATCATCCCATGAGCCATCATCTTCACTTCATGTTTCTTGCCTTGCCTTGTCCTTGGATGATGTGGCCTTGAATGCCACGCTCTTCTTCTTCTCATCTTTCTTCTCCTTCTTTTCTTCCTTCTCATCATCATCTCTATATGTATCATCGGTCATTATATCTCCCAACACTTGGTTTGGTGTCATGGTGTCTAAACCACTTCTCACTAGAATAGTGACCAATGTGCCAAATCTTGAAGGTAAGCATCTCAAGAACTTGTGGGAGAAGTCCTTGTCCTTCACCTCTTCTCTAAGTGCTTTGAGATCATTGACAAGATCTTGAAGCCTATGGAACATCTCCAACACACTCTCATCCTCCTTCATCTTGAAGCTTGCAAACTTCTCTTTGAGAATGTATGCCTTTGCACCCTTCATGGCTTGAGTGCCCTCAAATGATTCTTCCAACTTCTTCCAAGCCTCATGAGCCATCTCAATATTCTTGATTTGCTGAAATGTTCTCTCATCAATTGCATCATGAATGGCACTTAGAGCAATGTCATTGTTTTGGAGAAGCACTTCTTTGGCCGCTGTGGGATTCTCCGGATCTTCAATCTCAATTTTGGTTTCTACCACCTTCCACACATTTGTATTGATTTTCTTGATATGTGTGGTCATCTTTGACTTCCAATAAGGATAATTTGTGCCATTAAATTGGGGTGGCTTCTTGGTGTTGTTGATTTAAGCCATTTTTACACCGAAGGTTGTTAAGCCTCAAATCACGGTGACCTCGACTCTGATATCACTTGAAAGGTCGTAATGGCTAGAGGGGGGGTGAATAGCCTAATAAAAAATTCTACAACAACACTTAGCAAACCGGTTAGACAATTATGAGGCGAAGCAAGTGTTGCGCTAGCCTACTAAAAATGCAAGCCACCTACCACAATTCTAGTTGATATAGTTTCTATCCACACAATAGCTATGTCACTACACTAAGTTAGTGTGCTCTCAAAGGCTAACTAAAGAGCCACACTAACCAAACTAACAAGCTCTCACAACTAGCTACACTAAAGAGCTTGACAACTAGTTTATGATAATGTAAAGAGAGTGAGCAACAAGGTTATACCGCCGTGTCGAGGAAGGAGCCAATCAATCACAAGAATGAATAACAATGAAGACCAATCACCTCGGAATCAAATGATGAACACACTGATTTTTTACCGAGGTTCACTTGCTTGCCGGCAAGCTACTCCTCGTTGTGGCGATTCACTCACTTGGAGGTTCACACGCTAATTGGCATCACACGCCAAACCCTCAATAGGGTGCCGCACAACCAACACAAGATGAGGATCACACAAGCCACGAGCAATCCACTAGAGTACCTTTTGGCTCTCCACCGGGGAAAGGTCAAGAACCCCTCACAATCACCATGATCCGAGCCAGAGACAATCACCAACCTTCGCTCAACGATCCTTCCTGCTCCAAGCCGTCTAGGTGGTGGCAACCACCAAGAGTAACAAGCGAATCCCACAGCGAAACACGAACACCAAGTGTCTCTAGATACAAACACTCAAGCAATGCACTTGGATTCTCTCTTAATCTCACAAAGATGATGAATCAATGATGGAGATGAGTGGGAGGGCTTTGGCTAAGCTCACAAGGTTGCTATGTCAATGAAAATGGCCAAGAGAGTGAGCTTGAGCCGGCCATGGGGCTTAAATAGAAGCCCCCACGAAATAGAGCCGTTGTACTCCTTCACTGGGCACAACACGGGGTGACCGGACACTCCGGTCATATTGACCGGATGCTGGACCTCAGCGTCCGGTCACACGATGCATGCCACGTGTCCCCTCTCTTTAAATACTGAGCGCTCGATCTCCATGGTCATGAGATGACCGGACACAGTAGCTCAAAGTGATCGGACGCTGAACCCCAACGTCCGGTCGTTTCCAGTAAGCATCCAGAGATGACTTGCTCGACCGGACTCACCCATCGTCCGGTCACACGGCATCTTCCCTCTGTGCTGCCACATCAGCATGACCAGACGCAACCTTCCAGCGTTCGGTCACTAAGTGATCCAGCGTTCGGTCAGAGACTGACACCAGCGTCACTGCAGCTTCTACTGACCGAATGCGCCGGTCCAACTGAGGCCAGCGTCCGGTCAGTTATAGTGACCTCTGTCTTTTCTATCTAGGGCGCCGATGGTACCATCGGACTGTCCGCACTCTATGGGCGGACACTCCGCAGGTGAAGATCCTAACCCTTGGTCAAATGTGCCAACAACCAAGTGTATCACCTTGTGCACATGTGATAGCATATTTTCACAAACATTTTCAAGGGTGTTAGCACTCCACTAGATCCTAAATGCATATACAATGAGTTAGAGCATCTAGTGGCACTTTGATAACCGCATCTCGATACGAGTTTCACCCCTCTTAATAGTATGGCTATCGATCCTAAATGTGATCACACTCTCTAAGTGTCTCGATCACTAAAACAAAATGGCTCCTACCATTTATACCTTTGCCTTGAGCCTTTTGTTTTTCTCTTTCTTTTTTTCACGTCCAAGCACTTGATTATCACCATGGCATCACCATTATCATGTTATGATTTTCATTTGCTTCACCACTTGGAATGTGCTACCTGTCTCATGATCACTTGATAAACTAGGTTAGCACTTAGGGTTTCATCAATTCACCAAAACCAAGCTAGAGCTTTCAATCTCCCCCTTTTTGGTAATTGATGACAACCCTTTCACAAAGATATGAATTGAAATTCAATTGAATCCATGTTGCTTGTCCAAGCAAATTTACCATGTGTAAAAGGATATGGACAAGTTTCATGAACCCCAAATGGTAGCAATTGCTCCCCCTACATATGTACTAAGAGTTTGGATTAAAGCTTGCACATATGCTTAGATAGGAAATATAGAAGACAATGTCTACCAAATGATGCTAAGGTATAAAAATAGACCTTTGAAGCATGATACCAATCGGAGTGCACCAATATATCATCCTTAGCACCATGGTTAGCTTGATACCACTTGGAAACACTTGGAAATGAAATCACTAGATAACCTATGCATGCTAGATTTTTATTTCATCATTCAAACCTACAACTAGCATACACCACACAAACATGGATATTGAAATTTAAAACTTGTGCCATGCAAGCAAACATATGAAATGCACATTCAAATGCATCATATAAGTTCATGAGTTTGCTCCTCCCTACTTGTGTGCTTAAAATTTTAATTGATCCCCTTCCTTTATCATATCTCTCCCCCTATGTCAAATTCTCCCCCTTTGTTGTCTTTTCACCATCTTAGTACACTAATATCTTTTGTTTTTCTCCCCATGTACTAATATCACTAATATCTTTTTTTCTCCCCCTTTGTCATCAATGACCACAAAGGTTCAAAATATAGATAGGTTGAGATTATCAATATCCAAGCACTTGATTATCACCATGGCATCACCATCATTATGTCATGATCTTCATTTGCTTCACCACTTGGAATGTGCTACCTATCTCTTGATCACTTGATAAATTGGGTTAGCACTTAGGGTTTCATCAATTCACCAAAACCAAACTAGAGCTTTCACCGGAGCAACCGAAAGATCTAAAAACTACAAATCTTGTCGATATTCATAATGCAGCATATTACTGGATACAACCATCGACGGGAAGGTGGATAAACAATACCTTGCTAGAAAAGAAGGGCAATCCAGGGAGACCTGTCATCCCATCGCCCTTGGACCTCATATTTTTCAAGAAGCTGTTTGTGACTTCGGAGCAAGTATCAACATCACGCCTAAGGTAATTTATGATCAAATTAATGGAGATACTTTGTTGTACATAAATATACGTTTGTAGCTTCCAAATCAGTCACTCTGTTACCCCAAAGGGGTTCTTGAAGACACTATTATTCGAGTGGGACAATCATATGTTCCCGTAGACTTTGTGGTTTTAGAAATAGGTGGAGATGTAAGGGCACCCATTATTTTGGGCTGACCTTTCCTAAGCACCGCAAAAGCCATCATCTATGTGGATAGTGCCAAGATCTGCTTCACAATCAAGGATAGAAAGGAAAAGTTTTCATTCAAGAATCATATCTTGCAATCTTTAGGACATCCACAGATGCCTTACCTGCCCAAAGAGACAACAGTGACCAAGAAGAATAACAGGATAAAGAGAAAGAACAAAGCTAGGCAGCCACAATAAGAGTCAATCAACATGATCAACACACACCGATCAGAGTACGACCACCTCCTCGCTTCACCATTCCTTGCTAAGAAGGATGATCCAGGCGTACCCACGATCGAGTGTACCATTGGACAAAGAATCTTCCACAAGACCTTCTACGACATTGGATCAGGTGTCAATTTAATGTCCAAGGTAACGTATGAATACTTATTTGGTGATGAACCTTTGTTCCCTACATATATGCAATTGCAGATGGTAGAGCAATCAATCCAATTTTTGGAAGGAATAGCAAAAGATGTCATGGTAAGGATACATGATCACTATGCCCTTGTCGACTTTATGGTTCTAGAAATAGGAGAAGAAGAAGACGATACACCCATCATCTACATCGGATCTGGACAAGTCCACTTCCAATTACCTAGAGAAAATGTACGCTGTTATTTCAATAGTTCTACCATTTATGAGCAGCCGAAGAAGTCCCGCTCTAGGAGGAGACGTCGATCATCCTGAAACCAAAAGAATCAATTCCTAAAGAAAAGTTGGGAGGAAGATGAGGAACCTAAAGAAGTTGTAAAAGATGAGCTTGCTCAACCAAAGTCAAGTCCACGGACCAAGCAGGTATGGAAAGAAAAGGTAACGTCACCACCAGAGTCACAAGAGGTGCAACCATCAGGGTCTCTATCCTCGGGACCGACTGATGCACCTAAGGAATAAACAAGATAGGAAAAGAGTAATGTCTGGAGGATTTAAAATTATGAACTCTCACCGAGAGGTAATATCGGTAGTTATCCATATTTACTTTTTAGTATTGCATGAATTTCTTTTCACTTTAGCATATTTACTTTTCTGCATTAGCATTGCATTGAGAACAAAAAGATAATAAGTTTCATGATTGCATTACAGTATTGCAACATAAATCCTAATCCCCATGTGAGTAGTTTTACGGTGTGTAAACACCCATGGGAAGATTCACTATGGTGGCATTAAATAATAATAATAATAATAATAATAATATATAACATGCATGCGTATTTTTTCTGCATTATATAAATAAGAAAATCTAAAAATATTAAATAGACATCCTGCTAGAACTTTGCCAATTAGGAAATCTGTCTAAACCTCTAAGAACAACTAATCTCTGAATGGCTGGCCGCTAACCCCTTATCCTAATCTATGCCACGAGTTTGGTGTTCTTGTTGGAGTATTTTGCAGGATAATCAAGAGTAAGCCATCCATCCGAAGTACATTTTTCCAAACTGTCACTACATTCGCTGCGCAAGGAACACAACTTCTGGACGGATGAGAAAGACTTCTACCGGTAGACTCACTCTAAGAAAGACTACGACAACATCCAGCTTAGGGAGGAGCATCCCCCATGTATCTAGATAAGTATTTTTTTCTCTTTTGTTTTACTATTAAGTTTGCTTCATGTTAGTTAAAATAAAAAGTTGCATAATAAATAAAAATAAAATAAAATTTTATATTAGCTATATAATAGTAAGGTATGATCTTAAAAATAAAAACAAAATAAAAAGTGTGTGTCTAGTTTGATTTTTAAGAGCTAAATAAATAAATGAACTCTAAGGATAATCTCTTGCAATGGAAATGATGAAAAGTTGATCTGTCGTAATTCCTTTTAAGTACCTAGTTTTCAGCCTTAAATTCTCCCGAGTTTTGGGTACGACTGTTTTAATATAAGAATTTACTCTGAACTTGAAACTCATGGGTAGCGTATGCTTGATCTAAGTCTAAGTAATTGACGGATATGATATGAGAAGGTCTGAGCTGCTGTTTATTTTGTTCCAAGTGACACTAAAGTTCTGAAGATTTATATTTAAAAAAACATAAAAATCCTACATGATAAGCTCCTATATGACAAAGCTTGAATTCCTTTCATAGCCATATATGATATATAGATTAGGAAAACTTCCACTTATATGCTTTTTACATTGCATTGAGTTTAGTTAAGCTTTGTTGACCCTTATAAGAGGTCTGTCATGTTCTTAAAATCAAGATCACGTACACACCACCCAAATATGCATTACTCCTACACTGAGGGGTAGGCGCAACAACATGTCATTCCTTCTAGATCCACCCAAAAATATTTTACTCCTACACTAGGAGAAAACACCAAAAATATTTTTGATAGGGTATCCACCAAATAAATGTTCTAAGTTCTTGTTGCTATCTCTCAAAAGTTTTGTTGTAGAAAAGAGACAGGGAGCTATGCAAAAGTTATTCATAAAAAAAGAAGAGAAAGATGATAAAAAATGGACAAGTGTACGATATATTTAAAATAATAGGTACTTAGATGCCCGTCCGAAAAAAAGAAGAATAAAATAGCCCATGTTCTCTTGCAAAGTTGTTTTCAAGTTTTAAAAGAGAAATATGTTTTCAAGGAGTATAGTAGAAATAGGTTAGTCACCAAATATATATCCACCACATACATCCATACACATGCAAATCTTGATTTGATTGTATAACTCAACTCTCTTTGGATCCGAGGTTTGACTTTACAATATATGTATTGCAAGTATGCTCTTTCATGCTATTTCTATTCCTGTGAGCTCCACATAAGCTTTACTTGTAGGAAGAAAGAAAGGCATAACATCACTCTTGCCTCGGTAAGGATCCACAAATACCACATATGCTGAGAGACTTGAGAGTGTCATGCAATGCAAGCTCTGAGTTTTATTTTAAAAACCTATAAAAACTCTAGAATAATGGTTGAGCAAAGAACTTAAAACATAGTGCTTGACTTGATCGTTTTATCTTTCAATTGCTCAAGACCTAAGTGAAGGCTGAGAAGCCCCATGGTTGAAGGTAATATGGGTAAGTTTGAAAGTCAGATCGGTTTATTCTAATCCTGAGGATGATTCTTATTTAAACGCATGCGTATTTTTTAGGAGTCGCTTCAATATTTTTAAAATCCTTAAACTCTTGATCCATTTACTGAGTTTAGCTTTGCTAAGGAACTAGCAAAGGTTAAGCTTGGGGGAGTTTGTTGACTGTAGTTAACAACCATTATAAACCGTCAATATAACATGAATAAGGCATAAATATAATCACAAATGAAGGTTTAGGGATTTAAACTAACAAATTCCATGAGTTTTGGTGAATCTGTATTTTCTGCAGGGTTTATCTAGAAAACCATCAAGGTGGACCTACATGTTAGATTTAATTGTGCTTTTCCACAGCGAAACGGACACTAGAAGACTAGAAGACTCGGGAGGACTCCACACTGAAGCAGAAGGCGAGACGCCGCCAGGTGGGGCCGGCCGTCCCCACCTGTAAGTCGCCTGGCCCCTGGGGCCCACCTGTCGCCCCTCGTTGTTATGTTGGTTCTCCACCACCTCTTAGGTTGCATCTACGCTGTCCTTTAAGTCGGTTTGATCTAAAGGCCCATGTTGGACGCTCTGGCCTATATATATCAGCCCAAGCCCCCTTGAGAAGGCATAAGTTATTTGAGAAGACAGAAACCTTAATCATCCTCAAAGCTCCACCATATTCTAGGGTATAGCTAGTTAGGATAGGTCTAGAGGGAGGCAAGCAGGCTTCGCTTGGATTCTCGATCTTATCAAAAATGTGGTTTGGTATAATCTTTGTGCCCATTTCTTTTTTGTATCTCCATTACTTTTATATGCTAGTTACAATTGTTATGACAATATCAGTATTCATCTTATTCATGTTCTTTGTTATAATGTTCATGGTCTACTTTGATTATATGCTTAGTATAGTTGGATTATCATTATGTTCATGCATAAGTTCGTATAGCGCTCATTCTAAGGATCCATGGGTGGGTGGTTGACATTGTGCAAATGTGTTGTTTATACATTGTTTACCTGCAGATACATATTCTGGGTCATGTGGTAGATCGTGGATGTGACACTCCCGTTGAGTCCTTTGTAGTCCACTCCCCAAATATAGATGCACATAGGGTTTGGTTATGAAGGAAGAGCAAGCTTTATTCTTAATCTTCCTTAGTAATATCCCTTATGTGTAGATATGACGATGATCTTATCAATGATTACTAGGTATAATTGCACTAATCAATATATGCTTTGACTTGTAATTAAGAATGACTTATGAATTATTCATCTAATATTCTACCTGACCATGCTAATGCAATAGAAAAGAGTACTCTGAGTGATTTATCATTATCATTGATCAATATATATATATATATATCTTATCCTATGACTTAACCTGTTATGAGTAGAATATTGGTTATGGTTTACTTCTCCTTCAATAGTATAAGTTATTAATACATGTCCATGCTAGACCTTCCCTATGGTAAAAATATAAATAACGATGCCTGGAATACTCTTAGATAAAATGCTACAATGGTATATTATATGTGCGCTTGTAGATTCCTTTCATATATATATATATATATATATATTCATATCTATTCTTCCTAGTCACATATAAAGATGGCAACGGGCACTAAAAATCCGCGTACCCGTGGGCACCAGACCCGACGGGCGCGGATACGGGCGCCAATTTGTGCCCGCGGGCACGGGTGCGGGTACAGTTTTGAACCCAACGGGCAAAGATAGGCGGGTAGGAGAATAGCATATCCATGCCCGTAAACCCGTCGAACCCGCGCTGACATGTAGGGCCAATTGCAAAAGATGTATATATTCTTCGGATCCTAGGGTTTCATTCATCCCCATCCCACTTCCCACACGCCACACGCGGCCGCCGTCCCTCAGTCGCGGCCTCACCTCCCCAGTCCCCAACTCACGGTCGCGGCGTCGTGCCTCCCGGCCGGACGGCCCTCCGCCTCCTCTCCAGCTCCCGGCGTCGTAGGTAGGAGTAGACGCGCGGTCGCGGCGCGCACCTCCTCTCCAGTTCCCATCCCCACTCGCGCTTCCCCCAGCTCAGATCCACCCCAGATCCAGTTGCGTGGTCGGCATGCGGTCAACGTCCGTGCTCCCTTTCTTGTCTTGCTCGCTCGCAAGCTGCTGGCTCGCAGCCCTTCTCGCTGCTTCCTAATCCCCAAGCCGTAGCCCGTAGATGCAGTGCCTTTTCTTGTCGCATCTTGAAGTCCCGTGACTGATGGATGGTGCATGATGCAAGAAGCTTACGATTGAGAGATTCTTGTTTATTTATGTTTGATATTTTCTTTGGATTTTGTGACATGGGAACTAGCAAATATTTGTTGCGAATCAGCATATAAGAAATCAATCTTGCTTAAATTGATGCCTATTTCGACGCCATGGATTTGATTTAGCTCAAATTGATGCCTACATGTTTGAATTTGATGTAAGATGTATATATGGATGCGTTTGTTTCTACAATTCGACTATCCTATTTCTCACTGTTTTGAGGTTGGCGGGTATGCGGGCATGCCCGCGGGTAAGGCATGCCCGCGGATTGCGGGCGCGGGCGCATTATGCTGCCCGTGACGGGTGGCGGGCGCGGGCGCGGGCACAAAAATATTCTCGCGGGTGCGGGTTCGTGATACCTGTATCCGCGGGTATTTTACCCGTTGCCATCTTTAGTCACATAATTAATAAAGAACTGTTTAGTATTATTCTAGTAGTAATGCTATGTAGTACCAACAATTATCTCTGATATCATCACTAGGGATGACAACCTAGTAAACTTAGGAGATATAGGTTTATAATAGGTGGCTATTTAAAAACAAGTGACACGTTAATAAATAGCAACAACCATTTCTGGCGCTGTTGCTAGGGACTAGATTTAAAACTCTGTTTTAATAGTGACGCTAAGAAATATCATCATATCTCCAACTGCTGGATGCGGTTGTTCCGCAAGTGCATGGAAGCGCGGGCATGGGAATACCAAGTGTTGGCATCCCCTTCCCGCAGCACCCTGCACTTCCCCCTCTGCTTCCATCGCGTCGCCTCCTCTTGGATGCAGAGGGCGGCCTTGTTGCGACAGAGAGATCGGAATAGCGGTTCTTCTGCAAGTAGTGATCGGAACTCCTTGAACAGATCAAGTAATAGGATAACAAAGGTACAATTATGGAAGGTGGTCGGTTTGGATCAACGCTTATGTGACTAGACATCCGCCGCGTGTCGAAGAGCCTTGACCCGAGCCACTAGGATGCCAGCCGCATCCGTCGTAGAGGTGGAGGCACCCACCCCGGCCGTGGTGACCACAGGCAGGAAGTCTCTATGTTTGAGCCAGGCGTTCTCAAACCGGAAGCAGTGGGGCTTTGGTATGGTGGTGAGGATCTGTATGAGTAGTGGAATGTGATCTGAGGTGATACCTATTCTAGAGGTGAGCGATGCATTTGGATAGGTAGAGCTGAAGGAGTTGTTAAGGAACGCTCTATCTAGCCAAGCTAGAGTAGGGCGCTCTCTCTTGTTGCTCCAAGTAAAGTTGCGATCCAAAAGAGGGAGTTCCATGAGGGCTAGAGAGTTGATGGTGGTGTTGAAGCGATCCGCAAGAGCACTGTCAAAGCCAGGGGTGTTCTTATCGCTAGGGGAACGAGTGAGGTTAAAGTCGCCAACAAGTAACTAGGGGACAAAGTCATCCACAATGATATTAGAGAGCTTAGCGAGGAACGTGTCCATGTCTCTGTGGTCAGCCGGGGCGTAGACGTTAGTGACCACTTGAGGTCAGAGGAAGTGGGCATGAACAGCATGGTTAGAGTGAACTAGCCAGAGAAGGAGGGGCCAGCGGTGAGCGTAGAGGGGTTCCAAGCCGTTACGATCCCTCCCCTAGTCCCATTGGCCGGGACATCATTGTGAGCCGAGAGGTTAGAGGGGAGGAAGGATCTGGATTTGTTACGGTCAAGTCGATCTAGTTTGGTTTCCTGGAGACAAGCTACCCTGTGATTATTATTATCTTGAACGGAGAAGCATCCTTAAATTTGTTCAATCAACTTGTTTTGCTGTAAATTATTGTATGCCTACAACAAATGTTTCTATATATGCAGAAATTAAAATAAAATTCGATGTTCAAATGCTAAGCAATAGTGTGACATTGAAGATATGTTTGAGCTCGTGCGTACACACAAAGACCCACTTAGGCTCTATTTAAATGCCCGTATATCTACCTCAACATATATAGATTAAGATGGATATATGACATCTAAACATATCCTCCGTTGTGAAAGAAAATGACTTACATTCGGTTTAATATAAAAAGGGTACGAGTTCATGGACTCAAACTGTACATGAACAAGGGTGCGCTGTGGCTGCGATGCATTGTAGCTAAGTGCTGTTGTTGCTACAGTAAGTATAAATAAAGTTTTCTCTCATTCCGAGGATTTCCTATTAACCCATCATCGGTATTGCTTGCGGTTCCAGGTGCAGCAGCCCAGCGACATCATCACTTCCTCCCTAGAGCAAACATTGCCGGGGATTGCCTCCATTACCTGCTCGTCGTCTTGTCCAACAGCATACGTATCTACTACTAGTACTTTACACGTTTTGACGTCGGAGAGCGAGGGTTCTCGAGTCCGCCAGATCGCTACGCTACTCACTCTGCGGGACCCGCCAATGCCTAGAACCCCCAGCTCCCAGTCTCACCGGCTGGTGGGCCCCACTTAGTCATGTGCCGGGTGACGCGGACTCGCGTGTTGCAAATCTCCCCGTCGCTTTATCCTCAGCTCGTGTCCGATCTGGAGCCATCCGGACTAGCCTCGCCCCGGACCCAGACTGTTCACCGGTTGGTATTTAGCTTATAAATTATGACTTATTAGTTAACGAATAATATATTTTTTCTCTTATATCAAACTAATCAATAATATTTTTAATATTTTTTTTCTCATATTAAACTAATCAACCGTATTTTTACTCATAAATTATAAAGCAAACGAGCTCAAACAAACGTGGCGACGGGGGACGCCGCGGCGGTCCAAAGGTCGTCCACCGCTCGCCCCTAGTCGAGATAAACGTTAGGGCCTGTTTAGTTTCCAAATTTTTTTGCGCAGAACTCATCACATTAAATCTTGCAGCATATGTATGGAGTACTAAATATAGATGAAAAAAACTTATTGCACAGTTGGGTGAGAAATCGTAAGACGAAACTTTCGAACCTAATTAGTCCATAATTAGATACTAATTATCGAATACAAACGAAAGTGCTGCGATAGCCCAAACCTAAAATTTTTTGCATCTAAACACGCCCTTAGCTATAAGAAATTGGGCTGCCCGGTTTGTCCCTCCCTATGGCTTCTCTATCTCGCCCATAGCTGCTGCCTGAAAGCTCCCTCTGTTTCCTTGTCTTCTCCGGTTGTCCGGCTTCGTCTCCGCCTCTCCAGTAAGCGCTCCCCGTCCCGCCATCTCCGTCCGTGTTTTAGCGCCGGTTGCAGTTGCAGCCGTGTGATACTGTGTGTGTTGTGAGGTTCTGGTGTCGCGTATCTCTGTTTTTTAGTTCAGTGCTTGGTTAGCTTCTTGGATCTATGGATCATGGCTGAACCGTGCTGTTCTTACATTCCACCGCGAGAACTTCTCTAGGGTTAGTATGTTTACTGTTTAGCCTGGAACTTTGCAAATTAAAAGGCCTTGGGTTCAATGTGCTGAAAGAAAAAAAAAGGGGGGTTGTCTCTGTTCAGACTACTTCAGTTGCTATGCTTTACAAGCAAATACGAGAGGAGTAGGCTCCGGTGGCCTGCTCGTACGATTCTACGAGCATATGTTGTCGCGGTAAACATGGTCTTTAAGGGTGATTTAATGGAAGAAGCTGTTACTCAAGGGCGTGGCCATACTGCTTTTTTTTCGCCCAACTAAGAGCAAGTATAATAGCCGGCCAAATGCTTTGCTGAAGGAGAGATGAGAGGAGAGAGAAGAAAAGGGGCTACTTCCGGCCGACTTTTAGACGCAAGAACTGAGAAACTTTGTGAGAGAGATAAGTGGGTCATGTATTAATAGTGAAGAGGTAACTATTATGAGTATGAGTGGGCTGAGAGAAGGATGCAAAGATCAGGCCGGCTGTAGCCTTGCTCTACGGTGCGCTTGGAGTAATTTAGTGTCATCCAAGGCGTGGAATGGATTTGCTTAACTTATGCATACTATCAATGACGCTGATATGAAGCTGCAGTTCTCTTGTATTAATTGCATCAAGTAGTCGTACGCCGTAACTGTCAGTCCACAACTGTAAAAATCAAGAAGTACACGAGGATGTGTTTCCATCACTGACTTTATTAGTTTCCTCGTAGTTTTTATTTTGTGTTCAACACGGATGACTTATATTTCAATCATTAAACTTGGAACTTTATTTTGCTGCCAATTTTGAGTGGTTAGGATGGAAATTGCAGGAACGTTTAGTTTGATTTGATACGGTATTGTTTGCCCAAGTCCATGCTTCTAGTGTCAAAGTTTCACCTAATCAACGCAATTTTTTTTCTCAATGTAAATCATAAATGTGTGTATCTTGCGATCAGGAAGTATAAAGATTATGCTAACCTTTTTTCTGTCAGGAGTAGCTGGCCAGAAGGTCATAGTAATGATCGATGCTATGCTAGCCTATTTGTTCTTCACTTCCTAGTTTCATAGTGGAAGATATCTATATCCAGGGAAAAGGAACAGTTTTGACTCACTATGTAGCTCTAGTGTGGTCCTTTCAAACTCAACTATACGTATATGTGCGCCACTTAAACTGGCTTTGAATGCGCGCCACTCAAACTGAACCGGAGTATGCTATTTATTCTCAAATTTAGCTGTACCTTCCCTGTGTACACTCAGTGAGATGTTTCCCTGCCACTCAAACTGGACGGCTCTTATTAGGTTGCAGTTTGATACTTTGCCTTTTGATATGAGCATTAGCTAGAAACTCCAATCCATGCTGAAAAATATGTGAGAACCTTTGGCCTGTAGCCCTGTACCTATCTAGCTGCTTAATTTAGTACACACGCTTGATAGCTACTCGTAACAGCTGCCCATGTGAAGTGCATCCACGCATGTTCCTACCTGCTACTATTTCCTTTCTGTTCAAAGTATTCATTCATCATTTGCCCCCAAAAAAAGAATGTATTCATTCATCAGAGTTGCACTGCACCATGTGTGATGTGTCCATGTTTAGCTATGGCTCTCACCTACCTTCCTCTTTGATTTTGAACATGAACTGCAGCGCTCAGTTGATGGCCTCACCCGGAGCAGCAGCACCGGCCGAGTTCACGCAAATGGAAGCCGCGCGGCAGTCCCTCATCGCGATCTCCCAGTCGATCCCGGAGATCGGGGCGCCCGTCATCAGGCCGCCCAACGGCGGCGGCAGCGGCATGGATGAGAACGGGCACGAGGACGTGGCGGAGCAGAGGTACAGGGCGAAGCTCATCTCCATCTCCAACCAGTCGCCCGACGCCCGTCCTACGCCGTGCCCTTCCAAGAACGGCGCCGCCTAAAGAGCCTTGTGTGTCGATCAGTGTGTGTAACGTTGCCGCATATAGGTGTACGTGTACCGGACCTACCGGTTGTGTGTTCTGCTAATCTGCCAGTGGCCCAGGAGGCCAGGAGCCAGAACATTGGGCCTCGATAATAATCGCCTTGAACTGCCAAAGGGAATAAATACTTGTATGCAATTGCCAGGTTGCGTCCATGTTTGCATGGGAGGCTGGGAACTGGAATTGTGAAAGGGACTGTATGCAAGTGACATCGTTGATCGTTGACACACATCTTCTCTGATCTGAATGGAAAAAGTCCATCTAAACTGCCTCAACTATTGCGCGAGTTTATTTTGTCGTCTTCAATTGAAAAATCAGACTTTTACACCAACTCTTAGAAACCATCAGAATTACCCCTTAGAGCAGAGTTCCCAAAACACTTTCCTAATCATTTAATTTTAACAAGATTAAATAAACACCTCTCCAACTGTTCCTAATATCACCTCCTAATCTTCTAAGAACTTTGGAAAACATACCCATTTGCGCGTAAAGATGCGCACGATTCCCTCGCAGCGTATATGCCTTGCGACCCCGGCTGGCTCGCCCTCGCCTTAGCGCTTTCTCCCTCTCCGCCTGCCATGGACGCCGGCAAAGCAAGCCGCACCACAGCCGCCGCGTTTCCATCCTCCCCGTCTCCTGTAGGTTCTTCCATCAAGTAGTAAAACCTAGTATAAAGCTTAGAGGGATGCTGCAGGTTGGCTTGGGGTGGCTGGCGGCCGGGTGAGAGGGCCTAGTGGCCGGCTGGGCGTGGCCGGCGGCGGCCGTGGCCTGGTGGCACGCGCACGCGCGATCTGCTCTGTTGCGAGGCTGAGAAGAAGGGAGTGGAAAAGGAAAAATGAGGAAATATAGGTTCCAGGTGAGAAAAGCGTAAGAAAAAGATATGGTGGGATAGTTTAAACGGGTATAGAAACAAATTTAGGGTTTCTGATACAAAACATTCTGAGACCGATCAATTTGTTTTTATAGTGGAATATTAGGTACTCTCGGAGATGAGCTTCTTTTTCTCTCCTAATATCTTTTTAAGAGTTGGAAACCATGGTGTTTTTAGGAGAAAATTTAGAAAACTCTTATATACGCTCTTAGTACTTAGCTGCCACATCAGATATTCTATCTGGCGCCACATCAGCAACAAAGAAGGTATATAATCAGCCTTTCGTGATAGTTCAAAGAGATCAATTTGACTTTTTTTATATATTTTTTAAAAAATATCCATATATTTTCTAGAATCAATATATATTTAAAAATAATAGAATCTGATTTAATATTAAAAAAATGTTTTAACTTAGAAAAAAATATAAAACCAGTTCCACATTTTTTAAAATCATGTTGTACCTTTTTGTTCCTTGCTTATAATTATTTGGACCTTATATGGTATTCTAAAATTTGGAACTAGGTCAAATATGAAATGAAGGATGCAGATCAAGACAAGTTTTTCTAGACTACAGCATGACTCAACGCAACCCATTGTGCAAACTGCAAAAAGCGTTTCCTCAACAACAATGTCTAGCCTAACCACCGAGACTTACATGGAAAATTCTAAAAAAAAAACAATTCAACATGTATCATGAGGTTTAACTTTGCAGTAACATTATCTTCTTCGTAGGACATCATGACAATGACGTGTGTAGATTTATTGGACCATCAACAACAGTCGGTGTGTTACTTCTCAGATTCCCGACTAACATCTATGACTTGGTCAACAACATTCGGATGGACGCAACTGCTACTTTAGGTGGCCATGTTCGCTTCGCTGAAAAGACAGGCTGAAAAGTACTTATCGAGATTATGATTTCCAGGTGCCTCAAGGCATCGATTAGTTAGCAAGCCGAGCGGCCCACGATACATCAACTAGTGAAAGCCCAAACAACCGAGGCCTAGCTAAGCCAAGCGGATCAGGCTAGACGCCAAGGACGGGGTCAGCCACGACCCCTCCCTTCTATCTTGGCCACACACCGCACAAGGGTTCACGACCTCTCTGTCGTCCCGACCCCTGGGAGGAACGGAGAGAGGTCGAGCCCAGCCAAGCACGTATGCTCTGACAAGAGTGGACACGCCGTACTGACCCCGCAAGGACCGAGGGGACAACGGTCACCTCGGTCCGGTCAGACGCCATCTCCATGCCACGCAACACGGACAAGACAACACCGCCCAACGATGACTGCCAGTTAGGCGACCCACCGTTCAAATACGGTCCAACAAGACATATGTACGATTCTACCCACTACGGGATGGGATCCACAACGGAGGCCTTGAGTTAGAGGCCATCCAGGCCGATAGGAGCCACAACCCTAGAGCCCGGATCATGGCCACCAACTCCACAGGCTAACCAGGCGACCGATGACCTGGGGGCGCCTACCAACTCCTGTATGACGCCCCCAGAAGATCAGGAGGCAATGACGAAGGTCACGGCGGAGACCACATCGCACATGACGGCTGACGAACCACCACCGTGCCTACAATGCCGCCACGGTCGGTACAGTAGCACCACGCCACACCTTACCACGACGTGGGCATAAGACTATGACGACAACCATGTCCAGACGTGCACCACAATACGGCAAAGCTTGCAAGCCAAGTTAACTAGGTCCCTCCCTCAAGTTCACGACCCCTCGGTTGGGAGAAGCTTTTTCTTTATACATGTCCTGGCCCCCAACTCTATATAAGGGTAGCTAGGGCATCCTCCATCCTGAACATCCACACATCTTCACATTCTTCACAGCCTCCGGACTCCTTAAGCTTTCTTTCAGGCAGTTAATCTCCTAGCTCGAGCTCTCCTACCTCTTCCACCATTCTTGCACCCCCCATTGTAAGAACTTCAGAGTATTCAAGCACGCACTCGATCATCTCTGAGACTGGACGTAGGGCTCCGACCTGAACCAGTATAAATTATCGTGTCTTTTGGATGATACCATCATCTTCCTAGAGCAGCGCGACAATCGTATAAATTTACTAGTCCGGTTTACAAAACACCGACAATACCATTCGCTGATTTGTAGTGAGAAAAATACTATATCATAGCTGATAAGTCAGGCTGATAAGTTCAAGCGAACATGGCCTTAGTCGTTGTTGCTGCCATAGGTCTATGCACGCACCAGGAGCATGTGGATCGAGTAGGAAGACAGTGTGGACGGGATTATGATGCTGAACTTCTTGTATTTCCTAAAATCACGCTCTACATTGTGGTTCCTAACTCTGGGAAACATAGAGAATAGTTTTAGAAAAAAATATGAAACTGGTTTCATATTTTACTGAGTTGAAACAATTTTTATAATATTAAACCAGATGTCTGTATTTTTATTTAAATGGATATTGCAAACACACCACGTGTCTACCACCGCAAGCGCACGGCAGGGCCGTGGCCACGATGAAAGAGGCCCAATGCGCACGGTACGTTTGAACATGGGCTATGCGTCGCAAAGGCTATTCAATGAACTCTGGATTGAGTGGATCCTTTTGGGCCGGGCTCTCGTCTTGTGAGTGTGTAATCTCGGATCGGGGAACTCGACGACTGGCGACTGCGGCAGTCGGAGAAGATGGCGGCGGCGGGAGGAGAAATTGCCGGCGCTTCGTCGGGAACGAGGACGAAACGGCTTAAGATTGCCGTCATCCACCCGGATCTCGGAATCGGTAAGTCGCCCTCTTCCACCTCCGGTCGCTCGTGCTCATGCTTTGCGTCCCCGCACTGTCCAATCTGAGATGTCGCATAGGTTTATTTGTTTAGATCCGGTTAACCTTTCAGGAACAGAAAATTTTGGGTGTCTTCAACTGCAAGAGGAGCGCAAACTCTATTTGGAGACATAGGAGGTTCTCGAGTTTTGTGTAATATTTAGGAGAGTATGGCAACTCAGGCGGTATCCCTGTGTCGAGGGAGTGTTGTTTTCATACATACGTGAGTGATGCTTCTTGTGAAGTAGCGACTCCGTTCAATTAGCTTGATGCAGGAAGTGATCGTGCTAGTTTGAAGTGTATTTGCGTCGTGCTTGCCATGGGTAGCTCACAGTTGACAGATTACAGAATAATTTCTATGTACCTTTTGCAGTACCTGCTGCTGCAGTATGATCAATGTATACTCGCAGCATGAAAGATCGAAGCTGCTCAACTATAGTCAACCTTTTGTGTAGGTGGTGCTGAGAGATTGATTGTCGATGCGGCTTGCCATCTTGCTGCCCACGGCCATGATGTTCATGTCTTCACATCACATCATGATAAAAACCGTTGCTTTGAGGAGACTGTTTCTGGTAAGGCTCAGAACTTTACCTACGTATATTTTGTTGACACCCTAGTTCTAAATACAGTTAAACTAGCTTCCCTGTGGTGTTTTGTGTTTTACACGCTGTGCCTTGATTCAGAACACTTGTCCCAGGTCACTTCCATGTTAATTCAATTCCTGCAATGCAAAAAATTACAGATTATGTATAAAATTGGTGCTTATGCAAATACAATTCTTACCTAGTTTTTTTCTCTGGTCATTTGCAGGTTTGTTTCCAGTTACTGTATATGGAGATTTCCTGCCTCGTCATGTGTTTTACCGCTTTCATGCTGTTTGTGCTTATCTTCGCTGCATTTTTGTTGCACTCTGTGTGCTACTCAGATGGGCCTTCTTTGATGTCATATTGGTAGACCAGGTTTCTGTTGTGATTCCACTACTTAAACTAAGGGCATCATCAAAGGTATCAGTGTCTTGTTTGCATGAAGTGCTTACTGTTCTCCAATTGCAGCTCCTTGATGACAATTTATATGTTGTATCTCCAGATAATATTTTATTGTCACTTCCCTGATCTATTACTTGCACAACATACTACTATGCTCCGGAGGTTATATCGTAAGCCAATTGACATGATTGAGGAAACGACTACTGGTATAGTCTTCTGCATTTCGAATTTGAGTACCTGCTATTTTTTCTTCCCTTTTCTGGAATATGTCTTGGCATCCAGCAGCATTGTAATTGTAGTGGTTACCTTTTATGTATATCAGGTATGGCTGATTTGATTCTAGTTAATAGCAAGTTCACTGCAGCAAATTTTGCAAGGACCTTTTCTGGTTTACATGCTAGAGGAATCGAGCCTGGTGTTCTATATCCAGCTGTCTCTGTTGAGCAGTTTCACGAACCCCATGCTTATAAGTAACTTCATGCTTGTATATCTCCTTACATTTAGGTCTCACTTATTCAATTTTTAGACTAAACAGATCTTCTTACCATTATCATATTCAGATTTAGCTAAACTAGACAACCATCTTTTGTACAGATTGAATTTCCTATCAATCAACCGGTTTGAGAGGAAAAAGAATCTTGATCTTGCCATTTCAGCATTTGCTTTGCTCCATTCTCTTGCTTCGACTCTACCTGGTGATGCTCTGCAAGAAGCAACATTAACAGTGGCAGGTGATTTTTGTTTGCATACTTATTTTCCTTCTAGTTGCATGTTCAATGTTACAAAATCAAGGGTTTTAAACAATATAAAATATTGACTGCGCTGATTTCCTACCATGCTCAATCTTTAGGTGGCTATGATAAGCGTCTGAAGGAAAATGTTGAATACCTTGAGGAACTCAAAAGACTCGCAGTGACTGAAGGGGTGTCTGGACAGGTTAATTTTGTTACATCTTGCTCAACATCTGAAAGAAACGAGCTTCTCTCCAACTGCCTCTGTGTTTTATACACTCCCAAGGTAAGTGTATTGCTGTGCTAGGGCTTACATCAAGCTAAGCATTCTATTTACCTTAATAAACAAGCCTGTGTCTCGTACTTATCCAGGATGAACATTTCGGTATTGTACCTCTTGAAGCCATGGCAGCCCATAAGCCTGTAATTGCCTGCAATAGTGGTGGCCCAGTGGAAACAGTTGTGAATGAAGTAACAGGGTTTTTGTGTGATCCCTCTCCCGCAGAATTCTCCAAAGCCATGCTGAAACTTGTGAATGATCATGATCTTGCTGTCAGATTGGGTGAACAAGCACGAGACCATGTGGTGCAAAAATTCTCGACCAAGACATTTGGTGATCTCCTCAACAGCTATGTCCTGAATGTCTACCATGAGAGGATTGAATGATCTATAATACCCGGTCTGCCATGCCATATGGAAACAATATGTTCAACACTAGTTTTTTTTTGTATTTTTACATATAATCTGACTTTGATGTACACACATGATGGTAATGACATTCCAGTAAAGCCCTTTGGCATACTATAGTCACTTGATGATCTGTATATTGTTTTCAATTATTAAATCGGATTTGGCTTAGTCCATCCTGTACTGCACTTCTGGAATCTGGAATGGAGCTTGAGTTTGTTACAGTCGTCTTATTTCTTCCCCTAAAGTAAGTAATTGGGTACACAATTGGTTGAGACATCAGTGATTTGACTGGTTAAACCTAAACTGTCATGATCAGTTCTCTCCTGCAGGTTGCAATATGCCAAGGCCGATGTCTGAAAGGAATCATGTAGGTCCAGGTAACTGTGCCACTTTGTGAAACCCATTTGATAATTTGGTAAACTGTCATGAATCATCAGATCAGAATTCTTCTACTGTCTGACTCACACCTTTGGGAAAATGTTGCCCACGTATATTCTTAGTTGGATTGGATGCCAATTCAAGCAACCGTCAGATGCTATGGGCCAAATCCAAGGTAAACTCTAAAGCATTCCTAAAACGGGACTCTGTCCGAAGTCTGGAGTAGTACGCTGTCAATGCCGTTTTGTCAGCAGTGGAATTGTTGCTTCTGTTCACCGGTAGCTGAAATTCGCGCTGGACGTTTCCAAATCCCAGAATCTTATAACCCAATTAGTCGGTGGCAGTTTTGTCATCATGATGTTTTTTTTTTTAAATCTTAGTCAACGTATTTCGCAGTTCCTTGAGGATCTTGAGCCGCGATGAGCCGCTGATTGCTACATTTGTTCAAAAGAAAATTGCGCGGCAGTCAAATGTATCAGGAAGCGTTTGTTGGACGGAACCACGCTTGAAGTCCTCGGGCGACGTGTGACGCGCCGCGTTGGCAAGTGGATATATGTCAATTCGTCCTGAAATATCTGCAAGAATCGGTAAACTTAAATTTCGTGCAAGTTTCATAGTTCATGCTTACAAATAGCACCCTGTTTTGCTAAACGGTTGTGCACTGATGGACAGCTTTCGTCACAGAAAAGCTTGGTTTAGCTTGTTCTAACCACAAGAAAAAAAATATTTTGCCTGGCCAATTAAGGCAGAGCAATGGCTGGCTGGCTGGCCAGCTACTCCGACTTCGTTGAACAAGAAACACATCCGATCCCTCTGTGCAGGAATAAATCTTGATACCTATTTGTCGGGTTCACAAACCCAGGGTCTCTCGGGGACCGGCTTTCCACGCCGGGCCTGGCCCAGGAAAACAACATGTTGTTTATGGGCCGGCCCGAAGATCTAAAAATACGACGGGCCGAAGGACAGTCCGGTCGCCGACCGGAAGGTCTGCCCGATAGAACGAACGCCCACTCATCAACTTTTTCGGCCCACCTCCGACCGGAACGCTCGCCCCGGGCACCAGCCGCCTCCGGGTAGTCTCTCCGATCGGAAGGCCCGGCCTAAAACGTTGTTTCCTACTCCGACCCCGCTACTCCGACCGGGGACCCGTAGGAAGCCTGCTTACCGCTCTTCTCTGACTGGAGCGGCTAGGACCGACTGTGGCCATCCGACCGGGGGCGCTCGCTCGGAAGGGACCAGGGGCGAACGGAGAAGGCAGCGCACAAAGTCAAACCACGATACCGGGACCATACCCTGCACGCCTGCGGGAACAGTGCTCCTCAACCGCCCTGACATAAACAGTATTGTAGGCGCCGATATTTATGTCTACAGTATTGTAGGCGCCATTAGGCTCCCATACGGCAAAAAGCCCCCCACATACCTCTGGGCATCGGCAGTGGGCGTCAGGGTTCGCCATACCTAGTACACGTGGTGGGGCTCCTCACCTACCAATAGTATTTGTAGGTATCGACGTCCACCCTTCCTGAAGAAGCCAACGCAACCTCCCATGTGCACCTGACATTCTACAGTGACGTCAACAGTTTTGTGGGCTCCTACCATCGGCTGTCCTCATCGGCGTGGGCAACAAGACTTAGTAACATCCGTACTCTCCCCCTCTCACCTGTAAAGCCATCCCCTTCATCTATAAAAGGGGATGCGCTCCCTCCAACGAGGGGGATCAATTTTCCAGAGGTCCACTTCTTCAAGTTCAGACTCACTAGATCGATAGCTCACAAACTCCTCAAGCACACGCTTGAACACCTAGCTCATAGCGGAATTCCGGTCGCCCTCGGCCCTTCCGATCGGACCCGACCGGGCTTCTCGTACACCCCTCCTTTCTCCTTCTCGTTTGTAACCCCGCTACAGACTTCGAGCACCTGGGCTCAAGAATAAAGTCATCGACCGACCCACACTGGACGTAGGACACGTTGCCTGAACCAATATAAATCATGTGTCATTGAGTGCTAGGCCACATCCGATCACAACGTACAGCAAAACTACAAATATTCACTAGTTGGTCACTTTCTGAACCGACAGTTGGCGCCGTCCGTGGGGAAGACGTTGTACGTTCAACACTTTTTGGTCATCGGATGGCCCATTTTTTCACCACCCCCGCCGTGGCGGGCTCGGGCGACACGATTCGCTTCGGCTCGCTGGAACATCCCACACTCTCGCCTGCGGGAATGCGGGTTCCACCCATTTTCGAGCCATCCCAGGCCTTCCTCTTCGGAAGCCTGGACTCCGTCGCCGACCGGCTCGGCGTACTCCACCTCCACGAGGAGACTCGTGACCCGGCACCCGTCAGAGAGACGTCCTCCATTGACTCCGGGACACGCGACCTCAATGGCGCGGCATCTGCGCTTCATTCCAAGCAAACTCTCTGCTCAAACCCCACTGTAAGTAATATGCGTACTTTTGTTCACCCTTTATTTACTGTCTCCCGCCGATCACCCGGAGGGATTGCATCGCCTACACCACAAACACCGTACGGTCGGTTCCCTTACGACTTCGCGTCCTCCGCGGACGCTCGCGCTCGGGGCTCCGAAGGCCGCTGGCACCATCCCCACTCACGTCCGAATTCGTAGGAATGGCAGGCTTCGCTCCTGTCGTTTCCCACGAACTCCCGGATAACGAGGGTGAGAGCGACGGTTCCAGCATCGGCGATGTGGCGGCCCGCCACCATCCGTCCCGGGAGTGCGCTATGGCGGATGGTCCAGGACAACCGCCGGTGGTTGCGAAATCTGCGCAAACTCGCACCCCTCCGGACACGCGTGCGGGGGACCTCACGTCTACGCAAGCGCACGCCGAGGAATTACGACAACGATGGTAGAGAGCCACCGCCTGCGCCGGCGCGGTCGATGTGGCACGTTGCTCTCCATGCGCATGGTCCGGCGGGTGGCGCCTGGGGTCGCGCTCGTTAGGTCCAGCACGACATTGTGAACGAGGGGAACGATGTCCCACAATTCGCCTAGGCCGGCCAGAATATCGCTGCTGTAGTAATGCTTCTGCGTGGTGTTCCCGAGCCCGTCGACCCTCAAGAGCGGGCAGTCTACCGGAACCTCCGGGTTCTAGTAGAGGCCGCCGCCGTCCAACAGGCGGAAAGCTCCACATCACGACTCCGACCCGCCCCTCTCTCCCCACCGGGGGGACGAGGATGCGCCAGCCGGATCGCTCAGTTCGCTCGCCAATGCAGCCGTCAGGCTCGGCTCGGGGTGCGGCAGCCGTGCCACGGTCCGACCGGGCGCCTGCTCCACACCGACCGCCGGGACGCGAGCGGCCCGATCCACACCAAGACGCTCGTAGCGTCATCAGTGACCGGCATCGGGCCCAACACGGCAACGACGTCCACCGTACGGCAGTAGGTGACACGGATCCCGGCCGAACCATCAAGGGAAGCGGTGAAACGTGCCCCAGGCGCGGTCGCCGGTCGGACGACCGAAGCCCCAGCCCTGAGGGCCTAGGGCCACGGGCCTTCAGCCGGCGCATCCGGAGAGCACCGTTCCCACAACGTTTCCGGCCTCCCTCCAACATCACCAAATACACTGGGAGACTAACCCAGGCATTTGGCTCGAAGACTTCTAGCTCGCCTGTTGAGCCGGAGGAGTGGATGATGACTATTTCATCATCCAATATCTTCCCATTTGCGTGGGGGAACATATTTGGGCATGGCTTGAATTCCTTCCACACGACAGCATCCGCGACTGGGCGAACCTCAAGAGGGTCTTCGTCGGGAATTTCCAGGGGACGTACGTCCGCCCGGGGACTCCTGGGACCTCAAGAGCTGTCAGCAGGAGCCCAGCGAGTCCATGCGGGATTACATCCGTAGGTTCTCTCAACAATGCAACTCCCTCCCTGATGTCGTCGACGCAGACGTCATCAGCGCATTCCTTTTCGGGACAAATTGCGAGTCCCTGATCCACAAGCTTGGCTGCCTAAAACCCCGCACCACCCATGATCTGCTCGATGTTTCCACCAACCACGCCTCTGGTGAGGAGGCGGTCGGAGCGGTCTTTAGTGGAGGCCGGGACCAAGGCAAACCCAAGCGCGCGGATCCAGACGAAGGCCCCTCCACTCAGAGGGGCAAGAAGAACAAAAATGATCGGCGCCGGTCGGACAACACCGCGTTGGTCGCCGTGGCTGATCGCACGCCTAGGCAGCCCCAACAGGGACTGCCTGACCACTTCAACAAACTCATGGATGGTCCATGCTCGAACCACGCCTGCCCTGTCAAACACCTCTACAAGGAGTGCGAGCTCCTCAAATGTTTCCTCCGACAGATCGGCGGGTCAAAGGAGGGAGACGGCAGCCAAGAGGGGAGGCGCGAGAGGCAAGGACGGAGACGGTTTCCCCAAACCTGAGGAGTGCATCATAATCTTCGGCGGGTCCGACGCCATCTGGACTAAACGCCAGCATAAGGTACGCTACAGGGAGGTGTGCGCCGCCGAGACGGCCGTCCCCTCCTTTCTCAGCTGGTCGGAGTCCCTGATCACCTTTGATCAGAGGGACCATCCCTCCTGCGTAGCAAGACTGAGACGCTACCCGCTCGTCGTCGACCCCATCGTCCGCAAAAATCACCTCACCAAGGTGCTAATGGACGGGGGGAGCGGCCTCAACATCCTGTACATCCCCCGATCGGAGCTCCGCCCGGCGGGCTCCCCCTTCCACGGGGTAATCTCGGGAGCGCAGGCATACCCACTCAGACAGATCGACCTGCCCGTCACGTTCGGTAGCCGGACCAACTTCCGCTCGGAGGTCCTCACCTTCGAAGTGGTGAACTTTCTAGGGTCCTACCATGCCATCTTAGGATGGCCATGCTATGCGAGATTCATGGTGATCCCCAACTACACCTACCTCAAGCTAAAGATGACGGGTCCAAACGGCGTCATCACCGTGAGTAGCGCCTTCTCGCACGCCTTCGCGTGCGACTGCGAGCACTACGAGCTCGCCATCGCGGTCATCAACTCCTCCGAGCTCCTGCAGCTCGGGGAGTCATCAACCCCAGCAGTCCTAGACTGCAACAAACCAACCTCCTTGACGGCCTTCCGCCCGCTCGAGGAAACCAAGGCCGTGGGTGTCGACCCCACCGACCTAGCCAAAACGGTGCGAATCGGGACCTAGCTCCCGGCCAAATAGGAATGCGAGCTCGTCGACTTCCTGCGCGACAATCGTGATGTCTTTGCATGGCAGCCCTCTGACATGCCGGGGATACCACGGGGGGTCGCCGAGCACACACTACACCTTATCCCGACCTCGAAGCCCGCCAAGCAACGCATGCGTCGTTTCGACGACGAGAGGCGCAGGGCCATAGGCGAAGAGATCGCCAAGCTCCTGGCATTTAGATTCATCAGGGAGGTTTTCCACTCCGACTGGCTCGCCAATCCCGTCCTTGTCAGAAAAAGACCGGGAAGTGGAGAATGTGCGTCGATTACACCAGACTTAATAAAGCATGTCCGAAGGATCACTTTCCTTTACCATGCATAGACCAGATAATCGACTCCACCTCGGGTTGCGAGATCCTCTCCTTTCTGGATGCCTACTCATGCTATCACTAGATCGCGATGAAAGATTCCGATCAGCTCGCAACCTCGTTTATCACCCCATATGGTTCGTACTGCTATGTGACCATGCCTTTCGGTCTGAAGAACGCTGGCGCCACCTACCAAAGGTGCATGCAGCAATGCTTCGCCGATCAAATCGACTCGCTTGATCAGCCCGATCAGGCTGAACGGCCGAAACCAACAATCGCCGTCTATGTTGATGACATAGTGGTCAAAACGGCTCGAGCTTGTGACCTGATTGCAAAGTTAGCCGCAACGTTCGTGAACCTCCGAAGGTTCAACATCAAGCTAAATCCCAAAAAATGTGTTTTCGGGGTCCTAAATGGGAAGCTGCTTGGATACATCATATCCGAGCGCGGCATTGAGGCCAACCCCTAAAAGATTGCAGCCATCTCCAACATGGGCCCCATACGCAATGTAAAGGGCGTACAAAGACTCACCGGCTGCCTGGCGGCCCTTAGTCGCTTCATCTTCCGACTTGGTGAACGGGGGATGCCACTCTATAAGCTCCTTCAAAAGATGGACGCCTTCGTCTGGACTGAGGAAGCCCAGCAGGCTCTCGAAAGCCTCAAAACATCCCTGACGTCAGCCCCGATCCTCTTCGCTTCCGAACGGGGAGAACCCCTCCACCTTTACATCGTGGCAAGTAACCATGTGGTGAGTGCTGCCCTGGTCGTCGAAAGGGAGGAACCGGGACACCAGCTCAAGGTACAATGACCCGTATACTTCATCGGAGAAGTACTTACCGACCCCAAGGTCCGGTACCCCCAGGTGCAGAAACTCCTATACGCCATGCTAATGCCCACTAGGAAGCTCCTACACTACTTCACTGACCATGAAGTCACAGTCGTCACTTCATACCCACTCGGAGACATCATCCGCAACCACGACGCCGCGGGACGAATCTCTAAGTGGGCCCTTGAACTCATGGGCCATGACATCAGGTATACCCCCCGCACCGCAATTAAATCTCAGGCTCTCACGGATTTCATCGCCGAATGGACGGCGGTCCAACTACCGACCCCGGACGTCTCCCACTAGTACTGGACAATGTACTTCGACGGGTCCGTAATGGCGCCTGGCTCGGGGGTTGGAGTGGTTCTCATCTCCCTAGATGGGAGTAGGGCTCGCTATGCCATCCGCCTCCACCTTTTGGCTTCAAACAACGCCGCGGAATACGATGCCCTTATCAACGGACTACACATCGCCATCGAGCTTGGTGCTACGCGACTCTACGTCCACGGTGACTCAGAACTAGTCATTGATCAGGTCATGAAGGAGTCCTCCTACAGAAGCCCCCTCATGACTGCATACTACCAAGAGGTGCGTAAGCTCGAGGACAAATTCCAGGGAATTGAACTGCATCATGTCCCTCTAAGGGACAACGACGCCGTCGATTTCCTCGCAAAACTAGCCGCCAGGCGGGATCCATCCCCGAGCGGGGTCTTCATCAACGACGTCCACGAACCGTCCGCCCGCATCCTGGAAGATCCAACCCAGACCGACCCCAACGCCGATCCGACACTCGGGGGCTCCGATCCTAGCACCTCTATAACGACGTCATCCGCGGACGTCGCCGTAGTGGCACTCGATCAAACCGACTGGCGAATACCACTACTCGCCTACCTCCTCGAGGAGGTTCTCCCACCTGAAAGAACTAAAGCCCGACGAATCGCTCGACGCGCCAAGACCTTCGTCGTGCTCGGTGACGAACTCTACAAATAGAGTCCGTCAGGAGTGCTATGAAGTGCGTCCCCGCCAGCCGGGGGAAGCAGATCCTCCTCGACGTCCATGTCGGGATCTGTGGGCATCATGCGGCCCCAAGGTCCCTGGTCAGAAAAACCTTTTGCCAAGGTTTTTACTGGCCCACCGCGCTACGAGATGCAGAAGAGGTCATCCGCAGGTGCGAAGGATGCTAGTTCTATGCTCGACAAATCCATTTACCGGCGCAAGAGCTCCAAACCATCCCAATCACCTGGCCATTCGCGGTCTGGGGTCTCGACATGGTAGTACCCCTCAAGAAGGGCCCGGGCGGCTTCACTCATCTACTTGTAGCAGTCGACAAGTTTACCAAGTGGATAGAGGCCAAGCCCATCACCAATCTCCGCTCGGAAGAGGCAGTCAAATTCTTCCTTGACATCATGTACCGATTCGACGTTCCTAACTGTATTATCACAGACCACGGGACTAACTTCATCGGGAAGAAGTTCCTAGACTTCAGTAATGGATACGGCATCAGAATTGACTGGGCTTCAGTCGGACATCCACGAACTAACGGTCAGGTCAAACGCGCCAACGGCATGGTCCTCCAAGGACTCAAGTCGCGCATCTTCGACCGACTCAATAAACACACCGGGCAATGGGTTGCAGAGGTCCAGTGATCCTCTAGAGCCTGAGAATGACCCCAAACCGATCCACAGGATTCACACCTTTCTTCCTGGCTTACAGAGCCGAGGCGGTATTGCCCTCCGACCTCGACCACGGCGCACCAAGAGTGAAAGCTTTCGACCGCGACCGAGCCGCAGAGGCTCAACAAGACGCAGTCGACCTGCTCGAAGAGACCCACTAGACGACCGTCATCCGCTCCGCTCGCTATCAACAAACCCTCCGTAGGTACCACGAAAGAAAGATCAAAGGAAGGATACTCGAAGTCGGCGATCTCGTGCTCCGAAGGACCCAATCGACGAAGGAAAACACAAGCTCTCTCCACCTTGGGAAGGACCCTATACGGTAATCGAAGTAATCCGACCGGGCACCTACCGACTGGAGGACAACAACGGCAATGTTCTCAACAACACTTGGAACATTGAACAGCTACGTCGTTTTTTCTCTTAAATTTGGTCTAAATACTTTCGATTAAAACACATGCTCCTGTAAGAGCGCCCCCGCCCGAACACTTTTAACCCGGGTCGCTCGGGGGCTCCATAAGTGTACAAATATTGAGTATTACCTCTCTTTCTCTTTACTATCACATGGTATACAACTTTCTCCTCAAACGGAAACACATTCCATTCCTTTGATTACCCTACGTAACCTTGTTCTTACTCCCAAACCGAACGCACCCCGCCTTTCCCTACGGATACGAGGAACCGAGCCTTGCGGGCCATGCCCCGGGCTCCCAAGATCGCACCCTACGGGACAAACGGGCAGGTACGAGAGAGAAAGGATAAAAACAAAGGTTATACTAGGACATAAACAAGGAAATAGATATGGTGGTTTCGTCACAGGGGCAGTACGGTTGTATTCATTGATACAAAGAAACTATTTACACGGGGACTTACCCACAAAACTTAACTATTACATTTTCTACTACTACAAATAATATTGCGGCCACTCGACGATTTCACCTGAACGCTAGGAATCGCTCGGTTCCGCTCCTTCAAAACTTTGGCAAAACGCAACGGGTACCTCAAGGGCGTCGCACCTATAGATGCTCAGTAGAAGAACATGGAGCTACTGACCTTCTCATGTAGTCGAGGCAGCTCCTTGATGGGGGCGCCGCTCCCAAGGTATGGTTGCCATGGCTAGAAGAAATCTCATCAAACTTTATGAACTGGCCAACTTGAGCAGCTGTAGGCACATAACCCTCCACCGGCACAATCGTGAGTAACCTCCCCTCCGACGAGGCTCGCTCGATAAAGATCCACCAGAGAAAGTCTACACATGGCTCCATCCCGAAGAAGGCCTCACAGATCAGATCCAGCATCACTTCCAGTTCGACATCACGCCCCAGGTTCACAAAAGGATCTGTAAGTCCTCCCCCTCGCTCACTCTCTCTCTCACTTAGGAACCACCGCGGCATATAGGCACTCTCGGTGAGAAGGAAGAAGGAAGAGAGACAATAGTTGGAGAACAGGCAAAGGACTACGACGGAGAGCCCTCTCCCTCCCCCTATTTAAAGAAGAAAAGCGGGGCGATCAAAGCGCAAAACTCGCCCCCATTCAATGCGGATAGAAAAGCAGCCAGGACATGCCCGGCGAGGGGACGACACCGACCAGCGAAGCAACGCCGGGTCGACAGAACGTCGCTGGCGAAGGGGTGGAAAACGTGGCCGGTATGGCCCACCACTATCGCGACGACTGCGCGAAAATCAAAGCGTCTGAAAGTTGGCGGCGGCTTTCCGCCTCCCCAAGTCAGGCACGGGAGACCAAAAACGAAATCTCCACCGGAGACCAACCGATCCCCGAGCCGATCGAATTGCTCGGGATAAACACGAGAGACAGTGCAGGAAGCGAAGTGACACCCCATGTGGGCCATGCCGACTCCGTCCTTAACGACGGCGGGTCCCGGTTGGCGTTTTTGCCCAAGCTCTCCGAGCCCCGTCCTCCGGTCGTCAAGGTAAGCGTTACAAAACCCCTCTATTTCTTTATAAATCATTCATACATCCATACGTGCATTCATTTCATACGCTGAACCCCATGAGACGGTTAGTCATGTGGGGCATGAACCGCCCGGGGCTCGGGAACTAAGCATCGCGCGCTTTGCGTGAAATGCACCGAACGCTCCGTGTTGCGTCACGAAGCGGCGGATGCCTCATTCGACATGGGCAACCAACAGAGCCAGGGGAGAAAACCATAGATGAGCATCGTGCGGCCCTAGCCTGGTCCGGCAGATCGGGTCATCTCAACCTTCTCGTTCGATCCTAAACCTCTCGCCAGGCCCACAGAATCCCCATCGAGGGGAGGCCGTTAGGCCACCCGGGTCGATCTACGGAACGACCTAGACATCTGTCGGGTTGCAGGTAAAGGAGTAGTGGAATGTCACAAGAGGGCTATGCCGACCCCGTCAAGAATGACGGATCCAGATTCCACTCGATCACACCCATTAGCGAACTCACCGAGCTAGTCTTCGAGCCTGAGCGATCGGGACAGGCGATGAAACTCAGTCCCTCCGGTTGTGAGGAACCGAGGATGGGGTAACGCACAATACTCACATCGACCCCCACGAAAGGCCCGATAGGGCTCGGGGGCTCAAGATAAAACGCCAAGGACGGCGACCTCGAACTCGCCAGATCCACGACTCCGACTCGCCCGGTCCCGCGGCACGCACCGACGCCAGGATCCGCGAGCATTGCCCCGTCTGATCTTTAACCAAACTAACTACGCTTCGGCTTCAAAACAGCTTCACTTCCGACTGCGCTCCAAAAAACCTTGGGACCACGACTCCGAACTCGCGTCGACAGGATGTATGACATCCGGCTACGGCTCTTGGGACCACGACCCCGAACTCGCGTCGACAGGATCTATGACATCCGGCTACGACTCCTGGGACCGCGACTCCTAAACTCGAAGCGACGCGGCCCCGGGCGGCTTCTTGCTGCGCTCAATAAAACACTGGGACCGCGACTCCTAAACTCACATGCGGCTTCACTTCCGATTGCGCTCCGGGATCCACGAGCTCCGGCTCGTCACGATTCTGAACTAACTAAACTAACTCTCTCGATCCACGGCGCGCGCACCGCGCTGGGTCCGTTCACGGCTCTGCTCTCGCCCGATCCCATAGCGCGCGCGACGGCGCTAAAGATCGATGAGCTCACGCATCGCCGAACCGAGCTATCTCCATCCGTGGCGCGCACCGACGCCAGGGTTTTTTCTTGTGCCAAACTAACCTTCACACCCGATCCGCGGCGCGCACCGACATCGGGATCGGTAAGATCTATCTCAACCCTGCACCTAAAAAATGCCTCGGCGCACTAGGCGACACCGGGTTAAACAAAAATCGTCTCAAAACTAAACATACACACACGCCCGGCGAAAGCAACACCCCGGCACGGTTCGCCCGAACCACGGGGGCTCGGGGCTACCGGAAGTAGTCGCTTTCGCGCGCACCGCCGACGCAACGCAAAAAAACCTCTCCGCTAACAACTTAGTAAAAAACCCCCGATTCTCGCCGAACCGGTAGGGCTACACCCGTGGGTGCTTTCGCGCGCACCCGCCGGCAAGACAAAAAATCACCCGGACGATTCTGCTCGAATCGCCCGGGGGCTCGGGGGCTCCTGTTGGGTTCACAAACCCGGGGTCCCTCGGGGACCGGCTTCCACGCCAGGGCCCGGCCCAGGAAAACAGCATGTTGTTTATGGGCCGGCCCGAAGGTCTAAAAATACGACGGGCCGGAAGGACAGTCCGATCGCCGACCGGAAGGTCTGCCCGATAGAACGAACGCCCGCTCATCAACTTCTTCGGCCCACCTCCGACCGGAACGCTCGCCCAGGGCACCAGCCGCCTCCGGGAAGTCTCTCCGATCGGAAGGCCTGGCCCAAAACGTTGCTTCCTACTCCTTGCTTGCGACTCGACGGGGACCCGTGGGAAGAAACCTGCTTCACTCTTCTTCTCCATTGGCGGCTAGGACCGGATTGGGGGCCATCCGGACCGGGGCGCCGGCTCGGAAGGGACCAGGGGAGAATGGAGAAGGCAGCGCACAAAGTCAAACCACGATACCGGGACCATACCCTGCACGCCTGCGGGAACAGTGCTCCTCAACCGCCCTGACACAAACAGTATTGTACCTCTTGAAGCCATGTTAGCCCATAAGCCTGTAATTGCCTGCAATAGCGGTGGCCCAGTGGAAACAGTTGTGAATGAAGTAACAGGGTTTTTGTGTGATCCCTCTCCCGCAGAATTCTCCAAAGCCATGCTGAAACTTGTGAATGATCATGATCTTGCTGTCAGATTGGGTGAACAAGCACGAGACCATGTGGTGCAAAAATTCTCGACCAAGACATTTGGTGATCTCCTCAACAGCTATGTCCTGAATGTCTACCATGAGAGGATTGAATGATCTATAATACCCGGTCTGCCATGCCATATGGAAACAATATGTTCAACACTAGTTTTTTTTTGTATTTTTACATATAATCTGACTTTGATGTACACACATGATGGTAATGACATTCCAGTAAAGCCCTTTGGCATACTATAGTCACTTGATGATCTGTATATTGTTTTCAATTATTAAATCGGATTTGGCTTAGTCCATCCTGTACTGCACTTCTGGAATCTGGAATGGAGCTTGAGTTTGTTACAGTCGTCTTATTTCTTCCCCTAAAGTAAGTAATTAGGTACACAATTGGTTGAGACATCAGTGATTTGACTGGTTAAACCTAAACTGTCATGATCAGTTCTCTCCTGCAGGTTGCAATATGCCAAGGCCGATGTCTGAAAGGAATCATGTAGGTCCAGGTAACTGTGCCACTTTGTGAAACCCATTTGATAATTTGGTAAACTGTCATGAATCATCAGATCAGAATTCTTCTACTGTCTGACTCACACCTTTGGGAAAATGTTGCCCACGTATATTCTTAGTTGGATTGGATGCCAATTCAAGCAACCGTCAGATGCTATGGGCCAAATCCAAGGTAAACTCTAAAGCATTCCTAAAACGGGACTCTGTCCGAAGTCTGGAGTAGTACGCTGTCAATGCCGTTTTGTCAGCAGTGGAATTGTTGCTTCTGTTCACCGGTAGCTGAAATTCGCGCTGGACGTGTCCAAATCCCAGAATCTTATAACCCAATTAGTCGGTGGCAGTTTTGTCATCATGATGTTTTTTTTTTAAATCTTAGTCAACGTATTTCGCAGTTCCTTGAGGATCTTGAGCCGCGCTGAGCCGCTGATTGCTACATTTGTTCAAAAGAAAATTGCGCGGCAGTCAAATGTATCAGGAAGCGTTTGTTGGACGGAACCATGTGGCTCGGCAAATGCTTGAAGTCCTCGGGCGACGTGTGACGCGCCGCGTTGGCAAGTGGATATATGTCAATTCGTCCTGAAATATCTGCAAGAATCGGTAAACTTAAATTTCGTGCAAGTTTCATAGTTCATGCTTACAAATAGCACCCTGTTTTGCTAAACGGTTGTGCACTGATGGACAGCTTTCGTCACAGAAAAGCTTGGTTTAGCTAGTTCTAACCATAAGAAAAAAAATATTTTGCCTGGCCAATTAAGGCAGAGCAATGGCTGGCTGGCCAGCTACTCCGACTTCGTTGAACAAGAAACACATCCGATCCCTCTGTGCCGGAATAAATCTTGATACCCTATTTGTCGGGTTCACAAACCCGGAGTTCCTCGGGGACCGGCTTCCACGCCAGGGCCCGGCCCAGGAAAACAGCATGTTGTTTATGGGCCAGCCCGAAGGTCTAAAAATACGACGGGCCGGAAGGACAGTCCGGTCGCCGACCGGAAGGACAGTCCGGTCGCCGACCGGAAGGTCTGCCCAATAGAACGAACGCCCGCTCATCAACTTCTTCGGCCCACCTCCGACCGGAACGCTCGCCCTGGGCACCAGCCGCCTCCGTGCAGTCTCTCCGATCGGAAGGCCCGGCCCAAAACGCTGCTTCCTACTCCGACCTCGCGACTCCGACCGAGGATCCGTAGGAAGCCTGTTTACCGCTCTTCTCCGACAGGCGCGGCTAGGACCGACTAGGGCCATCCGATCGGGGGCGCCCGCTCGGAAGGGACCAGGGGCGAACGGAGAAGGCAGCGTACAAAGTCAAACCATGATACCGGGACCATACCCTGCACGCCTGTGGGAACAGTGCTCCTCAACCGCCCTCACACAAACAGTATTGTAGGCGCCGACATTTATGTCTACCGTATTGTAGGCGCCATTGGGCTCCCATACGGCAAAAAGGCCGCCACATACTTCTGGGCATCGGCAGTGGGCGTCAGGGTTCGCCATACCTTGTACACGTGGTGGGGCTCCTCACCTACCAATAGTATTTTGCAGGTATCGACGTCCACCCTTCCTGAAGAAGCCAACGTAACCTCCCATGTGCACCTGACATTCTACAATGACGTCAACAGTTTTGTGGGCGCCTACCATCCTGTCCTCATCGGCGTGGGCGACAAGGCTTAGTAACATCCGTACTCTTCCTCCCTCTCACCTGTAAAGCCATCCCCTTCATCTATAAAAGGGGATGCGTTCCCTCCAACGAGGGGATCGATTTTTCAGAGGTCCACTTCTTCAAGTTCAGACTCACTAGATCGATAGCTCACAAACCCCTCAAGCACACATTTGAACACCTAGCTCATAGCGGAGTTCCGGTCGCCCTCGGCCCTTCCGGTCGGACCCGACCGGGCCTCTCGTACACCTCTCCTTTCTCCTTCTCGTTTGTAACCCCACTACAGACTTCGAGCACCTGGGCTCAGGAATAAAGTCACCGACCGACCTACACTGGACGTAGGGCACGTTGCCTGAACCAGTATAAATCATGTATCATTGAGTGTTAGGCCACCTCCGATCACAACGTACAGTAAAACTATAAATATTCGCTAGTTGGTCACTTTGTGAACCGACACTATTTAAGACAGTACGAGCGAATAAGGTTGTGTAGCAAGTGTTTTAGTTGAGAGTTGAGACTGACGTCAGCACGTTCGTTTGGCTGTGGCTTGTCGTAAACGATCGTAAATTTCTAACCGGAACAGTATTTTTCTCTCACACAAACTAGCCAGCGATACTTCTTCACAAACCAATAACGATACGAACCAGCCAACCGAACAGGCTGACTGTCACTGCACTCGTCTTGTCTCGATGGGACTGTTTCAAGAGAGTGCGAACAGTCCATGACAAGGAAAGATGCCAAAATGATATCAGACACTTACCTAAACCATGAGAAACATAAGACAAATATCAGTGTTGACTTGTACTATTCCTGACCATACAATACAATAGTCTTCAGTTCTTCATCCGGGAACCATCAGCTGCGTTTACCATTTAACAGTGGCATTAGGATTTCATTATAAAAAATGGTAGGAGTACTAGTTACTTGAAAGGGTACCATTTAGTTTTGGAGAAACAGATAAGAATGCGGCTGGGATTTGGAATAGGAAAACACAACCTGACGATACAGTCAAAGTAAACGCTCAACCGCTCACAGCCAAGAAATAAAATAATATAAGAATAAAAACGACAAACAAATGGATCAGGATTAACAATTCTGATCCACCGTCATCCCCGGCCAGCTCCTCTTGCAACTACATTAACAACTCTATGATGCATTTGACGTCCCAAGATCGAACCTCCCACATTCACCACCTGTTTCTGTCTTTCTGACAGGTAGCTGACATTTGCAAACTGAATCTGTCTTGCAATCGCAAGGTCAGAGAGCATGCCTGCAAATCCGGTTGCGAGTAGACACCTCGCGGTGAGCAACCGCCGCCCATCAGATTGCTTGCTTGCTAAAGTCGACGCCCACCAGATTGCTTGTTTGCTCAAGTCGACGCCATCGAATTCATGTAACTCAACTCCTAGTTTATCGGTCAAAATCCCTTTTTAGCGTTTAGATGAGAGACAAAGTCTTGAGTTTGTAGATCTTGGCCAATCGATGTCGGCCTGCCTTTATTTTAGGTGCCAACAGCACTCAATATGTAAGCATGGCTTACTTTTGTGGCCATCTGACTTCTGAGTTCTGACCACAGCTCATGTTGCACTGTTTATGGTCCATGGAAATCAAATTGCGACGATACTAAAGGGTGTTTGGTTCCACGGACTAAATTTTAGTCCATGTCACATCGGACGTTCGGATGCTAATTAGGAGGACTAAACATGAGTTAATTATAAAACTAATTACATAGATGGAGACTAATTTACGAGACGGATTTATTAAGCCTAATTAATCCGTCATTAGCATATATTTACTATAGCACCACATTGTCAAATCATAGACTAATTAGGCTTAAAAATCGTCTCGCAAATTAGTCGCAATCTATGTAATTAGTTATTTTTTAGTCTATATTTAATATTCCATACATATGTCAAACATCCGATGAGACATGGACTAAAATTGGGTCTAAGAACCAGCCCAATACTGCAAGCTGCGCTCTTCCAGTTGGTCTTGTAGCGTCTTCGTAGACAGTAGTTAAAAATCATGAATTTTGTTTCAACTATGAAAATCATGTGCTTTTGTAAGGACCAAGAATTTGCTGTTGTTTGCAATATTGGCCATATTCGCTGGGAGGAATTTGGAGAAATCTGGATGAATCTGGAGAAATTTGTGAGAGAGTAAACAGTGTTTTTCATTCGCGCACACTGAAATCCGGCTGTTTTTTCAACCAGCCGAACGAGCCCATTACCCTAGCATTTGCATAATGTACTATTTTCACTACAACGCTGTGCTACCCTCTGTCCTGAAAAAAGAAACATAATACTCCATCCATCCCAAATTATTGGTATTTTTGACCTTTCGATGTTCATAGTTTTTGTTATGCATAGCTAGACGCTTTGTCTACAAAATTAAAACGACCTATAGATCAAATTATATAGATGTCTTAAGCCAACATTTTTTAAATTTGACCAAATTATAATATAATTTGACCAAATAAGCACACTATGAAAATATACTCCATGTTGTATGTAATGATACTAATATAATATGAATCTAGGCGTTTTTTCTCGGTCAAACTAAAAAAGAATTGACTTAAGACAGCTCTAAAAATTGATTTACTTGGAAATGGAGGGAGTAAAAGATACTCCTGTATTTCAAATCTTAGATCTAGTGTATATCTTGATGTATAGTATTTATAGAGACAAAATGACTTATAATTTGAAATAAAGGGACTACTAATTTATACCATATTGAGCCTGAGTTATTTGACGGTTTAGTACGACATCTGCATTATATTACACCTAAATGCAGATATAAAACCCATACCCCTGGGCCCTGATCCCCTCCAGCGTCCCTCTCAGACATGTTACTTTGTTTTCTGTACAAACCTGAAGCCAAGAATCCTGCTTGAGTCTTGATTGGTTGCCAGTTTCAGCTGCTTGGATTTGCCCCAGATAGAGGTCGATTCTAGGTGATGGCCATGGAGGAGCCGCCTCAGCTGTTCTTGTGTCCCATCTCCATGGAGCTGATGGAGGACCCCGTCACGGTGTCCACCGGCGTCACCTACGATCGCCGAAGCATAGAGCGGTGGTTCTTCAAGTACGGCAAGACGACGTGCCCGGCCACCATGCAGCGGCTGAATTCCTTCGACCTCACGCCCAACCACACTCTGAAGCGCGTCATCTCCACCTGGCTTGACCGCGCCTCCTCCTCCTCTTCGTCATCGTCGTCGAGCACGCCGCTGTGTAATAAGCTGGCGCGGGAAAAGCTACCGTCGGTGCTCGCTGGCATTGAGGCCACGCCGTTCAAGGTCACCGCGCTCAAGAACCTCAGGCGCTGCATGGATGAAGACGTGGCAGCGCAGGAGGACTTCGTCGCCTACGGCGGCATTCAGGTGCTCGGCCGCGTCATGACACAGGCGCTGGTGGAGAGCTGCGCCGGTGGAGACTTCTCGGCGTTCCGGACGTGCGAGGAGGCCGGCGCGGTCCTCGCCACGCTCCCTCTCTCCGACGACGCGTCGGTGGAGCTCGTGCTCAAACCCGAGTGCATGAAGCCCGTGGTCGCGGTGGTGCAGCGCGGCAGCGCCGAGTCGAGGCTGCACGCTATGGCCATCCTCGCCAAGATCTCCAGTGCCAGCGGCGCCGAGCGTGACTGGACCCCTGGTGTGGACGTCGACGACCTGGTCAAGTCCCTCCTCGAGCTCCTGTCCGATGGTGCCTCAGCGAAGTTGAGCTCCCGCGCGCTCGACATGCTCCTCGACGTCACGGCGCGCTCCCGCGGCGCTCGGCGCGCCAAGGCCGTGGAGGTGGGCGCCGTCTGCGTGCTCGTGGAGCTCCTCCCCGACGCCGACCGCCGAGTCGCCGAGCGCGCGCTCCTCCTGCTCAAGCGCCTGTGCAAGTGCCCCGAGGGCCGGCTCGCCTTCGCGGAGCACGCGCTGGCGGTGTCGGCCGTGGCGCGGACGATGCTGCGCGTGTCGGTCCTCGCCAGCAGGCTGGCCGTGAGCGTGCTGTGGCTGGTGGCGTGCGCTGTGACGCCCGCGGAGAGGGTGCTGGATGGCATGCTGATGAGCGGCTGCGTGGGGAAGCTGCTGGCGCTCCTGCAGGTGGAGAACTCGGCTTCCACCAAGGAGAAGGCGGCGAAGCTCCTCAGGGTGCACGGCGCATTCTGGAGGCAGTACCCGTGCTTTCCCACCGACCTCAGGGACTACCTGAAATTCCTCAATTGATCTCTGCATGTCACTGCAAATGCGCGGAGAAATTCCGAGTGCGTTGAACACGATTATGAGCATTATTTGTATAGTTAAAATGCTAGATTTTTGGATTTTGATCCATCCATGATCCATGATCTGTAGTTTTGTGTGCAGCTGTACGTATGACATTGACATCATTTTTCTGATGAAACAGGAGGTGTTCCCCCCTACTGGATTTTATTGAATTAAAACTTTTAATGTATAAATACAGGGGCAGAGCATGAAGCTCAGGAAACAAAGAAAGAAATAAAGAAAATCATGAGTATTACACAAAGCCTTCTAGCCATTGATCTAACTTGGGTTGATATTTGCCTTTAGCTCTAAGCTTAATAGAGCTAACTCTTTCTTGAAAGTAGACTTGCAATTATTCAGAGAGTGCTGCATATCTCTCAAGATATTGTCATTTCAAGCAGCCCAGATGGCCCAGCACATGCATATAATTATTTCCATGAAGAAAGGCTGCTATAATTGTAGTCTGAAGGCTGAAAGAGAATCGAGAAGATCATCTTGGATCAAGTGGGCAAGACCCAGAGTATTCCAGCAGCACATGGCAAAAGGACATTGGAAAAAAAGATGCTGTAATGTTTCCTCAGTGTCAAAGTGACAAAGCGACATTGACATCATTTTATGAGGCTAAAAGGAACTTGGAGCGTGCATTTCGTTTAATTTGCGTTACAAGGAGATTCATCCGGTTGTAATTTTGGGTCAGAATTTTTTTAAAAAAAATCCCATATATTAACCACTAAAACCATATAGTACATAGAATCTGAAAATAAATTTCCACTTGGAGTATTATAAGAGCAAATTAAAGGGGCTCTATATGTCTATCTGGAGAGTCAATCAATGAATATTCTCTTTATATATTTCTCATGTCTCCAATGGATTTTTCATTTTTTGTTCTCTATACTCCAATAGTTTATCATAAATTTCTTGTGTGAAAGAATTATAAGAAAACCATCATATTGCATTTAGATTTTAGAGATTCATGTAGCCTCCCCAAAAATAAAAAGCGAGAAGAGTGATTTTGGAGAGAGGAAAAGACAGAGAGTGGTTTAAAGTCTATTGGAGCTTTTTTATTTCTAAATTTTGTGATAAAGAACCATGAAGAGTGTCTACTGTGGATGTTTTAAACCTGATGATTAGTGAAGGCTATTGCTGAAATTGCTGAAAACTCTTTGATTCTCTCATCTTCTCTCTCCGGAGTGTCATTGCCGGTAATTTCACAGAACAAATGAACGCTTGCCGGAGAAATACTCCTTTTAACCAGTCCACAATTCATGAATTTTGGTTTTCTCCCTCATATATAAAACCGGATTTTGATCCCCCCTAAACTTCCAAAACTGTTCGTTAGCTATTCTTATCGTCACAGACAATGGTGGCCATCTGTTTCCTCAAGAACCCCATGATATACCTGAATGGTCCGGACATAGGTTGGATTGGATGGGACCACATATGTATCCTTGAATAAGTTTAAGGAACTTGAACAGTTCAATTTAAATTTTGAAGTAAGAGAGCCCCAACGAAAGTGGGAAAATTTTACATCACTTGAGTGTGACCAACATAATTGCTCATAGTTTTCCTCGTCATCTCTATGGTAGGATAGCAAAGGCGATCATGCCAAGTTGGAATGCCTTCACATTCTGGAAAAATTATCTTTGTGAGCAACAAGTGTTACAGATTTGATGTATGTATACTACGATCTTTTCGGTATTCATTAAGCAGAAGAAGAGTTTTACAATTTAAAGCTGGGACGGTAGTCTGTGATTACCGAGCCAAACACCGACAGAGCTCACACATTTGTGATTACAAAAGAAACTACTTAGCGACCGTGAGGGGGTCAAGCATAGGGATAAACACAACAGGCCCTGAATTCAGTGGCTAAAAAGCGTCGTGCTCGAAGCCAGTGAGGTTCAGCTCCATAGCCACCGGATCGAAATCTGGAGCGAAGAGTGCCTGAAGGGCCTCCTGTTTGGAGGGCTACAACGGCGCAGCGAAGAAGGCCTTGATACTGTCCAAATCCAGAGGGTTCGGACCTTGCGCCTCTGTGATCCCTAGCTTTTGCTTCAGCATATTTTGTGTCTGGACAGTCGGGTTGGAGGCCTTGGTCTTAGCAGCTAGCCTCCCACTCACACCGATGTCACTGTTGAAGGTGTCCTGGACCTCCTCAGCCTTGGCTTGTTGATTAACGGGGTCTCAGGCGGGATGCACAGCCATGCCTCCAATTGTGCGAATAGTGACGCATCACCGATGGAGATCGAGTGTCGTGGCCTTCGTCGTTCAGTCAATGACCCGCAGCTGTGCCTCAACAGCTCAAGCTCCATGACCTCCGAATCCGGCGCAAGCGTCCGCGGCCGTTTCCTACCATGGGGGGAGCGATGCAGGGCCAACTCAGGGCATCCACAAAGCTACGTCGGAAGCGACCCTCTAGGTCCGGCAGGGACCCCATACCCGAAGGCTTCTCCGTGACGACCATCTCCTCGGAGCGCATGGGATCCCATCGCTCATGGGCCGGCACGGCCTGCAGCTCGGAAGCGATGGGGTCGAAGAAGTCCACGTCGCAGGAGACCCAGGGCAGGGAGGAGTGCACGGCAACCTCGTTTGCAGCAGGAATCTCGGACGGGGGGTGGGGCGTCGACGAATCAACAGGCAACTTAGAGGTGGCTTTGACGGTGATGCTGCCGAAGCGAAGTGAGCTAGCTAGTCCACGACCATGCTCTACCACCCAGCGCACATACACCCATCAACGGCATGCAGGAGCCCATCAACGGCGTGCAGGAGGAGCGGCCAGTGGAGGCAGCAACTACAGTGTTGGACCTCTGTCGCTCGCAATCACGCGTCATGTGCCGAAAACCGCGGCAGCGCAGGCAGCGGCGGGGAAGCCGGCAGGTGGCCACCCGGTGAGTCCGGGATAGGCAATTGAAGCACCTACCCCGAAAATCGATGGGGATGATCCGGGGTCTGACCCCGCGTGGGCACCTCGTTGAGGCCTGGCCTCACCACCCTCCCGGCGCAGCGGCTGGTCGGCCACAGGATGATTTGGAAAACGAGGCAAGATCCTCCGCCACCCGTCAGCAACAGGGGCGGATAGGGCGCGGCTATGGAAGGTGCTTGTTGACTTCTGGGCTGGGCCGAGCTCGTCCTCTTCCTTGCGCCGTCAAGCAACGCCGGCGTCCACGCACGGAAGCTCGCGGCCGGCGGGGAGTTCATGACCCATGTGGGCGCTGCTCATCCACGCCAGCATCCTGGAGCGCCCCTCTTCCTCTTTCTAAGACCAACGTCGCTGGAGGGTTCATGATTCTATCCTCCGAGCGACCAAATCTCTTTGCATCTTAGTCCTAATCATTACTACTAGGACGCATTTATAGCTGCTGCTAGGCCACTTTGATGCAAAGAGATTTGGTCCAAATGCTAATTAAAATTTCTATACAACCGTGCTACCATTAAATCGGAATAAATTTGTCTTTTAGGGAAATGAATTTACAATACTCATGTCGCTAAGTCAAGCGGAGCCGTTGGAGCGAGGCGACAAAACAGGACACGAAAACTTTGCACATCCTAGTACCCTAGTGTATCTTAGTATTTGGAGTTTTGGACTAGGGCCACTGGCCACAGTTCGCAAATAATGAAACAACTCAAAATCCAATAGCTCTGGACCAGAACTCCAGAAAAAGACTACAGAGTCGTGTTAATTGTTAACAGAAAGTAAGAAATTAGATAAGTTTTTTTTTACAACAGAAATTAGATAAGTTGAAGGTGGCAGACTGAGGCGCGTGAACAAGGAAAGAACGACTTGGTTTTATATTATAATCAGCTTCCGATTTCCCATCCTGCCATCGACTCGTATAAATAATGAACAGTAAATAGAAGACAGCTTGGCTCACCGACTGAGGTCATTCGCTAATCAGTTCGTTATATATTACAAAGATGGTAAACTAACTTAGCAAGACTAATGAGAAAAACAGCAACACCATTTTTCACATTGAATATTCTTTTTTATACATAAATCCGTTCACCAGATGCAGATCCCATTTGCATTGCCACCGTATGGACAGGGACTTCATAAATTGGTAGCTGAGGATCAAAACTGATCTAAGTCTCGAGTTTTCAAAGCATATCGCAACACCTGGCATTAAAGACAAGAGCGAAGTGTATCAGCGCAACATGAGCAAGCAAGCAGAATATTCAATGTGAAAAACGGTAACATGAGCAAGCAAGCAAGTAAGCAACCAGTATTGAAACAAATTTACTGCGATACTGGGTCAAGCTGTCGGAGCTTCAATACTGGGTCTTACCATGTTACCGTTGCTAGAGGCAAACGAAGGATGAAGCTCCGACAGAAGTTTATCTTCCCTCAGTCTTTCCAAGCCATCAAATGGGCATGGCTTTTGCTTCATCTGTACCGGAATTATTCGAGCCAACACTTACACAGTGGCGGTCCATCCTTATGTACATCTCAAGTTCTTCGACTTTCCAAGATAATTGAAGAGCAACGAACTGAAATAACACGATTTCACATCCTTTTGTTATTTCGGTCCAACTGAGTAAACTAGGAATGTTCAGAAACCAAGCAAAATATTCACCTAGACAAGCAATCACCTGTACAACATGTTGAATGGACAAGGTTGGTCGACAACTTAGATAAGGCTTTTCCAAGTTAGGTATGGTTTGTCCGTCGACAGGAAGGAGAACAAGATACAACTGGAACTGCAAAACGGGAAATATGGACAGTTCAGCAGACCTGGCACACACTCCATTTTCAGGTTTAGGTAAAGCTCATCTCGACAGAACTGCTGAAGCATGGAAGATATATACAGTAGAGATATGCATCTGGTGTGACAAAAGACCAGCGATCCTTTCCTACTTTTTCCCTTGAAGAGCAGGGACAAAAGGAAAAGGCAAGCAACACTGTTGAAACAGGATATGAGCAAGAAATTTGCTGTTTTGTTCCTGTTTAAAGAGTCCCCAAACATGTTTTGGTTCATGTAACTGTGAGAAAATACTATATCCAAAAGAACATACACACAAAATGAAAACTACCTCTTTATCCATTTCATCAGCAGTATGGAGGTGATCCACCAATTTTGCAATGCGTCCACTCCTTCCAATCCTGCCATTTGAACCAACACTGCCGTGTCGATTTTGGCTCCGTGTACCATTCTTCCCCCATGCAAGCATCTCCCCCCGCAATGGAGAGGTGGCTAAAATTTCTTTACCACCAACTAATTGATCATTCTCCTCAAAGCTGTGGTCGATACTGCCAATGGTTCCAGCAGGCGATCCTTGTGGTCCAGATCTCTTCCTGCATCTTTTCTGTCTTAAAACTGGAGAATGATCATCAGCAGAAGATTGCTCTCTGGTGGTCTCTTTGGCATTTTCTTCTTCTCTATCCTCCTCAGCAGAGCCAGTAGGGGCGATATCAGGGGTAATGGTTCTAACTCTCCCCCGTGTTCTCCTGTACTTCCTTGCAAAGGCAGTTGCAGTTGCTTTTGCCATAGAACGTTTCTTACCAATTGCATCGGACTGTCTTCGGAATGTTTCCTCTATGGCTTCTTGTATCTTTAATGAAAACAAATAATGATGTGTTGATATTGATGGTTAAATATAATATAAGAATATAAAAAAATGAGTTTTGTATAAACAAATACAGTTCTGGTATTGCCAAAGGAGATGAGAACACCTTTTTATTCCGAATCATCTCCTGCTCACTGAAAGCAAATTCCTGCAGTGTCAAGTATATTAGAAGCACTTCATGGAGAAGCTAAATGAGGCTAAAAAACAAACAACTAAATGATGATAGGGCATATTGAGTTATAGACATAAGACATCACCTCTTCCTCATACTTATCAATATCTGGATACAAGGCTGCAATCAGCGCATCATACTTAGGATTGTCCCTCAAAGAACGTCTGCTTGCACAATGAGTGCGACACGCTGGGCATTCGTTATTTCTGCAAAATCAGAGCATTATCTTTATTATCAGATAAAACACTCTATTTATGATCTATAGACAAAATTAAACTGTAAATTCTACTTGTTGAAATTGATTGTGACACGACTTTAGAGAAAATGATGCCTGCCATCAACCATCATACCCTAGTCGCATAGATTTGTCAATGCAGTCTCTACAGAACCGGTGAAAACATTCCATAACTGTCCTTGTCTTCCGGATAATGCCTGCAAAATAGAAGGATTAGACTCCATGGTATATCATCATCTGACAAAAAATGATGCAAATCAAGAAATGAAATTCTCAAACTCTGAACCTGTAAATTATTGTAGTTAGTAAAAAACAGATTTTCTACTTGGATTTGCTAGGGTTTCATCAAATATGTTCCTTAGCTTAAGATTAATATACAACCAGTTTAGCAAGTTTTGTGAAAAGAACAGGTGATAAACAGCATCATATGACCTATAGGAAATAAAACCATCAGAACCAGAAGAGTTATAGCCAGTGGATGTATTAAAATAAGAACGAGAAAGCGGACTACATCTAAGCAAACAGTTACATTTGGGGTAAACCATAAAAAATGACATGTATATATATGATACAAGGCAGCCATATTATCGTGCTACAATTAACTGGAAGATGAGTTTGTACTAGCAAACAGCTAGTGCAGACAATTCAATAGAGAAACACGGCTCCTTAATCTGAATGCTTTAGTCATGCTAGAAAACTGAAGAATAACAATGTAATATCCATATCCCTAAGCAAACTGAGAAAGGATTTTCTCACCTAAGCAGATAGGGCACTGAACCTCCTTCCGTATATCTGCTAATTTCACTAGCATAAACCTGAGAGAGACAGAACAGTTCACTATAAGCTTCAGACCATGTAAAACATCAAATATAAGTCCACGAACCTGAATAATGATCTTGAAGAGCAGTGAGATGCAGGTAAATATAAAGAAATGTAGCATCTATTTTTGTTCTTTTGAAACCAAAAAGATATAGCTATTTTATGACACTACACAAAGATCACGTAAAGCAGGAGGAAGTGAAGGTCGATTTTTAACTAACTAAAAAAATAATATTGAGCATACTTAAGTATTTAACTATCCAGGAGGTATGAGTAAGACATGTTTGAGACCGAAGCCGAGCTGTAGAATATATATTTCACCTTATGAATTTCTAAAGCATGTGCATTGCCGATTTGAAAACATGATGTGCATTACAAGTCGGAAACTCAACGTACAGCTAAAGCCACGGCAGACGACAGAGAAGTTCAGAACTTGAGATAAAACATGAAAGCAGTGGTTGAAGCACGATAAGCGCACAACAAAAAAGGACAGCGCCAAGTTCCCAGCAGGCCGGCAATTTCAATCCCAGCTATGGCCTGCACCCTGACAGAAGCATGCATACATGTATAGGCCACGGCATTCCTGCCTAGCTCGAATGCACATGATGCATCATCGGCCTTGTCGGTTCGGCGATCGGTGTGTTTGCATAGACGCGACCAGATCACACGGACTAAGCAAGTCACCGGTTCCGGTATGCACCGCCTCAAACGAGTCACTGGCAGGTCCGGTACGAGGAACCGGCGGGCGAGGCGCACGACGGCACGAGGCAATAGGCACCGCGACTCCGCAAGCAGGCCACAAGCATATCGTAGACAACCAAAGGGGTCCACGGGATCGGAGAGATAGAGCGTGGAAGAGGCCAAGAGGAGGGAAAGCTCACTCGTCGGTGCCGCCGTGGTCGCTCTGCGAGGACTCACTGTCGCCGTCGTCCGCGCCGCCGTCACCCTCCGCGTCCGAATCTGTCAAACCCATCGAAGCACACACAGCACAAGCCGCCTCTTAGCCATATACGCGCGGTGATACAGAACGCGACATGCACATCGTGGGGTGGGAACGAGATAGGACTATAGGAGGGAGGCCGGCCTCGATCTCGATGCCGTCATCATCAAGCTCACTCACCGTCTTCGAGTCCGCCCTGTGGCTCCGGGTCCGGGTCAGTCAACCTCGGCCTGGCGGCGCCCCTGCTCGGCAACGGCGGGCGCCCTCCTCTTCCTTCAACTACGCCTCCGCCGGCGGCGGCATCAGAGGTGGGACTGGGAGCCGCCACGTCGCCGTGGGGTTTCGAAGGCGGCGATGGGAACCGGCGCTTCTTCGCGGGCATTCTGTCTTTCCGCCCCTAAGTTGTTGGCTCTCGGATTGCGGCGATGGGCTCGAGGCGGTGTTCCGCCGCCCTGGCGAGACGTCCGGTGCTTGGGAGGAAGAGGAGGCGGTGTGGGTCGACGGGACGGGGAGTATGAGCTGCCGAGGTGGCCAGGTGGATGCGGGAGCCTGGAACTGGAAGGCGAGGCGGAGAGGAAGAGGAAAATAAAAATAAAACAGGGGTTCGCGACTCGCGAGAGAGGAGGTGCTCGTTTTGTGGTAGCTTTGCGGGTTTGGGTCTACACTCTCTGTAAAAAAAAAGTCACTGTTGCTTAAAAAAATCAGCAACTTTTAACTTTGACTTAATATATTTAATAAAATATTAATATTTATGGTACATAATGATAAATTGTTAAATATACTTATATAATAAATTTATTTAGAGATATAAATTGTCGGGTTCATAAATTCGGGGTCCCTAATAGACCTGCTTCCCAGTAAAAGCTCGGCCCAGCAGACGACGTTGCGAACAACGCGTAACTCCTGAGCCGGTCCAGATATCTAACAACAGGCCGGAAAGGGCGATCCAGTCTCCGACTGGAAGGCCTGGCCGAGGAGGGACGACGCTTCCTTCCGACACTGACCCGCCTCTCCGACCGGAAGGTCTGGCCGAGGAAGGACAACGCTCGCTTCCGACTTGGCCAAGGAGGGGCGATGCTCGGTTCCGACTCTGACCCGCCTCTCCGACCGGGAGGCCTGGCCAAGGAAGAGCGACGCTCGCTTCCGACTCCGACCCGCGTCTCCGACCGAGAACACACCAAACCTCTGCCTACGACTCTTCTCCAACCGGCGCAGTCGGAGCCGACTAGGAACGACCGAACGGGGACGCCCGCTCGACGAGGACCCGAGAAATCAGGCGGAGCAGATAAAGTAGGCGCACAAGTCAAACCGCAATACCGATGACCGTACCCTGCACACATGTAGGATAGTTTTGCCAGGCCATGTCAGAGGGGGTATTTTGCAACATTCCAGACATGTCAGGACACGAACAGTGTTGTGGACGTCGATATTTGTCCTACAGTATGATAGGCGCCGACATTTGTCATACCAGAAGAACACGATGAAACCAACCACATGTATCAGGGCGTCAACAATATTGTAGGCGTCAACAAACCGTCTCGTACCTGACGGCGTGGGTAACAAGACTAGGTAGCACACACACACTCTCTTGTAAGGTCGTCCTATTTATCTATAAAAGGGGATGCGCTCTCTCCCAACAGAAAAAAATCAACTCAGACGATCAATTTCCAAGGATCGATTCGACGAACAACAGACAACACACAGATCATTCCGACTCACTCTCTGCTAGCTTTAGACACTCTAAAGCTACACAGAGCATATGTTTTAATACTTAACGCACGTAGGAGCTGCCATCACTCTCGGCCCTTTGGTCCAGAGTCCAACCAGACCTCTGATACCCCCATCTTATTTCCACTCATTTGTAACCCCACAGCAAACTTCGAGCAACTGGGCTCAGAAATAAAGTCACCGACCGACTCAAAGTAGACGTAGGGCACATTGCCTGAACTAGTATAAACCATGTGTCATTGAGTGCTAGGCCACATCCGATCACAACGTACGATAAAACGACAAATATTTACTAGTTGATCACTTTTCGCACCGACAGTTGGTGCGATCCGTGGGGAGAACGTCGTACCTTCACGCTTTTGGTCATCGGATGGCCCACCTTTTCGTCATCTTCAGCATGGCGGGCTCAAGCGATACGACTCGCTTCGGCTCGCTGGAGTTTCCCGTACTCCCACCTGTTGGGATGTGGGTTCCTCCCGTCTTCGAGCTATCCCAAACCTTTCTCTTCGGAAGTCTGGACTTCGTCGCCGACCAGCTCGACGTGCTTCGCCTTCGCAATGAGGCACTTGTCCCAGTGTCCATCGGAGGAGCGCCCTCCGTCGACACCAGGACACCCGGCGACCTCAACGGCGAGGCGCCTGCGCTTCGCTTCGAGCCCACGTGGGGCTCAAACCCCACTGTGAGTAACTTACATACTGTTCTTTACTCGCTTTTTTCATATCATCCGCCGACTCTCCGGAGGGACGCCGTTGTCCCCGCCGCGACCGCTACATGACCGGTTCCCCTATGGCTTCGCGTCCCCCGTGGACGCGTACGCACGAGGGCTCCAAAAGGTGCTGACGCCGACCCCTCACGTCCGAATTCGTGGGGATGGCGGGCTATGCTCCTGCCTCTTTTCACGATCTCATGGATGACGAGGTTGAGAGCGATGGCTCCAGCATTGGCGACATCGTGGCACCTAGCCACCCTCTGTCCTGGTTGTGCGCTATGACGGACGCTCCGAGACAGTCATCGGTGGTAGCGGAGTCTCTACAGACCCACACCCTCTAGACCCTCATGCGGAGGCCCTCATGTGTGCGCAGGAGTATGGCGAGGAGCTACAACAAAGACGACAGAACCAGCCGCCGCTTGCGCCAGAGCGCTCGGCGCAGCACGCTGCGCCACACGCGCGTAACCCGACGAGTGGCACCCGGGGTCGTGCCCGCTAGGTCCAGCGCAACATCATGGACGGGGGGAACGATCCCCCACAATTCGCTCGGGCTGACCAGAACACCGCCGCTGCGGCGTTGCTTCTGCGCGGCCTTCCTGAGCCTGTCGACCCCCAAGAGCGGCGATCCACTGGAACCTCTGGGCGCTGGTGGAAACCGCCACCGTTCAACAGGCGGAGACTTTCGCTTCGCGACACCGACTCGCGGCCTCTCTCCCCACCGGAGGAATGGGGCCGCACCAGTCGCATCGCTCCATCCGCTCACCTATACAATTGCCAGGCATGGAACAGGAAACCACAACTACACCACAGCCTGACCCGGCGCTCGCTCCGCACCGACCACCTGTGCGCGAACGCCTCGGGCCAAACCGAGATGCTCGCAGCGTCATGATGATGATGTCCATCAGAGGGCGATGAGAGAAGGCGGCACGGGCCCCGGCCGGACCATCCAGGGGAGCGGTGAAACGCACCCTAGGCATGGTCGCTGACCCGACGACCGAAGTCCTAGCCCGGATGACCCAGGACCACGGGCCTTTGGCTGACGCGTCCAGAGAGCACCGTTCCCACAGCGCTTCCGACCGCCTACCAACATCGCCAAATATACCGAGGAGACGAATCCCGGTATACGGCTCGAAGACTTTCGGCTGGCTTGCCGAGCCGGAGGAGTGGATGATGACCACTTCATCATTCAATACCTCCCCATCTGCATAGGGGAGCATGTTCAAGCATGGCTCGAATTCCTCCTGCATGACAGCATCCGCGACTGGGCGGATCTCAAGAGGATCTTCATCGGGAATTTCCAGGGGACCTATGTCCGTCCTAGGAATTCCTAAGACCTCAAGAGCTACCAGCAGGAGCCCAACGAGTCCCTACGGGATTACATCCGTAGGTTCTCAAAATCATGCAACTCCCTTCCTGATGTCGTCGACGTAGACGTTATCAGCGCGTTCCTCTCCGGGACAACCTGTGAGTCTTTGATTCACAAGCTTGGCTATCTGGAGCACTAGACCACCCGTGACTTGCTCGACGTTGCCACGAACCACGCCTCCGGCAAGGAGATGGTCGGAGCGGTCTTTAACGGAGGTCGGGACAAGGGCAAGGCCAAACGCAAGGATCAAGATGAGGGCCCCTCCACACTGAGGGGCAAAAAGAACAAGAACGATCGGCGTCGACCGGCCAACTCTGCGTTGGTCGCTGTGGCTGATCGCGTGGGCATGCAGCCCCAGCAAGGCCAACCTGACCACTTCGACAAGCTCATGGAGAGCCCTGCACCAACCACGCCTACCCCATCAAACACCTCTACAAGGACTGCAAACTCCTCAAACGCTTTCTGCGACAAGCCGGCGGGCCAAAAGAAGGAAAGGGCAAGGAGGCGGTAGCCAAGAAAGGAGGCACGGCGAGCAAGGATGGGGACGACTTTCCTGATCCTGAGGAATGCCTCACGATCTTTGGGGGGTCCGATGCCGTCTACTCCAAGCGCCAGCACAAGGTGCGCTACAGAGAAGCATGCGTCGCCAAAATGGCCATCCCCTCCTTCCTTAGCTGGTCGGAATCTTTGATCACTTTTGATCAGAGGGGCCATCCCTCCCACGTCGCTAGACCGGGTCGCTACCCACTCATCGTCAACCCCATTGTCCATAAGAAGCGCCTCACCAAGGTGCTGATGGATGGAGGCAGCGGCCTCAACATCCTCTACGTCGACACCCTCGACGTCATACGCATCCCCCGATCGGAGCTCCACCCAGTGAGCTCTCCCTTCCATGGCGTGATCCTAGGAACGCAGGCATACCAGCGGGGGCAGATCGATCTGCCTGTCATGTTTGGCGACCGACCCAACTTCCGCTCGGAGGTGCTTACCTTCGAGGTGGTGGACTTCTTGGGGTCTTACCACGCCATCTTGGGGCGGCCATGCTACGCCAAGTTCATGGCGATCCCCAACTACACCTACCTGAAGTTAAAGATGTTGGGACCGAACGGTGTCATCACTATGGGTAGCACCTTTTTGCACGCCTACACGTGCGACCGCGAGCATTACGAGCTCGCCATTGCCGTCATCAACTCAACCGAGCTCCCTCGGCTCGGAGACTCATCGACCCCAACAGTCCCGGACTGCAACAAGACAACCTCCTCAACTGCCTTTCGCCCACTCGAGGAAACTAAGGCGGTGGGGATCGACCCCACCGACCCAACCAAGACGGTGCAGATCGGGATCTAGCTCCCAGCCAAATAGGAATGCGAGCTCGCTGACTTCTATGCGCCAATTGCGATGTCTTCGCATGGAAACCTTCTGACATGCCAGGCATACCATGGGAGGTCACCGAGCACGCATTACGCCTTGTCCCGGGCTCAAAGCCCGCCAAGCAACGCCTACGTCGCTTTGATGACGAGAGGCGTAGGGCCATAGGCGAGGAGGTCGCCAAACTCCTAGCAGCCAGATTCATCAGAGGTATACCACTCTTACTGGCTCGCCAATCCTGTTCTTGTTAAAAAGAAGACCGGGAAATAGAGAATGTGCGTTGATTATACTGGCCTCAACAAGGCGCACCCAAAGGACAATTTTCCTTTGCCACGCATAGACCAGATAGTCGACTCCACCTCAAGATGTGAAATCCTCTCCTTTCTGGATGCCTACTCAGGCTATCACTAGATCACGATGAAAGAGTCCGACCAGCTCGCAGCCTCGTTCATCACCCCGTATGGTTCGTACTGTTACGTAACCATGCCTTTCGGTCTGAAGAACGCTGGCGCCACCTATCAACGGTGCATGCAGCAATTCTTCACCGATCAAATCGACCCGCTCGATCAGCCTGACCAAGACGAGCGGCCGAAATCAACGATCGCCGTCTATGTTGATGACATAGTGGTCAAAACGGCTCAAGCTTATGACCTGATCGCAAACTTAGCTGCAACGTTCGTGAACCTCCGAAGGTTCAACATCAAATTAAATCCCGAAAATGTGTCTTCGGGGTTCGAAAGGGAAAGCTGCTTGGATACATTGTGTCCGAACGCGGTATCGAGGCCAACCCCGAGAAAATCACGGCCATCTCCAACATGGGCCCTATACACAATGTCAAAGGCGTACAAAGGCTCACCGGCTGTTTGGTCGGCCTAAGACGGTTCATCTACCGCTCTAAGCTACTCCATAACGAACTCCAATACGAAATCGCCATAACTGCGCCAACCACATTTCTCCAAATCTCCAACGTTTTCGTCGAACAAGTTTCTCCAAATTGCCGAACACGTTTGTCCAAATCTCCAACGTTTTCGCCGAACAGGTTTCTCCAAATCGCCGAACACTTTTTTCCAAATCTCCAAGATATTTCGCCGACCAATGAGCAGCATACGTCTTGTTCTGCGCTCTACGGAGAAGACCCAGTCTCCGATCTCTCCCTATACGTGCTACGGGCTCCATGCTCTGCATTATGGGTGGTCGACTGCGGTTCCTTGGTCACGCCTGTTCCTCCTACATGGGCACATGCTCCGCGCTCGACGTTATGGACTATGGGCTAGCCAAGGCCGAGAGCTCAGTAAAGAACTAACTGCTCGGACGCCACTTATACTATGTTTATCTCCAAGTTATTTCACCAACCGCCGAGCAGCACATGTTTCGCTCTGCGCTATATGGAGAAGACCCAGTCTCCGATCTCTCCCTACACGTGCTACGGGCTCCGCGCTCTGCGTTATGGGTGGTCGGCTATGGTTCCTTGGTGACGCCAGTTCCTCCTATACGTGCACGGGCTCCACGCTCGACGTTATGGACTATGGGCTAGCTAAGGCCAAAGAGTTTAGTAACGAACTAACTACTCGGACGCTATTTATACTACGTATAATTGCGTTAGGGTTATTATTACAACGATTCTTCACCACAAATACTAGCAAACTACATAAACATGCACTTTATAACATTTATACACATACATAAATGTTTTCTACGCTCTCGCGCGCTCTAACTACCCTCTCCAGATGTTACAGATAATATTCTCCGAGCAGATCACCGAGCCTCGCCATCGCCATCCATCTCGCCGAACAGGTCGATGTCGCCGGCCAGCTTCTTCGCCGCGTCCTCCACCTCATCCTCCAGCTGTTGGTGCTCCACCTCGCCCATCCCTTCGGCGAACCCGGCCCCTATCGCCTAAAGGTCAATGGCTAGATAGTGGGACCGAACCACCGCAAGGGCGTGAGTAATGGCGGTCACAATGGCGTCGTGGTTGAAGCTCTTGAAGTTCTCCCACGCCACCTTGCACCTTTCAATGACGGTGTCCGAACGCGGCGGCCTATCGTCGGGCTGAGGAGCCACCTCTAGGTCAACGCAGTCGAGCACCGGTTTGACCCCAGCAACTATGGCGTCGAACTTGTCCCTCTAGGTTTGAGCATCCTGCTCCAGCACATCGAACTATGCCTTAACCCTCTGACGATAATCTGCCAGCATCACAAGAATCCATAGAGCCAAGATATTACTCCAGCAATAACTCTGATCACGAAGTATTTCACCTTTCAGCTCCTCGGTCAGCTTCTCTGCGTGCTTTGACTCCTTCGCCTTCTCCTCTTGGAGTTGCTCGACGGCCTAGCGCAGCTGGCCGAGCTTCGCATCTTGCTCTACAAGCACAACAGTCATCACCAAAAATATGGCTATGTAACTATACAAAGCACAATCGCCGATACGCCGTACCTGTTTTCTACTCGGATACATTCCTGAGCTGCTCGGACTTCCGCTCCAGCTGCTCGGAAGCACTCGACAGCTGCTCAGATTTGCTGCGCAGCTGCTCGGACATGGTCGCCAGTTGCTCGGACAGGACACTCTTCTGGTATTCTAGGTCTCGTGCGTTGGACTCCGCAAGGTCTCGCTCGCTCTAGGCCCTCTGGATGTTTCTCACCATAAGGTTCATCGCCTCTTTAAGTTTTTCATTTTCCTCGGCAATGGGCTCCATCATCTTTATCAGCTGGCGTCGCTGCTCGGCAGTCTGAGTTATCCCCTGCAAAAACACCAAGATTATGAAGAACTTCGGTCTCCAACGTCAAAAGAGGAGCATTCCAGACGCCGTACTAACCTTGATCTGCTTCATCACCCCGGCAAGGGCGGACTCCAATCTCCTGAGTTCCCTGGTGGTGTCCTCCTCCTCGACAACCACCACCTCGTCGTTGCGCTTTCGGAGGATTCAGACAGTCTGGGGTCGAGGTTCATCACGCTCGATCTCCTCCACCTCGTTCTCCTCTGCCACAGCTGGAGGCACCACCTGGGGCTCGGTGGCCGGATAGCGTGTCCGACCACGCCCTCCGATGCCTCAGGGAGCGCCGTCTGCTCCTCCAGCACCGTAGGCTTCTCCGCTCCAGATTCTGGCATGACGCTGGCAACTCCAGCCCCTGCTCCCGAGGACCCGGTGGTTCCCGCTGTTGCCTTGGGCGCTGTCGTCGACCCATCCGCCGTTGACGCCAACCGTTCATCACCGCCAAGTCTAGCAGAAGGGGCGGTTGACTTCTTCGCATGCTGCTGAGCACCCAGGGACTCCAGGATGGGGTCATCTAGCATCTCCTCCACCCCGGGGCCAGCCTTCAGCTGCTCATCATCCGCCCTGGGGCCAGCCTTTGGCTGCTCGTCAGTCTGAACGGGTGGGGCCGGATCCTCCGTACGCCTCGCTCTGCATTAGATCAGCCCGTCAATCGCTAAGAAAGGATAAGGAAATGACAACCAAATAACTCCAAGACAAGGGTACTTACACAGCAGTTTGCTGGTAGATCCTTCTGAACCAGCGCTGCCTACCCGATCCCCCAGCCGCGGCCTTAGGGTCGACGCCTGCATCTTGGGGTGGTCCCGCGGTCTCTGTCGTTGGCCTCTCCTCCGCCCGTCGCTCTGGGACTCCCCTCGCCTGCTGCTTGGGGGCCCCCGTCGCCTGCAGTTGGGGAACTTCCTCCCTTTCCCTCGACTGTTCCTCCGCGAGCGTGCTGTGTGGAGGCGCCTTCGTGCTCGGTGGAGGAGCAACTAGAACTTTGTTGTCATCCAACCACTCGAACACCATGGTCCTCCGCATCCGAGTGGTCTGGTCAGCACCAAACGAGATGACGCCCAGCTTGAGGGGAGTGACACCCGCCGTCTTTCTCTTCTTCCGGGTCGGCTCGTCTACCGCTGCCCTCTTCCCCCGGACCTTCTCCGACACCGGGGGAGAACTCTCAGTCCGACCAGCATCCGTGCCTCTGGACTCTGACGAGGCACTGGCCGCATCTTCTTTAGGCCGAGCCAGTGGCCGGGCGCCTACTCCCCTCGGCCAACCACTCCTCGGTACGCCTGAGAAGTACACCGCTCTTTCTTGTGAATGGATCTTTGCATAAGTGAATAAGTTCACTGCTCGGCAACAATCATTGATAAAAAGCATCATGAACAACATACTAGGATGGTTACCTGAGGAGGCGGATTTGTACAATTGAAGGCTCTCGTCTACCTTGACACACTGAATGAGGCATTTGGAGCAAACAGCTCTGCAGCCCGCTCTAGCACTTCACTCCTCTTTAGCCTCCCCGGTCTCTCCTGGGTGCCGTCGTCGTCGCCCTTGAAGTCAAAGCCCGGGTGGACCCTCTCCTTACAGGGTTGGACGCAGCGCACAATGAAGCTTGCCGCTACCAGTCTGCCGTTAATCTCCACGCCTTTTATTAGGTCGAGGAGCTCCCTCACCTGCTCCATGTCGGCACTGCTCAGTTTCTCCGACCAGCTCTTTTGGTTCTCCGGGATGTGGTCGACGTCACAGCGGATTGCAGGATGGCTCTGCTTCATGTAGAACCACCTGGTGTTCCATCCCTTTAGAGAAGTATTCAGCGATACAGTGATGTACTCGCTCACCATCCCGTCTCGAAGTTGCAGATATACATTGCCGACCACCTTGGAACCGCTGCCGCCCTTCTTCTTCAACCAGAACAGGTGTCTGAAGAGGTTGAAGTACGAAAGAACCCCTAGATACACCTCACAGAAATGGATAAAGATTGAGATGTGCAATATGGTGTTCGGGTGGAGATTGCACAGACTAATCGTCTAGAACTCCAGTAGATCCCTCAGGAAAGGATGAATAGGAAACCCCAACCCGTGCCAGAAATAATCCTCAAACACTACAGCTTCATCAGTGTGAGGCATCGAGAAGGGCTCACCGCTGGCTGGCCGCCATGCGGCGGTGATAGAGTCTAGAAGAATGCCCGTCGCCACCATCCTGTTGAGCTCTGCCTCCCCCATCTTCGACGGCACCCATTCCTCATCGCGGTTGGCTCCGGCGGCCGCGTTCCTCAGCTTCATAGCTCTCTTCTTCAGCACCATTTCTCAGATCTGGTTTGAGATTGGTGACGGATGCGCGTGTGGATGTGAATCAGGAAGCACAAGGGCTGAGGATGAGGATGAAACGGCAAGGTGGCAAAGGTGGGAGCGTGGGGTGCGGCGGCGCAGTTATAAAGCACTCCCTCCACTGTTTCGCATTCGAGGGTTTTTGGGAAACCGTTCCCATGATCTATGCCTCTCTGAATTCTCCGAAGTGGTTTAATGGGCTGTTACCTGGGCCTTCGTGCAACCGCAGCCCGTATCGCCCATTTATCACCGCAATTGGTTATTACTCGCCGAATATTCGCCGACTTCATTGCCATTTATTGAGGCTAAGTAACCGATACTGAACATCCATTACTCCGGTTTTTTCTCCACGGTTTGACTTCGCCGATACTTTCACTTGTGGCTTGGGGACTACGCCATTTCTACAACTTGGTTCTCCACGATGCTGGGGATTTTTCTTCAGTTGACCGCTGTTTCTGACCCTGGCACCACGTGACCACATCACCTACTGTCAGGCTCGGGGACTAAGTGGGCACACTTCACCTTGCAGTGAATGTGCTTATTCTCATCTCAAGGCTACACTCGGGGACTAGCTGTCTGCTCGGCTGGTCTTTTACTATTCTTCTACTTTGGACCTTGGCACCACATGACTACGTCATCTATTGTCAGGCTCAGAGACTAAGTGGGCACACTTCACCTTGCGGTGAACGTGTTTGCTTTATTCTAGAAGACTCCGCACCTCTTGAAGCTGTAGAAGACTATCTCCCTTTCTCGTGGTCGGACTATAAGTGGGCACACTTGGTCCACTGTGAAGAAATTTTTGTTTCTGAACTTGAGCTCCTTACACCCTTATGGCAAGCCGTACTTGGTTTATGCTGCTCGGCGATGGTTCACACTACTCAGCGACGCTCATGCTGCTCGACGACGGTTCACACTGCTCGGCGACGCTCATGCTGCTCGACGACGGTTCGCGCTGCTCGGCAATGGTTCATGCTTCTCGGCAACTGCTCACAACTGCTCGGCAACTCATCACAGTGGTCGGACCATGAGTTTGACTGCTCGACTTTGTTCGTACCTGCTCGGATAAGCTCAAGACAACGTTGCACAAAGGGTACAAGGCACTCGGGGACTAGCTGTGGGAGGTACGACCCTGGCTACACACGGCAGACCACATGGGTTGCGCCCCAGGGGCGGCCCAGCCCACAAGACGAAGCCTTGCGAGGCACGACTCTGCTCGACGCCTCCCGCAAGACACCGGGAAGATATCCTTAAGATACTACGAGATCTGTTAGGATACGTATGATCCCAAGATTCCTATAATCTGTTATTACTTTTTGGTTATCTCTCAGATCTAACCGACTTGTAACTCTGCCCCCGGACTATATAAGGCGGGCAAGGACCCCCTCCAAACTCACGCAATATCATATGATAGCCAATATAAACCAATAGACCACAGGAGTAGGGTATTACGTCATACTGACGACCTGAACTTGTCTAACTCGTGTGTCTCTGTTGCCTTCTTCTTCTTGATTACACGCCTCTCTGCCGATCAATCTACCTTCGTGGGATACCCCTCGGAGGACTGCCGATGATGTTCTGTCGATAGGATGCCTCTCTACAAGCTTCTCAAAAAGACGGACGCGTTCGTCTGGATTGAGGACGCATAGCAGGCTTTGGAGAGCCTCAAAGCGTCACAAACGTCGACCCCAATTCTCGTCGCTCCCGAACAGGGAGAACCCCTCCTCCTCTATGTCGTGGCAAGCAACCACGTGGTGAGCACCGCCCTAGTCGTCGAAAGGGAGGAGCCGAGACACCACCTTAAGGTCCAACGACCTGTATACTTCATCGGGGAGGTACTCACCGATGCCAAGGTTTGGTACCCTAGGTGCAGAAACTTCTATACGTCGTCCTGATGGCGACCCGGAAGCTCCTACACTACTTCACCGACCATGAGGTCCTGGTCATCACTTCATACCCGCTCGAAGACATCATCCGCAACCGCGACGCCGCGGGATGAATCTCCAAGTGGGCACTCGAACTAATGGGCCACGACATCAGATATATCCCCCGCACCGTAATCAAATCTCAGGCTCTCATGGATTTTGTCACCGAATGGATGGAGGTCCAGCTACTGACCCCAGATGTCACCCACAAGTACTAGACGATGTACTTCGATGGGTCCGTAATGGCGCCCGGCTCGGGGGCTGGAGTGGTTCTGATCTCCCCGGACGGGAGCAGGCTCTGCTACGCGATCTGCCTCCACTTTTTGGCCTCAAACAACATCACGAAATACAAGGCCCTCATCAACGGACTGCGTATCGCCATCGAGCTCGGTGCTACGTGGCTGTGCGTCCGTGGTGACTCGGAGTTGGTCATCGACCAAGTCATGAAGGAGTCCTCTTGCAAAATCCCCCTCATGACAGCATAATGCCAGGAGGTGCGCAAGCTCGAGGACAAATTCTAGGGGATAGAACTACATCATGTCCCCCGGAAGGACAACGAGGCCACCGATTTTCTCGTAAAATTGGCTGCCAGGCGGGTTCCAACTCCGGATGGGGTCTTCGTCAATGACCTTCATGAGACGTCCACCCGCATCCTGGAAGGTCCGATCCAGACACACCCCAATGCCAACCTAGCGCTCGGGGGCTCCGACCTCGGTGCTTCCATGACGACGTCACCCACCGACGTCGCTGTGGCAGCACTCGATCAAACCGACTGGCGAGCGCCGCTACTTGCCTACGTCCTCGAGGAGGTTCTCCCACCCGAAAGAACTGGAGCGCGACGGATCGCTCGACGCACCAAGACCTTCGTCGCATTCGGTAACAAACTTTACAAACGAAGTCCGTCGGGAGTACTCATGAAGTGCGTCCCTACCGACCAAGGGAAACAACTCCTCCTCGAGGTCCATGCTGGAATCTGTGGACATCACGCGGCCCCGAGGTTGCTGGTCGGAAAAGCCTTTCGCCAAGGTTTTTACTGGCCCACTGCTGAAAGCTCTAGTTTGGTTTTGGTTAATTGATGAAACCCTAAGTGCTAACCTAGTTTATCAAGATGTTTATGAGATAGGTAGCACTACTCCAAGTGATGAAGCAATGACGAAGATCATGACAATGGTGATAGCATGGTGATGATCAAATGCTTGAACTTGGAAAAGAAGAAAGAGAAAAACAAAAGGCTCAAGGCAAAGGTATAAAATATAGGAGCCATTTTGTTTTAGTGATCAAGACACTTAGTGAGTGTGATCACATTTAGGATAGATAGCCGTACTATTAAGAGGAGTGTAACTCGTATCGAAATGCGGTTATCAAAGTGCCACTAGATGCTCTAACTCATTGCATATGCATTTAGGATCTAGTGGAGTGCTAACACCCTTGAAAATATTTGTGAAAATATGCTAACACATGTGCACAAGGTGTTTGCAGGGTTGAGATGGGTTTGGGTCCCTCTCTCGGCGGGATTCGGCGCTTTTGGAAAAATGAAATGTCTATTTTCTATTGCGCCGGATGCAAAATTCTTGGTGGTTGGCACACTTGAGCAAGGGTGAAGAAGTAAGAGTTGAAATGGAGTTGATCGAAATGTTGCTGGCGTCGGTCCTGTGACCGGACGCTGAATCCAGAAGCACCGGACGCTGACTGCCTGCGTCCGGTCGCGCTGACTCGGCGGTACAGTGGCTAGGGGTTGAGCACCGGACGCTGTCTGCGTCCGGTCAAGGTGGACCGGACGCGTCCGGTCGAAAAAACATGCCTCGGGGAGCTTACTGGAAACGACCGGACGCTGGGGCTTCAGCGTCCGGTCAGTTCGAAGGAGCAGCGTCCGGTCGAGGCTGATGACCGTTGAGTCTGGACACGTGGCTGACATCGAGCGACCGGACGCTGAGAGCCAGCGTCCGGTCAGTCTGACCGGAGCGTCCGGTCAGAACGCGTTTTGCCCAGTGAAGGGGTATAACGGCTCTATTTGATGGGGGCTCTATTTATAGCCCCATGGCCGGCTCAAGGGATAACTCTTGCACATTTTCATTGACATAGCAACCTTGTGAGCTTAGCCAAAGCCCTCCCACTCATCTCCATCATTGATCCATCATCATTGTGAGATTGGGAGAGAATCCAAGTGCATTGCTTGAGTGATTGCATCTAGTGGCACTTGGTATTCGTGTTGCGCTGCGGATTTCGCTTGTTTCTCTTGGTGGTTGCCACCACCTAGACGGTTGGAGCAGCGGTGAAGGATCGGCACGAGTTGGTGATTGTTCGTGGCCGCCTTCGGTGATTGTGAGGGGAGTTGTACCTTCCCCGGCGGAGTGCCAAAAGGTAACTCTAATAAATTGCTCGTGTCATTGAGTTACCTCACTTGTGGGTCGGTTCTTGCGGTGTCCTATCGTGTGGACGAGGTTTGTGAAACACCTCTTAGCCGCCGAACCACCAAGTGTTGGTCGACACAACGGGGACGTAGCGTGTTGGCAAGCACGTGAACCTCGGGAGAAAATCGATTGTCTCTCTTCTTTGTCATTCTCCCGGTGATTGGCTATATATTCATCTTGTGATTGGTTCATCCCCTACACGTTGGTATAATCACTCTACTCGCTCATTTACATTCTTGCAAACTAGTTGATACAAGCTCTTTAGTGTAATTAGAATTGAGAGCTTGCTTTATTATTTACATTCATCTAGTTGAGCTCTTTAGAGTAGCAAGGTTGAGAGCTCTTAGTGAGTAATTACATAGCTAGTTTGTGTGCCTAAGTATTCATTGCAACTAGAATTGTTGGATAGGTGGCTTGCAACCCTTGTAGAGCTAGAGCAAGTTTGCATTACGCTATTTGTCATACTAATCAAATTGCACTAGTTGATTTGTAGATTTTCAAATAGGCTATTCACCCCCCCTCTAGCCATATTAGGACCTTTCAACTGCTCTACGAGATGTAGAGGAGGTCGTCCGCATGTGTGAGGGATGCCAGTTCTACGCTCGGCAAACTCATTTGCCGGCATAGGAGCTCTAAACCATCCCCATCACCTGACCATTCGTGGTCTGGGGCTCGACATGATAGGACCCCTCAAAAAGGGCCCGGACAGCTTCACTCACCTACTCGTAGCAGTGGACAAATTCACCAAGTGGATAGAGGCAAAGCCCACCACCAACATTCGCTCGGAAGAGGCAGTCAAGTTCTTTCTTGACATCATCTACCGGTTCGGTGTTCCTAACAGTATCATCACTGACCACGGAACTAACTTCACCAGCAAGAAGTTCCTGGACTTTTGTGATGGATACGGTATCAGGATCGACTGGGCCTCGATCGGACAGCTGCGTACCAATGGTCAGGTCGAGCGGGCCAATGACATGGTCCTCTAAGGACTGAAGCCATGCATCTTCGACCGACTCAACAAGTACGCTGGACGATGGGTTGTAGAGGTCCCAGCGATCCTCTAGAGCCTAAGAACGACCCCAAACCGATCCACAAGGTTCACACCCTTCTTCCTGGCCTACGAAGCTAAAGCAGTGTTGCCCTCCAACCTTGACCACGGTGCCCCAAGAGTGAAGGCCTTCGATCGAGACCGAGCTGTGGAGGCTCAGCAGGACGCGGTCGACCTGCTCGAGGAGGCTCGTGAGACGACCGTCATCCGTTACGCTCGCTACCAACAAACTCTCCACAGGTACCATGAAAGAAAGATCAGAGGGAGGATCCTCGAGGTCGGAGACCTCGTGCTCCAAAGAACCCAATCAACCAAAGAGAAACACAAACTCTCTCTGTCTTGGGAAGGACCCTATATGGTGACCGAAGTGATCCGACCGGGCACCTACCGACTGAAGGACGACAACGGCAACGTTCTCACCAACACTTGGAACATCGAACAGTTACGTCGTTTCTTCCCTTAAAATTCGGTCTTACCGTTTTCTTTTGTTTAACGTTTGCTCCTACAAGCACCCCAGCCCGAACACTTTTGGCTCGGGTCGCTCGGGGGCTCCACGAGGGTGCGATACCACCTCTCTTTTTTGCTATCATATAGTAAAAACTTTTACCCGAACGAAAGAGTAGTCCGTTCCTTTAATTACCCTACATAACTTTGTTTTAAATTCCCGACCGATCACACCCCGCCACGACCTACGGTTACGAGCAGCTGAGCCTTGCAGGCCACGCCCGAGTTCTTAAGGTTGCAGCCTATAGGTCAAACGGGCAGGTGCAAAAGAGAAAGAATAAAAAACAGAGCTATGCTAGGGTAAAAATAAAGAACGGATAGGGCAAGCTTTCTCTTACGAAGTGATTCATCACAAAACAAAATTGATGTATTCATCAATACAAATTGTTCACGCGGGGGCTTCCCCACGAACTTATCCTTTACATATGCTAATTACTTCTACTCTAAATACTACTGTGGCCGCCCGGCGGCATTGACTGATGGCGCGACCGACGAAGATAAGGGTTGCTCGCTCTCCGATGGGGCGACGTTCGGTTCGGTCGGAGGCGGGACGACGCTCGCTTCCAACCCAGCCTACACTCCATCCGCAGGCTGGGTGACGTCTTCTTGACACACGCCTTTAGCCGCGCTCGCACGGCGAGCCTCCATCACCCACTGCGCGGAGACTTGCTCGGCCACCAACTGTGCGTGTGGCAGCAAGCTTTCCCCGAGCGCATGGATGGCGTACGTGCTCTAGCCGTCAACGTACCCGCTGCAACTGACGGCGAAGTCCAGGTCCGGGTGGTGCATCGCCACTGAGGTCAGCACCCCCGACGCCCCGTAGAACATCCCGTCGGAGATGAGCGCCCGAACCTCGTTCAGGACCTCCGCCAGCTGGATGGCGGGTGTGCTGGTGCTCGGCGTCGACCCGAACATCTCCGAGACAACGACCTGGGCGACGTTGCAGATCTGATCGAGCTCCCCCTCGAGAGCACATCGCTCTTCAAGGGACTTGGCCAACGCCTCTGCACTCCAACCAATCACCGCCTTGGCTGTCTCTAGCTCCCGCTCCAGCGATCCAACCCTTCCGCCCAGTTCTAAAAGAAGGACGACAAGCTCAGAAGTAAGGGAAAAGAAAAACCAAGACCTCAACCAAAGACAGAACGGATACATACCGAGCTGGGTGCCTTCGAGGATGGAGAGCCCTTCCTCTTGCTGGGTGACCTTCTCAAGCAGTCGGACGTTCGACTCCTCCAGCCCGAGCGCCTGCCCCCGGAGCACGAGCACTTCCTGGTCGACCTCCGACCGGGCCTTCCGCTCCGACTCCAGAGACTCTAGGGACTTCTGGAGCGCAGTCTCGGTCTCCGCCAGGGACTTCTAGAGCGCTGCCTCGGTCTCCGCCTAGTGGGCCTTCGCCGCGTCGAGTCCCCGCTCGGTGGCAGTTCCGCCGTCCGCGGTCCCGTCGCCTCGGTCGCCCAGTCTTGGGACTCGCGATGGGCGGACTCCAGCTGGCGCTCAAAGCTCGGTGACCCGCCGCGACATCACGGCTTCCCACTCCATCCGAGCGTGCTCCTTCCGGAGGAAACGGGACTTGCGGCTAGACATCTCCTCTAAACCCTGCAAAGCGAGAAACAAACACGCTGAAACAACCAGCGAAAGACCAAGGAGTCAAGGACGAACACTAAAAATGCAGAAAACTTAGCTCTGCGACGCTGGAAAGATCGACCGTAACCGCCTGATGGACGGACTCGACCCGCTCCAAGGCCTCCTTGAGCCTCGCCTTGGTTTAGGCGAGATCGGACTCCATCGCAAGTCCTCTCTCCCCAAGTAAGTCCCAGAGCTGCAGCTCCTCCTCATCCCGAAGGATGAACTGAGCCTTCCTAGGGTCGTCGGGGCAGGGCCACACCAGGTCGTGGGTCGCCCCCTCAACTAATTGATCATTCTCCTCAAAGCTGTGGTCGATACTGCCAATGGTTCCAGCAGGCGATCCTTGTGGTCCAGATCTCTTCCTGCATCTTTTCTGTCTTAAAACTGGAGAATGATCATCAGCAGAAGATTGCTCTCTGGTGGTCTCTTTGGCATTTTCTTCTTCTCTATCCTCCTCAGCAGAGCCAGTAGGGGCGATATCAGGGGTAATGGTTCTAACTCTCCCCCGTGTTCTCCTATACTTCCTTGCAAAGGCAGTTGCAGTTGCTTTTGCCATAGAACGTTTCTTACCAATTGCATCGGACTGTCTTCGGAATGTTTCCTCTATGGCTTCTTGTATCTTTAATGGAAACAAATAATGGTGTGTTGATATTGATGGTTAAATATAATATAAGAATATAAAAAAATGAGTTTTGTATAAACAAATACAGTTCTGGTATTGCCAAAGGAGATGAGATAACCTTTTTATTCCTAATCATCTCCTGCTCACTGAAAGCAAATTCCTGCAGTGTCAAGTATATTAGAAGCACTTCATGGAGAAGCTAAATGAGGCTAAAAAACAAACAACTAAATGATGATAGGGCATATTGAGTTATAGACATAGGACATCACCTCTTCCTCATACTTATCAATATCTGGATACAAGGCTGCAATCAGCGCATCATACTTAGGATCGTCCCTCAAAGAACGTCTGCTTGCACAATGAGTGCGACACGCTGGGCATTCGTTATTTCTGCAAAATCAGAGCATTATCTTTATTATCAGATAAAACACTCTATTTATGATCTATAGACAAAATTAAACTGTAAATTCTACTTGTTGAAATTGATTGTGACACGATTTTAGAGAAAATGATGCCTGCCATCAACCATCATACCCTAGTCGCATAGATTTGTCAATGCAGTCTCTACAGAACCAGTGCAAACATTCCATAACTGTCCTTGTCTTCCGGATAATGCCTGCAAAATAGAAGGATTAGACTCCATGGTATATCATCATCTGACAAAAAATGATGCAAATCAAGAAATGAAATTCTCAAACTCTGAACCTGTAAATTATTGTAGTTAGTAACAAACAGATTTTCTACTTGGATTTGCTAGGGTTTCATCAAATATGTTCCTTAGCTTAAGATTAATATACAACCAGTTTAGCAAGTTTTCTGAAAAGAACAGGTGATAAACAGCATCATATGACCTATAGGAAATAAAACCATCAGAACCAGAAGAGTTATAGCCAGTGGATGTATTAAAATAAGAACGAGAAAGCGGACTACATCTAAGCAAACAGTTACATTTGGGGTAAACCATAAAAAATGACATGTATATATATGATACAAGGCAGCCATATTATCGTGCTACAATTAACTGGAAGATGAGTTTGTACTAGCAAACAGCTAGTGCAGACAATTCAATAGAGAAACACGGCTCCTTAATCTGAATGCTTTAGTCATGCTAGAAAACTGAAGAATAACAATGTAATATCCATATCCCTAAGCAAACTGAGAAAGGATTTTCTCACCTAAGCAGATAGGGCACTGAACCTCCTTCAGTATATCTGCTAATTTCACTAGCATAAACCTGAGAGAGACAGAACAGTTCACTATAAGCTTCAGATCATGTAAAACATCAAATATTCCAAAGTCCACAAACCTGAATAATGATCTTGAAGAGCAGTGAGATGCAGGTAAATATAAAGAAATGTAGCATCTATTTTTGTTCTTTTGAAACAAAAAAGATATAGCTATTTTATGACACTACACAAAGATCACGTAAAGCAGGAGGAAGTGAAGGTCGATTTTTAACTAACTAAAAAAATAATATTGAGCATACTTAAGTATTTAACTATCCAGGAGGTATGAGTAAGACATGTTTGAGACTGAAGCCGAGCTGTAGAATATATATTTCACCTTATGAATTTCTAAAGCATGTGCATTGCCGATTTGAAAACATGATGTGCATTACAAGTCGGAAACTCAACGTACAGCTAAAGCCACGGCAGACGACAGAGCAGTGCAGAATTTGAGATAAAACATGAAAGCAGTGGTTGAAGCACGATAAGCGCACAACAAAAAAGGGCAGCGCCAAGTTCCCAGCAGGCCGGCAATTTCAATCCCAGCTATGGCCTGCACCCTGACAGAAGCATGCATACATGTATAGGCCACGGCATTCCTGCCTAGCTCGAATGCACATGATGCATCATCGGCCTTGTCGGCTCGGCGATCGGTGCGTTTGCGTAGACGCGACCAGATCACACGGACTAAGCAAGTCACCGGTTCCTGTATGCACCGCCTCGAACGAGTCACTGGCAGGTCGGGTACGAGGAACCGGCGGGCGAGGCGCACGACGGCACGAGGCAATAGGCACCGCGACTCCGCAAGCAGGCCACAAGCATATCGTAGACAACCAAAGGGGTCCACAGGATCGGAGAGATAGAGCGTGGAAGAGGCCAAGAGGGAGGGAAAGCTCACTCGTCGGTGCCGCCGTGGTCGCTCTGCGAGGACTCACTGTCGCCGTCGTCCGCGCCGCCGTCACCCTCCGCGTCCGAATCTGCCAAACCCATCGAAGCACACACAGCACAAGCCGCCTCTTAGCCATATACGCGCGGTGATACAGAACGCGACATGCACATCGTGGGGTGGGAACGAGATAGGACTATAGGAGGGAGGCCGGCCTCGATCTCGATGCCGTCGTCATCAAGCTCACTCACCGTCTTCGAGTCTGCCCTGTGGCTCCGGGTCCGGGCCAGTCAACCTCGGCCTGGCGGCGCCCCTGCTCGTCAACGGCGGGCGCCCTCCTCTTCCTTCAACTACGCCTCCGCCGGCGGCGGCATCAGAGGTGGGACTGGGAGCCGCCACGTCGCCGTGGGGTTTCGAAGGCGGCGATGGGAACCGGCGCTTCTTCGCGGGCATTCTGTCTTTCCGCCCCTAAGTTGTTGGCTCTCGGATTGCGGCGATGGGCTCGAGGCGGTGTTCCGCCGCCCTGGCGAGACGTCTCTGTTCGTCAGTTTGTAGAACAAGTACGCTGAAAGGAAACCATCCAAGATGAAAACAGGTTGTAGACTCTAATGTCCGCATAGCTTACAGCAGGAGAGTAAGAATTGAAAAATGGCCAATTTTGATACTGCATGACAACAAATCAAACGACTTGCAACGGTGGCCAGTGGAACTGACAACTGAACAAGCTACCGACATATACTAGCAAGGTAAGAAGACTGGAAACAGAAGGTCCACTAAAAAGACAATCAAACCAAGTCAATTGCACTAGAGCCATAAAATATTCCTCTTAGTTCCAAAAACGCTAGGCATGCAAAAGAATGTTTCAGAAGATGCAGCACTAAGATATGTTCATCGGTTATTCACACAACTCTACTCCTAGCAGTATTGGTTATGTTGGTGTAGAGGTTACAAGACCTCAATTCAACTATTCAGTTCTTTTTTATGACGATGACGATGATGATGATGAGAACTCTTCAATTCATTAGGCTACAAATTAATTGTCCACGGATGCAGGAGGGAAGGACACGAGTAGCTAGCTCTTCGGGAGAAAAGAAAACGCACGAGGCTCTGAGCAAGAATCCAAATCATAGAAGCTTCTGTTAAGAGGTCATAAACTGAAACCAATTTGATAGAGCAACCCACATATCAATGCCGCAGGAAAATACCAAGCTCTTGCATCCCACGCTGTCAATGGAGAACCTGAAGAGGCCAGCGTGAGCTCGAGGGACTAGCATGAGATGTGACACGGCCTTGGTGGCTACGCGAAGCATTACATTATTGCTAAGGATCGTGAATTTTTGCTGCTCCTGCTACTCGCTGCCACAGCTACGCCATCCAACGAGAACAGTCACTACAGCGGAAACATGCACACCATCGAATGCCCGACTCCACGCACGCTCAATGCATGCTTCTAGCAGGGAACCATATGACCATGTCTCTTTTGCTGCCAGTGCTAGCTGGTGATCAGCTCGCGGACCCACGACCAGAGGTCATGATCAACACGTTCAATTATCGCACACGTTGTTCTACCACTCTCCCCTCATTCCACCGGATCGCCTTGATGGCCACGGCCCACGGGAGACAATCTGGGAGAGGTCGGTCGGAGAGGGTGAGAGTACAGGGGAGCGGAGTGGGGCTTACTCATCTATGCCACCAGCGCCAGCGCTCAGGCCTCAGGGTCGACTCGCTGTCGGTGTCGACTTCGTATCCTCGCACCCACCTGCTCGTCGTCGGGATCTGCAAAACCTCTCAGACACATCCAGGACCCAGGGAATCGATGTCCAAGATGACGTGTGTAGGTGGAGAGGCAGAGGCGCTGCCTCGTCGTTCATCTACTAACATAAGGTTGATATATACCCTTATGTATCAAGTTTGTGATAAGTGATTTGTAGAAAATGATCGGTTTTGGTTGAGTTTGGAGACTAACTATTGCGTGAGTGTGTATGCAGCATATCTCTTGGTTGTGTTGTTGTGCAGTTGTGGAGCACAGAGACGATCGACAGACTTGGGATCTCGAGTTTGGGAGATTTGTTTGGATACTACTTACATGGTGTTTGCTGTTTGGATCGGTCAGGATCAGAATGACCGCCATAAGGCAAACAACAAGGCCAGAAATGCTTTCTTCTCTGTTCTTGCACTTCCCGAGTTTGAGCATGTGCAGAACCTTGAGACAGCTCGGGAGATCTGGTCCACCCTCGAGAGATATCATGAGGGCACTTCTCATGTCAAAACTGGACTCGAGACCCACCGTCGAGAGTACAAGAACCTTGTTGAGTCCGTTGATTCGAGGTTTTCTTGCTTCCGGTCAATCGTGAACAAGATGCAAGCAAATAAGTCGTAGCTTCCCTATGATGATCATGAGAGGGGCTTGAAACTTCTACATGCCCTAGATCGGAGGGTTTGGGAGATCAATCGACGAACTTTTCAGCAAACTGAAGTCTAAAGAAATAAACCTCCAATCTAGAGCCAAAATAGAGAGAACCCATCTGCGCCTACCATGGCACTTAGTCCAGATCTGGAGGATCTTATGCTAACTCCTCACCTACTATGGCTTGCAGACGATGAGCTAGCGTTGGCAATCAGCCGGTTCCAGCGGTTTCACGGCAACCGCAAGAACTGTCGCCGTGGTGGACTGAGTTGTTTCAGTCCGATGCTTGGAACAGTGTCCCCGTTTAGTCCGACGTGCCATGTTTCCTAACTGTCGGACCTTGAGTTGCTCAGGTTGCAACTTTCAGTCACGTTCTGCAGTTCGTTTAGGCTTTTCAATAGCTCATCTTTATACTATGAATCCTGGGTCCAAAAGCTGGCCGGCGAGAGTGGCCACGTCGTGGGCTTTTCGCGGCCGTCGGATCGGGCACGCGGTGAATCCTGGGTCCAAAAGCTAGCCGGCGAGAGTGGCCACGTCGCGGGCTTTTCGCGGCCGTCGGATCGGGCGCGCGGACGGCCTAGATCGGGCGATCTGCGGTCATTTTACTAAAAACCCCTTCAACTTTTCAGAAATCAACCCGCGCTCCATAGGCCCTCTCAGAATATTTTGCAAAACACACCTCAGATTATTCCCAAATTAACCCACAGTCCCGAACGGATGGTCTCTGGTTTTCTTTTGCAAAAAAGTCCTTCACTTTATCGAAAATCAACCCGCGCTCCAGAGACACTCTCAGCATTTTTTTCGAAAACCTCCTCAGATTTTTCTAAAATCAAAATACAGGACACCTTTGATTATATCTCTTTTTTTTTGACCTCATGGCTTGTAACAGCGAATGGTAGAGCGCCTCCTCCGTCTCCAGCGCGGACTGCTGCAACCCGTACACGCCCACGATCTGCTGCTTCGTCAGGGGCTCCACGTGGCTCAGCAGCATCTGTATGTGTATATATATACACACACAGACACGTGCAATTACTTTAATTAAGCATCTAAACGACATGCTCACATGCATGATATATGCAGCAGTTCATACGTGACCTGGGCCATGTATACGTACGCACTCATTATGCAGATGTGATGGAACGATAATGAGCCGACTAACGGTCTGTTTGGCACGGCTTCTACCGGCTCAGGCTTCCTGGACATCGATACTGTAGCGTACTGTTCACTCGCACTGTTCATCGGAGCCGGAGAAGCTCGTTTTCATGGTTTCTCCGGCTTCATCTCCCGCATGCTACAGTACCCACGCTACAGTGACACAGAAACGTTGGAGGGAGAAAACCGTCTCATCGCTACAGTGATCAGCGTAGATTTTGTCAGGCGGAGCCGGAGCCAGCGGAAGCCGTGCCAAACGGGCCCTAAGCTTGACTTGCCGCCCCAAAGTTTCAGTTCTTTTAGGTGGGCCTCGCATGTCAGTCTGATTTTTTTTCAAAAAATAAATTAGTTGAGACTTTAAAATTGCATAGTAAATCAAAAAAAATTATAAATTAGAAAATCAAGTTGATCTGAAATCCTAACGAGTACAACTAAAACCTAACGAGCAGAACTATGCAGTGCATCCATCATATCACATGTTTTAGTAAGAATTTTTTCATATAAACTTTTACATGTGCTTTTAGGGGTAAATAAAATTATACCTTCGTGATGATAAACTCTCGAAAATACATACAAATCATAAAATGAACAAAAAAAATTGCTGATTTACTCATCACTACACCTATATTCTTATCGCCACAGGTCTAATCGAAAGGGAAGGTGCGGCAAAGCCGCGCCCGCGTTTCTAGTCAATTCTTATGTGTGTTTTGTCCTGCCCTTGCTGCAGCAAATCTGATCTTGTTGGTCTTCGTGTGTGCTGCTGCTAGTCTTGTTCTTTCTGTCTTTTGCCGTGTATAGTAGGAGCCATTCACGTTGAAAAATCTGATTTGAAGTCTTGCTTGAGAAAGGTCTCTTTCAAGCTACAGTAACCTTCTTTGAATATTCTTTTCTTCCTTGCTAGAGTTGGTTTCACTCAAAAAAAAAACACTCCATTTTTGATTTTGCATCCGCTATGATTTGAGAAATCCCTTATTGTTCTTAGGGTCAACATATAACGAGTTGGTACGTGTAATCCTGACAATTAGAAGAGAGATTATTGTGTTGAATTTTTTAATTGGCTCCCATTCCTCCCATAGTCCCATCCAGTCGCCTTCTTCGTCGTCTCACAACCGTCCCGAGGCTCCTGATATGACGGGCTTTCCTGACGTGAGGACTCTCCATCCATCTCACGTGAGGTTCTGCCCCTGCTTCCGTCACCGCTGGCAGGCGGCGGCGGCATGCCTCAATACATCGCGACCGTCGGAGTTGTCAGGGGACGGGCTACGGGAACAGGCGCTTCTAGGCGGGCATTTCGTGATGAGGACATTACTCCGCCACGTACAGGCGAGGAGAAGGTCCAGCATTCCTAATGGTGGAGGCCCTTGAGTTTATCTCGGGAACGCATACATATTTCGTTTTCGACGATCCCGATATGCTTGGAAAGATAACTTGATAAGCTATCCAATGGCTTTGGTTTCACGTCAAAATCCTTCCAGAGTCAACGGGAATCGTCGAAACAAGTGAGCGTCCAGAATCTGGCAGGGTGCTGCGACACCGTCTTTTGGTCCGTTGGATCGTGTATCGTCTTAGAGCCCATCAGGGAAGGGGGCGTCCAGGGGTGACGCCCAAGACTCTATAATTAGCCGCCGCCGCTCTCGTTAGGGTTTGGGTTTTGTTGCGTTCTTGTTTTCATTGAGAAACAGACATTGTTTGTTGCAACTCATATCGCCAAAATCGTTTGCTGTTAAACTAGGGCCTCTGTTCTTGATCTTGTTCGCCTGTGGCGATTAGTCCTTTCGAATAAAGACTTGAACTTCTTCTCATATTCATAAGCCTCATATTTATTTGCAATTTCAGATTGCGATTATCTGTTCTTGCTTGTGTTCTCGATTCGCTTGCAGGAAAGCCTTCTCGGCGAGGTCAATCGCGTTCACGTGGTTGATAACCAACGGAGTAGTGATGTAACGGTTGTGGGGTTCCGAATCAGTCTTGATTCGAAGCCTAGATCGTGAATGTCGAGTCTCCACCAATCGATGCTATCATACCTATCATAAGATCGGACTTTGTCTACGTCAAATGGTATCAGAAACCTAGTTGCCTGTTAGGTATATATCTGTTTTTCCCTTTAGATTGAATCTGTTTTTGCATTACCTAGAGTCCACAAAAGCCAAAAAAAATATACACCGCCACATATCTCCAGTTCTATAGCCCCTGTTGTGCCGTTGCAATTTTTTAAATTTCCGTTTGCTTTATTGAACGATCGTCCCTCATCGGCATACTCATCGCATCTTAGTGTTCGTTGTGTTCTGATCTTGTTCTTGGTCTAGTGTCTTGTTTCCTAGTGTGGTTTGCATCAGTTTGATCTCCAATTTTTTTTCCTACCAAAAATCGTGCTTTGTTTGGTTGCCCTAGGGCTCCTGTGCGTGGCGACCAACTCAGGATTGAATCCTTGTGTAGCGGTGCATGGTAAAAATAGTAGAATATCTGGCATATTGAGGCTAGTACATCTTTTCCTTGTTTGCTCGTAGCTACAGAGAACTCCAATTCTTTTTGCTTTGTGTCAAAAAGCCTGGAACCTATCTAAACTAGAAAAGCCCTAGATTGAGCCTGTATAATTAACACTTTAACAGAGCTATCAATGTATTACGATATATACCTATAAGAATTCATGTACGAAAGTTTGAACTACAAATATTGTATGGCTACTATTTGAGTCCATCTCAATTTATTTTACATAATTACGTGTGAATGTTATAGGTAAATATAAAGTTTTGGGTAGTTCTGCTCTGAATGTCTGAGTGGCTACAATATGTTTTTTCAGTACAAATTTGGTCGTAACGATTAAGTGATTAGGCTATTCAAACAATATAAAGCTGTTAATGTTAGCACCCTCATAAACCAGAGCTTCAACATCAGCTTCAAACGATTAGAGGTTCACCTGCTCCCAACAATTACAGGTCCACCCGTTTCACCATGGTCACCCTCCACATGAACAATAGAAGTATTTTAGATTAAGTTGTAAGGAACTCTTTGATGCAAAATATTCCTATGTAATGCTAAAAGATCTGAATCAAGGATCACTACTAGTCTAAAAATGAAGCAAAGAATTCAATATTGGCTACTTTTTCAGGTCTATATTTTTTTCTTTGTTTGGTGCACTTCCGATGAATACAGTTATCTAATGATTTGGTAGTTCTCGTTAATAAATACCAGTTCGATTCGATTCACACGATTTTTGCCAAAAAGCAATATGACAGTAGTATACTATTCATAACAGCTATGTAACCTGAATAGAAAGCTAAATTGTATGGCAATTTCAGAAGAAATGGTAGATAAATGCTGCTTGTGTAGTATAGAAGTTAGCAATGGTGTCAACCCACATCCTTTTCCTTTATCCACTTTCAATGTTTTGAAAAACGTTGGGCGTGCGCTAGCCTAAAGTTTAGAGTTTAGAAAGTTTAAACGAGATTAAACGTTTTTGTTTTTTTATAATTTTTGTGATACTGAGAGCAAAGTCAGTACTAATAACACAACTTGAAGTAATAACAGATCAACACATCAAGGACCAAGGAGCAGTACACATTCAATCTTAACAGGAACAAGAGTAGCATAATAAGGACCAAGACTAACAGATCAATTTCAGTGATTGACGTACAGAAATCAAAAGAACAGAGCATGGGAAGATGGGGATTTGGGTGAGACCGAGGGAGCACCTGGAGAGAACGAGTGAGGGGCTGCACCGGCCTCTGTGTTGCTGTTGTCGACTCCTGTCCTGCGCCGGCGGCCTGCCCTCTGTTGCAGTCGAGGGGCTGTGCCTGGACCGGCCTCTGTTGCCGACGGCCCTTGCGCTTGCGGCCTCTGCGCCCGCGAAGGAGAAGGGGAGCCCTAGCAACGACCCCTACGGCCCTACCAACGACAGCGAGGAGGGACCAGGTGGGAGGAGGGAGGCAGGCGGCGGGAGGTAGGCGGAGGCGGAACTGAAGTGCGACAAATCCCGACCTCGTTTCTGCGGCCGATTTGTGCTCCCGCGTCGGGCCCGCCTAGTGTTTCCCGCGCCCTCCCGCGCTTATTTCCCGCGCGCGCGCGATTCCCTCCCTCTTCCCGCTCGCGTGCCGGACGCTTCCCCGCTCGCGAGCAACGCGTTTTCCACCGCCTACACGCGTTTTTTGACCGATTACGCACGATTAATCTCTGCCACGCGATTAAACGAGCGCCTAATCACGCACAACGCTTAATTCAACGTTTACCCCCTAAACGCAACGCTGGGCCAACGTTCAGCGTTTAAACGTGATTAAACGACGTTTAATGATGTTTTTCAAAACATTGTCCACTTTTCATACTGGTCCTCGCTATATATTTAGTTTTGTTCGGGACTAAATTTAGATGCTCTAGCCGAGTAATTTAAGAATAGAGAGGAGGCAGATGATTTGCAACTATTGGTAGTGATTTTCAGCGCTCAAATTAGATGATCTAGCCAAGTGAATTAAGAACGAAGGGGATCTAGATGATTTAAAACAACTGGAATCTGGTTTATTTACAAACCCAAGTAAATAGATGAAGAGTAGGAGTTGAATGAGGATTGTTTACCTTCGGGTTCCTGCACTCTTGTCTCACCCACGGGAGCCTTTGAAACCAGCAATCGGGCTTAAGGACGGCGGCCAATGATAATGCCGTTGTCAACTCGATTGCAGCAAAACTGGTGGTGGATTATGGGTGTCGGTCAACGATGATGGGCTCAGGATTAGGATTCTAATCTCGCCTTGCACTTGTTGTTCTATCTTACAAAATACATGTAAAATTCTGCAAGTACAATAAAGAAACGGAGAGGCCGAGAGGGTCATGGAATTAAAATTAGGAGGGAGCACTCTGCAATGACCATCTACTTCAGAACTTGCTATCACACAGAAGCATGTTTATAGTACAGAATTTAGGATTTTAAAACAATGCAGTTGAAACAATTAAGAGCCAAGACTATACTTGAGGTGTGGAGCTAGCGGCAGCTCAGCATATACAGTAAAGAAAAGTAACTTGAAAGCAACATGTATTTTGATATTATAAAAAAAAGGCGTACCCAGTGCAGAGAGCTCCCGCTCTGTGCGGGGTCTGGGGAAGGGTGTCAGTGGCAAGCCTTACCCTCGCCTGTGCAATGCGAGGAGACTGCGACTCGAACCCGGGACCTTTCGGTCACAGGCGGTAAGACTCTACCGCTTGCACCAAGCCCGCCCTTCATGTATTTTGATATTGTAATATAAGATTAATGTGATTAATGCATTGGACAGCCTGACAATTGAATCAGAAGCAGCCGCACAATTCATGTGAAAAGATACAATTTTTAGTGAATAACACATTGATGTTGATGAAATTTACAAACTGAGATATGCAAAGTATCATGGAATTAACTACAAATCTTATCGATGAGCTCCTTCTCTGTGTATGATTGGCCTAAAAATTTATCATTCACTCCAGCATTTTGATTTTGCCCTTCTTAAATCCATATCATGTAAATTAAACAAAAATGTAATCAAGGAAGTTTATTGTTATATACATGTTGGAATTGAAGTAACAGAAGTGTTTGAGCTGGCAACTCTGATGCATTTCTTTGCTTCGGTTGTTTGCGTACCTGTGTTATAGAGATGACTATAGGTGTTGTTCTGAGGGATTGTCGTAGTCCGCCACCAGCTGGGGAAGGTCTCATGGTCGAACAAGACGTAGTTGGCGTCACTGCTCTCCTCGTCCTCGTTGTTGTCCATATCTATCAGGTGAAGGACCACAGGTGTGCCTGCCTGCAACGTGGTGCGATGGCAGCGTGGCCAATCCTGCAAATGAAGCCCGCGAAGCCCCGTGACGTCGCACCATGGCATTTCATCAAGCAGGCAGTGTGCACGACAGTGGCTGGCACTGGCACCATCCCCAGCCATCTGCGAACTGCCGTCGATAGGCGTGGCACAAAGCCAACCACGTCCGTGCGCCAACGCAGGCTTGCTACACGACATGACCCACGGCAGTCGGGCTACGGTGGCGGCAGCCACGCACAGAAGCGCGCTATGAAGTCGGATGCGTGCCGCCTCCTAGCGCATCGCGTGTGTTTCCTCGGCCTGCATCCCGCGGCTAGGCAAAAGGCGGTGGGGCAGACAAGAAGGGTGCATCCTTGCGGATGCAGCGGCGTGGAAGGTAGAGCACACGGTGGGCGGAGCGGCGGGCGAGGTCGCCGTGTCTTGCGCCGCCCTTCCACCGGCGCCGCTGCCCCACGCCGGAACCAGTGCTCGTGACCTGCCTCACCTCACGCCCAACTCGATTCGCCAGCGCCAAGTGCGGCCGGCATTGCCCGCTTGCGCGCTGTGCCTGGGGAGGAGAAGGGAAGAGGTGCGGGGGACGGTGGAGCAGCCGGGAGGAGGGAGACGCGGCGCGGAGGTGACGGGTCGGTTCGCGATCATAAATGACCTTCCGGGTTCGTGCCTTAATGGATGGGAGACCCGCTAGGAGCCCGATCAAACGGTCCACACTGTATTTTCGCCAGATCCTACTGTTGTAGTCTAACGGGCGACGTGGGTGCCCGAACTTGAACCCTGGATTCGAAAGGTAAAGATACGTGAGTTGTCTAGTTCACAGAGGAGCCGTATTGGAATTGGTTTGTATTTGTGTTAGTTAGGGGTGTTTGATTCTTTAGGCGTTCTTAAAATTTATGTCACATCAAATATTTAGAGGCTAATAAGGAGTATTAAATATAAATTAATTACAAAACTAATTATATAGATGGAGACTAATTTTCGAGACGAATTTTTTAAGTCTAATTAATCTATCATTAGCGCATATTTACTATAACACAACGTTGTTAAATCATGGATAAATTAGGCTTAAAAGATTCGTCTTACAAATCAGTCGCAAGTTATGCAATTAGTTTCGTAATTAGTCTATATTTAATACTCCATGCATATATTAAACATTCGATGTGACAGGAATTTTAGAAGGAAGGGAAGAAACCAAACAGGCCCTTAAGCTTGCGCAATTTTCTTTGAGGCACAGTTATTAGCTATTTGACATGCATCATATTTCGTGCCATTGAAGTTTCGACAGCCCACTTTTGACATACAAGAGAAAATTTGGGATCTGTGGTACTCTGGTGTCATCAAGTTGTAACATCTCTGTTGCTGCACTTTTTGATATTAAAAGAAAAGAGAAAAATAAATAAAAAAGCAAAGAGGTGCAAAAAAACTGGAAATAGCCATACCAAAAAAATAAGAAAGAAAGTGAAAAAAAAGCAGAAGTGCTTGCATCTTTTCATGTCCTTGTGCTAAGCTGTATCATTGCCTGTTTGAATTAGGTTCAGGACGAGTTTAGACCGACGACGTAGACGAGCTTGGGACTACTTTTCAATCTTGCAACTGAATTAAGTTATTAATATTCATTGCTACTGTATTTTAAGCCTCCCAAGCTCCACTTTCTTCTGATCAAGTACAAGTTCGCCTTTGCAACTGTTACACTCAAGCTACAACGGTATCACAGTCACCGACCGATTGCATCGCCTGTTGTTTTGGTAAGAACACTTGTAAGACCATGGTAAGACACTTGAGAGTTGAGTGCCTTGTTTTTCCTTGTCCACATCCTAAGTAGTTGGTAGGATAATACTATCTGTGTTTTCTTTTCCTATCTACTAACCATGTCAGGCAACTGCAAAGGCACAGAGGAACCTCCTACAGATTTCAATGATTATGTGTCCAAGAACGAGCTTCATGCCATCCTTGATGACAAGTTTAATGAGATCCTTCAACAAATCACAAGTTTAGCCAGGCGGGTTGAAGATGTTAAACAACGACGTCTTGAACCACACCGTGATGATGAGGAGGAAGACCAACTCGAAGATGAGGATGTTGGCGACGCTGAGGCTGAAGACAAAGCACGACGTGCGGAGGATGCACGTAACTGTGATCGACTGAACTTTAACCGACGTGGTATGGGAGGTAATGACCGATGTAACAATGATCCCTTCTCTAAAACCAAGTTTAAGATGCTTCTTTTTTCTGGTTCTGCTGATCTTGAAGCATATTTAGATTGGAAGATGGTTGTAGATCAAAAATTTAGCTCTCATCGAGTACCTGAAGAACATAGAGTTAGACTTGCTACTAGTGAGTTTACTAGTTTTGCTCTTTTCTGGTGGAATGATATTTGCAATAATGCTAATGCTTAAATACCTCAAACTTGGACTGTACTTAAACGACGAATGAAATTAAGATTTGTTCCTCCATATTATCAGCGTGATCTGCGATTAAAACTGCAACGTTTAAATCAAGGTAGTAAAAGTGTTGAGGAATATTACCGGGAGCTTTTAATTGGTTTAGCACGTAGTAACATACAAGAGGATGACATGGATAAGTGTTCTAGATTTTTTGATGGTTTGCATCGTGAAATACAAGATATTCTTGATTATAAAGAATGGACTAGATTTCCCCAATTATATCATTTTGCTCTGAAAGCTGAAAGTAAAGTATAGGGACGACAACTTGTGTGTTCCACACCACTGTCCACTCCGTCATGTCCAACCAAGATGAATAAATTTTCTAACGTGCAGTCACCACCACCTGTAAAGAAAAGCTCGCCTGTCACACCTTCCACAAGTGGCTCTGCTACACCTTCCTCTAGCAGCTCTGCTAAGGTTGTTTGCCACCGTTGCAAGGGCATGGGTCATATCGCGAGGGATTGCCCTAGCAAACGCGCATATATTGCTACTGATGATGGTGTGTATGTTAGTGCTAGTGATGAAGAGAATGAGTTTGCACTTGCAATTGATCTTGCTGTAGGTAAATACGAGGATAGCCCTGACGATGTTGATGAGGTAATTGATAGTGTGGCATGCACTGCAAACTACCAATCCATCCTTGTTTAGCGTGTTTTGAGTACACAAGTTGATAAAGTGGATAAGCTACAACGCCATAATTTATTCCAAATGTTTCTCATCGTCAATAATTATCATGTGCGAACTATAATTGATGGTGGGAGCAGCAATAACTAGGTAAATTTAGAGCTTGTCAAGACCCTTGGTTTGACTACACGTGCTCTTCCACATCCATACCATGTTCAATGGTTCAACAATAGTGGTAAGGCAAAGGTAACACAAACTGCACATGTGCATTTTTCTATTGGGTCATACCATGATTATGCTGATTTTGATGTCGTGCCTATACAAGCTTGTTCACTTTTGTTAGGCCGTCTTTGGCAATACGATAATGATGTTGTACACCATGGTATACAAAATAGATATACTTTTATGCATAGAGGAAAGAACATTGCTTTGCTTCCTTTAACTCCTGTTAAAATTGTGCAATGTGAAAAGGGACTTGCTGAAAAGAAAAAAGAATGGACATGTTATAGATTGTAGCAAACTAGCAATTGAACAATCAAATACTATTAAATTAAAAGGAGGAGTTTTACTTGCTCTAAAATCTGTTCTTACTGATTTTGATGATCATGATGAACCATGTTATGCTTTAATTTGTAAATCGACTATATGCTCAATTGATCCTACTCCTAGCTCTATGCCTCTTGTTGGTACTTACCTTTTGTAGGAGAATGAGAATGAATTCCCAGCAGGGAGACCACCATGGCAGCCGCCTTTGCAAAGGATTGGGTGCTAAAATGAACATCTACTTTCGGAGCCACCATTGCTGTCATCCATTGGAGAAGAAGATCTACTTCAGTCGAGGATGACTTCAATTCAAGAAAGGGAGGATGATGAGGACATCACTTCGACACATACAAGCCAAGGAGAGGAGGAGGTCTAGCATGGGCGTCCAACTCGTCTTCCTCATGGTGGAGGTCCAGTCCACCTGAAGTTGGACTCCATCTCGGATTCCAGGAGCTGTCTTGGGTAAAATCAACGCCCAGGACGCATACGGACTCCGTTTTCGATGATTCAGATATGCTTGGAAAGATAACTTGATAATCTATCCAATGGACTTGGTTTCACATCAAAATCCTTCATGAGTCAACAGGAATCGTCAAAACAAGTCAGCATCTAGAACCTGGCAGGGTGATGTGACACCGTCTTTTGGTCCGTTGGGCCGTGTATCGTCTTAGAGCCTAATAAGGGGGGGCATCTAGGGGGGTGACACCCAAGACTCTATAATTAGCCGCCACCGCTCTCGTTATGGTTTAGGTTTTGTTGTGTTCTTGTTTTCGTTGAGAAACAGACATTGTTTGCTACAACTGTATCGCCAAGATCGTTTGTTGTTAAACCAGGGCCCCTGTTTTTTATCTTGTTCGCCTGTGGCGATTAGTACTTTTTAATAAAGACTTTAACTTCTTCTCATATTCATAAGCCTTATATTTATTTGCAATTTCAGATTATGTTTATCCGTTCTTGCTTGTGTTCTCGATTCGTTTGCTAGAAAGCCTTCTCTGCGAGGTCAATCGCGTTCGCGTGGTTGATAACAAACGGAGCAGTGGTGTAACGGTTATGGGGGTCCGAATCAGTCTTGGTTCGAAGCCTAGATCATGAACATCGAGTCTCCACCAATCGACACTATCATACCTATCGAAAGATCGGGCCTTGACTACATCATTTCGCGTCCAGGAGGACGCCCACCGACTCCTCCCGAGGCGTTGGGGAGTAGGGGACGGTCGACGGTGGTTTTGTGGAGGGAAAAAGTCCACATCACCCCCAAGTATAAAACCAGGTATTGAACACATTAAAGTTTGTAAAACAAATCAATTTACCCCCTGGCATGGTGTTACCAGGCAATTTTGCTTGCGTGGCAGTCCAAGCTGGATGTGTTGGACACGCTAGCGCTTGGGACCGCTCGTCAGATGCCTGTTCGTTCCCAAATACGTGTGCTTAGGGTGGATGGAGCAGGGACGGTGGCGCAAACGCGGAGGATGGAGTGGGGGCGGCACCGGACGGAGCAGGGGTGGCGGCCATGGCTGCCGGGGGAGTAGCAGCCGCCATGTCTCGCTCACTCTCTCTCTTCCATGTCTCAAGCTCTCCATCTCTCGCTTACTCTTACAGCCTGCTCTCTTTGTTCGTCGCTTCCCTAGAGAGCAGCAGCCGTCGCCGGCCAAAATTAGCGAGCTCCACTGCACCATCCCCAAATTAGTCACAACCGTAGCTTCACCTTGAGCCTCTATACATCCCAGGCCTAGGCTCGCTGAGTTTCGCCCAAGGTAAAGGCTGCTGCGGGCGTTTTACCATCGCCGTCGTCATACACGAGCCAAAACACATAGCTCCCTTCGCCTATCAAATTCGGCCAGCTCGAAGCCTCCTAGTTCAATTCCTTGCACCAGTGGGTAGCTATGGAAGTTGCCTAGCTAATGAACCCACAGCTAGAGCTAGCCACGTCCTATCGTCGATGAATTTTGGAAATCTGTGGCTCGAGGGCCTCCTTTTCTGGCTTCTTGGTGGGCGTCACGCGTCACCGTCAACCTCGCGATGCTAGCGACAGTAATCGGGTGCATGCACTGGGCGGCGGAGGCCGACAAGACGGGGAAGAGATGTGACGTTCAAAGTTAACTGTACCGATGTTGAAAGTTAACTATACTGATGTTCAAAGTTTGTTGTACTGATGTTTAAAGTTTGTTGTACTGATGTTCAAAGTTTACTGTACTGATTCCCGACACGACACCGACCTGCTTGGCACCGTGCTCCAGAGCGTCGTCAGGGTCCAGGTCCGGCGGCTCCGGGGCAAGGACCAGCCTGCCACGTCCGTCTACGACACGTGCCGTGCCCTAGACACACTATGACAAGGAGGAGACGATGAGTACTGGGGGCATGGCGGAGGAGGCCTACATGAAGACTAAGGCTCGCCATCCGCTCGGACCTGGCCCTGTCCTTGTCTCGCACCTCGAGCACGTGTCCATGTGTGATGGGGGAGGCGGCCACGGGCACCAGACCTGCGTCGTGTGGTGAAAGCTGGCAATAGCGCGAGCTTGGAGGGCCGAACTTGGCGCATGGCGTATCATCCCACTTAACCAAGAGCACAGGAGAGATCGGGACAGCGAGGTGCGGGCGTGGCGCACGTAGCAGAGCCTCGACGTGTGGCGACGATGCTGTTGTTGTCGCTGCGCCGGCGGCTCTTGCTCTCAAACAGCCTCATCCGGACGCTGCCAGGAGCCCTGGAGGCCACGTCATCAAAGGCAGCCAGCGTGGAGCGCCACATATACAAAACCACTTAGCAAAACCACCCAGGGATTAATTGACCAGTTTTGCAAACTTTAATGTGTTCAATACTTAACTTTATACTTGGAGGGGTTAAGTAGACACCTAAACAAATCTCACATGTACACCTTTTCCTTTCGTGGAGGGGGAGGAGAGCGTGACTGTGTGAGGAACTGAGAAAGGGTGGGTGTGGAACTGCGTGGCGGAGGCAAAAGGACGAAGACGCGTTCGCGTTGGAGATGTTAAAAGTGATAATAGGCTGTTATCGGCTTGCCTGTCGCGGGCTCGCGGCTTTGCAGATTAGGCGAAAACGAAAATTCCCGTTTAGCGGGCACCCCCGTCATTCCCGGGCATTTCGAATTCTGATTTTGATGAGAATCCCACACCAAACGCCGAGCCCCCCGCCAGTGGTCAGTCGTCACTCGTCACCAAGACTCACCGGCCCGCTCGTCGGCGCTCAGATCTACCCTACCCCGTCTAGACTCCGCTCCGCCATGGACGACAGCGCCGGCGAAGCCACCGGCCAAAGCCAGGTACGCCGAATTCGTGGGGCCTCCCTTTCTTCTGCTCCCCGACCCTTATCGCGGTCCAAGTACGGAACTCGCCGGAGTAATCCCTCCTCCAGGCCGCTCGCTTACCCGCGTTTTCTGTCGTTGCAGGTCCACGCGTGCAGTTCGTACCCGCTTTCGTTCCCTTCCCGTGCGTTCCTCTCTGGCCTCTGTCTCTCGCGAATCTAGCGTTTTCTTGTCGCGTCGAGTTTGGATCTCTGGCTGTGCTGACGCTTGTCTGGGTGTTCTGTTTCTTCGTCAGAGCCGCCGGACATCAAGAATTGGTTCTCGAGCTATGTGTATGACTCACCGGAGGTCCCGGAGCTGGTTGCTGATAACGACGGCGGCAACGGCAGCGAGACCCAAGACCCATTCGAGGTAAATTTGTTTTTGCTGAATTCTATTAATCAGGTCGTGAACGCGTTACATTTCTTGCTGCAAATTTCATGCATCCTCCTACCTATTAGGCTATTAGCCCATCTAACTGTGTACTCTGGTTCCGTTACCCAGCATTCGTCATTAAAACATTCTCTCCAGGATGGTGGAGTTGCTTTGAGAGAAAATTGTTTAAGAGGCCAATCTGAGCCTGAGATTTTTTCTGGAAAATATTTGGTTCCAGTTGATGGGAATGCGATGAAGCCCGCCCCCAAAAGGAAGCAAAGCCTGCGGGCATTGTTTGGAGCGAGTTTTCTTGATGAGGCTGAGGAAGCTAATGAAACTGACAGTCACGGTTTGTTCCCTGTGCAGCTAAATGCACTGAAGCATGTGTCAGATTGTACAAGCCTTCCTCTTAATGAAATATGTGAGGCACATTCAGAAAAAAAGGATTGCGCAACAAGCTTGCCTGATAGTACTAGACATAGCCAGGAAGGCACAATTGAGCACAGTAAGGTGCTGGTCGATTGTGATCGTATTAGTTCAGCTGATACTCAAGAAAGCACCCCTGCAGATCAGGAGGTTGAGAGTAAAAAGTCTGCTAACTGTGATCATGCATGCTTGGCTGATATTGGAGAAGGCTTTGAAGAAGATGTCATCAATCATATTGAACTTCCTGTCAGTTTCAACAGTACCATTCTAGCTGGGACTGAGAAAAAGATCCCAGATGGTGTTGACAGCAGCACAAGTCTTGTTAGTCGCAACAGTCTTAGTTTAGCTGACACTGAAGGTAATTCTCCATTAGGGGAAACTGGCAATGAAGAGAATTCTCCCCTAGGGGGAACTGACTGCTGCAAGCTTTCATTAGACAGTAAAAGGCAACAAGAAATGGTTGCATCAGATGGTTTTATAGCTATAAAGAGGAAGAAGCAACCAGAGGAACACAAAACAAACAAAATTCTGAGGCACCCAACAACTGGGAAAGAGAAGGAAAATGGGAACTTAAAAGATAATAATGTCATCATTCCAAACCAGAAAGTTTTGGTCCAAGAGCAAACCAGACGTCCCTTGGCAGATAGGACTAATTTTTCAGAAGTAAACGCATCTCCGGTACCAGAGCCGAGCAGGAAATGGAAGTGTCCTCGCAAAGGCAAGCCCTATGTTGGTCGTCCAATGAAGCAGCTCCGGTTGGAGCAATGGGTGCGCCGTGTGAATTGACACTTCAACATCTACCATCCTTTTTCAGAAGAGTATGCGTCATCAGGTTGACAGTTTGGACCAGTTTCAGCTCTACCAGTCTGTAGAAGTGCATGTCACCCAAGTAGGAGTAGATCTGTTATAATCTCGTTATGTTTGTTAGCTAGTCGTGCTACTGCTATCCCAGTTCAATTTTTTCATAGTACCAGGGTACATATCGGCAGAAGACTGAACTGAGACAAGCTTAATGACGGGTATAATATTCTGTGAATCTTGTTTTCAGCTGAGATTCTGTGTTTCTTTTTAATGTTCAGCGAATTTTTGGTCTGTTGGGAAAATGCTTCTCAAACTGTAATGGGATTAGTACTTCATCCATAAACAGTCGCATGAATATACGAAAACTTTGTGGGGGAAAAAAAGAAAACACAAGTGAAGATTGTATACTGGGCCTGGTTATTTTTGGACCGTCAGTCGGCCCACATCTTCATACGACTTACCGGTCCTTCCGAGGCCATAATATTCCTCAACGGAAAAGTCCTCTTGGTCCCTTAATTTTCTTATCTTTCAAAACTGTTTGTTTTTTCATTTTAAGTGGTTTAGATGTGGCGTCACATTAGTCGTTCTACTTCTACATGATGCCACAGCAGCCACGAGGGAGAAATCGAACTATGTTCATTGTTTAGGGATAAATCGACCTACATTATTTTTTTTCAAAAAGTCGTCGAAATATTTTATTGAAAAACTATGCAATTGAAAATCATAAAATCTTATTTAATCTTCAAAATTTTGTTTAAATTTTAAAATATACATCATCAGCTAGACTAATTATAATAAATAACGGGCATGTTCGGCTGGTATTAAAACCAGTTGATAAATTGACTGAAATTGTTTTGTTATGAGAGAAAAATACTGTAGATTCTAGCTGATAAGTTCAAACGAACAGGCCCAAGCAAATAAACACATAAGGAAACCATAGAAGATTCAAACAATTCTAAGGTAGGCACAATAAGATAGATGTGTTGTGAGAGAAAAACAAGCTGAAACACTGTTCCGGCTGATTTGTTGTGAGAGAAAAACATTGTTCCGGCTAAAAAAACAAGCTGAAAAGTACGTACTATAAGACAAACGAACAGGGCTAGAGTGTGATTCATAACAAAATGATAAACATGTTTCATATTTTTTAGCTAAAACAAAATTTTGATAAAATTTTCAAGATTAAACCATATTTTAAGATTTTTAAAATTGCTTATTCTTTTAGAAAAATATATGGATATTTTAGAAATACAATTTATCTCTTAAGTTACCAACATAGTCCTATTTACATTCTCAATGATCGACATGGTGTCAAGTAGTATGACTAATACTCTCTGTCCTGAAAAGACCGTTGTTTTATGTACGGTACGGATATTTTTCGACCGTATTCAAGACCGAATATGTTTAGAGGAGTTCTGATCTGTCTATATCCGAGTCCGGATATTCAATATCCGATACCGCATCCATATTCGAATACTCAAATCGCATATTTATGATGTCGATACCCAATCGTATCCTATCCGGCATGGTTGACACTATCCGTATTTGAATCCGAATCTTGACAGAAATATGAAAACAAATGTAATATTGGTGATATCCATCCGTATCCGATCCATTTTCATCCCTAGGTATGAGTATAGATATATATATATATGTATCTAAAGTAACATTCTTTTTTGGAACGGAGAGAATATAGCATGACGAGGAAAAACCCTAGTTTCAAAATAAATAGTTTTAAAAGAAGAGAATAAAAATCCAAATTTATATGTGATAAAGAAAAATGAACTTTTTAGTTAAGGTGTCAAAAACAACCTTTTAGTCCTTTGATTGTAGAAAAAACAAAGAAAAAATGTACAGTTTCTATTCACGTTCTTTGGTTCACAGGAATCGGTTATAAAAAACATAGAAAACTTTTCTTTGCATTTGATTTTACAGGAAAATTATAGAAAAATCTCACTAGAGCCGTCTCATTGTTTATATTTCCTGTGTTCTTGTGACTTATCAAACACCTTCTCATATAAAAATTTCATTTTCTATTTATCTATTTCATTACATTTCATTCGTGTGTGTTTTTAATTCTCCGTTCAAGTAGGCCTTTAACATTTTTCAACCCACAATCTCATGTCCATACGACCATACCCGACAACGATACTACACGCGTACGGCAGCCAGGCCGTGTACGGCGATGTGACGCTGATCCGCTCAGCACACATTCCCTAGGTGATGATGATGTCTGCCTTCACCGTTTAGCCTGGGCATTCGGTTAAAACCGACGAATCGGTTCGGTTTGTTCGCTTCCTGTAAACTTTGGTTTGCAAAAATCAACAACCGATTGGTTTTCCACATAAACAAAAACCGACGAATTCAGTGTCGGTTTGCTCGGTTCGGTTTTTCGGTTCCACCGAACCAACCGAGGCAAACACCAGAACAAATCAATAGGGAGAATGAAGAACGGCAGAACGAACAAATCGAGCAAGGTATAGTGGTCCGCTGATGCCGCCCGCAGCCGCGATGTCCCACTCCGATGTCATGCTCAACTCGCGCTCGCAGTGCTAGTAGTCTTTGCTCGCGACGAGCGCCGCACCGATTCGCCTTCTAGGTCCCGCGCGCGCTTTCGCGCCGCCGCCGATTTGCTGGCCAACACGCCACGCTGCCGTCGACCACAACCGCCGATTCATCGAAGCGGCTCGCCATCATCGCCGCCGCCGCTTAGCGCGCGCGCCGCCGCCGCCACTGAAAGCCGCTCGCGCCGCCCCGACTCGAGGCTAGGCTAGGGTTACGAGTGCCACCGACCCGCCGCCGTCACCGGTCGCGCCGCGCAGCCACCTTTGCAACTTGCGTGGTGCGTGGATGGATGGATGGATAGGGTTGGGACGAGTGAATGAGTGATATAGGTCGCGCGGCGGCGGTGGCTAGGCTATACTCGTGTAACTTGGAGACTTGGAGTGTGGTGGGCCTTTATTAGGCTGGGGCGTTGCTTGTCGCCTCGCGTGTCTTTGCCGCTCGCTCTTTGCTTTTATTTAGCTTTGTGTTGCTTGCTATCGAACGTTGCTTGGTTGCTCGGTGTTTCGGTTCGGTGGCACCCGTAAACCCAAACCGAGGTCAACAATCAAGTTCATTTGAACTTAAAACCGAAACCGAAACCGAAGACCGAAAAAACTAAAATTTCGGTTCGGTTCGGTCTTCGGTTTTCGGTGAAAATGTGCCTAGTCTGATTCACCGTACCACGATCCAGTTTGCTCATGCAGTGCACCGACATCTGCCACATAGGGCACGCGACGGGGTCAGAGGCTGCGAGCCCACCGAGGCTGCCACCTCATGGTGCGACGTGCAGCTCCGGTTGCTCACCAGCCACTACATGCCGCCCACGTCGTGTTCTAAAGATTCAAACAGTGCCTAGCCTGGCCGCTTTTATAAATTCCAGGCAGCTACCGCCCACCGCTGATAGCTAGCATACGACGTAGAGTCGCAGTCGCAGCACGGACACATTCCTTTCCGTCCAAGTGAACACTCTAGCTCGTGATAGCCGCTTTGACAGGATGCAGACGGCGAAGGTGAAGGCGAAGGACATGGTGAGCGAGGCGAAGGAGAAAGTGAAGGACATGGTAAGCGGCGAAGGAGAAAGTGAAGACATGTAGCAGAACCGTCCAATTTATAATAGTATAAGTATAATGACAACCCGCAAACGGTCACACTATCATACTTGAGCCCATATAAACCCGGTAGTCCATCGAGTACCACAAAGGGTCTCAATTAACCGTCAATATACGACCAAGATCGTACATGATTCAACAGACATGTCACATGTTACATCAGTTCACAAATACAACGTCATACATCATAGTACAATTAAGAGTTATTACAAACCATGTTCAAATAAAATAGTCACGGAAGCAAATTAAGTTTGAAAACCAACACCTCACATCATTGTTCCAATACAGTGCCAGTCCATGATCACAACCAAAAAAGTATGATAGAGGAAATTAACGAGAGACGTCTTGCCCAGGGCCCTACTCCTCGTCCACGGTGGGACAGGAATAGTTCTTACAGTAGCCATGATAAACTATACCATCTGCAACAAGTGGGAAATAAACCATGAATACAAGAAGGTACTCAGCTAGCCTTACCCGTCATAAACCAAAAAAAATTGACTCCAAGGATCATGCAAGACTTTATAAGTAAAGCTAGCTTGACAACATTTTACATGAAAAGCTACTAATTCAGTTATACATTTATAATTCGGTCATCAAGTTAATTATAGTTATTCATCTCTAGAGTAGCAACTAACCTGTTCTAAACATGTGGTTTATCATTTAGTAGCATACAGTAGTAGCCATAGCCGGTGTAAAAGTTTCAAGTTTATCATAACCATCATTCCATAATACAGTTACTACGATATTGGAGCTAGCTAAGTTTCTCAGTGCCTGGGAGGGACGACGATTCGAATTAATTTTAACCAGCTGGGAATTTATTCCTAACACAAATCTAGGTAGACCAGATTAACGGCCACCTTAGCTCACCTTTGATACAACTCAGGTACACATTTCGCGGGTTCGATCAGTGCCGCACAACCAGGGACAACCAGCCGCCAGGATGATCAGGACTACCCTGCCCTTGGGCTCACATCTGACTCCCCGCACATCCTTACTACCATCCAGAGTGCGCACTCTAACAGAACAGGGCCCGGTCTGAGTTGAGCTACTCGGCTTCGCAGATGGAACGAGTTGTCCGGCCAGCTAAGTGAGAGGCATGCGTTCAATCTCAACAGAAGTTCCAACAACAGTACGGTCCTTAATCGACACAAACGAAATCACATGAGCCAACCTACGCATAGACTCCATCCGACCTCCAGTTACATTACCCCATGGTTCTTTTCTACGATGGCAAATATAGCCAACCGTGCTCCGGTATACACCTATATCTCGCAGGTGACAGAAAATCACCTGACTTCTACTGGTCTAAGCATAGCTAAGCATATATTCGATCCTGGACCTATACATGGTTAAAGGTATATTTATCTGGACAAAGTAGTTCTATGCATCAAGTGTTTCCAATTTAACTCTTATAACCTAATACATCAAACATAAATGACTCAGGTGATATTTTGTAAAATATGGGAGGCTTAACATGCTCCGGGGCTTACCTTTAAGAAAAGAAATTGGCCAATGACTCGGGCACTTGGGTAGCCGAGTAGGTCATCAAGAAGCTTGCTCCTCGCCTTCTAGAGCTACAGGCTGAGGTGCCTCCTGATGTTCCTCTTTTTCTTCATTGAATTCCAATAGAGTGATCTCCTTGGACGATCCTATATGCATGAGCATGAAATAAGATATCACGAATACATATATACTGACATGCATGATATGATATGGTGTGATGAAATGCATCCTCATAAGTGTTCTCAACAGAATTGCATTAAGGTGATAACAAGATAAATTTTCTTTTACTGAGTAGGGGTATATCTCTTCTCTAATAATTAAACAAATTCTCATCCAAGCAATTTTCTGGACTACAAGACAACAACCACTTATTTTGACCATTACTGGAGTTATACACATCTAAATAATATGGTTGTAGACTTTATAGAAAGATTATAAAATTGCCTACAACTTTATTTTAATTATCTTAAGATGATTCAGTAGTGATCTAGGCCAAACAATTTTATCTTTCAGATCTGTCCAGAGAACAAGTATTTCTGACAGCAGACTTCTAACATCTATAATTCTCAAACCATAAGCCTTATGACTATGAAAATTTAATATAAGGTAGATAAGTAAGTTATCTATAACTTTGTTATTAACAAGTTTTTCATAAAAAATCATTATCATCATGAATTTACCACCACAACAGAAACTATACATGCAGCCATCTAGTTGAATTATACAGCAACAATTAACTAGCTGCCTATAACCAATTACTTCTAAGCCTAACTAATAGCACCAACAGATCATATGCATCATAAGCATCATAGAAAATATCATGATTATGCCTAACCAATTTATTTATATTCATTTATCAAATTCCTTATATAATAAGGTGATTTAAAGGATAAATATTTTCAGTGCTCAATAAATTCTAAGAAAATTATAATAGCCTACAAATGACCCTACTAGTCTACTGTACCATTTTCGTGCCATTTGGATAAGTATATCCACCTCTACAAAAATGACAAGCTACATATGCTTAGTTTAGCAAAAAATAGTTTAGCATAGTGAAAAGTGTCAATAAATAGATTTAATATTTTTCTTACTTTCCTCCTAGCACAAGAATACTGTATAAAAATTTATATGATCATATGTTATGTATTTTTACCCCATTTAATTTTACTAGAAACTAGCAATTAATTAGGATTAAATATGAAGATCATATTTTAAATATGCCTACTATAGGTTTAGTATTTTTCCTAGCTAGAGAATATCAACACAAGACCATCAAAATTGGAATCATAATTTTATCATCTTCCTAGCTCAAGTTATGCATTTTACAAAATATAACCTAATTTAAAAGCACTTATCTTGATTAATTTAATTCTCCTAGAAAAATAACCTAAACAGTATATTTCATATTTTTATCAAATATTACACTTCAAGATAAATCCAACAAAATTTAGTTCACCCCATTTGAATACTCCTTGCTCTAGATATGAATTTTTGAAGTTTGTATTCAAATGTGTGAAAATAATTCAAAAACCAACTAAACCCTAAATGCAAGGTACACCCGGTCTATACACCCTCAGGCGCTGACATGCGGGTCCTGCAGTCAACTCAACCCCACTCGTTAGTGGAACCAGAGCAGAGCGCGCGGTTGATTGGCGACGAACTCCCCGACGACGAGGTGGCCGGCGGTAGCGTCACCGGCGTTGTGCTCCCCAGACCCTTGCGCACCCGTTGGTGCCCTTGGCTGGCTCGGCGGATCACCGGAGCAACCTCGCCGCGTGAGCATGGCAGCTCGGCGGTGGCGCGCGGTGGTGGAGTCATCATCTCCGGTGACGGCATGTCCATGCGAGCGCGACTACAATATCAGCACGTCCTAGCAGAGCTCTAGGGTTAGGTTAGGGCGACGGTGGAGCGGTGGTGAAGCTTGGTCACATGCATGGCGGCGTGGCGGCGCATAGAGCACGGTGGTGGTGTCACCGTTCCGACGAGCCGGTGATGGGTGACGAGTCTCCATCTTCGGTGATGGTGCTAGGGTTAGTGGAGGTGCGGAAACACGTGCTAGAGGGGAACGACGGGGTCTAGCTAAGGCCGGCCGTGGCGAGCTGGAGCTCGCAGCCATGGCGGGTGCGCGCGGTGCAGTCGCACGTCCCTGTGAGACGGCGGTGGTAATGGTGAACTAGACTAGGGCACGAGCACCTACGACCTAAGGCGATGACGGACCAACGGAGAAGGTAGGAGCTGCGGTGGATAGGGCTGGCCACGGGCGAGCTTGGAGCTCGGCGGCGCACAGCGGCTATGGCGGCGATGGCGATGGCCCGTAGGCCTTTACCTTGGTTTGAGCTAAGGCAATGGCGGGTCGGGGAGGTAGAGCGGCTGACGTCGAAGCTATGCACGTGATGGATTGGATGGAGATGTGGCGGTGGTGGCGTGCGAGTTCGGCGAAGGCACGACGGCGATGGCGACGTCTGGTCGGCTCAGCTGCGAGAGAGCGAGAGCGAGGGCGAGAGAATGGGAGAGAGCAGCAGCTGCGCCTCCCTTTACTCCCTCTACTGGCCAGACCGGCCGGGCCGACGCCGGCGAGCGGCCGCCACTCGGCGCGCATGGCCTGTTAGCGGTCGGCCACGATGGCGCGGTGAAGGGCCAATTCAGGCCATGTGATGAGCCAACTTTATGTCTCCAGAACTCCTAAACTGTGCGGAATTAGCAAGAATTGTATTAGTGAAAGTTGTAGAGTTATGTGAGATCTCCAACTTTTCTTTAGGAACCATCATCGAATTCTCAATGGTAAGCCAGTGAAAATGCTTCCAAGTGAGGCACATTGAAACTGTGAATGACTTTAGGACTCAACAAATTCTCCAAGTCCAAAAACAATATTTCTTTGCTACTTTGGAGCTATTTTGGACTATGTTAGGCACCGAATTAGCTTATGACTCTTAAATAAAGTTTGTTACCCATGTCAAGAAATACAACTTTTATTAAGGGTACACTGCCATGTAAATACTCTATGCTACTGTGCAACTTTGGTTAAACTAGCATCATGAAAATAACATTCCAAGGTAACCCAACACTTAGAAGCAAAATTGGTTCATGTCATGAATACAAAAGTTATTCCATTTACCATCCTAGATGTATCTAAGGTATTGTTGTGACCTTACAATCATTTCATACATTGGTCATACATGATTACAAACATAAGCATATATATATAATCAACATTTTATGCGATAATATATAAGAATGAGATGAAATTTCATATGCTCATGTTCATGAATGCTTGGATGATGCTTGTGCTCATAAAATGCAAGTGCCAAATACCATGCTTAACACCGAGATGTTACAGAGGCGTCGGCAAAGATGCAGGGCATGACAGACGAGGCGACGGAGGCCACGCAAGGCGAGAAGGAGATGGCCAAGGAGGCGGCCCGCGCCAAGAAGGACCAGGCCAGCGCCGAGAAGCACCAGGAGAAGGTCGAGCACCACACGGCGCCACGGCCCCGGCGCGGCCGTCGACCCCGCGTACCCGTCCGCCGGCAGCACGTACCCGGCGTCGGGCAAGTACATCTAGGTGACTGCGTCAGATCAGGGCCGGGATCGTGGTCGCACTTGCGTTTTTGTGTAGCGACCGAGAGATCGATCGATCAGCTGGCTGTATCGGTAGCGACTGGTAGTAGCGGGTATGCAGTGTGTGCACGTGCACGCAAGTCGTGCTGGAATAAAAATGCTTTAGCTGTTGTCAGGTTGAACCTTGGTTAGTTGTTTGATTCCAGTGTAATCATCGTTGTTCGTTCATAGGGCGCTGCCTTCTATATATGTACCTTTTTTTTTTTGCCTCCCTTCACAGTTTGACGTTATTTTGGCTTCACCGTTTTTTGAGAAGAAGCACAACCAAAGAAACCGTAGCTCCTATACATGTCATTGGCATTGAACCAAGAAAAGACTATGATTTATTTTAGCTCCATGCGAGTAAACAGTGTTGCAACCTAGCTACAGATTTCTATTCATTTAAAAAATGCTCTGTATCTATTGTTATCCAGAATATGACCCTATCATTAGTGGATTTAATATATTGCAGAACATTTCTCTTGGGAGGAAAATTAAATGTTCACATTGGTCAACCAAAAACAAGCACCAGTACAGACACATCTGGCAAAATTGGGGCGAACATCTGATTTATATAGATAAACAAATTCTAAACCCAAGTGAAACTACAAAAAAAATCGGAATTGATATTTTAAAAAACTACTGTGGTAAAATCACTAAGATCCATTAGTTATTCTTCTAAATCTATGGTTCTCTTTTGCAGCCAAGGCATCTTTTAATCTTCAGTAGGGATCCAAGGTCTATGCACTATATCTTCTCTCTTCTGAACTATGCAAATCATCGATCATGATAGGAGGATGTGGGTAATTAGATGCAAATTTAGGTCTAATTTAGATCATGTTTCTTAATGGTGTATGTGGGTCATGTAAATATAAGTCATGAATTACTTTATATTGTTCTACACAACAGCAGAGGTGGATAATTTTTTTAGAAAACAGAATAGATCGTATAGCTATTAATGTCATTGGTGATTATGCTATACCTAATTAATTGATAGTAAAATGTTTTTGATTTTTGTGAGAATTTTTAGGATCTATCTTTTGTTGTTTCTTGTGAGGATTAACATGCAGGCTTTGATGAGGACCTCTAGTTAGAATTTCTAGAATTTATATTTTTTGTACTTAGGATATATAAACTCTTGTTACATTCCTTTCTATGACTTCATAAATCTATAATTTAACTTTTAACTTTAATCAAGCCGTTGAAAATTTTCACATGTTAAATAGAAACTTTAGTGTTCTTTATCTTTTATTCAAAATTTGTTTTTTATTAAAAAAAGTCAGGGTTCTAGTACTATTGTTTTACATATGTTTAGTTGAATCTCGGCTTACACGCCACAACACTAAACATGATGAATTTGTTAGGGGGCCAATTTGTTATATTACAAGATTATTTGTGTAGTATTGTTTTATGCATGATAGAGTGCTCAAAATTAAATTACTAATATTAAATTGACATATGGTACGTGTGGGTAATTTATAAAATCATTAGGGGCATTTTAAATTATCTTTCATAATGGTAGAGGTGCGTAATTTGGATACAAAGTTAGAGGGTTATTTTGAAATTATCTTTGATAACGAAAAGTCTAGGTAATTTAGCTACAATATGTTAGGGGTTATTTTGAATTATATTTTATAATGACAAAGGTGGGTAATTTAGATACAAATTTAGAGGGTTATTTGAATTATGTTTCATAATGACATATGTGGGTAATTTACATACAATGTAGGGTTATTTTAAATTATTGTCCTAATAGCAGAGGTGAATAATTTATATGCAAAATTAGGAGGTTACTCTATGCATTTTTCATAATGGCAGAGGGGGGTAATTTTTAAAAAAAAATTATAATAGCAATGATGATTAGAGTCTATTATATTAAAGGTCAAATGCTTTTGATTATTGTGAGAATTTCGAGAATTTTCTTTTCTTTTCCTAGTGTGTCTGGTAAGAATTAACGTGCCGTCTCTGTTGGGGCCTCCAATTAGCAATGATAAGATTAGATACACCTTAAAATATATTTTTGTAATATGTTTAATTTGGTGCCATAAACATTTCTACGTTTTTCTATAAATTTAGTCAAACATAGAAAAACCTAACTTAAGACAATTCTAAGAAATGATTTATTCAAAACCTGACTTAACACAATTCTAGGACCGGCCTCAATCCAAGTCCAAGATGAAATTAGTAATTATAGTTTATGACCAAGTTGCTTTAAGATCTATACAGAGTTTTTAAACATGACCACTGGAGCAAAACACAAATTCATAAGCTCGAGTGTCATAGATAGACCTGATCCGTAAGTAAGTTAATAAGAATGTATGTTTCGTTGTAAATATGTTTGCTAGTTTTATAACTAACTTAAGTTTGAGCAAGTTTAGTAAAGTTCGGTATAAAAAAATATTAGTTGAGTGTCACGGGTCAATATAAGTAAAGTGGCACTCAATATAATTACGCTATAAAAGTATAAGGAAAATCACGTTCTTAATCTCCATGTTACATGTTGCACAAAGGCTTTATTCTCATATACCATCCATATGCTCATCAAGCTCCACCTTCAAAGCACGTAGCAAGGCGTGTTCGAAGTGTGGTCGTTTCTTCCCCTTTTCGACTTGGGATGGTGGCAATCTAAAGATATGATTCGTTGTGGCCAGCTCGCGCAGCCAGCGCGTCCACGTCGCCGGCTTTTCGTGGCCGTTCGATCGGCCGCGCGGACGGCCCAGATCGGGCGAGCCGCGGTCATTTTTCGAAAAAACCCTTCTACTTTTCGGAAATCAACCCGTGATCCAGAGTCCCTCTCAGGATATTTTGCAAGAAACTCCTCAGATTTCTCTGAAATCAACCCGCAGTCCAGAACGGATGCCCTTCGGGTTTTTTGCAAAAAAAACCCTTACCTTTTCCGAAAATCGACCCGTGCTCCACAAACCCTCTCACCATTTTTTGCGAAAACCTCCTCGGATTTTTCTCAAATCAACATACAGTTCAACTTTGATTATATCTTTTTTTCCCAAAAAAAAAAACGTTTGGCCAGTGCACCGCGCATTGCAAGAAACTTCTCAGATTTTTCTGAAATCAACCCGCAGTCTAGAACGGATGCCCTCCGGGTTTTTTGCAAAAAAAACCCTTACCTTTTCTGAAAATCGACCCGTGCTCCACAAACCCTCTCACCATTTTTTGCGAAAACCTCATCGGATTTTTCTCAAATCAACATACAGTCCAACTTTGATTATATCTTTTTTTCCCAAAAAAAACGTTTGGCCAGTGCACCGCGCGCATGGGCGCGCCCGAAAGACTAGTGCAAAGATGAGAGGGGAGAGCAGGCTGGGGCAATATATAACCTCCGCAGATGCTCCGGCCACCGGCAAAACTCCAACCTATGACGGATACCGAGGAGCATCCGGGAGATCCAGTCGCTCGTCAAACAAGAGAGAATCAACGTTGGAGGGCGATGAGTATCCTCTCGTGTCATACTTGTACACAAAATTTCCAAACCTGTAGCATAACGTCTGGGCGTGGTCAATCCAGGCGCCCCTCGGCATGGTGAGGGTGAAGGGGTCGTCGAAGCAGAAGATATAGCGTAGATCCCAATACAGCTTGTCGTCCTCCTGCCCCTTGCCCTCAAGCTCACATGGCGGCTTCATGACCCAGAACTGGGTCTTCTTGCGAGACACAGGATAAAAGCCAACGTTCACGACGAGGCACATCTGCCCGTTCAGATCAAAGCCGTCGGCCAACAGACAAAAGCCACCCCGCAGGTGGTGCCAGGCCTCGTGATAATCATCGAAGCTATACGGGATACGGTACGAGCGGGGCGTCTCCGCGGCCACATCGACGACCAACATTCGCGCAGCGCGGGCTCGTTTGTCTGCCAAATCAGCGGTCGGCACGAATATATTCCCGTCGATGTGTACCGGCGCCGGCAATTGGAGCGGGTGACACCGGGACAGATAGGAGCACTGGCGCCAGCCACCGCCGCCACCGAGGGTGTACACGGCTATGTAGTTAGTCTCATCTCTGGATGCGTGCCGTCGTGGGAAGGAAACCCGGAACATCTTGTATTCCTTGGTCGTTGCGCTGAACCCTAACACGAAGAGATGCGACAGCTGGGGGTCCCCTGCAGGGAGCGGAGGTGCCTTTGGAAGCTGCAGCGTCTCGCCGGTGACGGGGTTGTACACTATTAACTAATCTACTGCCACCTTGTGTAAAACACAGTAAATGAAGACGGCGCTGACTTTGCCCCCTGTTGTAATACTGTAGCCGCTGCAGGTGCAGGTGCCGCATGGTTCACCTGCAGCACTGTAGGCACATGCAGTGACCGGCGCAGAGTCAACCCTGTATGCTTATCTGTACTTTAGTTAGATAGATAGAGTTGTATAAATAGGGCACCAAGACAACTCAGTAAACAGAGCTCAGATTTGCCATCACACAGACAGGGCCTCGGCCAACGTTGTTGTCTTGTATTGTGCGTGCTTGCTCTGTTCTCCCTTCTTCTTCTAGCTCGATCCATAGTGTGTGGGTACGGACACAACCGGTATAGTAGTCTGGAAGACTAGTGGCCTGGTCTGGAAGACTAGTGGTCTGGGAGACTAGTGGTCTGAGACTAGTGGTCTAGAGACTAGTTCACTATCGTCAGACGGTGATCCCGTGGGGCAACAAGTGGTATCGGAGACGTACAAGCGCCATCGTCATTCTAACCGATGGTGAGGACAGGCAGTTTAGAGTTGGGCGATGGCAGTGGCACTGTCATAGCTGCCCAGCCACTACCGGAGGTAGTTGTCCACACAGTGCGGGAGGTCAACGGCACCACTTGGCCGACGCTGACTCGCACTAACTATGGAGAGTGGTCGGTGACCATGAAAGTCAAGCTCGAGCCGAGCGGCTCGAAATGCTGTTGACAAGGGCACCGACGTGGAAGAAGACGACATGTCGGCGTTGGAGGCTATCCTCGCATTGCTGTCTGCAAGCAGAGTATAGGGAACCGTTGGGGACGAAGAGCTCAGCTAAGGAGGCGTGGGAGGCCATTGCGGCGATGCTGGCGTCGGTTTCGACCCGCAAAGAAAGAAGGCAACGCCCGGCTTCAAGCGAGAGTATGCAAACCTCAAGTTCAAGGATGATGAAACAGTGGAGGACTTTTTCCTCCGCCTGCAGACGCTCATCAGCAAGCTGAAGAGTCACGGCGTCACCATCGACGAAGAGGAGGCGGTCTCCAAATTCTTCCACTCCATGCCGGCAAAGTACATCCAGATCGCTCTCTCCATAGAGACGATGCTGGACTTGTCCACCCTCACCATCGAGGATGTGGCAGGCCGTCTACGGGCGGTGGACGAGGGCCTGGAGCAGGCGACAGCAACGAAGGACAACGGGAAACTCCTGCTGACGAAAGAGGAGTGGGCTGCTCGGTGAAACTCCGAGAAGGCAGCCTCCTCCAGTCGCGGTGGCAACGGGAAACATCACGGCAGGGCTTCTTCGGAGAAGAAGCAAATCGACTCCAACGCCTGTCGGTATTGCGGGAAGATGGGCCATTGGGCACGGGAGTGCCCAAATCGCAAGAAGGAAAAGAAGGATCAGGCTCATCTAGTGAAAGCCGATGATGAGGATGAGGCCACTATCCTTATGGCGATGTTCTGTGCACTGCACGACGTCGAGGCCATGGAGAGGGAAGAGGCGACGACGGTGGAAGGATCTAGCAAGGCCCTGAAGACCGTCAACCTCGACGAACCATGTGCCCAAGTCCATCTTGGGCATATGGGCGTCGACCAGGAGCAGCGGTGGTATCTGGACTCTGGTGCCAGTAACCACATGACGGGCTCCAAGGACTCCTTCTCTGAGCTCGACGGTGATGTTACCGGTACGGTAAAGTTTGGTGACGGCTCAAGGGTGGCTATCCAAGGGCGCGGCACCATAATCTTTAGATGCTAGAACGGGGAGCACCGCGCGCTAACGGATATATACTACATCCCGCAGCTGCGTTCCAGCATCATCAGCATTGGTCAGCTGGATGAGCGTGGTAGCGAGGTTCTGATCAAGGACGACATTCTGAGGATCAGAGACCGGGAGCAGTGACTTCTCGCCAAGGTGAAGAGGTCTCTAAACCGGTTGTACCTGCTCGACCTGAAGGTAGAGCAGCCGATTTGCCTGGCGGCAAGGCACTCTGAGGAACCGTGGATGTGGCATGCCCGGTTCGGACATCTCAGCTTCGACACGCTTGGTCGGCTGGAGAAGATGGTCCGAGGGCTACCCCACATCAAACACGGAGGCGAGCTGTGTGACAGCTGCCTGGCCGGGAAGCAGAGGAGGCTATCTTTCCCAAAGGCGGCCAAGTATCGCGTGAAGCTCTCGAGCTAGTTCACGGTGACCTCTGTGGGCCGATCACGCCTGCTACATGCGGTGGTCGGTGGTACTTCCTTCTACTCGTGGACAATTGTAGTCGCTACATGTGGCTGCAACTCCTGACAAGCAAGGACGAAGCGGCGGTGGCGATCAAGAAGTTCAAGACGCGCGCGGAGGCCGAGAGCGGCAAGAAGCTCCGTGTACTGAGGATTGATCGGGGTGGCGAATTCACTTCGGTAGAGTTTGCTACGTACAGCGCAGATCAAGGTGTGGGGCAACATCACGCCGCGCCGTACTCACCACAACAGAATGGCGTGGTGGAGCAACGGAACCAGACAGTGGTCGGCATGGCCCGATCCATGATGAAGGCCAAAAGGATGTCGGCAAAGTTCTGGGGAGAGGCGGTGACCATGGTGGTGTTCATCCTCAACCGCGCTCCAACCAAAGCCCTAACGGACAAGATGCCATTCGAAGCTTGGTACGGGAGCAAGCTGAACGTGTCATTTCTCCGGATATTCGGTTGCATCGGCCACGTCAGAAAGACGAAGCCGAACCTCACCAAGCTGGAGGATAGGAGCACACCCATGGTGTTCCTGGGCTACGTGGAGGGTACCAAGGCGTACCGGCTCTATGACCCACGCGGAGACAAGGTGACTGTCTCGCGCGACGTTGTGTTCAACGAGGAGGCAGCTTGGGACTGGCACCTTCGTCGTCGAGCACTTGGTCATCCACGGCGGTGGAGACGCTGCGGAATAGGGGCCACGCACTCCGGGAGGAGCGCCGAGCACTCCAGAGGTAGAGTCGAGCACTTCTAGAGCAGTGCCGAGCACTTCAGAAGGGATGCCGAGCACTCCGGGAGGAGTGTCGAGCACTTCTGGAGGGATGCCGAGCATGCCAGGAGTGGAGCCAGGAGGTTCTGCAGTGGTGACGACCACTTCAGGATGGGTGCCAAGCACTCCCGTGGCGGAGCCAAGACGTTTTATTGTGGTTCCGACCACTCCGGTTCTGACCACTCCAAGACTGAGGCTGGGCACTCCTACAGTGTGGCCGAACACTGCAGGAGTTATGACGAGCAGTCCAGAAGCAGTGTCGAGCACTTCGGGTGCTATGCAGGGCACTCTAGCGAAAGAAGGAACTTCATCACCCCCGATCGAGTTCGCCTCACCTCCAAGTGATATCACTGAGTTCGTGGACGCTTACCACGAAGGTGAGAAGTTGAGGTTCCGCAGGCTGGACGACATCATCGGCGGCACAGGCCCCTCAGGTCTGGTGGGTAGGCTGCTCAACGACGCAGAGTTGCTACTCGTCAGTGCAGAGGAACCACCCATGTTCGCGCTAGCCGAGCGCGATGGAAACTGGCGACGGGCAATGCTGAAGGAGATGAAGGCGATCGAGGAAAACGAGACTTGGCAGCTCGTCGATCCACCCCCAGGATGCCGTCCGATCAGTCTGAAGTGGGTGTACAAAGTCAAAAGGGACGAGCTCGGCGCCATTGTCAAGTACAAGGCACGCCTCGTCGCCTGAGGCTTTGTCTAACGCGAGGGCATCGACTTCGAGGAGGTTTTTGCACCAGTAGCGCGCATGGAGTCGGTCCGTTTGCTACTTGCTTTGGCGGCAGCAAAGGACTGGTGCGTCCATCACTTGGATGTTAAATCGATCTTCCTTAACGGCGAGCTGGCGGAAACGGTCTTCGTCAGGCAACCTCTAGGGTTTGCTGTCAAGGGAGAGGAGCACAGGGTGCTCCGACTGCGCAAATGAAAGGTCCTAATGGCTAGAGGAGGGGTGAATAGCCTAATAAAATTCTACAACAACACTTAACAAAATGTGTTAGACAATTTTGCGGCGAAGCGAGTGTTGCGCTAGCCTACTAAAATGCAAGCCACCTACCACAATTCTATTTCAAATAGTGTATGTCCACACAATAGCTATGACACTTAGCTAAATTAGTGTGCTCTCAAAGACTAACTAAAGAGCAACACTAATCAAACAAACAAGCTCTCACAACTAGCTACACTAAAGAGCTTGATAACTAGTTTGCGGTAATGTAAGAGTGAGCAAGAGAGTTATACCACCGTGTAGTGGTAGGAACCAATCAATCACAATAATGAATACCAATGTAGACCAATCACCTCGGAATCAAATGATGAACACAATGATTTTTACCGAGGTTCACTTGCTTGCCGGCAAGCTAGTCCTCGTTATGGCGATTCACTCACTTGGAGGTTCACGCGCTGATTGGCATCACTCGCCAAACCCTCAATAGGGTGCCGCACAACCAACACAAGATGAAGATCACACAAGCCACAAGTAATTTACTAGAGTACCTTTTGGCGCTCCGCCGGGGAAAGGTCAAGAACCCCTCACAATCACCACGATCGGAGTCGGAGATAATCACCTCCTCCACTCAACGATCCTTGCTGTTCCAAGCCGTCTAGGTGGCGGCAACCACCAAGAGTAACCAGCGAAATTCGCAGCGAAACACAATCACCAAGTGCCTCTAGATGCAATCACTCAAGCAATGCACTTGGATTCACTCCCAATCTCACTATGATGATGAATCAATAATATAGATGAGTGGGAGTCCTTTAGCTAGGCTCACAAGGTTGCTATGTCAATGAAAATGTGCAAAAAGTACGAGCTTGAGCCGGCCATGGGGCTATAAATAGAGCCCCAGTGAAATAGAGCCGTTGTACCCCTTCACTGGGCACAACGCGGGGTGATCGGACGCTCCGGTCCGATCGACCGGACGCTGGCCCTCAGCGTCCGGTCACGTGATTCACGCCACGTGTCCCCTGCTTCAAATGCTGTTCGTCAGATTTCAACGGCTGCGAAGCTGACCGGACGCTCCGGTAAAACTGACCGGACGCTGAAGCCGCAGCGTCCGGTCGTTTCCAGTAAGCTCCCCGAGGCATGTTTTTTCGACCGGACGCGTCCGGTCCACCTTGACCGGACGCAGCCAGCGTCCGGTGCTCAACCCTAACCACTGTGCCGTCTGACAGCTCGACCGGACGCAGCCTTTCAGCGTCCGGTCGCTGAGTGATCCAGCGTCCGGTCAGTAGACCGACGCCAGCATCATTTCGATCAACTCCATTTCAACTCTTACTTCTTCACCCTTGCTTAAGTGTGCCAACCACCAAGAATTTTGCATCCGGCGCAATAGAAAATAGACATTTCATTTTCCCGAAAGCGCCGAAACCCATCTCAACCCTACAAACACCTTGTGCACATGTGGTAGCATATTTACATAAATATTATCAAGGGTGTTAGCACTCCGCTAGATCCTAAATGCATATGCAATGAGTTAGAGCATCTAGTGGCACTTTGATAACCGCATTCCGATACGAGTTTCACCCCTCTTAATAGTACGGCTATCAAACCTAAATGTGATCACACTCTCTAAGTGTCTTGATCACCAAAATAAAATAGCTCCTATAAGTTATACCTTTGCCTTGAGCTTTTTGTTTTTCTCTTTCTTCTCTTCAAGTTTAAGTCCTTGATCATCTCTATGCTATCACCATTGTCATGTTATGATCTTCATTTGCTTCTCTACTTAAAGTGTGCTACCTATCTCATGATCACTTGATGAACTAGGTTAGCACTTAGGATTTCATCAATTTACCAAAACCAAACTAGAGCTTTCAGCAAAGCGCTCTACGGGCTGCGGCAAGCCCCTCGAGCATGGAACGCCAAGCTTGACACCACGCTGGGCGAGCTTGGGTTTTAGAGGTGCGCAACCGAGCACGCGCTCTACACGCGACGACGGGGGAAGAAAGAACTCATGGTCGGCGTGTATGTGGATGACTTAATCGTCACCGGCGCACGCACGGAGGATATCAACAGCTTCAAGCGAGAGATGACAGCTCGTTTCCGAATGAGCGATCTCGGCGCTCTCTCCTACTATCTCGGCATCGAGGTAAGATAGGGGAAGAAGGAACTCATGCTCGGGCAAAGCGCGTATGCCTCCAAGCTGTTGGAGAGGAGCGATATGGTGGAGTGTAAGCCATGCGTGACTCCGATGGAGGAGCGGCTGAAACTGACGAAGGACAGCACCGCGGCAAAAGTAGATGCAACACTCTACCGGAGCATCGTGGGCGGTCTGTGCTACATAGTCCACACAAGGCCGGACATTGCGTTCGTCGTGGGCTACGTCAATCGCTTCATGGAGGATCCCAGAGAGGATGACTAGGCTGCGGTGAAGCAGCTACTACGCTACGTTAAGGGGACGGTGAATCATGGAATCATCTTCCCAAAGATAAGGGGAAGTAGGCTGCAGCTCACGGTATTCAGCGATGCAGACATGGCGGGGGACATCGACGGACGATGGAGCACCTCTGGCGTACTCGTCTTCCTCGGGTCGGCCCTAATTTCATGGCTGTCGCTGAAACAGAAGGTGGTGGCGCTATCTACGTGCGAGGCCGAGTACATAGCAGCAGCCATAGCGGCGTGCCAAGTTGTGTGGCTACGCCGGCTGCTGGACGAGCTAACCGGCGTAGAAGCTCACCCACCAGCACTGATGGTGGACAACCAGCTCGCCATCGCCCTCGCGAAGAATCCAGTTCTGCACGACCGGAGTAAACACATCGACGTGAAGTTCCACTTCCTCAGGAACTGTGTTGATGGAGGACAGATCGTCATCAAGTTTGTCGAAACTGGTCGGCAACTCGTGGACGTCCTCACCAAGCCGCTTGGACGACTTCGACTCACGGAGCTGAAGGAGATGATCGGCATGAAGGGGGTGCAAGAGTTAGCAGTAGGATTAGGAGAAGATTGTTAGCTAATCTACTGCCACCTTGTGTGAAACACAGCAGAGGAAGGCGGCGTCGACTTTTGCCGCCTCTCTGTAATATCTTGTAGTTGCTGCTGCAGTGCGAGCGCGCCGACGGTTCACTGCGCAACACTATAGCATATATGCAAAGGGCGGTAGCAGAGTCAGCCCTGTATGCTTATCTAGTTACTGTTATAGCATGTGCGCTGTACTTTAGTTAGATAGATAGAGTTGTATAAATAGGGCACCAAGGCAACTCAGTAAACAGAGCTCAGATTTGTCATTACACAGACAGGGCCTCGGCCAACGTTGTTGTCTTATATTGTGCGCGCTTACTCTGTTCTCCCTTCTTTTAGCTCGATCCGTAGTGTGTGGGTACAAACACAACCGGTATAGTGATCTGAAAGACTAGTGGTCTGGAAACTAGTGATCTGAGACTAGTTTACTATCGTCAAACAGTGATCCCGTGGGCCAACACACACGACCGCAGGTGCTTGATCGTGGTCGAGCGCGAAGCAGAGCCAGTCGTTGCAGACGCCGGCGAGGCGGTATCCGCTGGGGATGGCAACCTGCGACAAGGCTGTAGCGGACGAAAGGTTGAAGAAACTGGCCTCGTCGCTCCTTCCGGGCTTGCGGGTTTCTGTGACGAGCAGGACCTCCGGCTCCGACGATTCTACGGCGGCATGATGAGCCACGTGGAGCTTGCGGAAGGAGGGGTCTGCGACGATGCTGCGCCACAGCTTGCAGACGCAGGATGACCGGACAAAGTCAGCCTCAGCAAGATGTTTGGTATGAAATCCGTAGGGATTTCCCTGCGGTCCTCAGATTTCTGAGGGTCTCCCATTGCAGGGAGAAATTGTTTGAAACCCTAATGTTTTGACGTTGATTGTATTGTTCCAAGGTAGATATATATATAGGGTACGGGCAAGAGACGATTAGATAAAGTTATTATATATTTATAGCTAGACTAGAGTCTGTATCTAATACGGAGTACGTAACATCTATGGTCGATGCAAACAGCTTTTTTTTTGGGCAAAAATCGGAGAAACTCAAATGAGAAGGCCGTTTGAAAATAACGCTATAGAAAATGGCAGGAGACTAATTAACCTACACAAGAAACTTTTTAATAGTTGATTAGAAGGGGAGGAGCTGGGCTACGAGTGCGTTGAAGCCTTGAAGGGGAGGAGCTAATCACAAGCACCGTCCCTAATAACGTCTATGCAATCGTTGTTGCTGATCTGCCAGCAGATGAGTAATGAAAACACAAAACACTCAGTTTAAAAAAAAAAAAAAAAACCTGTTCACGGGTCACTGCCGCTTGAAACAAGAGAGGGAGAAAAGCAAAGCATCTGAATTTCCGCTACACTGCAGGTACGCTTTTCTAGTCAGGCATAAGGTAAGAAATTCCAACCCTAATCTAGGTAACGATATAAGCATTTTTGTTTTTAGGGTTATATTGTTCCGCGATTACCATGCCATTTTTCGTCGCCGCAAGCAGATGCGTGAGACTTCATGAAAGGAAGCGAACCAACAACCAAGAAAGACCAATTCTGAAAAAAAAAATACCAAACCATGAATGAATGAAGAATGAAGATAGCTGGCTCTCTTTCATACCCCAACTCTCTTGTTGTACCAAGTTATCCTGAATAACAGTGACATGACTATCAAAATATGAGGGGATTTGGTTTTTGTCCCTATATTGTTTGAAGTTGAAAGCAGGTGTATTATTTGAAACACAGGAAAACATAATCTTTTGTAGACAAGTTTCCAAATAAAACTGAAAAAAGAGAAGACACACTTGCAAATTAAATAAGAACAAAATCCGCATGAGTTCATTCAAAGAACAAAAGTGCACCCCAGTCTAATAGTCTATCTAATGCAAAGGCGAATTGGCTGTCAACCCCAGGGGAGAATTGCACAATACAACGATGAACAGATGGCATACGGTGAAGTGGGGAGCAATACCAATTCATGGATAAGAGAATCGTTGCACTACGCTGATACAGATGGAAACCAGAAGGAATGCTGCATAGACTCCTGACAGAAACCATACAAATACAATCTACTAACTACAACATAACAAGGCAACTTATTACTCGTGATCTACTCATTCCTGAAGGCTTTATCACTCTCAGGATTCCTCAATTATTGTCAGATGCCGCGCCACTAGAGCCGGCGCAGAAGTCCGGAGCCTACTCAACTAGGTCAACTGCTAACAAGGAAGCTGCGAAACAGCACCCATCAGTCGGTCATCATCTTTAGATCTGGATCATAGCGGCTTTGGTTCCCTGATAGTGACCAACCAGCTGGAGCAAATGTGGAGTGCAGGGGAAGCCCCGCGTTGGTGAATGTGCTGCCGTTTGGTCCCATGGGGCTCCCTGGATCATCAGAGTGCTCGCTTGATGTACCATCCGATGGGGGGCTGGCAGTCGAGGCTGCCCCAAAGCCAGCTGTGTGTGGTGGCACCGATGTTGGCTCGCGTTTCGGTTGCTCTTCTTTTGGCTTTTTACCTTCAGCAATGAAACTGCCAACTACAACCTGCAAAACAGAAGGCTTAAATAGTTGTAACAGAAGGCATTAGCGTCCCTATCTGGAACATTTGCTAAATGGAAATGAAGGGTGAACAACCATATAGGAATAGAGAACCTGTACAGGTGTCGCTGCCATCAGCATTCCAGCAACACAACCTCCAACTATGCGTCCATCACTTCCAGCCAGTGCCACACTCAAACCACCTGTTCTGCTTCGAGTGTCACCATCCTCTGCAAGCAGGAATGAGCCCGACAGAGAGAGTATATCGAAGTGGCCCTGCAACAGGTCACCACAAAGGCATTCATATCATAATGTGAATTTATCACAGCATTTGAAAATAAAAATTAGAATATTGCAGATGGGTTTAGAATATTGCGGATGGGTTTTGCAGTCTGTCCTCGATTCACAAATGAACTGCTGCATCGCAGTTAGTTATTTGCAGTGAATCAGAGTAAGAGGCTATTCAAACCTGTCATTTCAGTTTTTTACTGTATTATCCTTCCTAGCTGAGATTGAAAGCTTATAATATAACTAAATTGCAGTCATTCTGCCTTTCATCAGAAGTCAAGTTGACAAAGATTGAAGGCAAACGGAACCCAAAGAGAAAAGTAACAGAAATATGTAAAATTCAGTGGGTGAGTTCTATATGATTGTTACTACATTAAGATGAAAATATCGTGACTTGCTCTTGCAGTTTGCACTCGGAGGCACCAATGAATATGCGCTCCTATGTTTCCTGTTTTTATCCTGCCTAGATGAGATGAAAACTGAAAACAAAAACAGCCATATATCGTCTAAAACCAAGTTGACAAAGAAAGCAGGCAAGCTACCTTATATGTGCTTCCAAAAAGCAGGGTGTACCTTTATAAAAAAGCAAGAATGCAAACAAATGTAAACATGTAATAGCCAAGAGAAAAATAATGGAAATATGCAAGTTAAGTGGATCAATGCTATATGGTAATTAACTTCATAGAAATGTTACTAGAGCACAATGCAACTGAAAAGAGATTGCTGATAGTTGCAAGGCCTCTCCATGGTCAATTGCAGGGCGGATCCAAAATAGATAGTTATTGATGTCACTAGTGTTAGAAACATGATTATTTGCATTGTTTTCTCTTAGCTCAACAGTAATATAGCCATGAATTCATAGAATCTAATGCTGTCAAGTGACAGCACAAAAAGGCCCTGGCTCCTACCCTACTCAATTGCACAGAGATGCTTACTTAATTAGCATCCCAGGAAAAACATGCTAACAGAAAAGCCATAGTCGTTTTGTCTGGCCAAACATGTAAAAAAAAAGAGAATAAATCAGCTTCAATTTTAAACATATGTTATTGCTTAAAAAAAGACCCAGTAGTAAAATAAAAGCATCGCCTGTGCTCTGAACAGATGAACCTGAATATACCTCATATGTCACTATCCCACCAGAAGTTGCTGGTTGACGCAGTGTTGCTGTGCACAGAGCGCCATTTGCCGAAATTATGCATGTAGTGCGCAGGCCTTGTTGAGAAAAAGCCATTATTTTGGATGCAACATCCTGAAAATACAGAGATAATTTCGTGCATGATCTCTGATTAGATTGTCAATGGTACAGTACAACAAAGCAGCAGGCTCAAAAACACCAAGCCATGAATGCCACTAAAATTGTTGCCAACTGGTAAATATACTATTAATGCAAGTAGAAAGCAAGCCAAGATAGAATCAACAGAACATTCTCCAAAATTTGTAAAAATATCCCCTGAGCAATGTGTTATACGCACTATACTAATGAACTCTGTAATATGTTGAACAAATGTGTGCTAAGTATTCATTGATGGCACTGAAAACATGGGAAGCTTCACTGGGGTTGACAGCAAGAGAAAAAGGTATAAAAGGATAACACTAAAAATACTGAAAAGACCATGCAAGAAATGTTTTGAGCTTATTCTAGAAGGAAAAAACAGGCATATAGCTCTCTCTTGTTGCTCCATTATTAGATATAAATGTGACTCTATGGAAGCTCGTCAGTTCAGTATAAAAGCCTGGAGAGTGGCTGGAATTTGCAAGCCAAGGGATAGGCAAGAACATTTCAACAAAAAACAGCATGTCATGAACAGCAGTTCACTCAGTCATGAATACAGAAATATTCCTTGAATGTAACTTTGGCACATCACATGATGGTTTCAATTACCTCGTTAGGCTTCACAGTTATTATGTGGGGAGTAAATGATGTCCCCGAAGATCCTGAAAAGCACATACACAGTGAGAATTGCTGCAACAAATTCTTTATACTTTAAAAAGAAACCTGTAAATGACATTATCATTAACATTCTGGCAATGAAATATGGTGGTGGTGAAAAAAATCCAAGTAAAAACAAATATCTACTGCCCTTATTGGTTGGCAAGGGTAAAAGGCTAGAGATTACTGCAAATCTAAGCATGATTAAGTTACAAGGAAAAAAATTATCCATCTTTGGTCGGTATGTGCACATACAAGAATCCTTATTATAAAAGAAAAAAATGCAAGCAACCTACGATGAGAAATACAATATTTAAAGACCAGGCTCATGTTTGAATAGATGTTACTTATCCTGTTTATACAGTGCATAATAATAAAGGCAATGCCTGTACTTCACCAAAATATTAAAATGCCTGCACCATCTCCATTCTATTTTTAATTCCTTCAGAATGTGGGGGGAATCCTTTAAAAACAAATTCTTGCGCCCAGTCCTCTTGTTAAAGGCACAAAAAAGATGACATAATAAATAAAAACTTATTCCAGAAATCACGTCATATACCTCCAGGGCCCTAGCACCACGTTTTCAATGGCTACAACAACGGGCCAAGGCATGGCCTTATGTAAGCAGTAAGCGAATACTTTTGAGAAGACATAAAAGCAAGGCAGAGAGCTGGCGCAGGCTATATTACCCAAAGCATCGAGCTGTTTCTTTTTGCCGGACCCAGGGGGCCGTCCTCTGCGCTTGCCGTCGGGGTTGGAGCTAGAGCCGCCTCCACCGGACCGGCCGCCCGCCGCTTCAGTGCCCGCCGCTGCCGCGGACGTGAGTCCCAAACCGATGCTCCCGTCCGGGCCATACTTCCTCGGCCTCCCCCTCTTCTTCTTCACGAGCTCCCCACCGCTGACGGCGACGCCACCGGAGCCGGGATGCTGTTGCTGCTGCTGCAAGCCCGGCGCGCCGGAGTCAGGGCGGTACATGGGCCCCGGCGGCATGTCCGCGGGCTTCATGTTCATCGGCGACGAGGCGCCCGGCGACGGCGCCATGGGGTTGTTGAAGGCGAGGGGCATCCCGTGCATAACGTTGGCCGCCGAGGTCGGCGGCATCCCGGGCGGCGTCGCGGCGGCACCGAACGCGGCGGCGGCGTGCTGCATCATGACGCCGCCGCCGCCGCCAGCCTGCGGCGGGGATCCCACGCGCGGCGCCGTCTGCGCCTGCGCCTGCTGCGGGTGCTGGTCCCGGCCGTCCATCTCGCGGCGGGCGGGCGGGCCGGTGAAAAAACCCTAGGCCTGGCCTCCCGAATCCGACGCGGTCCCTCCGCCTCGGCGCAGCTCACCTCACCCGCGCCGCGCGCCTCGTCGGGCACAGTTCACATGCGCGGGTCGCGGCGGTTGGACGTGACCTTTCTCTCTGCCTCCTCTGCACCCGAAAACCGACCTCGAAATCGAATAATAAAATACGGCGGAATTGGGGAAAGCAGAGGGGAAAAAATCCTGCTGCGCCGAAGAAAAAAGAAAATTAGGGGAGAGAAACGGAGCGAGGAGGGGGAGGTGGCGAGGTGAGAGTGGGAGACAGTTTTACCTGACCTCAGGGGTGGGATCAGATCTGTAACTGACGAGAAAACGCGAGATATATCGGGTAAAAATCGCTGCCTCCCCTCTCTCTCTCCTCTCCTCGGAGGATATTTAACTTTTTGGTTGACATGAGCTCAATTATCATCTTTCTACATGGTTCTAATTTTTTTATTCCCAAACTAACCAAAAACTTTCGGTTTGTAGATATTTTGGTTGCGTGGCACGTCCAGTAAACTTACCAGCGTGGCAGGTGCACGCAAAAAGACCTCGCTGTGCCCCTTACCTTATCCCTTAACCGTGTGGGCTCGCTCCCCGTATCCTCAGTTGCCCCCATTCTTCTTCTTCTCCCTCACGTTGAGGAGCGGCGTGAGGATCTGTGGCGTTCGGCGAAAGCAAGGCCGACGGTGCTCGTGGATGTAGGTGTACCTTCCTCTCCTCTCTTTCCCCTCTCGTCTCCTCTGTGGTTCCGGTTGCCACCTAGGGTTCCCCATGTGGTTAGGGTTTTGATTTTTCTTGCGGTCATTAAAGTTCATGGTTTGTGTGTTACTGCGCTTCGTAGGTAGTGGATTTGTTTGTCTTGCATAATGAAGTTGTCAGATTGCCCTCCTTGGTAAGTATGATATTGTATGGATTGTATTCACTGTGATGGCTGTGGAGTTGGATCAATTCTAATTCCAAACTATTTTCATTGTCGACATGTGCCAGGATTGATCCTGGCAATGCTTTTAGAATTGTTGTTGAATGTGCTAAGTTCACTGCCAATCTGGAGTATGGACCACTAGAAATGGAAGATTCAAGGCATGATGTCTAGTTTGACAGTAGGTCTGTGTTCAATCTAAGTAACTTTGTCGAGGAAATGGCTAGCAACATTACTTGGGGGCCTAGTCAGCAGTTGATTGTGTGGGGAGTTGATATAGAAAGTGGGACTGAGTGGAAGGTAACAACTGACAAGTAGTTTGTTGAAATGGTGGGGGCTAGGATGGATGTTAAGCTATTGTATCTTACCTGTGAGGTCAGGGAAAAGGGTCAGTCAGCACCAGCTGGGCATAATGCTAGTGGTCGTGCAACATCTGGGGTTATTGCCCAATCTGTAGTACAGTCAAAAGCAGCTGATGATACAACTATGACTCTAGAAGCTAAAACTTTCAGTGCACAAGAACCTGCTGTTGATTGGAGCACTCTAACCATAATACCCAGTGATAATCAAGATGGTGAGGCTACTATGTTGGCTGGTGAAGATGCAGTATTTGAGGCATATGGGTTCAAAGCTGCAGAAGAGGAAGCAGCAGCTGCTGTAGCTGAAGAAGTTCCTATCCCATCTATCCCACCAAAGATCCAGCAAGAAATGGAGGAAACAACTATCCCTGTTGATGACTAAGCTAGTTTAGAGCCACTTATTGACTGGGATTGGGACAATCCAGATATGGATGTTGGAGCCATTTATCCCTCAATGCCTAAGTTTAGACTTGCAGTTAAACATCATGCAATTGTTGGGGAGTTTGAGTTGCACACTGAGAAATCAGACAAGAAAAGGTTCAGGGGTTGCTGCAATGCCAAGGGATGTCCTTGGAGGATTAGAGCTAAAACACGGTTTGATGGCAGTGTCAGGGTACATATTTTTTTTTGTATCTTGTAATTTGTTACTTACACTTGAGCATCACCATCTCTTTACTAATATTAGTGGACTGATATTCAATATGTTTGCATGTGCAAGTACAGGTAAATAACAGGAAGCATAATTGTCCATCAATAAGCAGAGTTGAAGGTAGGATGGCATCTCAAGCATAGGTTGTAGAAAGGGCTATTCCACTCTTGAAGAGGAAATGAGGGATGGGTGCAAAGGAAGTGAAAGATGAGCTAGAAGAGAAGTACAAAATCCATATACCCTACTAGACTGTGTGGTATGGAAGGCAAAGAGCTTCTAACATTTTATTTGGTAAGTGGGATGATTCTTAAGATTGGTTGTATAGGTTCAAAGCTGAGGTAGAGCTTAGATCCCTTGAAAGTGTTGTTGAGATAGGTACAGTGGAAGTAAATGGGCAAATTCATTTTAGCAAATTTTTTTGTGCATTCAAGGCTAGCATTGATGGGTTTTTACAAGGTTGTACGTGAAAGGTCCTAATGCCTAGAGGGGGAGGGTTGAATAGCCTATTAAAAATTTCTACAACAACACTTAACAAATCGGTTAGACAATTATGAAGCGAAGCAAGTGTTGCGCTAGCCTACTAAAAAGCAAGCCACCTACCACAATTCTAGTATATATAGTTTCTATCCACACAATAATTATGTCACAACACTAAGTTAGTGCGCTCTCAAATCCTAACTAAAGAGCCACACTAACCAAACTAACAAGCTCTCACAACTAGCTACACTAAAGAGCTTGACAACTAGTTTGCGGTAATGTAAAGAGAGTGAGTAAGAAGGTTATACCGCCGTATTGAGGAAGGAGACAATCAATCACAAGAATGAATAACAATGAAGACCAATCACCTCGGAATTAAATGATGAACACAATGATTTTTACCGAGGTTCACTTGCTTACCGGCAAGCTACTCCTCGTTGTGGCGATTCACTCACTTGAAGGTTCATGCGCTAATTGGCATCACACGCCAAACCCTCAATAGCGTGCCGCACAACCAACACAAGATGAGGATCACATAAGCCACGAGTAATTTACTAGAGTACCTTTTGGCTCTCCGCCGGGAAAGGTCAAGAACCCCTCACAATCACCACGATCGGAGCCGAAGACAATCACCACCCTCCGCTCGACGATCCTCGCTGCTCCAAGCCGTCTAGGTGCCGGCAACCACCAAGAGTAATAAGCAAATCCCGCAGCGAAACAGGAACACCAAGTGCCTCTAGATGCAAACACTCAAGCAATGCACTTGGATTATCTCCCAATCTCACAAAGATGATGAATCAATGATGGAGATGAGTGTGAGGACTTTGGTTAATCTCACAAGATTGCTATGTCAATGCAAATGGCCAAGAGAGTGAGCTTGAGCCGGCCATGGGGCTTAAATAGAAGCCTCCACGAAATAGAGCCGTTCTACCCCTTCACTAGGGACAACGCGGGGTGACCAGACGCTCCGGTCATATTGATCGGACGCTGGACCTCAGCGTCCGGTCACGTGATGCACGCCACGTGTCCCTCTCTTCAAATGTTGTGCGCCCGATCTCAATGGTCAGAAGATGACCGGACGCAATAGCTAACAGTGACCGGACGCTGAACCCCCAGCGTTCGGTCGTTTCCAGTAAGCTTCCAGAAACGATTTTTCCCGATCGGACGCGTATGGTCATGCATGACCGGACACAGCCAGCGTCCGGTCACATGGTGTCTTCCTCTGTGCTGCCATGTCAGCATGACCGGATGTAGCCTTCCAGCGTCCAGTCGCTGAGCGACCCAGCGTCCGGTCATGAGACCGAAATGCATGCCCTCTGCTCCCACTGACCGGACGCGCCGGTCCAACCGAGACCAGCGTCCGGTCACTTACAGTGACCTCCATCTTTTGTGTATAGGGCGCCGGTGGCACCGTCGGACTGTCCGCACTGGACACTCCGCCGGTGAAGTTCCTAACCCTTGCTCAAATGTGCCAACCACTAAGTGTATCACCTTGTGCATATGTGTTAGCATGTTTTCATAAACATTTTCAAGGGTGTTAGCACTCCACTAGATCCTAAATGCATATGCAATGAGTTAGAGCATCTAGTGGCACTTTGATAACCTCATTCCGATACGAGTTTCACCTCTCTTAATAGTACGGCTATCGATCCTAAATGTGATCACACTCACTAAGTGTTTCGATCACCAAAACAAAATGACTCCTATCATTTATACCTTTGCCTTGAGCCTTTTGTTTTTCTCTTTCTTCTTTTCAAGTCCAAGCGCTTAATCATCACCATGGCATCACCATCATCATGTCATGATCTTCATTTGCTTCACCACTTGGAATGTGCTACCTAACTCATGATCATTTGATAAACTAGGTTAGCACTTAGGGTTTCATCGATTCACCAAAACCAAACTAGAGATTTCAATCTTCCCTTTTTGGTAATTGATGACAACCCTTTTACAAATATATGAATTAAAATTTAATTGAATCCATGTTGCTTGCCCAGACATATTTACCATATGTAAAAGAATATGGACAAGTTTCATGAACCCCAAATGGTAGCAATTGCTCCCCCTACATAAGTGCTAAGAGTTTGGATTGTAGCTTACATATATGCTTAGATAGGAAATGTAGAAGACAATTTCTACCAAATGATGCTAAGGTATAAAAGATGGACCTTTGAAGCATGATACCAATCGAAGTGCACCATTATACCATCCTTAGCACCATAGTTAGCTTGATACCACTTGGAAACACTTGGAAATGAAATCACTAGATAACCTATGCATGCTAGATTTTCATTTCATCATTCATACCTATAACTAGCATACACCACATAAGCATGGATATTGAAATTTAGAACTTATGCCATGCAAGCAAACATATGAAATGCTCATTCAAATGCATCATACAAGTTCATGAGCTTGCTCCCCCTACTTGTGTGCTCAAAATTTTAATTAATTCCTTTCCTTTGTCATATCTCTCCCCCTATGTCAAATTCTCCCCCTATCACTTATATCTTTATTTCTCTCCCCTTTGTTGTCTTTTCACTATTTTTGTACACTATTTCTCCCCCTTTATCATCAATGACCACAAAGGTTCAAAATATAGATAGGTTGAGATTATCAATGTCAATCAATGGGGTAAGGATCATTTTCCCAAATTTGGTCCAATCTAGATCATTTGCCAAAGATATTTAACTCGGTTTGATCTAAGAACAAGCTTCTTCACACCTCCAAATAAGGGTTATCTTATAGGCAACGTATCAGGTGCAAACCAACTAACCTATGCAAACTTGAAAACTATCAATCAGGACCACTAGATGCCGATCTAATGGATGGGGTGAGAGGTAGGATTTTTTTTGCGCTTAAGCCCCCCACCTGCCGGTCTTTTTTTTTTTGCGCTTAGGCTCCCTCACCCTATCCATTGGATCAACATCTAGTGGTCCTGATTGATAGTTTTTAAGTTTACACGGGTTGATTGGTTTGCACCTGATATATTGCCTATCTTGTACCATGTTGAGTTAAACATTTAGATCTCATTTTCCAGATCAAACACTAGGTTTACAAACCCACAAACATGTCATATGTTACCACTAGACCAAAAACAATCATAGAAGCAATAGTGGTACCATACAATCGTTAAATTCATTTGATTTTCATGAATGAGCCTATTATATGTGAAATATGTCTAGATGCATTAAGCATGTCCTTAGTAAGGATGTATGCCATGCCAAATAATTTTTATCTTGGATTGCTCGAAGGAGAGGCATGTCATATAAGTGAGGGGATGCATCAACACATATTTGAGAAATCCAATATGTTCAACTCATTCCTTAGCTTGCAAAACCTTTTCTCATCCAATGGCTTGGTGAATATTTCGGTAAGTTGATCTTCGGTGCCTACACTCTCAATGCAAATGTCCCCTTTTTGTTGGTGATCTCTTATAAAATGGTGGCGGACATCAATATGCTTTGTTCTTGCATATTGAACCGGATTGTTGGTCAACTTGATTGCACTCTCATTGTCACATGGTCAACTTGATTCTAAAATCATTCAAGGTGGCCTTCATCCAAAGTATTTGTGCACAACAATTACCGACGGATATGTATTCGGCTTCGGCAGTTGATAATGCAACACTATTTTGCTTCTTTGATGACCATGAAACAAGTGATCTTCCCAACAATTGACATGTGCCCGAGGTGCTCTTTCTTTCAATCTTGCATCCCGCATAATCTGAGCCGGAGTAACCAACTAGCTCAAACTTTGCTCCTTTGGGATACCATAAACCAACATTTTGTGTATGCTTCAAGTACATTAATATTCTCTTTATAGCCTTCAAATGACTTTCTTTTAGTGAGGATTGAAATCTTGCACACATGCACACATTAAACATGATATCCGGCCTTGATGCGGTTATATAGAGTAGGCTTTCAATCATAGACCAATATAATTTTTGATCCACCATATTTCCACTTGCATCACTATCCAAGTTGCTATTTGTTCCCATTGGTGTGCTAATGGCTTTGCTATCACTCATGCTAAACTTCTTGATCATGTCCTTGATATACTTGCCTTGACTCACAAATGTATTATTCTTCAATTGCTTGATTTGAAGACCAAGGAAGTAACTCAACTCTCCAATCATGGACATTTCAAACTCATTAGTCACAATCTTTTCAAACTCATCACAAAAGTCTTGATTGGTTGATCTAAATATGATATCATCTATATAGATTTGCAACACAAACAAATCTTTTCCAATCTTCTTGATAAAAAGAGTGGTGTCAACCTTGCCCATTATGAATCCTTTAGAAAGTAGGAAGTCTCTCAATCTCTTATACCATACTCTAGGTGCTTGCTTCAAGCCATACAATGCCTTCTTCAACTTGTACACATGGTCGGGCTTCTTGTCATTTTCAAAACCGGGAGGTTGCTCAACATATACTTCTTCATTGATGTAACCATTAAGAAATGCACTCTTAACATCCATTTGATAGAGTTTGATGTTGTAGGCACAAGCATAGGCTAGCAAGATTCTAATTGCTTCCAATCTAGCAACCGGGGCATATGTTTCTCCAAAGTCAAGACCTTCAACTTGTGTATATCCTTGTGCTACCAATCTTGCTTTGTTTATTACTACTATCCCATCTTGATCTTGCTTGTTTCTAAAGACCCATTTGGTTCCAATCACATTGTGTCCCTTTGGTATCTCTACTAATTCTCATACTTGATTTCTTGTGAAATTATTTAATTCTTCATGTATATCATTCACCCAATCAACATCTTTCAATGCTTCATCTATCTTCTTTGGTTCAATGGATAACACAAATGAGAAATGCTCATAAAATGATGCCAATCTTGATCTTGTTTGTACACCTCTAGAAATATCTCCAATTATAGTGTCCAATGGATGATCCCTTGCAATATTGGTTGGTTGGTGGATTTAAACTTAATTGCTTACACTTGCTTGATCATTAGGTTGAGATGATGTACTAGCCACTACATGATCTTATTCATTGTCATGAGATCCACTTGTACTAGCTTGAGTTGTATCATCTTGCACATTTGAGTTAGAGAGCACTTGCACTTGATCATCTTTATCATCATTCACTTGCTTAGGCCTCAATTCACCAACATCCATGTTCTTCATGGCATTTGAAAGTTGAATGCCTCTAACATCTTCCAAGTTCTCATTCTCTACTTGTGAACCCTTGGTTTCATCAAATTCAACATCATGAACTTCCTCAAGAGTACCACTATCCAAATTCCAAACTCTATATGCTTTGCTTGTAGTGGAATGACCAAGTAGGAATCCTTCATCACATTTCTTATCAAACTTGCCCAATCTAATGCCTTTTTTAAGATATAGCATTTGCAACCAAAGACCCAAAAATATGCAATGTTGGGCTTTCTACCATTCAAGAGCTCATATGTCATCTTCTCTTTCAATGGGTGACCATAGAAGCGGTTGCTATAATAGCAAGCCGTGTTGATAGCTTCGGCTCAAAAAGATTGACTCACATTGTACTCACTAAGCATAGACCTTGCCATATCAATAAGTGTTCTATTCTTCCTCTCAACAAGGCCATTTGATTGTGGAGTGTACTTGGCTGAGAATTGATGTCTAATTTCAAATTCATCACACAACTCATCAATTCTAGTATTCTTGAACTTACTACCATTGTCACTTCTAACTCTCTTGATGGTTGTTTCAAACTCATTATGAATGCCCTTGACAAATGATTTGAATGTTGCAAACACATCACTTTTGTCCACTAAAAAGAATACCCATGTGTATCTAGTATAATCATCCATTATCACAAAGCAATATTTGTTACCACCAATGCTAGTGTATTGAGTTGACCCAAATAAATCCATGTGTAATAACTCAAATGCTTTACTAGTGCTTATCATGCTTTTCTTAGGATGGGTGTTTCTAACTTGTTTGCCGGCTTGACAAGAGCTACAAAGCTTATCCTTTTCAAACACAACATCTTTCAAGCCTCTAACCAAGTCATGCTTAACCAATCTATTCAATTGTTTTATTCCAACATGACCAAGCCTTCTATACCATAACCAACCCATGCTAGACTTAGTGAACAAGCATGTAGATAATTTAGCTTCACTAGCATTGAAATCAACTAAGTATAGATTCTCATATCTAAAGCCTTTGAAGATCAAATTAGAGCCATCTACACTTATGATCTCTACATCATCTACCACAAATATGCATTTGAATTCAATATCACACAATTGAGCCACGGATAGCAAATTGAAGTTCAAGCTCTCTACTAGCAATACATTGGATATACTCATGTCATTAGATATTGCAATCTTACCAAGCCCTTTGACTTTGCCTTTGCCATTATCACCAAATGTAATACTATCATAATCATTATTGCCATTGGTGTTGATTGAGTTAAACATTCTTGCATCACCGGTCATGTGTTGAGTGCATCCACTATCAAGAATCCAATGTCTTCCTCCGGCTTTGTAATTGACCTACAAAACAAGATCAATTTCTTTTAGGTACCCAAACTTGCTTAGGTCCTTAAAGGTTAGTTACTAAGCTTTTTAGTACCCAAATGGCTTTCTCCTCTGAGCCCATCCATAGTTTACCAATGAACTTAGCCTTCACACCATTTGTACTCTTAGTAAGCACATAGAAAGAATTAAGCTTAATAGAGGATACGTTAGCATTTTTGCTCTTGTTCTTGTATTCATTCTCTTTATGACCAACTTGCTTGCAACTAGTGCAAAACCGACCATTGTTCTTCATAAAACTAATCTTGTGAGGAGCAAAGGCCGCCTTGCCTTTCTTGAGGGTATAGCCCAATCCCTCTTTGTAGAGAGAAGCTCTTTGACTATCCAAGCACATAAGCAAGTGGTCCTCACCACCATAGGCCTTAGCAAAGGTGTGAGTGAGCTTATTGACCTCCTTCTTAAGATTCTCATTCTCAACCATTAGTAAGACATCACAAGTGAAACCATCACTACTAGATGAGGTGGAAGTAGAAATACTACAAGAAGGGTTAGCGAGAGCAACAATGATAGGCATAGATAATAATTCTTCAATTATATCACAAGTTAAACCTACATTGTAAGTTTCAACATGCTTCTTTTTATTTTGCTCATCAAGCAAAGAGGAATGAGCCTTTTCAAGCTTTTTGTGAGCCTTACCAAGCTTCTCATGGACATCCTCTAGCCTCTCATAAGATGTATTGAGCTCATCAAAGGCTTGCTTAAGGGCTTTTAGTTTCTTACGCAAGCTTTTGCATTCCCTTCTCTTAATATCAAAGTGTTCTCTAGCATCTTCTAGCATGTCAAATAGTTCATCCTTAGTAGGTTCATCATCATCACTATCACTTTCATTTTCATTTTCATTATCATGTTCCTCATCACTTCCATCATCACAAATTTATACCTTAGTGGCCTTAGCCATAAAGCATGATGGAGCGTCAAAGAGTGAAGGCTTCTCATTGATTGCAATACTTGCAAGTGCCTTCTTCTTGATGGTCTTGTCATCATCACTATCATCATTATCACTATCCCAAGTGACCACATATGAACCACGCTTCTTCTTCTTGAAGGTCATCTTGTCCTTCTTCTCTTTCTTTTTCTTCTTGTCCTTCTTCTTGTTCTTCTTGTTGTCATCATCATTGTCGCTATTGTATGGACATTGAGCAACAAGATGATCTTTGCTTCCACATTTGAAGCACCTTCTTGACTCTTCCTTGTTCTTGGATAAAGATTTCTTTCTTCTAGCACGGTATCCCTTCTTTATCATGAACTTGCCAAATTTCTTGACAAAGAGAGCCATCTTCATCATCATCATCATCCCATGATCCATCATCTTCACTTGATGTTTCTTGCTTTGCCTTCCCCTTGGATGGTGTGGCCTTGAATGCCACACTCTTCTTCTTCTTCTCATCTTTCCCTCATCTTTCTTCTCTTTCTTTTCTTCCTTCTCATCATCATCTCTATATGTGTCATCGGTCATTATATCTCCCAACACTTGGTTTGGTGTCATGATGTCCAAACCACTCATCACTAGAATAGTGACCAATGTGCCAAATTTTGAAGGCAAACATCTCAAGAACTTGTGGGAGAAGTCCTTGTCCTTTACCTCTTCTCCAAATGCTTTGAGATCATTGACAAGCACTTGAAGCCTATGGAACATCTCGCACACTCTCATCCTCCTTCATCTTAAAGCTTACAAACTTTTCTTTGAGAATGTATGCCTTTGCACCCTTTACAGCTTGAGTGCCCTCAAATGATTCTTCCAACTTCTTCCAAGCCTCATGAGCCATCTCAATATTCTTGATTTGCTCAAATGTTCTTTCATCAATTGCATCATGAATGGCACTTAGAGCAATGTCATTGCTTTGGAGAAGCATTTCTTCGGCCGCGGTGGGATTTTCTAGATCCTCAATCTTAATTTTTATTTCTACCACCTTTCACACTCTTCTATTGATTGACTTGATATGTGTGGTCATCTTTGATTTCCAATATGGATAATTTGTGCCATCAAATTGGGGTGACTTCTTGGTGTTGTTGATTTGATCCATTTTACACCGAAGGTTGTTAAGCCTCAAATCACGGTGACCTCGGCTCCGATACCACTTGAAATGTCCTAATGGCTAGAGGGGAGGTGAATAGCCTATTAAAAATTTCTACAACAACACTTAACAAACCGGTTAGACAATTATGAAGCGAAGCAAGTATTGCGCTAGCCTACTAAAAAGCAAGCTACCTACCACAATTCTAGTATATATAGTTTCTATCCACACAATAATTATGTCACAACACTAAGTTAGTGCGCTCTCAAATCCTAACTAAAGAGCCACACTAACCAAACTAACAAGCTCTCACAACTAGCTACACTAAAGAGCTTGACAACTAGTTTGCGGTAATGTAAAGAGAGTGAGTAAGAAGGTTATACCGCCGTATTGAGGAAGGAGCCAATCAATCACAAGAATGAATAACAATGAAGACCAATCACCTCGGAATCAAATGATGAACACAATGATTTTTACCGAGGTTCACTTGCTTGCCGGCAAGCTACTCCTCGTTGTGACAATTCACTCACTTGGAGGTTCACGTGCTAATTGGCATCACACGCCAAACCCCCAATAGGGTGCCATACAACCAACACAAGATGAGGATCACATAAGCCACGAGCAATTTACTAGAGTACCTTTTGGCTCTCCGCCGGGGAAAGGTCAAGAACCCCTCACAATCACCACGATCGGAGCTGGAGATAATCACCACCCTCCGCTCGACGATCCTCGCTGCTCCAAGCCATCTAGGTGGTGGCAACCACCAAGAGTAACAAGCGAATCCCACAGCGAAACACGAACACCAAGTGTCTCTAGATGCAAACACTCAAGTAATGCACTTGGATTCTCTCCCAATCTCACAAAGATGATGAATCAATGATGGAGATGAGTGTGAGGACTTTGGTTAAGCTCACAAGATTGCTATGTCAATGCAAATGGCCAAGAGAGTGAGCTTGAGCCGGCCATGGGGCTTAAATAGAAGCCTCCACGAAATAGAGCCGTTGTACCCCTTCACTAGGGACAACGCGGGGTGACCAGACGCTCCGGTCATATTGATCGGACGCTGGACCTCAGCGTCCGGTCACGTGATGCACGCCACGTGTCCCTCTCTTCAAATGCTGTGCGCCCGATCTCAATGGTCAGAAGATGACCGGACGCAACAGCTAACAGTGACCGGACGCTGAACCCCCAGCGTTCGGTCGTTTCCAGTAAGCTTCTAGAAACGATTTTTCCCGACCGGACGCTTATGGTCATGCATGACCGGACACAGCCAGCGTCCGGTCACATGGTGTCTTCCTCTGTGCTGCCATGTCAGCATGACCGGATGTAGCCTTCCAACGTCCAGTCGCTGAGCGACCCAGCGTCCGGTCATGAGACCAAAACGCATGCCCTCTGCTGCCACTGTCCGGACGCGCCAGTTCAACCGAGACCAGTGTCCAGTCACTTATAGTGACCTCCATCTTTTGTGTATAGGGCGCCGGTGGCACCGTCGGACTGTCCGCACTGGACACTCCACCGGTGAAGTTCCTAACCCTTGCTCAAATGTGCCAACCACCAAGTGTATCACCTTGTGCACATGTGTTAGCATGTTTTTATAAATATTTTTAAGGGTGTTAGCACTCCACTAGATCCTAAATGCATATGCAATGAGTTAGAGCATCTAGTGGCACTTTGATAACCGCATTCCGATATGAGTTTCACCCCTCTTAATAGTACGACTATCGATCCTAAATATGATCACACTCACTAAATGTTTTGATCACCAAAACAAAATGGCTCCTATCATTTATACATTTACCTTGAGCCTTTTTTTTTTCTTTCTTCTTTTCAAGTCCAAGCGCTTGATTATCACCATGGCATCACCATTATCATGTCATGATCTTCATTTGCTTCACCACTTGGAATGTGCTACCTAACTCATGATCACTTGATAAACTAGGTTAGCACTTAGGGTTTCATCAATTCACTAAAACTAAACTAGAGCTTTCAGTAGGCCTTACATTAGCATAGACTCCACTGCCTTCAATGGGTAGTGGAATGGGCACATGCCTGCTGCCAATGCTATTGATGGGCATAACTGGATGTTCCCTATTGCATTTGGTCTGTTTGATGGAGAAACCAAGGAAAATTGGACATGATTCATGGAAAAATTGAGAGAATCATTAGGCCTAATGGACAAATTAGCAGTCTATACAGATGCTTGTAAAGGATTAGAGGTTGCTGTGAAGACTGTTTTCCCTCAAGCTGAACATAGGAAGTGCTTCAAGCATCTAATGGACAACATGAAGAAGAAATTTAAAGGTGCAATTTTATTCCAAGTACATGTGGCCTGCTGCCAGGGCCTATCTCCCTGACAAACATGAGTATTTCATGAGCAAGGTCATCGCTGCTTCTGCTGTAGTGTTGCCATGGCTAAATGAGCATCACAACTTGATGTGGGCCAGATCCAAGTTCTCACCTGACATCAAATGTGACTACATCAACAACTTAGCTGAATCTTGAAATTCATGGATCAAGGAGCACAAAGATATTCCTGTATATGCCTTAGCTGATGCTATTAGGGAGCAGACATTGAAGTTATTTACAAAGAGGAGGACTATATCTAGAGCTCTGAAGAGAACTATACTGCCTGCTGTGGTTCATTAGATGAATGCTGCATCAAAAGGATTGGGGCACTTGAAGGTCACAAAAGGGGATAGAAACCAAGCAGAGGTGGCAGTAGTGTACAAAGATGAAGAAGTGAGAAGACATGTTGTCTACCTAGATCAGAAAATATGCACTTGCAGAGAATGGGAGGTCAGTGGGAAGACCTACCAGCATGCATTGGCAGTCATCACCATAGAGAGGAACCCAAACATGGAACAATACATAGACATGGCCTTCTCAGTTGAGAAATTTAAAGCTGCATATGCAAGAGTAATGCTAAACATCATTGACAGGAATCAATGGCCTCAAGTGGACAAAGGTTTCAAGTTGCAGCCACCGATTGCCAAGCCAAAAAAGAAAACTGCTGGAAGGCTGAGGAAGAAAAGGATTTTATCTTGCTTGGAGAGGACAGGGAAAGCCACAAGACAATCAAAGTGTGATGGCTGTGGTGAACTTGGGCACTGGAAAGGAAGCTCCAACTGTCCCCTAACTGGCACTAAGAAAAGGTATCACTCTAACCAAATTTACATCATTATTATACTAATAATTTGTACTAACTAACTAAAAATGTAGGAAAAGGACCAAAAAGACTGAATCAACAGTGGGGAGAAAGAAGTCGAAGACTGATGCACCCAAGGAAGGTTCTTCATCCAAGCAACCTTCTCCCTCCAAGCTAGCTCCAAATACTCCAAGAACAAGGGCAGCAGCTGCTAGGGAAGCAACAGCAGCAGCTGAAGCTAAATCTCAAGCACAACCAACTCCAATTCCACCTGCTAAGAGGTATGTTTCATCCACTTTCCATGTTTTTGATCCATATTATAGGTTCAATTACCTAACAATGCATCCCACGATCCAGGAGGTTGCCCTTAGATGAGCTTGTACCACTAGAGATGGTTGTATGTGAAGATCACCCTACACCTGCTAAGAAGATGACGTCCAGGAAGAAACAATTGGCTTCAAAGGTGAAGAAGACCAGTCCAACCAAGACCTAATCTGTTTGATAAGCAAAAAGTTTGAATTTGGGCTATCTTGTAATGGCTATGTAGCCTTGAAAACCTGCAAACAATGGTTGTGTAATCTATTTTGTGCTGCCAGTACTGGCAAAAAACATGTAATGGCTTTGTTGCCCTGCAGTTCTCATTAGCAACTACTGAACTTTGTTAGCTAGAAGACTGTAAACTTTAGTGCCTATGTTGCTGGAACATGTAATGGATGTGTTGCCATACTCCTTTTATTGCAAACTGCATGCTTGTGGATAATTTTTCAAGCACTGTTATATTCAGTTTGTAAACCACAACATGCAGCTGAATCAAATACATTAGACATAACATGATCCATACATGAGGATGAGGTTCATAGGTACATCAGGTTCATCGGCATTTGCCAAATTACATATCACCCAAACACTACTTGATAAGGTACATAATCCCTACAACTAGCAGTCCACCAAGAACCAACACCAACAGCTTCACAATTGAGATCAAGTTCTCCATCTATGATTGTATTTGCCTAGCACTGGATGGAATAGACTCTGCTTCAACCTCTCCTTCTCCTTCATCATCAGCAGCCACATCGTGCAATGTCACCTTGCCTAGCTCAACCAACTTCTTCAGGTACTTATTTTGCCATTCGAAGAAGGAACATGTAGTTGGATCCTAAAAACATATCAATGAAAATGAGCTTCAAACTCACCAATGCAGATCCCAATTAGCAAAAAAGGGAAAAATGGATAAGAAACGAGATCAGGCGCAAACAGATCTCACCCCTTGCACGTTCGTTGGGCACTTGAAGAAAACCCTACCATAGTTCTCCTCTGTCGATGCTCGTATCTCGATAACCCGAGCCTGACCACACCCAGGGCACTAGATCAGTGGGAACCCGGTCTCATCTCCAACCAAGATGCGGCGCCTAGGACAAACGGTCGGTCTAGCCATCGGCCGAGAAGCCCTACTCCCTTGCCTCGATGACTCTCCCCGTCAGCGAGGGGAAGACATGGCGCAGCGGATGGCGAGGTCAGCAAGAAGAAGGAGTGGGAGTGCACTGGAGAGTGTGGCATTCAGATCCACCGGTGGAGAAGAAGATAAAGGAGCTATTGGAGAAGAAGAAGAATGTGGGCATATGAAGATACGGGGAGCGAGCCCACATGGTTAAGGGATAAGGTAAGGGGCAGCGAGGTCTTTTTGTGTGCACCTGTCACGCTGGTAAGCTGACTGGGCATGCCACGCAGCCAAAATATCTACAAACTGGAAGTTTTGATCAGTTTAGGGGCAAAAATTAGGACCACGTAGAAAGGTGGCAATTGAGCCCGTGCCAACCATAAGAGTGGCAAAAAGTTAAATATCCCCTCCTCTGACGGTTTGGTCGTGCTGGTAGCGATGAAAACGGATACGGGCGGATATCACTGATATTACTATTTAATTTTATATTTATGTTCGGATTCAGATTCGAATACGGATAGTGTCAACCGCCGGATAGGATACGATTGGATATCGACATCATAAATATGCAATTTGAGTATTTGGATACGGATATGGTATCAGATGTTGAATATCCAGACTTAGATACAAACAGATCTAAATCCCTCTAAACAGATTCGATCTCGAATACGACCGTACCGTTTTTATGAAATTACCTTGTCCCTCGGTTCCTTTTACTCCGGCAAATGGTTCGAATTTGAACAGAGTTTGCACAACTCATCATAAATTTCACTGAGTCACGACAATGAAGATAAGAGCGAAAAGAAAAAAAATCGTCGTGTCCTTCTTTACACATTGGCTCCGTTCACTTCGCTGAAAAAACAAGTTGAAATACTGTTCCGGCTGATTTATTGTGAGAGAAAAACACTATATCCGCTAAAAAAATATATCGAAAAAGATGGATCGAACGGGTCCGTTATTCATTCGGTTTGCTTTGAGAACTGAGAGTGACCGACAAGCGGCGAGACCTCGACAAGCGGAGACCTCCACACCGGCTGTTGTGTCGTGTTCCCTGCGAGCGACCAAGCGTGCGTGACACGACACAACAAATTGAAAGGCAGGGGCCCATCAGGCATCAGCGTCGTGCACGGGACTGACGGGAGAGTACGACTACGGTGGCCGGTGGGGGTCCCGGGCCAGCCGGACGTGAGAGAACAGCGCCGGACCACGGGCGGGCTGGGCCTGGCCCGTGTGCCCGTGCGGCTTGTCGTGGCGCCCCGTCGGGCTCCTGCGGCGGCACGGAGCGGGCAGCGAGGGACACAGGAGCTCGTGCCTGCTGATGACGTCGTGTGGTGTCTGCCAATGGCTGGGATCGCGCCGTGTGGTGTGATGTGATGTGACCAGCTGTGCGTCTCCGATGTGGGCCCCTCTCCCGCGCCTGCTTTCCGCACGGCACGGCACGGCGCGGCGTGGTACGACCGTACCGTTTTTATGAAATTACCTTGTCCCTCGGTTCCTTTTACTCCGGCAAATGGTTCGAATTTGAACAGAGTTTGCACAACTCATCATAAATTTCACGAGTCACGACAATGAAGATAAGAGCGAAAAGAAAAAAAAATCGTCGTGTCCTTCTTTACACATTGGCTCCGTTCACTTCGCTGAAAAAACAAGTCGAAACGCTGTTCCGGCTGATTTGTTGTGAGAGAAAAACACTATCTCCGCTAAAAAATATATCGAAAAAGATGGATCGAACGGGTCCGTTATTCATTCGGTTTGCTTTGAGAACTGAGAGTGACCGACAAGCGGCGAGACCTCGACAAGCAGAGACCTCCACACCCACATCAAACCAGTGAATAATCCACGATACTTCCGAACAAGCTGCAAGGCGTCCCGGACTGCCCGTGTTTTCTCGGGCGGACGCACGGTGGGGGCAGGCACTGGGGCGGCACGGCCGGCGCTGGGCCGCGGGCCTCTTCTACGAACGCTCCGAGAGGGGTCGGTCTCTCTCTGGGGATTGCGGGACGTGTGGCATGGGCTTAAAACTCGGCCTGTTTATTCGTGGGCCTAACTGGGAAATGATTTGGGCTCGGCCTCTTCAGCCTCACACCCGTTTCCATTTCCTCTGATCTCTCGCTTTTCCTGCCGAGCGCTGAGTGCACCTCTGTGTTGTCTGCACGAAACTGACCTGGAATTCCTCTCGCTTCCTATTGTTGTGAATTGTGATATGTATAAGGTTGAAGATTTCTCGCCTCTATCGTGCACACTGGTCCCAGAGTGGACCTGGAGGTCGATAGTCAAATTATTTTCTTTTAAAACACGAATAGGCCCAGCAAGTACACGCAAAATTTATATACACCTCCCTCCACATTGACCAACCGGTCAATTTCAACAGCCCAACCACTTTGGGTGTAGCATGGGTTTGGATTGACGAAGTGAGCTTCCAATTGAAAAGCATATGCCAAGTAGATGATCTCAACCTCACTGCTTTTTCAGTTTTTCTCAACCATCGCATGGATCCGTGAACCACCTCCAACAAATGCCCAACCCCCCCCCTGCTCATCTGAGAGCCACGCCGCAGCAGAGCAAAGCCCCCATTAACCCCCCCTTCAGCTCTGCTCTTGCATATCAGTTGCAATGTCGCCCGAGCATTATTAGCGCGCTGCCTTTTGGAGCTGTAGCAACGAGCAAAGGGGCTCATCAATCAAGAAGTGAAGTGAGTGACGCGAACAGTCAGAAATCGGCGTCGGCATGGCAGACAAGAAGAAGGTGGAGGTCAAAGAGACCAAGGTGGAGGTCAAGACGGCCACTTACAAGGTGTTCGTCCACTGCGGGCAGTGTGCGCGCGACATCCAGACGGAGTTCACCGAGTTCCAAGGTGCGTTTTTACGTGCTGTAAATGTTGCTGCACTTGTGTGTTGCTTCGAATGGTGCATGCCAATATGCCGGCGATATGCATGCAGACAGACACAGGAGCATGCGTATGATCGATCATACTGCGCCAACTTAATTATACACTGTGAGTCTCTGAATATGTCACATATATATACTGGCAGGGGTTGAAGAGGTGAAGGTGGACGCCGGGGCAGGGAAGGTGACAGTGAAGGGCTTCGCGTTCGACGTCGAGAAGCTCAGGAAGAAAGTTGAGAAGGGCTGCCGGAAGAAGGTCGAGCTGATTCCACCCGCGCCTCCCAAGGACGACATGGTCGTTGAGGTCAAGACCAAAAAGGAGGTAAATGAGACTTCCATGTACATGCATCGATCTCTGATAACACAGCATGTAGATTTCTGATCATTTCACCTGCCTTTCCATAGACCATGGCGAGTACAGCACGTAGTGTGCAGTGTCTGATCAAGAACACTGCTTCTTATGTTGGGTTTTCCGCGATATATAGCTCCATTGTTCAAGCATTTCTTTGGTTTGTTAATAATGCCGCAGGAGCTGAAGGTCATAACTGTAAAGCTTCCGTTGCATTGCCCCGATTGTGCAGTCAGGGTCAAGGAGATGTTGCTTGAGAATAAGAGTAATCTCTCTCTCTCTAGAGCTGTAATCTCATAATTCCAATCAATAATGACATGTTCACACACGCTAATAATATAGGTATCTACGAGGCCAAGACGGACTTCGGCAAGAACACGTGCACCGTCGAGGGTGTCCTTGAGGAGGACAAGCTCGTCAAGTACATCTTCGAGAGGACGCGCAAGAAGGGCATCGTCGACAAGGTCGAGAAGAAGGTGATCATCAAGGAGGAGAAGGTCTTAGTGAAGAAGGCGGACAAGGAAAAGGAGAAGAAGGAGAAGGAGGAGAAAGAGAAGAAGGAAAAAGCGAAGGAGGCCGCCGCGAAGGTCGTCAAGGAGATCATCGCCCCCTACTTCATCCCCTGCACGCACCCGCACTTCGTCGACTACTCGCACCCGGGCCACCGCTACGGCTGTGGCAGCGGCTACTGCTCGCCGTACGGCGGCGGTGACGGCTACGGGTGCGGCGGCGGGTACCCACCGTACGGCGGTGTCAGCTACACACACACTGAGCTCAAAGGCTACCAGGAGACGGCGTTCTTGCACTGCACACACCCCAGTGAATTCATCAGCGAGGAGAACCCATATGCATGCGCTGTGATGTAGACCTTTTTTTGCAGTTGGATTCATGTCGAATAATTTGAACACTAAGAGCAACGCCAACGATGGCTCAACCTTTTTGCTTCAGCACAGATTTGTTATTAGCTTGCATTAATTATGTCTGCAACCAATCTGAAGTCTACTGTATAGTAGTACTAAACCAAAGACAGTAGCCAGCTAGCTAGGAAACTTGAACCTTCTTCCAAGCAAATCTTTCAGGGTTTCCAGCTGAAACGCTAACTGGCTTATACCCATGCATGAGTAAGCGTAGTATTTCAAAGAAGGAAACTGTGACGCTTTGATAGTATCATTTTAGTATATAACGTTTGATATAAACTAAGAAGCAACTTTGCCTAGCTAATTTACTGGATTATAAATTGTCAACAAATAAACTAATGGCAATCAACATTGTAATTGGAGGTTCCCATCAATTAGATCAATCGGTTTTGTAAACACTCTTTGACTTAGAAAGTTAGGCTCATGACTCCTGCTGGATAATATCATAAATTCAAAATTTCAATTACTAGACAAATTAAGTTTCTGTTATAAAATATTGCTGGTAACTTAAAACTATGCATAGCATTAGTTAGCTGTAAATTAAAAATTGTGGTCTGACTATTTTCCAACTGCTTGAAACCATCTTTTTTTGTTCAATCACCACAATCATAAGCCCTTGATCAAATCCAACCACTTCAAGTCTTCAACTGATAAGTAGTTGGATGCAGGGTTCTGGGATTCAAATAGCAAAAAATTCCTGACCCGACCAAAATTGGTGAATCTTGGAAATTTTAGACTAGTACTCATTTTTGTTGACTAATGAAAATGTTCATGTTTGGCTAATATTTAGCTGAATTTTAGCCAAAATTTGTTCTAGAGGCACGAAGAGGAAATCAATGGAATATAGTTTGATAAGTTTGCACTTTCAAATCAAATGAAAAACTTTTTGGATTTGTTTGAACTCTATACTAGACTAAAAATTCAAATTGGACCAAAATTTCTGATTGTTGATACAATGTTGTTTCGAGCCTCACCAAGATGGACGAATTAACTTTGCTGAAATTTGATTGTTCCGAATCAGATCCCAGCAGAACCCTGGTTGGATGTTAATTCTGAGTTTCTGACTGAAAACTAAATTGGTTTCAGGCTCATACAAATTGCAAAACTATTAAGGAACACAAGAACAGACAACAGAGCTGATAAGAGTAGTTATTATAGTGATGAGAACATGTAATAGTATGTTACCCAGTAGAGTTTTTTTTTTTAAAAAAAACATTTTGCTATTCAATTGATGCACATGTGCACAACAAAGGGTTACAAGTAGTTCATCAATCTATTGGAGAATTTGTTTCATAAATAGATATATGTGCAGAGAATCATGGGAACAACTTGAGAACAAGAGACTTTATCAACACATGAGCATACAAAAAGATGGCATAGAACATTATAATAGCGAGATAGACATCTGAAAATGCCAGATAATTAGTAATACAGTTGAACAGGTTAGATAAGCGCTACGTGTCATTTCTCATCGAGTTAGTCATTGGCTCTTCAGTGAAGTTGATTATTTTGTTCGGGTCAAATTATTCTTGACAAATCTAGCAAGCGCATAGAAATTTAATGTTGTTTGGCTTCTGGCTGCTCGTTTGTTTATTTGTCGCTAATTTTGGTAACAACAAGCTGCAAATTTGACACAAAGGACTATAATAATTGGTTGCAGTTTTAAGAACTCTGCAGACTGAAGGAACGAAAATCTCAATTAATAACAAATACTCCTCGTGTAAGGAAAGAAATGTGACAAAGTGTCACAGTATGCTTAGGACCGCTGAAGGCAGTCAAGCTAGGTGCACACAGACACACCATCAAATTCTATAGAAATGGTGTGGAGTGGGAGTTTTAAGCTAGCCATATAGCACTAATCCTAATCTCTGAACAGGGATGTAACAGCACAATCCAAAGAGGCCATAATAAACACTAGATGACATATGTCATCAAATGAAAACCTCAAGAATCTTTGAATGTCCAAGTCCCAAGAACTTAGGGAGACAACCATCTTGCAATCTACGCATATGAGACAACGAAGAACAAAGGCAGCATAGGCAAGTAGTTGGTGACTTTGTGAGGAGTCCCCATGAGCCGCTTGCTTTGCGAGATGCAATTTACTATAGCTGAATCGAGTACTAGCTTCGTGATGTTTAAACAAAGGCAAAGCAGGCACACGTGTGAGCAGAAAATTGTGTGGTAACTTGTGACGAAGCAGTTCCCAGACTCCACAATAAACTTAGAAGAAGAACCAGAAGCAGAAACTGATTGATGATACGAGAAATAATATAGTATGCACGCGTCACTAATTGTTGTTGCACACACAAGGCAGGTAACACCTTTGTCTAACTCAAAAAACAATTGTGCCCAAAAGTATATATTCACAACACACACACACCTAGCAGCTACATGATGATAAAGTAAGAACTGACAGCTTAAACCACTAGGATACGCTAACTTTTTGAACACAATTTGGTTGGAGATATATATTATCTCATCCATAGGAACAATAACAACAAGAACCCCATGCTTGGAAACATCGATTAGCACACTTGCATCCAGTCCCAGAGAACAATTTTTGAAGACTACTTATTAAAAGCCAGATTAAAAATTAAGACAAGGTTACACCACAACAGATCAAGTTTCAAGAGGCACATGAGAGGAGAAAAGGAAAAGAAAGGAGAAGAAATTGAAAACACAAAATCAGAGAGACCGAGCAAACACTACGGAGTTGTACAGAGATCGAGATAGAAATAGATAGATAGAATCCTTGCAAGCATACGTGCGCTAACCTTTTGCAAGCTGCCCTTAACCCTTGTGCCGTTCATTGCTTTCTTCTTGACATCTTCCTGCAGTTCTCTCAAACCTGAATTACACCACCGGCCATCATGGACTTGCTTGTCAGAACGGCGGCCGTGCACCGGCCCAACCATGGCCGTCAGCGCCGGGCGGGAGCTGCGACCCGCCACCGGCCATGTTGTTGAGCGGCAGGTTGAAGAACGGCAGCCCGGCAGCCGACGGGTCGGGAGGGAACGGCCCACCGCCCATGCCTCCAGCACCATCGGCACCACCGCCTGGTGGCTGCATCTGGAGGCCGGGTGGCGCTGCCTGAGCCTCTTCCTCCTCCAGGGGGAGGCGCTCGTAGGCGACGTTGGCGAAGGACGCGGCGATGACGATGACGGGGCCTGCGGCGTAGAGCGCACCCACGACGTTCCCGCCGACCACCTGCCCCTGGCCCCCCGCGAGGAAGATGGTGAGGCTGGTAGCGCCGGGGGGAGCCGGCGGCGGGAGGAAGGAACCCGAGAGCGACAGGATCTCGAACCTCCCGTGCAGCGTCACGACGGCGCCCGTGGGCGCCGACGGCTGCCGCAGCGTCACGTTGGTGACCACGCCGCTGCCGCTCAGCACGCAGACGCCGCGCTGCCGCCGGCGCGCGTACGTGGAGACGCTCTCGAACACGTCGCAGCCGCTCCCCACCTCCAGGATGTGGGCGCGCAGCGTGTTGGCGCTCTCCCTCGTGATGATCACCGGGGGCTTGGGCTTATTCTTCGAGCCCGGCGGGCGCCCGCGGGGCCGGCGGGCTACCATCTCCCCGTTACCACCGCTGCCACCAGGGGCGTCTCCGGCGCCTGGGCCGGATGAGGACGACCCGCCGTCGTGCTCACCGTACGGCCCTCCGTTGTTGCTGTTGCCGCCGCCGCCGCCGCCATTAGGGTCATCCTCGGAGGGCTCCGGCTGCTTGGCGTAGTTGTGCTGCAGCTGGAGGTCGGGGTGGAGGTGGTGGAGCTGATGAACGTAGCGCGTCGCAGCGGTGCCAAGGTCGAGGCCGGCCATGCTTTTCTGCTAGCTCATGTACTGATGTAGCTAGCAAGCAAAAATTTTAAAACTAGACTAGAAAAAGCAGCGAAAAAAAGAGAGAAATAACTCCAATTGCAACAGAGTGGTGTTTTGTTTTTAGGTTAAAAGGAAGTGTTGGAAAAGGAAGCAATGATTTTTAAAGAAGGGGATTGTTTATGATTGTGGCTGTTTTAAAAGCTTTTGGATGCAGAAAGAAGCATACAGGGATGAAATTAAAAACCCAAAGAAGAGAATGCTTGCATGGAGAAGAGAATTGAAGGAACACACACCAACAGGGCTGTGAGCTAGCTATGAGCAGGGTAGGGAAGGAGGAGAGAAAGGAGGAAGCTATAGAGGAGGAGAAGGTGAGGCACGGGAGGCAGGCAAGATGGGAAGAGAAGGGTTCGAGAGGTTCTTCATCAAACCAGCAGTAGGAGGTGCACCGCATAAAATAATGTGGGGAGGAGAGAGTTGGGAGAACAAATTCTTGCGCATTCTTTGCAGCTACGGAAAAAGACACAAGGCTATAAGACTGACACGTGGGCCACAGGATTTGGGGCCCAATGAGTCAGTTTCGCAGGCGTCCTACATGATAGTGACAGGGCCGGGGGTGGCATCGGAGAAAGAGAGACGGGTCGAGCGGGAGGAACTATGATGCCAAAATGTGATGCATGGTGATAGCGATGGCTTAGCGTGTTCGCTAATTAATCAGGGTTAAGCGCCTAAACCCGTGGTTTAGGACCACTTAATCCTGGTTAGTGCGAACGGTGTGGAGGTTGTTCATGACTACACTCTGGTGGGGCCCATGCTAGCGCGTGCTGCGCTCGGATCAATTGCACCTGCAGTTAGGTCTAACCCCTGTAGTACGTTTTTTTTTTCCAAATTATATAAAGTGCATGCTCATGTACATACATACATTCACAGGTCACCATACAAGCAGTGGCGGAGCTAGAAGCTAAACGTAGGGAGGGCCAATTTGCCTAACACTAATTAAAATGTGAACGAGTGTCAGATAATTATAAAGTGTCAATAGAATTAAGGGAGTAAGAACTGGAGGTTGCCCATGCTACACGTTTAGATTGTCTGTTTCCTTTTGAAAAAAATCGTAAATAGATTTCTCTTTTGTAAAAAATTGCACGCTTGTCATTGTCTATATAATAATAGAAAATCATATGAACCGGAAAGTTAGGGAAAAGACAGCAGCTCTTGAGGTTCAGAAGCATGGAGTAATAAAAAGTAAAAAACATCTACTAGTTGGTGCCTGCCTACACTTGAGCTCATGAGCCGTGACGGGTGGCCAGGAAGCCCTTACGGCTTGCGCTGCGCAGCACTACGAATTGCAGTTTGGAGAGCGCAGCAGCCGGCAGCCGAGAAGCCAGAGCGAAGCGAGTGCGGGGGATGTCAGCTGTGGGATGGGAGTCGGGCACTGCCGCTCCGATCACGCCCGGTAGGGCCAGCTGCAGGCAGGGGGGGCATGACCCAGGTTAGCCGACGTATAGCTCCGCCAGTGCATATACACATGTATTCCTATGATGAATGAAAACATCTAAAAACCGAATAGTGTAGTTACCATATATAAGTATTTTGTTGCCGATGAATAAAAGACGTACCAGTGTAGAGAGCTCCCGCTCTGTGCGGGATATGGGAAAGGGTGTCAGTGCCAAGTCTTACCATCGCCTGTGCAATGCGAGGAGGCCGCGACTCGAACCCGGGACCTTCTGGTCACATGCGGTAAGACTCTACCACTTGCACCAGGCCCGCCCTTCTTGGTGCCGATGAATAGTATAGTTTAATTTCTTTCTAGAGTAAATTAACCAATGAAAATATAAGCACACGTGCGAACACAAAGACATTAATCACGCAGGTAAGTTCTACCAATATGTAAAAAGTGCAATGTTATTCATCATGTTGCATTGTATGTTTAAAAAACAGACAATATTAACAAAACCCTAGACTTTAACTAATATAATACACACTACATATCACAGCCCTTCTTTATATATGATCAATTTAAACTAATTGAGATCAAAGATATTAGCTGCATGTTTTAGCATAGTGTATATAGATTCTTATGGATACAACAATACACACCACTGCAGATGCCCTCTTTGCCGAGTGCTGGGGGCACTCGGCAAAGCCAGCCAAGCACTCGGCAAAGGCTTTGCCGAGTGCCGCACTCGGTAAAGGTCTCTCGGTAAAGATTTTATCGGCAAAAATTTCTTTGTCGAGTGCCAAAAATCGACACTTGGCAAAGTCTTTGCCGAGTGCCAAGCTCGCACTCGGCAAAAAAATAACTGTCGTCAACATTTGACGCCGGCTTTGCCGAGTGCCTAGGGACTGGCACTCGGTAAAATTTGAATTTTTGCCGAGAGCCAGGGCTCAGCACTCGGCAAAGAAACCATTTTTTTTAAAAAAAATCTTTTTAAAAATAGTCTTTGCCGAGTGGTACCACCTGGCACTTGGCAAAATTGACCTCTTTGCCGAGTGCCAGGCTGTGGCACTCGGCAAAACTGGGGAAGTGACTGTTTTTGCAGCATTTTTTCCCAGCTTTGCCGAGTGCCCACTACTGGAAACTCATTTTCTTCTGTGTGTGTTTATTTTTTCTGTGCGTTTTTGACGATACGCACAGAAAAATTAAAATTATTCTGTGCGTTTCAAATAATCCCGTCAGACAAATACAATAACACACAGAAAAATGATATGTTTTTTCTGTGCGTGGAAATATACACGGAAAAACTTCACACTCACGAGAAAAATTTCAATTATTCATCGGTGGTCTCGATACGCATACGTAAAAAAATTATGTTCACGCACAAGTAAAATTGATATTATTCGCCGGTTTTTTGAAAACACACGAGAAAAAAACATACACGCGCACGAAAAAATTGAAACGACCACTAGGATTTGGGGTTCGCGCTCTCATTTTGGCGTTCGCGCTTCGCTTCGGTGTTGGCGCGTTGTCACGAAATGAAAATACATTAATGAATAAAAAAAGCAAAAGACTCTAACCCTAACTTGCTGCCGCCGCTTAACACACGTACACGCCCGCTTCTAACTCCGCCACACGCCGCGCCAAGACGCAAGCGGCGCGCCGTATTTCATGACACGCCACGACGCTGCCGCGCGCCGCCCGCCGCCATCACAAGGCCAAGACGCCCACGCGCTTGCCATTGCTCTCCACGACGCGCATGCAGCACACGACCCGCCGCCGCGCGCAGACACACACAACGGCCGCCGCTCCGCGCAGACGCGGCCAGCCGTCGCAGCAGAGACCTCCGCAGAACCATGCCGTCGGGCGATTCAGCGTCTCAAGTTCCTCGCCTCTAGATCCGCGCCTCTCCAAGCTCCCCCGCGGCCACGCCATCGATTGAGCGCCCTCCTCTACCTAGGCCGGCCGGCGCGCCCTCGTGCTCGCCTAGGTCCGTTGGGGTCCGTGCTACAACCTTCAAGCGAGCTCGGCTCCCGGTCACCCATCGATCCACGCTGTCCCGGTAAGTGAGACTCGTCTCGTCAGCAGAAGAGGATTTAGATGCAGAGCTCCGTGAGCGTGTAGGGTTCTGAGAGCTTAGATTTGTGTGGAAATTTTTGATTTGAGCTTATGATCTGTTGGATGTCAAGGCCAAGACTGAAGTGTTCTAGGTGAAAATGTTTAGCTAACAAATGAAATCTTTGAGTGTCTTCTCTGTGGATGTATTGATATGTCCGGTGATGGAGCTCGCTAGAAATTTTAGGTGGATGTTTTCTTATGTCCAGTGGCAGTTTGTAGTGACATAATATATAATTCATTAATTCAACATATGCAAGAGATATAAAAGAACTAATATGCCAATTTGAGAACAAATGAGCTAGTGTATGATATATGTGAGATAAATACAATTAAAAAAGCAGTGCATAAGCATAACAACTAAGATATATATGATACATATATTGCTCAGTTGTGTACTTGCGCCTAACCCACGGCCACGTTAACGACCTTTTTTTTTAGGAAACGCCGTACAACAAATGAGATTGAATCATAATGTAGTTGTATTTGAGTGTCTACTTGTATGATTTTTGGAATATGATGTCCTGTTATTCACGGTTTATTTGAGTGTCTACTTGTATGATTTTCGGAATATTTGTCCTTTCATCCGAATAATGCAGTTGTCATTGTTGTGACATCTATTTATTTTGCGTGTCCTTGCTGCAGTGAAGATTTTGTGCTAAGCGGAGTGCATTGAAGATTTTGGGCTAAGGAAGGAGTGCTGCAGTGAAGTCTTTGGGCGGCAAGGACTGAAGCTTCCTATTGGATTTGCTGTGTACTACTTTCAAGACTAAAGAATTGTTGAGGACCTCTGATTGAGACTCAAGGTACACTTATTTCTTCTTTGCATAAAATTGTTGTATGTTGTTATGCTAAATTCTACTTGTGTGCCCACTTGTCCGAGTTTAGAATGTCCGTTCTTGCTCTAAAAATAATTGAGCTTCCTTTGTTGTGGTATCTAATATATTAATATTTGAAACAGAATTAGTTAATATGTCAAACCGAACATGGATGTATAATGGTTGGCAACGTGGCAAAGCTCCCTCAAATGAATGGGTTGATGGAACCAATGAATTCTTGAATATTGCATTTTCAATTCCTGGTGTAGCTGAAAATGATACTATTAAGTGTCCTTGTGCACAATGTCGGAACTACTTTAGGCATATAAGATTAACTGTAGAGATGCATTTGTGTTGGTATGGTTTTAAGGAAGACTATGAAACTTGGACTGAGCATGGTGAGGGGCTTATTTCACATGATGGATATGATGGTGTGGGCAATAGAGAGGGCACTGATGAAGTTGATCAGATGGATCAAATGTTGGTTGACCTTGCTGGGCACCATCCACCTATACTGGATGCTGAACCAACAGTCGTTATCGTCCCGCTGAAAGGAATGATGGCTCTGAAAGTGCAGGCGGTTCCATTCGACACACACGCCGTGTAGCCAACAGCAGTGTAGCCCAAACAAATGAAGGTTCTGGAACTGCAACTGCAGGCAATGCCGCACAAACGACAACAATTGTTGAAGCTCCCCCAATAGAGGCACCCAAAAAAAGAGGAAGGAAGGCAGGGTCCCGAACAAAATTTAAACTACCTGCACGTGGTTTTAAAGTGGCTCTTAAACCAAGTGGTGACGAGTGAGTATATTCTTGTAGCAATTCTCTCTTTGCATAGCAATTCTCTCTCTCATAGCCAATTTGTTCCATGCTAACAACTATGCCCATACTAAGTTCTAGGTTAGGAAAAAACAAGACTAAGTGACTGATCTTGTGCCATGCTTCTCAAATTGTTAAAGGAAAAGATATTATTTTTAGTTTACCGCAAATTAAGGCAAGTGAGAATAATGCTAGTATAGATATAAGAGAGCAAAAAGGAGGCTGCAGCTCCATATATATATGTCCAATTTGCCATTTATTTTTTCAGTTTCTTCACTTCACTGATAGGTTCCTGCAGCCTGATTTGTTTTGCTGCAGTGGTTTAAGTACAAGCAAACTAAAGGTCCAATTTGTTGTTTTTGTATCTATCTAAAAGAATATGAAGCACAGGGTGGTTGGGGAGGAGACTCTGAGCAGATCCTTCTGTGTGATATTTTTAGTATGGCTAAATTGCAGCGTCAGAAGATTGTAGAATGGACACTAAGCATGTAACTAATAATGCCTTTATTATGCTGCTGCTGCTGCTAGTATTTGACTCTGCACCTGAGATCTTGCTAGCAACAGACATGCTGTCATCATCAGGGAGTTTATTGTGCATACATACAACCTACATAGTATATCACAGGATGTATGTATGCATGAGTCCACAAGACTTAGCCTTCCACATGGACCCAACAATCCAATCATATATCCAGACCATGCATTAGCACTAACACACTTAATAAGCAAGCACACCCACCTGTCCATCCTCCATCCAAAAGTACAAGGTTTCCACAAGTATGGATGGAGGAAGCAACATAGCAGCAAGGTTCATAAAATATTTATGATTGGTGATCTAATGATTGTGCTGACCTGTTACTATATAATATTTATTTATAGGCAATTCAGTTATATTTACTTCCGGCACCTTACAAATACACTACTCAGCTTGGGGTCATAGTTAGAAGAGAATATCCAGGTGTGATTGTGGAGGTGGATGAGAACGGTGATGAATTCAAGCTTGACTACTGGATTGGTCCGATTATTTTCATAAAATCCTCGAAGCTACTGGGAATGACAAGGGGAGAAAAAGTGGTTTCAATTTTGGGTAAGATATGTTCAATGTGAAATTTCGAGCAACATCTATGCAATCTGAAACCTATGTTCATGGTTCTGCACATGCGTGCTGCGTTTGTTCCAAGTTCAGAAGGAGATCAACAAGTCATCAATCGTGTTCTAGAAGCTTGTTTGAAGAGAAGGGTGAGGAACATGATGTATCAAGTCCGTGTTGATGCGTCAAGAAGTACTCTTGGGAAATAAAACACTTAGCCATAAAAAAGGGCGTAGCATGCCACATTGACCTCTAGTATGAGCAATACAAGCAAGGAAAGCTTGAGGGGTTCAGTGATGAGGTGTGGCCCCTCCTTTGTGCTTATTGGTGCTCGAGATGATTACAAGGTAAAACGTAAGAGAGGGCAAACATCTCGCTCAAGTAATGAAGATATTTCTCAAAACCGAGGAGGATCTAGACCATTCACAGAGACACAACAAGTATTGGTATGCATGTGTATATTCTTTCATCTCTTTGTAGAAACTTAGTAGCCTATTGTATATTCATATCTCATTGGAAAATTTACTATTTTTAGGAAGCTAACTTTGGACCACATGAAAGCAACCCCTATTAATACATTTTCATGATGAAATCGGCATGAAAAGCTTGGATAGCACTTGGTAGATGTGGTCCACCAAGAACTGTAAAGCATGAAACTCATGGTATGTATGTGACATGTGTGCTGAAAAATTTCATGACTTCAGTCATCAGGTTTGGGAGTTACATTTTTCTGAAGTTTTCTGCTAGGTTATGTTCATATCTGCGTAGTAATGCTTCTTTGTGCTTTTTCACCTGTTAACTTAAGAATCAGGTCTATGTTATAACTAGAAAGATGCGGAGAACTTCTTAAGATTTTCAAAATGTTAAAGAACATATTTTTCTCGTGATCTGGATCTCTAGTTATGATTTATTGAAGTGACTTTCTTGCTGCTGTCCAAAAATTCAGAATACAAAGTTAGCATATTTTGGCTATTTGTACATCTCTAGAACATGTTTCCTTGTTCGGTCTTTGTAGGATGACTACTTTTCTTTGCTGTTAAGAGGATAGAATGTGCAAACGAAGAGGATGGAGACGGTGCAAGTGAGACATGGAAGTGGATGGGCATGAGGTTGAGCAACAACAATATTTAAATGAGAAGGCGCTATATGATGTGTCTAGTGGTGCCCCGAGAAAGCATGGGTGTCTTGCCATAGCACATGGTGCGGTTAAGTATTCAGATGTGAGGGCAGCGGGGAGGGAAAGAAGCGTCCGTCCATCAAATTCAATGACTACCATAAAACATATCTCGTGAAATGGAAGAGCTACGTCGTGCAAATGGAAGGCTAGAACAAGAGAATCGTGACAAGGACAATGCAATCTGCAGCAAAGCAACGTTCTTGTAGGCTTGGTCTTTGGTATGTGCTATGCTCTTGTAAATACTTCACCAATATTATATGTGAATTATCTAATAGTTGATATGAAGTATCTATGCTTGCAATACACTTGTAGAATCTTTATATCGGGAGTGAAGAAGACTGTGCCGTAAGAAGCGTTACGACATTTGTCCGCTCACGCAAGCAATTGTGAGTATATCTTCATTCCACAATCAATATGTTTTCTAGTCATCGGATCCATGACTTAGAGATTTTAAGATGGAAAGGAACTACAAACTGATTAGTATTTTGTGGGGCCCTATTCGGAATGGCAAATGAGTCAAAGCGGTGAGGAAGTGGCCTCATCTTGATTGTTGTATAGCTACTGCAGTTGAATTTGTATGGCTATTGCAATGAGGAAGTGGCCTTATGTTGGTTTGTAATGTTTCACACCTCCTTGAAAACCTACAGTTGGAACACTTTAAACTTTGTCCAATTTTACTTACTCCTGTAACCTTGTCCAATTTAGAAGCTTTGCTAAAAGTGTTATATTGTTTGGAGACAATTCCACTTACTATTGTAACTTTATTCACATTTAGGCAACTGGTTCTTCTCATGTTTGCCTCGAATCGACAACAATGCTAATGATGTTTGCCACACCAATAAGGATCTCCATGTTGTAAACATTGGCAACAATCAAGGTTCCGACAACAATGGAGATCATGCATCGATAATCTGATGGTTTAGTTGCAAAACATGGATGTGGTGGTAGTTTCTTTTGTAGAGTTGTGCTTATGCACATGAACTAGTAGTCGCCTCTTATCCGTTAGCTTTAGTTTTACCCGATGATGCATCTCAGCTAAAACTTGAACTCTGCTGAGATGAGATGATAATGCTTTTGAATGTATCGATGTCGGACCATTTGGACATCATCTACTTATAACTGGATGCTATGAATGAATGTGTTGAACATTTGGATGTTTACATGTGTGCTATTTATTATGCAATAATGAAATTATTGTATGGACAATCTCTATTTTAATATGATGTTGGTAATTGTTCCTAAATAATTATTGTATCTAATTTTTACGCATGTTTAAGTGTGTTTTTTCCGACGGTGCTTTGTAAATGCCCGTCGAGAAAATATTATATTTCGTGCGTTAGCCCGTGCGTCGGAAAAATAAGCTTTTCTCGTGAGTGGGCAGCTACAACTCTGTCGGGATGATAACGACGGAAAAATTATTTTTTTGGCGGGTTTTACTTTTTTCCGTGTGGTTTCACACACACTAAAAATATATTTAATCAAGGTGTCACATTTTTACGTGAGTGTACTACACGTAAAAATATTTTCTGACAGTGAACACATTGAAAATATCAATTTTTCGACATCATATTTACGTGTGTATTTTTACGGCGTTCACCGTCCGAAAAATATTTTTCTCGATGATATTCGCATTTTTCATGCGTTGCCGCGACGCACGGAAGAATGTGAGTTTCGATAGTGGCCACACCCCGGCACTTGGCAAAGACTTCTTTACTAAAGTGTTGGCACTCGGCAAAGGCGAGAAATTTGCTATTTTTTTTTTGTTTGTTGCTTTCCTTGAAAGCAAACACGCAAAACTCATATATAATACATGAGACAGCACACAGGCATTTAGCATCACACAAAACGCATACATAATTCATCACATACATCCATAATACATCACAAGCACATCCAACATCCATCACAAGCACATCCTCCTGCATAATCCATCACACGCACATCCAATGTGCAAATCCATGACAACATCTAAGAAGTCTTCATCCAACACAAGTCCTAGATCAAGAAAAGTCAATGAAACATGAAGGGGCACCACCTCATCGCCACCGATCCCAATGGGAGCTCAAGGGCACCTCCGATGGTGGTGGTGGACTGTCCACTAGGGGTGTGTGTCTTTGAGATGGAAGGAGTCGGGGTTGAACCGACATTTGTTGATGCACAAAGGAGAATTGAATTCATTAGTATCTACACAAGCTAAAGGACTTGATCAACCATATATATATACTCACCGGAGTGCCTAGAGCCAGAGGAGTAGGAGGCACAACTGGAGCGAGTAGCGACCGGGGCACCACCACACCCGGGAGAGTGGTGTCGAGGCTCGACATGAATGAGAACATGTCCTGCATCCTCTGCGCCTCGGCCGCCCTCTGGGCCCTCTCCCTCTCCCTCTCCCTCTCGACCCTCTCGGCCTCCATCCTCTCCACAGTGGCATGCAATATTCAATCACCAACGTTTAAACAATGCAAATGCAAGGTACATGTGTAAAAGTAATGAACAGCGAATGAAATAGAACTAACCTGTTGTGCCGCCATCTGCTGCAGTGTGCTCACCTGCTGAGGTCGAATGGGGACGGAGGAGCTTGTGCTCTGTGCTCGGATCTGGGCGAGGTTGGGCACAGAGGTCGAGTCGACCATGTTGGAGGCCATCCGGTACCGGCCGTGCTGCTTCCCTCCTCCGAGCCTCATCACGAGGTCGGTATCAAGGGGCTGGGTGGCGGGGTCAAGTCCTCCCCATGCCGCTCATGGCCCCGAGGCGTGGTCGGTGAGCTTCTTTGTGGACGCCGTGTTGTCAGACGCCTCGGCCCCGTCCTCCGGGTTGTAGATGGTGTCGGGCTGTCGCTTGCCCTTGTGTGCCATGGCGACGCGCCATGAACTCGTTGCATTCCTGGCCATCATGCGACTGGGACTGCGAGGAAAACACAAAGACGATTAGAAGTAATGAGAATTGAGCGTTAGAACAAATAAATAAATAAGTGCGTAGCGTGTACCTAGGCCTGGGCGTATGAACTGAGGGGCCGGTTGCCTTGGTGGTGCGTCGGCCCACCCATCTACAGGCGACACTCCCGACAGAGGGCGTTCCTCTCCCTCCACTCATCGGAGACCCACTTGTCCACGATGGGCCCATGTGATCTCTGTGGGTGGCGCACCAAGAAGGACACATCTGCATGCCATCAAGTATTAGAAATGTTAGAATATAAAATGAAGGCTACCTATTCTTCATGGAATGAGTCAGTAACAATGTTTTATAACTTACTACGAGGTACTGCTCCCTGGTGAGTGTCATGGTCCTGGCCTCGCTCTTCCCTAGGTACCAAGCGAAGGACGTCGCTTTTGATGGTTGATGTGGCACCGCAGCCTCGCCTCGTAGAAATGCAGGTCCGTGACTCGGCCCTGCATGCCCCTCCCCGCCTCTTCGTCACCCAAAGCGGGTCATGCCCCTCCTCCAACGTGAAGAAGTCTCGCACATGGACATCACGTGTCCTTTCATTATTTCAAGAACGTCTAATGAATTCATAGTATTGAGCAATGTAGTGTGATGTAGACTCACCGTAACTCACGCCTGATCCGCTTCCTATACGGTGCCGCATACGGTGTCCACGGCGGAGTTGAAGTGGTCCCACGCCCGTGGAGGCGACTCAACCCGGGCATGGGTGACCAAACCAGGTAGTGCAAAGCGGATCAGCCGCCGAGGATCCCATTGCACCGCCGATGATCGCTTCTGACACAAGTTCCCGGTTCCTCAGGAGTCGATGAAGAAGAATTGTTAGTCCGTAGTTCGTTTTTTGACATATGAACAAGAAGAGATGCAAATTGAACGGATACTTACTTGTCGCCCTTGGGACGAATCACCGCCTCCTCGAACGGGATCGGTCGGTGGCGTCGGAGCTGCGAGGACCCACGCAAGCACGGACCGATGAGGTGCTCAAGTGGAACCCCCGCCACCCCCTGGAGGAAGTGTCACCCCCCGAAAGTGCCTCCCAACGGTCCTCGTCATCCCGCAAAGAAAAGGCAAATGGTTAGACTCCATTGAAAATTTTTGGCAAACACCTCCCCGCACGGAGAGGTTTGAAAACTCGCAGAAAACATTGGCACGAAGGCCAACAACCACATGTATACCAAACATAGACACGAAGGCCATCAACCACATACATACAACAATAACTACTACTAACACTAAAACTATGAACAACAACTACAACTACTACTCATCACTACGACTTACTAACTAATACTAACACTACTAATTAACTACTACTACTAACACTACTACTTACTAACTAATACTAACATTAGGGCATACCTTGCCAGTGAGAATGCGAAGACCGAGGGTCGGCGGACGACAACGGGGACGCATCACTGGCGTGAGGGGTCACGAACCGAGACGGCGCCTTTCTTCTCCTCTCTTCTCCTCTTCTCCTCTTCTCCCCTTCTCCTTCTCTCTCTCCTCTTCCTCTTCTCCCCGCCTCCTTCTCCTCCTTCTCCTTCCTCCTCCTCCTCCTCCTCCTCCTTCTCTTTCTTCTTCTTCCTCCTCCTTCTTCTCCTTCCTCCTTTCCTTCCTCCTCCTCCTCCTACCTCCTCCTCCATCCCTCTGCAGGGCGGAGCCGAGGGCGGGCAGCATGGGCACCAATTGTGAGGGGCAGCAAGTGGTGTGCGGTGTGGGCGGCGCGGCAAGAATGGCTTGGCCATGCGTGTGTGTGGTGTGTGTGTGTGGTGTGTGTGTGTGTGGTGTGTGCGTGGTGTGTGGCGTGTGTCAGCTTTTTTATATTTCAAACCTCTTTGCGAAGTGCAGATCCGGGGCACTCGGCAAAAAAAAATATTTTGCCGAGTGCCCCGATCCGCACTTTCGGTGAAATAAAAATTAAAAAAATCATGTCTGCTTTTCTTGAAAGTGCCTAGGGTTAGCTTTTCGGCAAAATAATTTTTTTTTTTTGCCACCAACTTTTTTTCTTAGATTTGTATTTGTACCATGAACAACATGTTCAAATTTGGCACAATTTCATTCGTGACATTTGCTATATTTCTTCACTTTATAAAATGTGATTTTCTTGCTAGAAATTTGACGCCCTCCAAGTGTAGGTTTTTTACCACCGTGATATGCATGTGAATAATAGATTTTGATCCATTTCAAAAATGTTATTGTTTCATCGGTTTTCGCTTTGAACTTTATAGAATTAAATAACCAATGTCTCCAAAGTTCGATCAACACGCTGCTCTCGCGGGAGCACGCTTGATCAAATTTGGAGACAGCAGTGATTTATTTAAGTGACACTAATAAACAAGAATAACATTTTGAAAATGGATGAAACTATGGCGAGATGCACCGTGATATCACATACATTTCGGTGGTAAAAATTACAAGAAAACGTATGGTGTTCACAAGAAGGATATATACAAACAAAGAATGAAATTGTGCCAAATTTGAACATGTTGTTCATGGTACAAATACAAATCTAATTTGAAAAAAAGTTGATAAAAAAAAAAAAAAAAATTATTTTGCCGAAAAGCTATTTGGCACTGCAAAGTGAATATTTTGCAAAAAGTATTAAACCCTAGGCACTCGGCAAAGCCAATATTTTACCGAGTGCCAAACAGAAGGCACTCGGCAAAGAGGACGGCGTTGGGTACCGTTATCCCCGGGCGCCTCTTTGCCGAGTGCCCAACTTTACCGAGTGTCTGGCACTAGGCAAAGTTTGGCTTTGCCGAGTGCCTTATTTTGTCGAGTGCCAGACACTCGGCAAAGCCCTATTTGCCGAGTGCCAAGTTTCGCCGAGTGCGGCACTCGGCAAAGGTGGCCTTTGCCGAGTGTCCGATATTTGGCACTCGGCAAAGATTTGAGCACTGGGCAAAGTCCCGGTTTCCTGTAGTGACACTGTAGATGTGTACGTACGGCATGTACACAGGCATATATGTGAGACTTTTGTGGCTTTGTCTCCAACATAAATATTAGTTTTATGAATTGATTGATGCTTTTTTTAATTATCCAATTGTCCTTTCTTGCATAATTTTAGACAATACCATATTTTAAAATTTGATTGTATGTAGTTTACTAGTAATAAACTATGTCAGGTCAAACGGGGATGACCCACATCATCTATCCTCACTCTTAACTTATTTTATATATGCAATATCTTATCAAGTCGTATAACTGTAACCAGCATCCCGGTACTTTCACTAATCACCACGTATGATGAGCTGAAAACACTTTGTTGGAAGCTATCTAGACTACTTTTTACCATCTTTTCATGACACCAATTAACATGAGTAACACCTCACACCCGGTCTGCCCAAAGTTACACATCTTTATTAATGCTTCTCCTTCTGGATCTTTTGGAGAGATTCGTTCTTCCCGACAAATCAACGCAGTAGTTTTATTTTTCAACTACATTCATGGTGAGACTTGGATGTACGTACGTTGAACTTTTTCTTAAACAAAATAGGCTATTATTATAGGAAGAGAGCAGTAATATATATAGTTTATGTTATCTATCAAGTTGTGTTAGTTTCGCTATTGTTTATGTAATTAAAATATGCCAAGCAATCATGCAACTTTATAACAACGAGTACAGTTCGTACAGCCATGCATGGTTAGTGTTATGATATAAGTAGCATTAAAAATCTATGCTCAACTATAACTTGTTCTCTAGCATATGCACTTACAAACTCACTAAATAACACACCGGAAGTATAGCATATGCATACTAACAATTAATAGTATATCTCAATATTATATGATTCAATGATCTACTCATTCGATCCCAAATTATAAGTTATTCCAACTTTCTTAGAGAGTCCAAGCATCTCAAGTGTGACCAAATTTATATAATAAAGTAATAATATTTATAATGTCAAATAAATATCATTAGATTCTTCATTAATTATATTTTCATAGTATACCTATTTGATGTCATAAGTCTTTGCTACTCTTTCTATAATTTTGGTCAAATTTGAGATTCTTTGACTCTCCCAGAAAGTTTGAATGACTTATAATTTGTGACAGAGGGAGTACATGAGATATATATACATTTTTGGTATATATGCACATCTATCGTCCTTCTTAATTCTACTATTTTCTGCAACAGCTTTCATTGTCAATCTAATTGCATAGTAGGGCTAGCCACAGCTATAGATCATGGAATCTATACCATGAAAAGTGGTACGTAATTTAACAGAAGTCTTAAATTAACTACTCCTTTTGTCCTCAAATACAAGGTATCATAAAAACTCTAGGGCAAATTTTAGGATAAAACAAATGATGCATGTATCGATGTTTCGTAGTGCCCGGCACTCAAGGAATGGCTTGGCACTCGAGGAATCAGGGGTTAGACTAGTTTAGGAAATGTGGCCTACGTCTATTGTGAGGTGTACATTCGTGTTCTTGAGCTCAAGGACCTAAAATTTGCAGTAGGGGTTACAAACAGGAGGCTCAAGTGTCAAGAGGTACAAGAGAGCGTGTCTAAGATTGTCTCCAATAGATGACCCATATGGAGACCCAAACCCAAAATAGGTCGTGGATGGTATTGTATCAGCCTCAACATAATACCTATATGCAGACCCATTTTAGGTTATAGCAGAGGCACAACCCAAATATGAGTATCCTCTCTTCTGAAGACTCATTTGCAGAAAGGGTTCTCTTTTAGGTCCTGTTGCTGGAGAAGACCAAAAATGGGTATTAAACCATTTGCCTATAGCGCTACCCAAACATGGAATGGGTCTTGTATTTTGGGTGATGTTGTTGGAGATAGTCTAAGGAGCAAAGAACTGCCATGGAGAGGAGAGAGAGAGAAGGGCCCTCTGTCTCCCCTTATATGGTTTTGAAGGGTACTTCACGTTAGCTAGTCCGGCTGGAGCCTTCCATCCTCCTTATCCATCCGGTGCTCTCATGCTTGTCGAACTTGTACTTGGAGCGAAAGATTGGGGAAGCCTAGCTTCCCACATCAAACGCCTGTCACTGGTTCGTTCCTTCATGGAAATAGTGTCCTCGCAGTCCATGTTGACGGTTGTTAATGTCAATTATAAACCATCAAAATAACCTGCATAAATAATTAATTCCATCACCAGACATAGGTATAGGGGTTTAAACTGATGAATTCCATGAGCTTTGGTGAATATGTGTATGCAGGAGGATTTATCCAGAAAACAGCCATGGGACCACTGTCATACACTCTAAACAAGCAAACCGATGACAACAAGTGATTCAACTCGCGAAAACTACAAAAGGCAACTCAATACGGAGTCAAGGACCCACCGCCAGAGGGGAAGGCCCAACCGCCATGAAAGTGGGCCGGCCAACCCAACCCCTAGGCCGGTCGGCCCACTCCGAAGCCCATTCGCTCTCCGCTGCCTCATATGCGTTTCCAAGAGCTACACTGTTAATTTTAAGTCAGTTTATCCAACGGAGGTCGAGGGAGTTGACACGGATCGATGATGTGGCAATGCCTTGCCCCCTACTCCATCTCTGCTATATAAGGAGCCCTTTACCCCCTCCAGGAGGCCATCATCCTATAGAGAGCCATCTCTCATTCAGATCAAGATACACCACAAGAGAGAAATCTCTACAAAGCTCTCAAGATGTAGAAGTATAATAGCTCTAGTTGAGAGTTAGGGAGAGTTGAGCCATGCTCAGGTTCTGAAGAAATCTTCGGAGGTTGGGTATATCTTTGTATCTCACCTTTGCAAGACTTATGCTTTAATATAGTTATCTTCTCTATCTACTTTTATGCCTTTCATGTGTATGGTTAGTATAGTTATCATACCTTAGCATGGAATCTCCGCTCGCATCGAATGCTTTAGTTATCATATGTCACTAGAGTAGTAATCCATAGTATAGACATGGTGTCTAGACTATAGATTACCTGAGACTGCGCTCAATCCTACGGTTAGTTGTGGTAGCCCCAGGGGTGACAACTCTGTCAGGCCGTTGTAATCCACCATATTAGGATTGGTGTTCGTAGAGCTTTAGGCAGCCTTCCCCCAACTACGCTTTCTCACCCCCTTCGAGAGTTAGAAAGGTATTGTTGCTCCAAAGTGTTATTGTGTATGATCGCTATATTTACCCATGATTTAGTTATACCCTATAGAACTAAAGTAATAGAGAAGTATTTAGGAACCTTAAACTCACCCATTGTCCTCTAAATTTAGCTAGACTGCTCATTTATGGACTTCTCTTATGTGTGTGTCATTATTCATAACTCTTATCATAAACAACACTTACCCCCACTTCAGTTTAGTTCGTATACTAGCTAGTAGATACATGATGGTGAACTATCAACTTCTCTAACCACTATTTCCCTGTGGATAAATGTGATACCTTGGAATATTCCCGGGTGAAAGCTACAGCGGTATCCGTGTGCTTGCGGATTTATCTGTGTGCGTCTAAAAAATACCAACAGTCCACATCCTCTATTTCATACGGGGTGTCCACTATTCCGGGTGTGCCTCCTTCTGTGGTACACACGGGCAGTACACCTGTGGCTATGCACGTCTGTCAGGGTTATAACCCTGGGGTGTCTCAAGGCACCGATTAGTTAGCAGGCCGCACGGCCTACAACACAACAGTTAGCAAGGGTCCAGACGACCGAGGCCCAACAAAAGCCGAGTGGAGCGGCAAGACGCTAAGGCTGGGGTCATCCCTGACCCCTTCCATCCGCCTTAACACACAGCGCTCGCAAGACGCACGACCTCTCCCCGTCATGACCCTCGGGAGGGATGGGGGGAGGTCGAGCGTAGCTAGAGGCGCTTGCTTTGACAAGAGCAAGCATGCCGCACTAACCTCGCAAGGACCGAGGGGACAACAGTCACCTCGGTCTGGTCAGACACCATCCTTGTGCCACACCGCACCGATGAGACAACACCGCACTGCTGTGGCAATGGGTACGATACCTGCCATCCAAATACGGACCGACTAGACGCGTGTACGATCCCACCCACTATGGGACGGGATCCACGACAAGGGACTCGATGAAAAGGCCATCTAGACCGGCAGAGTGCCCCGACCCCGACGATCGGGGTCATGGTCGGCCCCGCGAAATGACCAAGCGAATGATGACCCATGGCAACTACCTACTTCGCGTATGATGTCCCTAGGAACCAAGAGACAATGACAAAGTCCACGATGGATACCACATTGCACAGGACGACTGACGAACCATCGTCGAGGCTACAGTGCCACCACGGCTGGCATAGTAGCACCACGTCACATCCTGCTGCAACATGGCCAGAAGACCATGACGATAGCCATGACCCGACATGCACTAGAAGATGGTGTAGCTTGCAAGCCAAGTTAGCTAGGCCCTCCCTGAGGCTCTCGATCCTTTGGTCAGGAGAACCTCATCTTTATACTTGCTCTGGCCCCAACCTCTATATAATGGTAGCCGGAGCACCCATCTTGGGATGAGAGACATCCTCTACCATTCCATTCATTCACCATTGTACCAGGGCTCCCAAAGCTTCCCTTCGGGTAGCCCTTCACCTAGCATAGGTCCTCCCATTTCTTTCACCATTCTTGCACCCCCCCTTTGTAAGAACTTTAGAGCATTCAAGCGAGTAATACGCACTCGATCATCTCTAAGATTGGACGTAGGGTCCTGACCTAAACCAGTATAAATCCTCATGTCTATTGTATGCTACCATCGTCTTCCTAGAGCAGCGCGACAATCGTATAAGTTTACTAGTCTGGTTTATAAAACACCGATAGTTGGCGTGCTAGGTAGGGGACAGTCGCACACTCTTGATCATTGAAGGAAGCGATGGCTCCTCACACTACCGGTGAACTCGCTAGTGGAATGGCCCATGACAGCCACATTTGCCGCAAAACTATGAGTTCATCAACATCAAAGGGCCAGCACCTGCGTCCACCCGTGGCTACGATCCAAACCTCTGCCATGGAGATCCGGGACACGTAGCTCGCAGCAGACACACTCTCGGAACTGCCTCCGATGGCAACATCCTGGAGTTCACCAACCTAGAGGAACCAGTAACCTCGCTCATCGCCGGCCGTGGCTCACAACAAACTCGCCAGGGGAATGGCCTCAACCAGCCACATCCTTTTGGGGAACCCCACGATTAACCGCACCAAAGGGTTGACGCCCACATCCGCCCTCAGGTGCTACCTGGACCTCCATCTCGTAGGTCTAGATCCCATGGTCCACGACGGACACGCTCTTGGAACTGCCCTTGGGGGCTGCATCTCAGAGTGCACCCACGTGAGGGGCCTAGTGCCCTCTCTCGTTACTGGCCATGGTCGACACCTCCACCAGAGAAACTAGATGGCCATGGCTCACGGTGATCTCACCCAAGGAATGGCCTGCGGTGGCCACATCCTTTTTGGGAACCACGAGATCACCCGAACCGATGGGGCAACGCCCGTCATCCGCTCATATCCTGTCCAGACTCATCGCATGGCAAAACTAGACCCTACGACGGAATCATGCCTCGGGCAGCGTCATCACCAGTGAAACGCAATGAACCAGGGCACGCACAAATGACAAAACTACTCACACCATGCGGCGTCCCCGTTAGTGGTCAAGCGGCTAACCAGCATCGTGCCACATAAGGTCAAGCTCGGGACCAGGATCCAATCCTACATAGCGGGCAAGCCGTACGATAGGACTCCGTGGGCTGCCATCTATTGCACGGAGGCACGTGCATCCGAGGAAGCGGGCTCCCTGAGCGCGCCACGTGCTGTGACAAGCGGACCGAACCGTGATGTGTTCGAAGCTAGCCCTCGTAGCAACAGGTCATGACAGCACCATGTTTGGACTAGCAACCGGACACAGAGCCGGAGACACGGTGACAGCGACATTGTGGCGCCAAGAGGACTCAGGCACCAGTATACACGAACCCTCCCGGCCGGAAGCCACAATGAGCCGGTCGCGAAGAGGCCATCCTCGGGGGCTCATGGGCCCATCGAGGATATCGAGCCAGCAAAGGATGGCCCAAAGCCACCCGAGGGGTCGATCCTCACCAGCTGCGACAGCTCAAAGCGGTGGAGAAGCGACCTCATTGCCTTGCGGCCTAGGGACCATGATAGCTCTAGCGCAAGCAAGCGCTCGGGGGCTCACAGCACCTCGAGCAACAACTTTGCCATGAATAGACACTCGGGAGCTCAACGCGCCCTGAGTCACGATGACTAGATCTGCAACGGCTTCCGACACATCAGTCCATAATGTTATCTCTGGCTCTAGCCGCTCTGCCTAAACATGTCCACATACACATGTAGGCTCACCCACAGCTTCAGAAAATCGCAACTAACCCGTGGAGCGAGCCCTTGTTCTAGAGCCGCTTAGATCCCCGAGCGACCTGATCCGGCTCATGCTAGCAACCGAACATGAGTCACTCGTGAAGGCTGCACATGAGGATGCATACACATGTCCCATGACATAGAACTACTTGTCACCATCCCAGTGACCTGTCACTCAGGTTGCCCTGGCCAACCCAACAGACCAGCTCCTAGGAAAGGCTAGGGACCTGCGCACGAGCCTAAGAGGAAACAAGAAACTTGCTCGCTCAGGACCAGGGGAGTGAAAGGAAAGAGGACTCATGTTGTTCTCTCACTTTGTTCTCACATCGTGCCAGATCTGCGATCATCCTCCGCCGTTCTGTCGCTCTAACAAATTGCACACATTTTAGCCCCACGGGCTAGGCCCCAGGTTAAGATACGCATTTGTGGGCTAGCACCTTCCAATTTGAATGGAAATTAAGTGAAAGAATGGTAGAATGACAAGTGAATAAGCCAATCGCACTCTATGTGCGAAGAGTCCAAGCACTGTCTGTCGTCGAGCGAGGGACCTGCTTCGAGCCTCTCCACGCGTACCTATGGCAGAACGGCAAACCATTTCCCAACCTTCTTGCAACGAGATGCCCCACACCAAGCCTCCTAGACCAGCTCTAGGGCAAAGTCAGGCACTCACATGGAGGGGGAGCACAAGGAAGCAGGGCGCTGCTCTGCCCGAGCGGGAGGAACGGGGAAAATCGAAGCCCACGCCCTCTGCTTGTTTTTTCCTCTTGCATCAAAATGGATCGGCGACCTGACCCCGATGCCTCAACCACAGCATTGGGCCACATAATGTTTAGCTCTATGGGCCAGCCCTCAGGCCAGAACATGCACCCGTGCTCACAAGGATGATGGAGAAGGAGCACATTCCAACCTGAGCAAGAGGAACATAGGCGGCAACGCGATAGGATGGGATCACACGCCAGCAACACCGCATGTGGGAGCAGAAAGCTCCATGACAACCAAGCAGCCCTCAGCACACATGACGCTCGAGTAAGTTGACCCGCCCGAGCCAGAAGCAAACAGTCGTTCGCGGCTGACCCCACACTTTCGAGAGAAGAAGACCGAGCGAACGACCTTGGCAAGAACAAATCCCGCACGACGAGCTCGATGAGGATCAAGTCAGCAAGAGTGACTCACCTATGGAGCACTCGCGCTTGCATGAATGACCATGGTAGGCGCATCATCCAGCCAAACGAAACCGTCGAAAACTCCCTGAGGCCCCAAGAAGCACGACCCGCTCAAGAACGCTGGGCGCCTCGGTGCACACTCAAACGGCATATCAGGGCCACCCCACCCAGGTCCACGGCAACCGCTCCCCCAAAGGGAGGCCTAGCAGGGAGCGACAAACACGCCGCCCCTCTCGATTATGGCGGAGCATGCCATGGTGTGCGATCACGAATCCCCACTGCCCGATGATGGCACAACAACAAGCCTAGCCGAACAAGACGATCTACGAAGGTCGACAACATGGATATTAAATAGCTTGGGCAAAAACCCTTCATGCCAAGGATCATCAAGACAAATCATCCAAACAATTGGCACTAGCGATGTCAAAAGAGAAATCGGAAAAAAGCAACGCGCACATCAGAGCCTCAAGGACTCACTCGTTCGCCGATTACAACACTGTCCTAAACATTTGGATCACTGGCTTCAAAAGCCATGACTAAAGACATCTAGTCCAACACGCTACAGGACTAGATAGACCCAAGGTTACAATAATCGTCGGATCCCCTACCGCTCGTGATGGACATCTCATAAAGCGGTGAGACCAGTACTAGGTGTGTCTATCCTTCAGAGGTGCATCGCAGGCAGGAGAGGACTATCGAAAGAAGCCTAGCGGACGACCGACACACGGAGCTCCCTCTAACATCTGAGGAAGAGGAGCCTACCAGAAACCACCCTGGCACCGCTTCCAGTAGAGCAGCGGAGGAGCGCCTGGCGATGAGCCAGCGAGCGGGCCGCCGAGTCGATGCTTGAATGCTCCCAGACCTAGAGCTAGGAGCCGCATGCCTGCCAACCTTGGGGAAGCCTAGCGGCCTGAGCCTCCCATGGCATTGTTCCTCCCTATCTTCGTGGAACTTCCTCTAACACCCGTGGAGGACGAATGCTAGCAAGGTGCAGCGGAGCCTGATCTCCGAAGGTCCCTTCCGGCGGCAGCGAAGCCACTGGGAGGGACCATGAACCATGACACCCGATGGAGACAGTCGTTCTCTCACTTGGATTAGACGTCGGGGAAAACTCAAAAGATGGGAAGAAGTGGGGATGAGGCGCACTGCCCTCTTCTCCCTCGACTTAAATAGACGGCATGAAAATGAAGGCAGAGAAGATGGTGGTCGACATTCAAGACAAGCGCAAACCCCAAGACGCACTGGCAATCAAGAGGCAGAAGATGCGGCGGTTTAGTCTCCCAGGTGACACAAGACCCAACAACGGTCACAGGAGGTACATCAAATGCATGCGTACACTCCACCATTTACTAACCACCTTCTCGTAGTGTAGGAGAGATGGAGACGGCCAGGCGAAAGGTTGAGCTATGGGTGCCAGCGCGGCAATGTATCCCGAGTAAGCCTCAAACCTCTCGCCTACATTATGTCGCAAATTCATGAACCTACATTCTAAGGCGCACAACTATACATGAGAGGGCACCGCCAGGACGTAACGTGGCTAGGGGAGGTCGACAGCCCCTAGGTTCACACGCCAAGCGGCCCTCCACATCCATGACCCCGTGTTATGCTTAGGAAACTCTCTATCAGGCTAGTCCTTAGAGGGCTCGAGGCCACAAAAGGGATAAGGGCAGGGAGGAGATGGGCCCTTGTGGATCTAATCGGTGGTGTGGAGCCACATGACCATCTCTCCCTATGTTCGAGTCGTCAGCTTCGAAGTCTCTCGGTTTGACCCCCTCTAAGGGGAGGCATCTTTCCCTCTAGCCACTACGAAGGTGGTTGGGGACCAACGGGATTGACGACCGACGATTCATGGGACGTCTCACGTGAGGCACAACCGAACTCTACATCGATTAGGGAGGATATCAGGTCTCGCTCAGATTACCCATAAACCCCGATGAGGTGCATCGCTCCGGCCATGTGGTTACGGTGGACATGCCTCTTCCCGCGTGGGGCGAAACTAAACCCGCCTGTAACAAGGCATCATGACCCCTTGAGGTCAACGAGGATGTCAGGGAAAGATGGAATCGGGTCCCCACGACCCTAAAAAGAGCTAGGGACAAATCCCGACCGACTCCTCCCTGCACCCTAGGTCTCAAACCTAAGGCCAGCTACGGAGACCCATAAACCACCAAGGGTCTATGATCCTTCCGGGAGAGGATGATGAAGTAGATGGCTAGGGAAACATGATATAGTCTTCCTTGAGAAGCGACGCGTGGCCCAAAGCGTGGTCACGGCTCGGTCACACGGAAAAAACTTGAAGGTCCAAGACCTACAAGCCAAATGGACGTTCGCAAAAAACCTCACGACCACCAAAGAAGAGGTCGAGAAAACGCTTTCTCGAGTCAAAACCGTGACCCTAATCTCGTGTCTTGGGGGCTCACTACAGGCGCAAAGGGAACATACAAAAAGGGTCATTCTTTTCACCCAAATCCAGGCAGTACAAGAGCGATCGAGGCACTTGAGACGCACTGAGCCATGATACCGTTGTAGAGGTAGCATCATCGGGGGGCCCGGAGGCGCCTACTACAGGTGCGGGAAGAAAAGAGGCAAGAAATCGCCTCACGCTCCTCGCCATAGCACCCTAGCCTTATAGGCAGGGGCGCTGTCGACAAAAGATGCTCGGCAGTTCTCCGAGGGGTATCCCACAAAGGTAGATTTGTCGGTGGAGGTGCGCGTAATCAGGAACCGAATGGTGACACAAGGCGTAGAGACAGCGATTTAGATAGGTTTGGGCCGTCTAATCAACATAATACCCTACGTCCTATGTCTTTGTTGTATTGTATTGAATATGAGATCTATGGAGATCGATCGAGATGTCGACTAGAGGACCCCTGCCTCTCCTTATATACTCTAGAGGGGTAGGGTTACAAGAAAAGTATCCTATTTGGTACTATACAATATCTTACGGTGCACGTCGACCAGTGTCGTGCACGCCTTGATCTTGTGGGCTGGGCCACCTCTGATGGTGCGGCCTATGTCTTGTCTTGTGGATATCGGGGGCCATACCCCCATAGCTAGTCTCCGAGCCTAACAGTAGGTGACATAGTCACATGGTGCCAGGGTCAGAAAGTAGAAGAAAGGCAGAAGACCGGCTATCGGCAAGCTTTCAGACTTCTTTTTCTTTGACCCTACTACAAGATTCATTCTTCATCTTCTAGTAGGCCCGTGTGCGTGTAGGAAGAACAAAGCGTCACTAAGGAGCCGCTGCCGACCACCCATAACGCAGAGGGCAGACGCTCATGCATGTGTAGGGAGGAGACGGAGACATGGCCGTCTCTGGGGACATCCGAGCGTCAACATGACTGTTTAGGGGTTTAGAAAATCATTTGGAGAGCAAACATGGAGAAAATAGCTCGGAGAAACATTATGGCGATATACAAAGATTGGAGAATATTTAGAAAATATTAAAGCGTGACTTAGCTTTAGACAGAACATCTGGTCGGTGGCATATGGTGTTATCTGGTCGGTGACGCGGGTAGCTCGCTTAATGGCTGGAACGGAGTTGATCTCGTGTTGGAGTAGGACAGACGTAGTCGGAGCTTGGCGGTGTTAGTTCGCGTATAAAGACGTGCAGTCGATCTGCTTCACACATAATGTATAACACATAGCCTTCCTTCCCCATACATGGATGCATGTGTATAGGTAAGTCTTGGTAGCTTGCATGGCGATGTAGATGCAAGTACATAAATCGTGAAGCCGTAATATCCTGAATATCTTGGCTAGCTGTCGCGAGACGGCAAATTGCTGCCGCCGCGGTTGATCTTGAGATCCCATCTGGCCCACCATGGATCAACGCGCACGAGCCCCTACCTGGCGCACCAACTATCGACAAAAGATGCTCGGCAGTTCTCCGAGGGGTATCCCACGAAGGTAGATTTGTCGGTGGAGGTGCGCGTAATCAGGAACTAGATGGTGACACAAGGCGCAGAGACAGCGATTTAGACAGGTTCGGGCCGTCTGATCGACGTAATACCCTACGTCCTGTGTCTTTGTTGTATTGTATTTAATATGAGATCTATGGAGATCGATTGAGATGTCGACTAGGGGATCCCTACCTCTCCTTATATACTCTGGAGGGGTAGGGTTACAAGGAAAGTATCATATTTGGTACCATATAATATCTTACGGTGCACGTCGATCAGTGCCGTGCATGCCTTGATCTTGTGGGTTGGGCCACCTCTGATGGTGCGGCCCATGTCTTGTCTTGTGGATATCGGGGGCCATACCCCCACAGGCGCGCAGGGAAGAAAGAATGGGGCGGGGACAATCCCTCAGGCCACCACCATCATGCTTCAAAAAGCATGAAGGGGACACCATGGGTTGGCAATGCCTCCCCCAAACTTAAGGTAGCTTTCCAAAGCTCTCTACAAGTACGGGGAGGAACTAGAAGTTGTCCTTGGTGCTCGTGCTCCGGCAACCCAAGACCTACGGGTCCAAGTAAGCGCTTGGATCCTGAGACCCTATGGTTAGCCTGAGCACCACCCCGGTCCATCCCTACTGGCAAAATCCCTTCTGGCACTAGTTGTTGGAAGTGTGACACCGACTCAGGCCACCGTAGGAGACCCCAAAAGGAACACCCAACGGGAGCCATGCGGTCCCCCACCCAAGCTTTTCTCTCCCATTTCCTCTATCTCAGCAGGAAGGTGGGAGATGATTTTAGACACAGCGACGTATGATTCAAATGGTGGGGGACCACTACTTATAGGTCCAAGGACTGACCAAACAACCTAAAGCCTCCATGCCACATGGCGCACCATAGGGGGACACAGCCAACATCAGATGTCCTCATGAGGTTGGGAGGATCAAGGCCCTCACAAAAGTGGACTAGTACAACATCGACGAGACTACTCGATTTCGCTTGGGTCACAAAACCCGACGCATGGCGCACTGACATGACAAGGCTTGGCGGCCACGTACCGTATCATTAGGGCATACTAACAAAGCTCAACGACCACCTACGGCATTAAACACACTAGCCCATAGGGGGTCGAGCGACGAAGCTCGAGTAGGTCATGACCACGAGACCACGCCCTAACGCACGCACGTCCTGCAACATAGTAGTTACCAAGGGTCCGAACGACCAAGGCCCAGCGAAAGCCGAGTAGAGCGGGCAAGACGCCAAGGCTGTGGTCATCCCCGACCCCTTCCATCCGCCTTAACACACAGCACTATCAAGACGCACAACCTCTCTTTGTCATGCCCCCCGGGAGGGATGGGGGGAGGTTGAGCATAGCTAGACGTGCTTGCTCTGACAAGAGCAAGCGTGCCGCACTAACCCTACAAGGACTGAGGGGTCAGCAGTCACCTCGGCCCGATCAGACACCATCCCTGTGCCATACTGCACCGACGAGACAACACCGCACCGCTGTAGCAACGGGTACGATACCCGCCGTCCAAATATAGACCGACAAGATGCTTGTATGATCCCACCCACTATGGGACAGGATCTACAACAAGGGACTTGATGAAAAGGCCATCTAGATAGGCAGAGTGCCCTGACCTCGACGATCGGGGTTGTGGCCCTCGGCCCTACGAACTGACCAAGTGAACGACGACCCAGGGCAGCTACCTAATTCGGGTATGACGCCCCTAGGAACCAGGAGATGATGATGAAGGCCATGTTGTATACCGCATTGTTCTCCTATCTCTTTCACCATTCTTGCACACCCCATTGTAAGAACTTCAGAGCATTCAAATCGATCATCTCTGAGACTGGACATAGGGCTCTGGCCTAAACCAATATAAATCCTCATGTGTATTGGATGCTACCATCGTCTTCCTAGAGCAGCGCGGCAATCGTATAAGTTTACTAGTCTGGTTTACAAAACACCAACAATGTCACATCAGGGTGACTGTTTTATACGACAGGCCTTTAATTTGACCATTCTGAGAAAAGGAAAGACTGGTCAAGTACGCCTCATTGTACTCGGGCTTTGTCCCCAATCAGGCAGTGCTTGAGCAGGATCAAAGTCAGGGGCTGGTGGTACTTAGGGCATAGACGGGTGAACCAATCGTGTGGTTGGCGGTCTGTTACCCGAGCTGCAAGCTGAGCGAGCATAAATGTCGCCTCTCTGGATGGAGGAACACGGTTGGGTCCCAAGAAGCAAAGGGGATGACTGGCCTAGCCACGTAGGTTGTTGTGGGGTTGAGCTCGGGACCCATAAATCTCATGATGACGCGTTGCCAACTAGCCTATCGTTTGGGGGCGTTGCTTGCATTTCGTACAACGGACCATTGACCCTTAAGACAAAAGGAAAGGCTAGCTGAGTACCCCTCACTATACTCAAGGGAAGGGAGGGGGCAAGGGGGACCTAGGTACTATGAGCATGTGTTCTCTGGTTTGCGTGTGCCTCAGCAGGGTCGAAGTTGGGACTAGGCCTCTTGGCCCGAGCCCCCAAGTCCTTGCCCTTGTTCCAAAGTTCCCATGCAGGGTAGCCATAATGTTCTAAGAACTTGGCATTGTACGATGCCGTAATGCTGAGGGGATGAGGGTATCCATGGTACAGATATTCGTCAGTAGCCCTCGAGCCTTCTCAGGAATCAGACACATCGTGAGGAGAATTTTTGTTTGGGTTGACATTATTGTTTTTCGCTTGTCCTTCTCCTGTGGGGCCAGGCAAGCGCACCCCTAGGTAGCCCTTGAGCCTTCAAGTGATTCTTAAATAATCGGTTGGAGGATGACTCTAATTAATTGTTTCACCATTGTTGTTTAGGGCTGCATGTGGGCTTGCAATTTTTCTCTCGACCCAAGATTTTGGGAGTCCCATCAAGATCCCCTCTTATGTTGGGAACTGATGGGCTCCTTCTTTTGTTGGCAGGATAGATTATTGACCCTTGGCGTCGCTCCACAAGTTAGAGGAGTATGTGAGGACTTTGATCCCCCTACGAGTTGTGGTCAAGGTGGGGCGGAGGACTCTTGTCCCATCCGTTAGGCACAGGTCCTTAGGTTACATGTAGCAAGAGGGGCGTATGGGCTTGGCTAGGACTAGCCCATTAATGTATTGTGTGCTCGTAGCCAAACATGCATGGGATTTGCATGACCTAGCCCTTTTTGAGAGAGCGAAGGGGCACCATGGATCGATCATTTGCAATGGATTTGAAGACTCCCTTGGTCTCCTTGCAATCTCGTTGGGCCTATAAATAGCTTTGTTCAGGGTGCATTTTTTGCATTGCCATTTATTCGACTTGGAGCAATGGATCCACCCCCTGGTCATGTCATAGTAATAGTGTAGTATGTGTGTTGATGATTTCCTCAGATCCCGCCTCATTCTCTCCACTAATGGAAAGGGCCTATGAGTAGGAAAGTGCCTTGCACATGAATCTTCATCAATCTACCCGCACACTGGCGACTGCACTCCTGTGGTGATAGAGGAATTGTCATGACTATGGGGGTGCAATGCTCTCTCGGGAGATGGAGGCAACATGATTGGTGCGGATGCATCGCCATCGTACATGTAACAGGTGGCAATGATGGTCGCTTGCCCTGCCCATCTTACATGCTACTCTGGACAGTGTGGAAGGTGGGTAGCGATTGGCGCTTGTACCAATCCCTTTACCTCTAGTTCTCTCAGACACAAAGAGGGGTGTGGAAAGGAACTCCTTAGTCCCCCCTCCACTTGGGACCTATCATGTATAGTTGGCAAGCCATGGTGGATTGCCTCCATCGGGTGCTCGAGAGTAACAGAGCCCCCTCTTTGCCTCTCGAGGTTATTCCACCTGTTGGTGGGGACTCGGGGTCACCGTCGGGCTTTCTCCACCAAAAGGTTAGCGCGTCCGGCCTTGTTGTAGGTGGTGAAGGCGTTCTGGCCGTTGTCTTACTAGTACCGCCAATTTCTTGGGGTGGCATCACTCCCACTAGCCTTCCGTTGCGGAGGCCTTCAGCTTTCATAATACTAACCTTCGTAGATGTACATTATGTATAGACACACAATAAAAGCTATGTATTTAGAAAAAAACTAGAATGACTTACAATTTGAAACGGATGAAGTACTAGTAAATATTCATGTCGACCGTTTTTTAATGAACCAACATGAATAGTACCTTGTTTCTATTGATATAGAAGAAAGATACAAACTATGAGAAAAAAAATAGCAGCACCGAGGACAACTAAATTCTACTACCAGGTAGGCATATCAGATTACGTGTTCCTAATTTAATTTTCTGGCTCTCCGTCCGTATTTGTCCACATATTCCGATTCCGCGTCCGACCCCAACTTTTCCGAACCCAATCTCATTTCCGTAAAAAAATATGGAAACGAAACAGGAGAGGGATTTTCCCACCCGTTTCCGCCAGTTTCCATCCCTACCTAAGGCGACCACCTCTTTTAATGCTGCCCGAAAATTTGCTTACACAACCCCTAAATATGCCCTCCTCCGTTAATTAGATAGAATGTCTCATAAAATCATTCTTTTAGTAGTGAGCCCTCTTAAACCTCTAAGATGAAGCCGTTAGAGAGAATGAACAATGTCTTGATCAATCTTGTTGGAGATAGCGTTGTTGTGGAGCTGCACGGGAATCCTAGCATTGCAAAGCTGCAAGGGGAGAAGGTCCGGCAGCAATTTAGTTGGTCATGTAGACTCGTTTTAGAACAAATCAAATCCTTGAAAAGTTTCAAGTGGACAGTCATATAAATATATAGTGGGTTTGTGCATTTGCCAGACAATGCATAGTCAACTCTCAAACTGATATTTTACGTTCGGGTCGTTGGTATCCTCAAGAGCTTGAGAAAATTAAATATAATCACGCAATCACTTAGTGTCATAGATATATTTGATTTGATTCAGATTACCAACTTGGAAGAAGCAAAGGGTGGATTTTTAATTTGTTCCATCAGGTGTTGAGGTGACAACAATCAGCTGTTGTACTTCATGTACTACTGCGCAACATGTGTACACTTCTTTGAAAGACGACCAACACATATACTCTGGGCATATATATATATATATATATATATATATATATATATATATATATATATATATATATATATATAGAGAGAGAGAGAGTATATTAAAGAATTAAAGAGCCAAACTACAAAATAAATTATTCTGTAGCCATCTCTATTTACGATAATTTTATATACTAATTTATGATAATGTCAATACATATTTATGATAGTTGGGTTACTATAACACATGGGATATTTACCATAGCGTTATAGTAAACCATTTAGTAAGGAGTTACTATAATCTCGTAAATTAACATGGTAATTATCGTAACTCAAAGTGGCTACAAAATAAATTATTTTATAGCCAACTATAGGTAGTAGTTATATATATATATATATATATATATATATATATATATATATATATATATATATATATAATATGCTATTATTATTTTTCACTGTCATTGTCTGTTACAGTAACATCAGAAACAGGCTTTTTACCATGCTCCTCCTTTACATCTTCACCTCTCGAGCCCTCCAACATCAACACAGTAAACTGTGCCGGACTAATCAGCTCTCGACAAGTACCCATGCATCTAGGAGCCGAGACAAAGCTTCGGCTCGTCCCACGTGACTCGGCGTGACTTTCTCGGGAATGGGCTGCGCTTTGCCCGTGCTGAGAGCTTGAGAACGAAGTGAGAGCCACGCGATGACGGGAGTCCCTCTGCAAGTGGGCCCGACCACGAAGCCCCACGCTGCATGCGCTGCAGATCGCGAAAGGTAAAACGGAAGAAAACCTAACCCTAGGGATGCTCCAAAAGTAGTGACGGGAAAACGAAATTATTGCCGATCATGCATCCACCGTCTCGTGAACTACTCCCACCGTCCAAAAAAAATAGTACACATCTCGTAATCGGAGGAGTCGATTAATTTCAAATTTGACTAGATTTATAGAAAATAATACTACCATTTGTATCTCTAAATCGATTCACTATGAAAATATATGACATAGTTAATCTAATGATATTTATTTGATATCATAAACATAATATTTTTATATAGGATTAAATCCACTTTTGACCCCTCAACTATTGGGTTCGTCTAATTTTGACACTTAACTATAAAATCATCTAATGTTAGTACCCTAACTGTCAAAATCATTCACTTTTAGCACCTGGACCGGGGCAAAGGCTGTTTTGACCGACATTGAGCGGTTTTGACCACGCCTCCCTCTCCACGCTGCACAGCCTGACAAACCGATGTTGATGCCTCTATTCTTCCCTGCCCATTGCTCGAAACCGGAAAATGCCTGAATAAAGGTTGTAGTTCTAAGTGCAAGCTTGGGGCTAGTAACTTGAACGGGCCATAGTGCCACAGTGAAATCTAAGAAACATGCATAAAAAAATCGCGGCAAGACTTGCTTGATCGGTGTCATTGTCGCGCCGTCAAGTGGGTGAGCCGCTCTAGCCTCGCCGCCGCCGCCGCTTCTCCAATCATCGCTTTGACCGGTCCCGCCGACTCTTTGCACCACCCTGCCGCTTTCACCCAGCGCCCTCTTTCGCCTCATTGCCGCATTGCCCGACCGACCAAGTGCCCTTGTCGTCGTCGCAACACTCGACGGCTGGCCGGCTAACCCGCTGCCGCGCGTGCCTCTGCTGCACGCTGGCTCTACCATGCCGAGCTGTGTGTCTGCCGCGTCTACGCCATGGCTGAGAGCCCTGCCGCCACTACGAGCCCAGTTGGGCACAGCGCTGCGCCCCCGTCTCGCCCATGCCGAGCCATCATCTGCGCGTGCACGCGACGCCGCTGCCGCAATTCTGCCATGTCATATAGCCAGGGCGAGCTCTCTGGTGCACGAAAGCCGGTGCGACCACGTCCACAAGGTAGCTAGAAACCTCGGGAGGCTACGTGTAAGAGGAATTGAAGAGAGGTGAGTGTAGGTGATGAATTTTGAGCGGAACGGCGAGCTTGATTCATGGGCGCATGGAGGCGGCGTCCCGTCAGCAACAAGTCAATTGCAAGCAGGAGGCGGCAGCCGTAGTAGCCTACTCGGGCGCCGCCGCCGCCACTTGCTTGAGCGCAACCGTCCTGCTCTACGCGGAGAGAGGAGGCGTCGGGGAGTGGCCGTGAGGATGGAGGGGGAGGGGTTGAGTCGATGACGCGTGGGCCCCACATGCCACTGAGATGGAGGTCAACGCCAGCGTGGCGTGGTCAAAACCGCTCCACGTGGGACAAAACAGCCTCACCCGCGCCCAGGTGCTAAAAGTGAATGGTTTTGATAGTTGGGGTACTAGCATTAGACGGTTTTGTAGTTGAGGGTCAAAATTAGACGAACCTAATAATTGAGCGGCCAAAAGTGGACTTAATCCTTTTATATATATAAGGTCAAATGTAAGATGTGTTGACTCCTCGAAATACGAGATGAGCACTTATTTTGGAGCAAAGGAAGTACTGAATAAATCAACTTAGATAAAACCAAGTCAAACTATCTTAAATTCCACCAACTTTTTAGTAAAAAATAGTTGTTATTATGATAAAAAATAAGTAGGTTATAAAAATATATTTCATGGTAGTACTAATTTGATGTTTAAATATTGGTTTTATTTTCTATAAATTTAATCAAACTTAAAATAATTTTGCTTAGGATAATTTTAGAAGTTGATTTGTTTTGAAATGGAGAGAATATTCATTATGTAATATAGTCGTAACGCTCTCCTAGAATAATCCTAAGTCAAACTATCTTAAGTTTAACAACACATCTATCACAATAAATAAGTACATTATGAAAATATATTTTCGTGATGTATCTAGTGCTACTAATTTGGTCTCATAAATATTAATTCTATTTTCAATAAATTTAGTTAATTTTAAAATAGTTTGACTTAGAACAACTCTAAAAATTGAACTTGAACTCGGGACAGGAATTAAGATATGGGTGAACAAATGATCATCGTATTATCCATCAATCAATGCTAGAGTTAAGATTGACGACCAATATCCTTCATCTATTAATGTGCATTGTTGGCATCAGTTATGCAAGTGTACTTATACTACAAATATATAGTGATGATGTAGTACTTTTTTCATACTACCAAAATATGTCCGTGCGTTGCAACGGGACGTACAATTTATTACTCGGTGATTGTACATTTTTTGTAAAATTTAAATGAGTTTAGTTCAACCTTGAATCAAATAAATACAATCCCGCATGAAAAATTGACAAGAGTACGTTGGGAAAAACAGAAGAAAAAATTTGCCAAACAAATCAGAAATCATTATGTTTCATCATTATGTCTGAGATTTATCTCATTGCTTCTAGTTTACCTGTTTCATGAAAAAAAGACAGTTACAAAACTAAACAAAAACACTAATCTCCAAATGAGAAACAAATAAAAATCACCAAAACAGATAAAACTACCAAACAAATATCGAAAACCACCTTGAGAAAAAAAACAAAAAAAATCATGTCCTATATAGAATGGAAAACCATCATGTACAATCGAGGAAAGGAACAAAAAATCATATAAAATATGGAAAATTAAAAGGGGAAAATGTTACATAAGCAAAACATAGAAACATCACGTGAGGGAAACAAATCCATCAAAAAAAGTGGTGTGGAAAGAATAATAGAAAACCAAATTTTGAACATCCTGTATAACGATAAAGATTTTTTTGAGACGATATACAATAAAGATATGTCACTATAATTTTGTTGATTCAATTGTTAAAGTATATATAAGTATTCGAAGATGACGTATTGGAATAGGAAAGGAACTGTATATATATAAGTATTGGAAGACCGTGTATTGGAATAGGAAAGGAACTGTACAATCCAGAGATAGCATGAGGTAATTGCGTATTGGAATAGGAAAGGAATTGTACAATCCAAGAGAGATAGCATGCGATAGTTGTTGCCATATACGTCGGCAAAACCAGCCCACGACAAACCTATTCAGGGTAAGATTTATCTTATTTGTATTTTTTCTTTTCTATTTGATCGGTGTTGGTATTTATTAACGCACATAGATAAATCTACAAGCGCACGGATACCGTTGTAGCTTTCACCTGAAAGTATTTCAAGTATCGTATCCACAGAAAAACTGTGAGACTAACTACGGTCTAACTTAACTAGAGCTAGCAACAAGGTTAGAATAAATAGGAGCGTAGAGAGAATAACTAAGGTTCTCTTGTTCTAACTTCTGTAAGCTATGTCTTCTACTATTCAACTGGGGACATTACTAGGAAAAGACACCAGCAGAGGATGTTTTCCTTCGTAACTGTGTCCTACTTGGCCTACAGACGGGAGGTGGACTATAGAGGATTCAACGAGGCTATAAGAGTCACCGTCGCGAGCTACCACCGATCCGGAATGCAGGGTGCATCTACGATTAACCTAAGTCTAAGCACCACACTTACACTTATGATTAATATTTTACTCCCTCTAGAACAGGAATAAAGCACTCAAAACAGACGTAATCCTGATGAACAATATAAGCAAAATGCTTACTTGAATCAGAAGTTGATTATCAGAGAAATCTCAGAGACAAGCTCAGATAGAACTTGGATCCGCTAAGGTACAAGCCGTAGAGAGAGAGCACCGACAGGTCGGCACCTCCTCCAAACTCTTCCCCAACTCTATCTCACTATTTCTATTTATAACACTAGATCCTATGGAGGACTAATCTTCTCTTAATAGCTGGCTCTGATCCTGATAAGGAGGATATGAATTAGGATTTCAGAATGGCTCTGCTAGAGGGGGTACAGGGCTGTATATATAGGGGGTAGCATCAATTCTGGACCCTTGAATTAAACTGACTTAAAAGGACGGTGTACATGCAATCTAGTAGGCGGCGGAGAACCGACGTCACGAGGCGAAGGCTGACGGTGCCCCCCACAGATTGCTCGGCCTTCAGGTGGGAATGGCTGATCCCACCTGGCGGCCTCTCGCCCTCCACCGTGGTGTGGTGTCTTCTAGATCCTTCTAGTGTTGTTTATGCTGCGGATAAGTGTGATTAATTCTGACATATAGATCCACCTTGACGGTTTTCTGGATAAACCCTGCCGAAAACACAGATTCACCAAAACTTATGGGATTTATTAGTTTAAACCCCTATACCTATGTTTGGTGATGGAATTAAGTATATATGCAGGATATGTTGACGGTTTATAATTGATGTTAGTGACCGTCAACCATCAGAATTTCTATTCCTATTCTGTTTAGGATTAGAATTCTAGCTATTCATGTTATCTCAAGAGTCCGGGTCACATACATGACCCAATACGTTTTGGAACTGGACTTCGTCTCGTGCTAGACAAGAGCTATTATAACTCGTATAAGCACATGTTATATATAGGAAACTCCATTATTTGGTAGTTAGAGAGAGAAGGACAAAATAAATGGACAGACAAAAAAATGAGTGGGGAGAAATTTTGCCTCTTTATTATTAGGCATAGATGAGTACTTCAAGTTTTATATCAAATATGGGGAACAAAGGAGAAGAATGTCCTTACAAACATCTTCTTGAGAGTGTTTTTTGATTTTCTAGGACACACACGCAAAAGGGTTGGTCACAAGGGTTGAAGACTGCACGACATGGAGTGAGTTGATACCCAGGGATTGCAAACTAGGTATTGCTGGTAAGCAAAGATTGTAATCTATTCAGTGTGCAGCTACTGGTGGTAAAGGCGCTACTATAATTCAACTATTCTTGTCTATAAATTGTTCCCTCCTTATGTGACGACTCTAGTTTCACGCCCACACGACAAATTGACACACCCCATCACTATCCTATTCCCTGAATAACGGCCACACCAACTCTTTCACTCTATTGCTTTTTGTGATATCTGTTAGACTTACATTCCCAACCCGGAGCTCCTCTGCTGCGTTTCTCAGAGTCCACAGATTATTTGCTCTTGTTTATCATACAATCTAAGCTAAACAACTTATGCTACTCGTGAAATCGACCAAGAGAGACATACTATGATTACATGTCTATTTTTTGCTAATGATCTAGTCACCACAACTAGGATCACATCTATGCATCTACTCCTATAAACTAGATGATAAGATAAATGAACATCGTACAACACATAGCACATATTATTAGAGGTAATAAGATCACAAGAAACCTAGCTCAAGTACATGTAACTAGATACATATAGATGTCATCGACGGGTTATACCTTGAGGCTAATCTAGATGGTGCCCAGAAGCTCCAGACGATCAACCGCGCAAGAAGATCAACCAGTAGGATGAATCCTTGCGCCTAGACAAAGTATTCAGTTGTGCCTTCCTCTGGTGGTTCTTGATCTAGAACCTTGACATGGTACAGTGCGAGGACTTCTTTCACGACCATCTAGTTGTGCGCAAAAAGTCTCTGCCGCCCTCGTATATGTATTCTTATGTCATACAAGGAGAGGGAGGGGCACCCCCTGGCCGACGCTACCCCATTCTAGAGAGAGAGAGAGAGAGGAGGGTGGACCGTCACTGCCGATGTGCCTCCATCCACTGTTCGCTTAGATAGAGGAGGGGTGTGACATCGACATAGTGCCAGGAGAGGGAGGGGCGGACAGAGTGAGAGAGGGGTGGTAAGGGGGGAGAGGGTGGTGATGCCCAAGGTACGGTGAGGAAGAAGTTCGAGCTGGGTGGGAACAGGTGTACGGTTTCCCACATATAATCAAGGCTGATTTTCGCTACCCGTTAAACCAAGAGCAGTTTCACCATCGATTCTATTATGAACCAGCGTTAATATATTGTTGCCAATAGTTTTAATAAAGCTGGCAATAAAAATGTTGTGGGGAAAACCATTTATGTAGCAGTGAATGTCCTATAAGCATATATTCACAACTTGTACAATTCTTGGTTGCTACTACATAGTTTATCTTTCTAGGATTAACTGGCAGCTGATAAGATACCTCCTCTGCAGCTATCTCAAATTCTAAATATATAAGGGGGACTAGATCTGTAACACTAGTGCCTCATACTCCACCTCGATCACTAACACTGCATGATTTGTTATTGTTGTTTAGATTACTAATAACAAGTAAGCAGGTCCAACGTGAGGTTACAAAGGTAGTAATAATAAGTAGTATAAAAAGGAATCAACATTTGGATAAGACGTACGTAATTAAGTACATTACACTTTTTTTTGCTTCGTCTTCTCACTGCTTTCTGGTATCTTAGATTGTAACCACACCACTTTTTTAAGGATGCAATTAAAAAACCGAGCCTGTCAATCACAGGTGCGTCGTAAATTAAATACTTGCATTGCAGGTAGTTTCATGCTCTCTTGGGCGAAGGTAACGAGTGTCATAAATTAATCAAAAACTAATCGTGTGTCCAACACTTTCACCGAGTAGTATATGTGACACTTTAGGTCTGTATGGATCGCATGAGCTAACCACCACCACCAGCTAAAAATTAGCTCTAGCTCATTCAAACACGAGGATATATGGACCGTGTGCAGAGGATCCAAACATGCATGTGCTAACAACTACTAGTTGACTAATTTTTAGTTGGCTTAGTTTTAGCCACAACTAACAACTAGCTCTAGTGCATTCAAAAAGGCCCTTAATATCTTTGGATACCTTATATTCAAAAAAAATCTTTGAATTCCTTAGCCATGGTAGCTAGTTATGGTAGCTAGTTAATGCATTCTAAATACTAGCTAATATTTAGGGTCTGAAATCGATGTCTTAGATTTCTTGCTTATCTTCTAGGTTCTTCATGACAACTCCTAATCTTTTCCTTGAGATGTTTATCACTTGATCTTCATCGTCGCCTCGCCCAAGTACATCCTTGCATCCAAAGGACCAAAATTTTGTATACTAGCGCACAATATTAGTCCGATAGATCATGTTGTCACTCAGTCACCAAAATCATTTAACGGCCCTGTTAGAGTGCGCAGCGGATCTGACCGAGCTCACCATACCCACGAGTCGATGCCCGCTCAGGCCTAGGTCCACCGGAGTCCACAACATATTAAGGCCTTGTGCCTGACTCAACTCAAAAGACTAGTCTGATAGGTGAGGTTCGTCCTTGCCTTATATATGTTTGTGCTCCCCCACCATCACTTTCCAATGCGGGACTAAACCTAACAATCTCCCAGTCACACATCGGGCCCACCTCTTCACATCACACAACCCTAAGAGATCTTTGATAGAAGTTATCCAGGCCATGAAGCTCATTTTGAGTGTATCTCCAGGCCGGGATGATAGCATATTTTTGCTTTCGCTCATGCAGGTTACGTCCACTTAGCAAGCAACCAAACGGGCTTCTTTCTCATAATATACACATAGGTCCACCGAGCCAGGATGAAGAGATACAGGCAACCATACGCACCCTATCTGTACACTAAAACCAATATATGAAGAGACATGATAGGTAGATGACGGGAGAGAAGACATGTGATTGGATAAAAATTATTTTTGAAGAAAAAATCATCCATCGGAAATATAGTTTATATATGTGTAGTGTCTATTCTATTTGGCAAGTACAAAAACTATCTTGTAGTTTCTAGATTAGAACTGCCCTTAATTAGTGATCCCTAAACAATGAGGATGTAGTTAAAGGAGGGATAGAGAAGGACCAATCTAGAAGTTAATTTATTTTGAGATAACTTTTTCTCTAGAAGTTAATCTATTTTGAGACAGACAGAGTAATCTTAAGCACGTTGGTGCTCTTAACTTCTACTCCACATAAAGGAGTATTTGTGTATAATACAGTACATTTAATGCATGTAGTTTTTTTATGCCTGGCTAGATCTTTGGCATAGCATTATAGGCTTGTCTAGGATCACACTCCACTCAAGGTTTTTTTCTTTGCTCCAAATATTTCACCGGAGAAAGTGAGAAACACACCAGAAAACAGAATATGTGGAGCATTTTTTTTTCTGTTCCACCAAAATGAGCTAATTGGGGTGAGTTGGATCCAAACTGACCTTGTATTATTGTTGAGATCAACACATGCGCGCTGCTTCTCGATCTGGTTCTTGAACAAGTCTGGTCTTTATTTTAGACTGCCTCTTTTTGATCTTAAATTTCTAAATCCTGCTAGAAATATAATATTGCACTTGTCGAATGAACACCAGTTTTCCATGTCCACACTGAATTCGTAGTTAATTGGCATTATGTACGGAAGCACATACGTACTCAAGTGATGGATCGATCGACGGGCGCGTGAATTCCACACCACCAGCTCATGGATCGATCTGCCCGGCGGCATGGGCGCGCGCACCGCACAAGCACCAGCCTGCCGCGCTAGCTCGAGATCTCCGGCCGGCGAGCAAATGAGGTGTCGTCGTCGTTCTTTTGGCCGTCTTTTGACCGGTCCGTTGGGGCGCGTCGTGGTGGCCGATCGATCGGTCATCGGTGGAGATGCCCTAGCTAGATCTTGGGCAGCTAGCAGTTGCGTCTGCGTGCGACCAGTGGTGGTTCCAAGGACGGTGACTGGTACCCAGTTGCGCTATTTTTAATCCGCGTGACAACTTTATTATTAGCTTTAAAGAAAGCTAGCTTAGCGATCCGGCGCTCTAGGTAAGCAAAGCAAGCAAGGTATAGTAGCCCCAGCACCAGCAGGCTCAACGCCAATTGTTTAGTCGTCGTCGCTAATTGTGCGCGTCATGGTCCCTAATCCCAACAAGCACGTCGCCTTTTCGCCAATGGCGTGAGGATAAGCCCGAGAGCGGGCTACTAATGGCGTGATTAAACCTAGCTAAATCCCTCGTCGAGTCCGCGACTGCTGAGACCAAAGCATGGCAGCTGGTTGTATGCATGCGCAGGAGCGAGCGAGGAAGAAGACAGACGCCGCCACTGACACTGCCGCCACCCCCACCAGGAGGCGAGAGGTCAGTTTGGTAAAGCTAACTCATGTCGGGGACGACGCTGGCGAGCGCGTTCATATGGAATTAGCGATGCATGCAATAATTCTGTATTTTCTGCAGCAATTAGCAGGGTTAAATTCTGCTGATTCACACGTCAATCAAGCGCAGGTCATATAATTTGGTTTCGTGCCACTAGCTAGTCTGTGTGTATTGGTTGGCATCACTACCGGATATAGGGGTACTCGGCAAAGCCCCAAAAACACTCGGCAAAGCGTTTGCCGAGTGTTACACTTGGCAAACGACACTCGGCGTAAGTTTTAACGGCAAAGAGCTGTTTGCCGAATGTCAATCGTCGGGCACTCGGCAAAGACTATGCCGAGTTCTAAAAAACACTCGGCAAACATTTTTGGAAAAAAAAACAAGTCGCCGGCGGCACCACCACCACAGCCGCCGGCCGCCGGCCACCACAGTCGCCGGCCACCACCACCACCACCAAAACCGCCGCCGCCACCACCACGCCCCGACGCCGGCCACCACCACCACCACCACCACCACCACACCACACCGCCCGCCGCCAGATCCGGCCGCCATCGGCCGGATCCGGGAGAGGGAGGGCCGGATCCGACCGGGAGAAGAAGAAGGGGAGGGGCCGCCGCCGCCGCGTTGCTCGCCGTGGAGCCTGCCGCTGGAGGGCTCCTAACCGTCAGATCCACGGATCCACCGCCACCGGGATCCAACCCACCGGATCCGCCGCCGGAGGACACCTCTCCGCCGGATCCGCGCCGTGGTGGCTCCATCCCACCGGATCCACGATGCCACCCGTCGGTGGAGCCATGGAGGGAGGGGAGGAGGGCGGATCTGCACCGCCACCCGCTATTGCTGCTCCGCATCGCCGGGAGGGGTCGAGCCGCCCTGCGCCATAGACGGGAGGGGCTGGGCTGCCTGCTGCTGTGCCGTGAAAGGCCCCGGAGGGAGGGGGGGGCTTGTGGCGCCGAGAGAGGCGCGGGCAGGCGGATCTCGAGGAGGAGGTAGGAGAGAGGAGGAGGGAGGGGCGCCAGAGAGGGAGGGGGGGAGGCGCGGCACCAAAATGGAGGAGGAGGGAGGGAGGAGGGGTCGGCATGGGGGAAGAAGAAGGGGAGGGAGGGGTGCCCGAGGGAAGAAGAAGGAGAGGGAGGGGTGCCGTCGGGGGAAGAAGAATGGGGAGGGAGGGCGTCCATGGGAAGAAGAAGGGAGAGGGAGGGTGCCGTCGGGGAAGAAGAATGGGGAGGGAGGGCGTCCATGGAAGAAGAAGGGGAGGGGGGGGGCGCCAAGGGAATTAAGTAGGATTTTGTCCTTTGCCGAGTGTCCTAGATTTGGGCACTCGGCAAAGTTTATTTTCAATTTTTTTTTCTTCTTCTTCTTTCCCAGAAAAAAGATTTTATTTCTTTGCCGAGTGCAAAAAAGAAAACACTCGGCAAACCCTTCTTTGCCGAGTGTTTTTTTTGACACTCGGCAAACCTCCTCTTTGCCAAATGTTTTTTTTTGCCGAGGGTTTTTAGCCAAGCACTCGGCAAAGAACTTGTTCACCGAGTGCCCGAAAAAAACACTCGGCAAACGTAAAAACACTCGGTAAATTTGACGTTTCCGGTATTGCATGTCGCTGTTTTCCGGCCACACAAGCTGAAAGCAACACCGGGAAAGTCCAACCTCCGGGATGGCTGGTAGTCCCTGCCCATGCTCGTTCGTGATTTCGGATATGTCACCGAGAAATGCTGTCGGCTAGCCAGCTTCATCCCTAGGCGGCTTGCAGGTTAATTTCTTCTCCCTTTTCTTTTATCGAGTACTACATCAGCTTGGAGACACCCACACCACGCGCAACAACGCCCACACACATCCATGTGTTGTCCACCTAGGACACCCAACTTGCTAACTCATAAGAATTTTTTTTTTAAAAAAAAGATGAAAATGGAGTAACCACAACATGCTAGTATAGACAAAAAAACATGTGAACATAAATTCATGAATAAATTGTAGAAAAGTATGTGAATTTAGCTTTTCAGGAGAGTTACCTTATCATTCTCTCTCCTTTTTACGGAATAAAATGTTATAGAAGCTAAGCTAGTTGTTTTAACACTGTTGAAGTTGCCCTTATACCCAAAAAAATGTGAGAAAATAATTGATCGTGTAGTGTGTATAGTATCATATTATAAATGCCAAAATTAGTAATATCTAGAGAGCACAAAGAACGCATCACGAACAATGCACGCTTGTATATATTGATATAGATTATTTTTCTTAAACATATGCGTACTCTTGGCTAAGTTGAGCTATATATGTGGCTTATTAGCTTAAACAACATTGTTGTGTGTGATAGACAAAACAATTGTATTCTACTCCCTGTTTCAAATTATAGGTCGGTTCGGCTTTTCTGGCTATATTTTTTACTACAATATACCTCTAAAAATATCGTATATCTAGGTCGTATATAATTAAAATAAATTTATACACCTACAAAGCTAAAACGACCTATAATTTAGGGCGGAAAGACTATTATGTTCAGGTTCTATCCAAACCACACACTAGATAAAATTTTAGCTACTGGTGTAGATATAGAAGGAGGAGATTAAGACCGTGTGTGTGGAACGTATCGTGCTTTGGAAGTCGATCACCACAATAGAGGTCTTTGTTAATTATGGTTGGATATAGCTTGTGTTTTGGTAGCTAATTATGCTAAAGGCGGACATTCTTTTTTAAGGTCTTTTTGTTGAGAACAATTAAATTTGACTGAACCTTCCCCGCCATCTGTGCACCTATGGTAATAAGTATCATCCATATGCATTCTTGGATGTAGAGGATGGGGATATGTTTAATTCCATCTTCTAAAATATGTTGCCTCTGCCTTCTTAATTATATATGAGATGTACGTCCTTTCCTACTGATATATACTCTATTTTGTAGATGCCCAAAGGATTGGAAGATTCTGTTGTTCAATCCTCCATGATGAGGATACTACTACATACTTAATATAGTGTCACCAAGAAATTAATAAGTTAATTAAAGGAATAGAAAATTCTACACTAACTCTCATGTTGGTACTAAAAGTAACTTCTAATTCTAGTTTATCTCTCTTTGCCGGTTCTTTCTACTGGCTTTAGTTGCTGTTACACGTAACTAGTGCAAACAATTCGGCCACATGACCTAACATATAGTTTATGTTCATTAATTCCTTGAATTAGCAGCTAGCACCATGTGTTGATGTTTATAAAAACACCTCAAAATCTAGCTCCAATTCAAGTCAAATACTAGATTATTGCCACAAAAGTTCATATAACCACGGATAACATTAGATATGAGAAGGGGTTACCCGTCAAGCAAACTGCATAGAGTTACAGCCTTATGTTTCCTTTTTAATTATATATATTATGTGTCGCTGGTGATACTATCTAATGAGTACACGAGCACCTTGTGTAATTTATGTATACTATGTGTGCACAGAAGTCTAGACAAATCAACTATATTATCTGACTAGGAAACATATGGAAAGTTGGTTATCGTTAGACGCTTTTGTACTAGGCAGTACATTATATTAAATGGTGAACAGCAAAAGATCATTTTGTAGGTTACTAGTACTTAAAAAATGTGGTAAGTACTACTTGATTACAGCCCAACAACATCAACATCATTTGTTGTGTCAATCTTTATTTTCTGGTCAATGTGCAAGCCACTTTTTTTATCACCTACCTCACTGTGAATAATGTACATATATGAGGGTAAAAGTGCAACTTGCATAAAAGTTCATACATATAAACTCAACATATGTTTGCTAACATGCATTGGGTAAGAGTTTCCTGTGAAAGTAGTACAAAGTCATATTATATGGTATAATAGTCAAAAGAAGCCAATATACACTTCGCTAGTAATATATATGCATGTGAACCGGCCAACAAATATATCTATGATAATAACAGTTAAGTGAAGTACTTAAAAAGGCTTATTATAATTTGTTTTTGTTTCGATGAATCTTTTAGACTTCCAGAATCACTAATATTTACTCATTGAATCTTTTTTATGATATTTTTTATCAAACATACATAAGCATCACCGATTTCTAATAATTAAGCCTTTTGTGTACTAAGGATTAATGTATACAATATGTGAATCATTGTTTGAGTACAACTAGCCAGTGTACAACTCAAGATCCAACAAGTAAATCCACCCAGATGAAAACCTCATAAATGCAAGAACGGTATAGATTTACCGTTGTATTTATTTGTGAGTTGTATAAGAAATTATTATATATATATGCGAAGCATTTGCGCCATGTAACGCAGTGGCCATAGATGTCCATTAATTTGAGATTTACACGACATTCTAATTAAATGATAAGTAAATTGGAATGGACGTACTGTAGTTGTTCAATATCGATGAAGGCGACAAAACATGCCCCTAATCAGCATGCGCAATAAGCATCACAAAGTGACGACTGACGACGCCAAATGAGAGGAAAATGAGAGCTCGCGCACATGTACGCACAACAGACGGTCGGTTTATAGTTTATTAGGCATTTGGGACAACCGAAAATTAAAGAAGAGGGAAAGATTCTGCATAGACTTTGTTTGCCCGGAGGCGCATCATCTAATCATGTCACCATTTGAAGCTAGCTAGCTTCTCTCCCTCCTCCCCACACCCACTATTATCAAAAGCCAATGAGCGATTAGCTCGCGATTATTTTAGGGTTCAATGGCATCTTTGCCAAGGTGGATGGAACCTTTAGCTAAATGGCCACTAAAGATAAGCACTACACCTATTATTAAGACCTATATTGTACGCATAGTAGCAATGGACGACCTTTGATAAAGTGACAACATTGGACATGAAATGAGGCACGAACGGGAGGATGGAAGCTTAGTGCGATTAAGGGTGTTGACCTGAAGGAAATGCGTGTGTATTTTTTACATGTAGGTTGAGAGAAAAATACTAACCGACCAGGAGTTGATTGTGCACACACACACACACACACACACACACACACTTTGTGATTGATAATGATTGATTTGTCACCCCTTTCAACTCCATAATTTAGTGATTTAAATAAATTACTAATATGTCATGTCAAATCTAGCTAGCTATATGTACTCCGTATTCGCCTCTGTCATCTCCAGCTAGATATCCGATCCCTCTCCACACATGACATAGTTTATATATGCTAGCTAGATTTGGACCAAAATGTTATCTTTGTGTTGTTTGTTTACCTACGGCCGGGAAAGTGGTGTGTGTGGCTTAGCTTGCGGTTGCGGCTGTGGATGATGGATCGATGCTTGATTCTGCAAACAGAATATGTGACCAATGCAAATAGTTAAGTGGTACTATATGCTCTCTGCATCCCTCTCCAATATTTACTATATGGTTAATTAATTTCTACTCAGGTCATCTGTCATGTGTACTCATGATCAATCCCTGTTCCAAGTACAATTGTTAGATTATTACTCCAACAACGCAGAGCTTAATTTATCACTTGATGAACCATAAACACGCAACGCAATTACAAATTACTACTGGAGGTGGAGTACTACACAATGTGACTCTTGGCATACAGCTCGATCTATACCCCTGCCGGATTCGAAGCTGACAACGTACGTTCGTGCTTTCGGTTGGTCCTTATATGAAGTAGCTACCACCAGTCGATCGGGACCTGGCGGCCATTGCCTGTGCGTGTGATGAACCGGCTCGGCTGGTCGTCCTGCCGGCAGCCAGCTACAATTGACCTCAAGCAAGCTGCAAGCAGTGGTGTGTGATGAGCCACGTATCGGTCGATCGTCCTCCACCATGCACGCACGTGATGGCATATGGCGTTTGTGCATGCGGTCATGTGCGCTCGCTCGTCCCATCTCCGGACCACCACCTCCCAGCTTGCTCCGCGCATCCGCGGCTGCCGGCCGGCAGCCCGGCCGGGCGCGGCTCTCTCGAGATATTCGAGCGCCCCTAGCTACGACCTAAACGCGCGCGCGCGGGGCCACCACAGACGCACGCATGCGCCTGGAGTGTCCACGCAGCATCATGGAGATCGAGAGGCGGAGTGAGGGGGCCGCCGCCGGGCCGGGCGCTGCCCGTCGCACGTTGCGCCGTGCAGCCGGCGCGACCGCCGAGGCGGGCGCATGTGCGTGCATGCTGCTGCGTCGTTCCACAATCCCCACGCCTCGCCATGTTCCGCGCACTCCATTGGCCCTTGCATTGGCCGTCGACGCAGTGGTGGAGGACGACGAGCGGCAGCCGTGCGCGCTCGTTAAAACTACCTCAGCAATTTTTAAAAAAAAAAACTGCCTCAGCACAGCACAGCACAGTGAAATGATGGTTGGCGCGTAAAAATGCTGCCTCTCCTCCATCATCCCTTTGGACCAGACAGAGAGCGCAACATGTGGGCGTCCTCACAAGTCTGGCCCAGTTGTGCTAGAATTATCTGGCCGTAGTAAGCCCAGTTCCCATCCAGACCAGTTATTAAGTTATTGGGCCTGTACATTATGGGCTTCTACCTCTAAAAAAACACATTATGGGCTTCATGTCATTCTGATAGATTACCTCTGTTCTTTTTTCTTTTTTTTTTTTTGATCGGAGATTACCTCTGTTCTAAGCTAAGGCAGCCTGGACCCTTCTAAAAAAACACTAAGAACTGGGATACCGGTCGGTTTATGGCACCTTGGCCGGCTTGCGGCGGATACTTTGGGATGTTGGTGCCGTACGTGCCGGACAAATTGATCCAAGAAGATGTGTCTGCTACCTGTGGATTCTCAATCTCATCGAACGTCTGCTTATTTATGACGTGCATGATGATATTTGGTTTTGTGTTACCACAAACTGTCGGTGAGATTACCTAAGTTCAACTCTGGCATATGCCTGGGGACTTGGTGCAATGAAAACCCGGAGAAGATGCCCGCCTTACATATAGTCACCCTGTTCGCTTGAGCTAGCTTTAATTCCACCTAACATGCAGAAAGCGGGCAAAAATTGAGTATTAGTTATCTTTAATAACTGACACGGATAGTTCTTCAAAATGCTTAATATCCATCCACCTCAAAAGCAAAAATAGAGTAGCTCTTTCTGGAATAGAATTCCATTGTTAACCAATGGACGCAGCTGAATAGCTGGCCACCAGGTTTTGCACAGCACACCAATAGGCACGCCACTAATAATTTTTCTACTTGACTCTGTCCACTAGTGTGTATCCTTTCTTATAAATATCTCCGAAACTGTCTTTTTCCCTCGGATCAAGTGTTGCTAACCTAACTACTGACGCATTACATACATCATGCAGCATGTATCAATGTCAAAATAATGTCAGTTGATACATACACCTATAGTAATAAAAAAACGCTCGTTTTCTGCTAAAAAAAATTGGGATCTAAAGCGGCATAGTTTCGCAGCATATGCCTGCCCCCAAAATACAAATAAGACTTCACAGCTAGAGACGAGGACGACAAGAAGGCACTAACTGTTGGACTCTCTGTCTCTCTCTTCCCTCAACAGAGATATTTTGACCTCATCGACAACGTAACCTTGGTTAACTAGGACGACGACGCACCTGCATACCGTATGTATATTAGATGCACATGTATTTATATATGCTATATATATGTACTATATGTTATCTCTGTTCCAGGACATGGAAACAGACCTGTAAAGTTGAATGCAACTCCGATGGAACAAGCTGAAACATATGCATTCTAGAAGCTATTATGTCTAAGGGAGTTCTTGCGAGGACATGATGCAGGCGAAGTAACCAAAGATCTATCAACAATATAGCTGTACAGGACACTATGTACAGCTTGCTGGATAAATTATTTTAAGAACAGACACGGTTCTGCCCGTGATTGTTTTGTTAGTTTGTCTACTCAGGAAAGATTCACTCGGCTTGTCTGAAATTTTCAGTCCAATGGCAGCTCAAAAAAGTCCTAGTTTAAGTGTACTATCAGACTGTTAATTTAGTACTAACTTGTTTTGGATCTTTTTCTTGCAAGTACATGTTTGCAGGACAGGAGGTCATCGTTGTCTTCGTCACTATAGTACTATTGGATAAGTGTTCCTTTCTACTTATCTGCAAATTAATACTGATATTCTGAAGCTGCTGCCCTGGTTCTGAATGTAGGGCAGCATTATGCCGGACTACCGGATGCTCTGGTATCAGCTGTTTATTCCTATGCATTTTAACTTCCCGGTTACATGCATGCATCTACCACAGAAGGCACAGAGAAATCTTTTCTCTTTTATTTATTTTACTTTGTATGGGGAAAACAAATAAATTAAACAGGACAGTCCGTCAGCAAACGAGAGTCCCTGAACATAATCAAAAGATGCTATTCAGAAAGAGCATGACTCAAGGAACCAGATTAAGTAAAAAGGAGCAAATCAATTCCTTTTAAGATTGTTAGTGAATGCTAACCTGAAATTTTAAAGGTCTTACATATTAAACGAGCTGCTTGTTAAAGGTGTGATTTAGGAGTAGCATTATAACAAAAGGTAGCCTTTGCAGAGGATGCATACTTCTTAGTTCTCACCCTTGTAGACTTGTAGTTATTGCAGAAATTCTTGTCTATATTGATTACCCATACGGAATAGTAACAAAAACATAGGGCACCATGCAAGAACAGCTGCTAATACTGCTGATTCCAGAACAGAATGAAACATGGTACTTCATTTTCACCCAGATTCTAGACCTCATTGATCCCAACACAGATGCAAAAAGCGTACTGCAACCAAACCGAAGAAGGCAGTGCACCACAGCTGTGGCTGGAGCTCCTACCCTAGCTATTCCAACTTCCAACGGCTGAGCCACAGGTGATACAACCCATGGCAGTTGTGCACAGCCTTCTGCGTGTCTCACCTATGCAGACAGGAACAAAAGCACATAACACGGTGACACAACCAAAGCTCTCCTCCTCTTGTTGTCTCTTGTTCACTCCAGCCACCCTGTGCTAGTAGTATAAATACCCGGCAACGAAACCGCCCGCATGTCTCGTCGCCGTGTGAACTGAAGAAAGCACGAGAGCTAGCTCCATCAATGGCGCCTGCCAGCAGCACAGAGCATGCACACTTAAAGCACATCACGTTGCACCAGTTCCTGAAGCCCGCCGTGATGTGGGGCTGGCCAGCGACGGCGGGAGCTATCAATCGCCACGTGCCCGAGGACGTCGCGGAGGACGACGACGCGCTCGGCGGGGCGTGGCCGCCGCGCTCGTACACGTGCGCGTTCTGCCGCCGCGAGTTCAAGTCCGCGCAGGCACTGGGCGGGCACATGAACGTGCACCGCCGGGACCGCGCCAGGATGCGCAGCGGCCACCATGGCGGCAGCGCCGCGGCTCAGCTGCAGCTCGGAGGCGCCGCGACGTCGCCGGCCACGGACGAGATGCCCCACGCCACCACGGCCGCGGCGAAGTACGCGGTGCTGTACCCGATACTGAACTCCAATGCCGCCGGCGCGGTCCTCATTCCCAGCGGCGACGTGATGCTCTCCGGGCCGGTGGCGCTGGCGCCCGCGCACGACCGGTGCCACGTGAGCGACGATGACGAGGAGGAGGAGGAAGACAAGGGCGTCGACCTGGAGCTGCGCCTCTGGTGGCCGTGATCGAAACATCATGGGGAGCTGATTTTTTTTGGTTGTCTTCGTTGACGATGTGTGATTTTTTTTGCTGTCTCTTTCATAATTATTTGTCATCGAATAATTAATGGCATGGGTTTTGCGAGTTGCCATTGATTGGAAAAGAATGCCCGGCGTTTTAGCACAGGGGATAAGAGAAGGACAAACAGGCCTCCGAATGGCGGAGACAAGAGGAAAGAGAGGCTGGAGTTCAAATACCAGTCAAACATAAAAAGGCCCTGGTTGCCTCGATTTAATCAGATATATTTATTTACAATAATTAATATAGTCATCAACAGGCTGGTGTGGTTGCATAGATTTCCGACAGTTTTGAGGCCGGCTGCCAACTATGAAGTCTAGAAGCCCAGCGCATCTTGAATTGTTTAACATTCATGTAACTTACAAACGGTATTTATATGTAATAGCTGTATATTTTTATTTCAATTTCACTTCGTGGTGTCATGGCGGCAGACCCTTCGTGACTCAAGTAACCTCCTATTTTGTCTTAAGTTTTCAGGAACCTCGATGGTAGCTGGATATTTCATTTCATGGAAAAAACTAACAAGTCAGTTTCGATACGTATGATGAATTGATGATGTAAACGAAACTGTTATTTGACAATTTTTCAGGAGGAGTTTCAGTAGTATTCTCTAATCTCTAGCACCCTGTTGTTTTAGGTCATAGAAACGCGTCTGTATGTTTAAACTTTCTTTTAATACAATGATACGCAAGCAAAATTTTGCGTATTCGAGAAAAAAAAAATCTCTAGCACCCTCCTGACTCTGCACCCACAAACTCATTTCGGGTCAAATAGGGCACCACACAAGACACAACACGAAGCTGCAAGGCGATAGACATCTGGAATCACGAAGCGTTTAGCGTTAGCAAACAAATTGAAAGTACATTGACTGCATCAAGCTAATCCATACAAGTCCTTTGATTCCTCTGCTTATCACAGAACTACGACTTCAACACGACGGCTAAAAATTTTAAAGAAAATCGCACTAGTAGAAAAAGATACTAGTTGCTAATGCAATTCGTTTCCTTGCTACAATTGGTTAAAGATACCATCCAGCTTCATCTCTCCAGTTTGCATGCACACTTCTTGATCTGAAACTCAGCAAATTTTGAAAATTCTAACGGTGCATTCCGTCTCACCTGATGAAACTGCAACCTTATTGCTGCACCTTTTTTTTCTGGATGATGATCATGTAGCACTTTCACCTTGCACAAAACCATGTTCGTTCAAGTTTTCCACCACATGCTCATCATCGCTCAATGAGGAAATCCCAATCTGCAAGTTCATTTGAATGAGTATCCAATTAGTTGACATCAAAAGTTTTAAAAGATACATGCATCCCTTTAAATCGATTTGATTTCTAACAGAATCCCACACGAAAATATTTACAACAGAACTGCAGAATTTACTGAGCAGCTGTTTTTTAATCAAATGAGCAACTTGTAAATTAGTGTGTAGAGTTGAGACTCGCGAGCAAAAATCATAACTCAAATACTATGTGTTCAGGGAGTTGAATTATATAAATAGAAGTTCAGATAATAGAAAACTGAAAAGGTACAAGTTCTTAGGATGGTTCTACTTCTGTTTTGTCTTTCAGAGCCTCAATTTCCCCATTGCCAGTGACGCGTTTCAACCGCGAGGCAGCTTTGTCAATCGCCAAGTTCAGTTGGCTTATCTTGTCGCCCAGAGTTTGACGAGTTTTCTGGATGCACTCAGCATATTAGCTATCAAACTTACCTGTCAAACAAAAAAAAGTAAGTACATTTGGGTCCATACCTCTAAACCTTCATCATAATATTGACCCTGCCGTCTTGGCACCCTCTGGAGGCCAGTTTCATCAGATTCACTATCTTGTCCATTTTCATCCAACAAAGAATCCAATGTTCTGCTGATCTGCTCAAGTATGTTGAGCAGTTAGCAACCACTTTTCAAATTAGTAGTTATATGACAAGAAAATCTGGAAAAAATAGCATCTAGAGCAAGATTAGTGTAGACCAACACAGATATTTCTTTCGTCAGTTATCAACTATTAGTAAGTAGCTCATATGCACAATATTTTAGTTAGAAATCTGCCATGGTGAATTAGAAGCATATATTTGAGTTTGTCGAGATCAGAAATTGAGAAACTTTCTTTCTTCCTTCAGGAAGACATTGCATTATAGGTTTCTGTTGGCTACTTCGAGCATTGCTAAGCAAATATGGTGATTCTACAGGCATCTTTTACAGGGATTTTCTGTACATGCACCAGTGAAAAATACTTGAAGATTGGGTAATACCTGAGGAGCAAAGACATATCCAAGTGTTCCAAAGATTGCTCCCCCTATAAGAAACCCAGCCAAAAATCCTCCCCCACCTTTAGAATCTTCACTGTATAACAGGATAGTTCCACAAATAGTATAAGCATGAAGCTGAAAATGTATTGCACACTATATGTGGATTTGGATGGACCTGATCTAAAGACAAAGTGAAAAGGAGGGAAAAGGTCATACAGGAAGATGCTTTCAATACTTCTGCCAAAATGTTACAAAGTAATTAATCAGACCTAGTTGAAAGTGAATGTTGAACCAATTCAAGATGTTCTAATGTTATACCAGGATCCAAGCTAGCTATCTTCAAGATTGCTTACATTTTAGCCTGACATGAACTGTTCAATTAGAATGAAACTTCAATTGCTAGTTGGTGTTCAATTGAAATGTGACTAGAGTAAAAATTGAGCATTGATAGTCACACTTGAAATCAACTCACATGTAGTTTCAGCTTAAAAGACAACTGAACTGGGCACTGTGCACTCTTGCCAGATCAAATAATGTTTGATTGTTGTGCAAGTAGATGGAAATGAACACTTAAAGCCATCAAATCTAAACAGACCAGGCTTAATTCCAGCTAAAAAAAAGATAACTGGATTGGGAACTCTTGTGCACTCTGTAACACTGTAACACAAAATGTTGTATCTAAAGACGGAAATTAAGGGTAACTCTGTCGCCTCTGTGCCTATGCCTACATTCTGTCTACAAGCATATATGAAGAGAAAAATGCCATGGATTAAAAACACAACCTCTGTGCTCTGCAGATGGTTAACTTTCTACAATAATTTGTACTCTCGGAACTTGAAGGAACTGCAAGATGTAAACGATTTCTGTTTGACTTTAGCTTGTTGTTCCTGCAGACGAATGTATTTGTATGCGCCGTACCTTGGACAAAACACGACAAAAGGAATGAAAAGTTAAAGACAATAAGAGCATGCAACAAATGCACCACGGATTCAATACAACTCACAAACCAATATCTAGCAACAAGCTCCACCTTGTCGCTAGGCAAACAAACACAACATCTTGAATTATTTCGTTCAGAATGGGTCAAATTATCACTTCATATTACTTACACTGATAGTTTTCTGGAAAGTTCCCCAAAAACAAATAGCGATTCGCTAACCTTCTATATATAACATATTTTGGCACTTTAGGGCCTGTTTGGATACACATGGCTAGTAGATACTAGTTGGGGCTAAAAATTAGCTCAAATTAGGTTGGCTAGCAAGTTGGCTAACAACTAGTTAAATACTTAGACTAAAAAAATAGTCCACTTATTAGCCCTCCTATTTGGATACACTAGAGCTAATTTTGGCTAACTTTTAGCTAGCTAGCAATTAGCCTTGTATCCAAACAGGCCCAAGTAGCACACGCTTCAATCAATTGCACTTAATTTCTTAACAGACCACGAAAGAAAAATCCCCCCACCCCTTTCCCTCCCTGACTCCCTCCCCCCTTCACAATACTTATTCGCTGTGCATCTGTTCCTCACCAGTGAGGACTGCCGATAAAATACAACACAGAACTAGCAAGATAGCTACTTGAACCACTAGATCCTTAGCAGAGTGCGATTTAGTGATTCCTTAGACTGTGGGCAGTGGAGATGACCAAATATGCCTCCACGTGTATGCAATCTGAGCAAGATATGAGCTGCTGAGACTAGGGGAACTCACCAGAGACAGAGAGGGCGGCGGAGGGAGCGGCCATGGCTGCCGTTGGGTTCGGCGAAAGGGAAGCTGAAGCTTTGCCGAGGGAGACGATGAAATCGGCAGCCTATCCTGCTGCCCGCCGGCTTCAAGCTGCGTACGCCGTACGTGGCCTGGCCTCCTTCAGTCCTTTCGTCAGGGCCCAAAAGGCCTCTCCGTTACTTCTCCGCGCCATGGGAACGGTTGTTGGGCCGGGTCTGTGAAGTTGGTTGCTCTAATTTAGGCCTGGTAAGGTGTTTGCTTACTCGTTGCTCAAAAAAATAAAAGGTGTTTGCTTACTCATTAGGCCACTCATCCCTTGCTCTGTTTTAGATTTGTTCGGTGTTAGTTTGGGCACATTTAAGTAAATTGCAACAATATTTCTAACATTAAACAAATGTACTATAAAAATATATTCAATGATGAAATTAATGGAACTAAGTTACATATGATCCAATGAGTATGAAATTTCTACTGTAGTTCAAGCATACAATAATTAGCCCACCATAAAAATTTCACCACAATTGGACCATAGAAGCTGCAGCTATAAATTATTCTAATTAATTACAGAAAAGTATAGATCTAAAGCTACAGCAAAAACTTTGTGCTAAAGAATACTATATTATATATTTACCGTGTAGACCTACTCATGTGGAGTTCAACAAAATTGAATTTTCTATTTTATGTTTTTTATGATTTACTATGATTTTTCAAAGATTCAGCGAAAATAAATAAAAAAGAAAAAGGCAAAACCACCGTCACTATAGCAAAACCATCATCCAAAACCGCCTGGGGGGTTATTTGACCGGTTTTAGAAAGTTTAGGGGGTAGAAAATCCGGTTTTATAGTTTGGGGTTGAAGTAGTCCACCATGAATATATGAGGGGGTTATGTAGACTTTTTCCTTACTTTTTTATAGACTTAGTCAAATTCAAAGAACTTAACTTATGATAAAACCAAAACCCTTTATATTTCGAAATTGAGGGAGTGCAAGTTTGTAATAAACATGTTAAGAACATCGGAATCAGATGGAGAACTTGAAGATGGGGAATATTTATTCTTTGAGTGTCATTATGTCCATTTTCTGTGGCAAGCAAGTAGTTTACATTTGTTTCATAGTTGGTCTAAAATGGGAGGCAACAAACATAATTACCTATATTGGCTGGTGATGCTTCTCTTTGTTGGGCAATTTGACCACAAGGAACAAAATCGATTTTGACAATGGTCACCTAAAAACATTTTTGTGGGTTGTCTTTAGGGGGATACACTAGCTTCGGCTCTGGGCTCAATTACATCGCTCGAATGATTGCAAAGATCAGATTCGCGAGGCGTGCAAATTACTTGAAATAAGTGTCATATAGTTTTTTTTTGCATATAATGAATGGTCTTTTGTGTACCCTTTTAGTCTCTAGTTTAGAACTTGTAATAAGTTTAAACATTGGGTGTGTATGGACTATTTTCCATTATATAAAAAGGTAGAATCCCTATCAACTAAGGGGCGAATTGGGATCCATTCAATAAGGCCCTGTTTGGCAGAGCTTCCAGAGCTAATTGTCTGTTGAATCCAGCAGGAGCTCTACCAAACAGTTTTTCGGAGAGAAGTAGTTTTCTGTTGATTTCGTGAAGTGGTTCTCTGAAATGAACTAAAAGACTAAATAATCAAAGAAAATCACTTTTAGCCATAAAATCACTTCTCTCACGAAATCAGATTTCATATAGAATCAGAATCAGATCGAGCTTTACCTAAAAAAACTCCGTAAGGATCTGAGCAAATTCTTCTCGTATAATAAAGTTGATCCTTATTGGTAGATTCTCCGGTGATGGCGATGCTACCGTTCACAGCGCACACCATCGTTGTCAGGGGCCAAGCGTTGAACGTACGTGCGCCCCAGGGCGCCGGCCGGGCCATACGCACGGTGTACACTGGTGGCAGCCCGGGTGAGGTGGGGACCGGGCGCGAGCGGTGCCGGTGCGCCATGCATGGCACGCGAGCGGCTGAGGGAGCACACAGTAGGGTGTAGGGAGGGAGCCCTACGGCTGCCTCTGCAACTGCAAGCGTCTCCATCGACCGACGCCCGGCGCGTACGGCACCGCGCCTGCTCCGGTGTCCGGGCTGCCACGCCCACGCCATCGGGGCTCCCCTTTCCATGCGCGGCTGCCCGGCCCGGCCGGCGGGCGCGCCGCGCAGCGCAGGGCCGCGCGGTGTCGCGACGCGCGCCGCGCCCGCGCGCATTATTGGCGGTGCACGGCCGGGCCATTAGCTTGCTGCGGATGCGTACGTGCGTGGCAGCTCAGCCACTTGGAGAGAATCTCCGACGTACGTCCTGCGCCTGCTGCCTGGTCGCCGGCCGGCCGGCCGGACTGCTGACCCGATCCATCTCGTCGGGTCAACGCCGTCACCAATGCATACAAGGCAAAAGCTGCGCCTGGTATCGGGCTCCTCGTGCATATGCAGGGGCCGTCTCAATCGCATTATGTTACGTGCATTGCTCGCCAACTTGCTGGTCACTGTACTAGCTTATTAGTGCTAGAACGCACCACATGACGGGGAGGACGGAATTAGGAACCACTACGCCATGCTCCCGGCGAGAACATGCACGTACGAGGTGGTGTGCTTTTGATTCGACGACTGTCTAGTTACCCGTGACGCGGTCCACATGGCACCATCCTTTGCACTGGCCGCTGCCCGGCAGCTCTGCTTCGACGCAGGGAGGCACCGGCGGCGTGAGCGCGCTGGGTTTTGACGTTTATTTTGTACCGCTCTGCAGACTGCACTGCATGCCGACCCTTGGATTTGGATACACCGAGCGAGCTGGGCCTTTCTTTCTCTGCACATGCACATCACAGATAATTTGCACCTCCTGCTCCTGCTTGGCCAGGCAATGGCGTGTAATTAAGCAGGTTTAATTGGCGACTGCTGGCCGGTTAAAGCTGCTCAAGCACAAGGATCGTGTACTACAATATGTATGGTTACTGTTTGGACAAGTACGTACATCGAAGAAATTAATGTTACTGTATTCGATCGATCATGTACTACAATATGATAGGACTACATTCTTTTTTTTTGTCGGCAGATATGGTCGAGGATCAGGATCCATGCATGTTAATTACTGTACGTTCTATAATTTGGGAATGAAGTACCGTAAGCAAGTACATAAAGGTGTGAGATAAAAAAAAAGTACATAAAGGTGCACATATACCGAGAGTTGAAGCCTTCTGAGGCCCGTCTCATTGGAGATTTCATGGCCCTGTTATCAATATATCCATATTTTGGAAATAGTGCAGAAGAGTTTTATCCCCATAAAATTCTCTCTACTCCCATAAAACTCTTATCATATCTCTCTTCATCAATACGGTGCCACGTTAGCCTATTTAATGTCCATGAAACTCTGATGAAACCCCACTAAAACTGGCCTAATGTAAAAATGGCTAGAGTAACTGCTTGGAGCTTAGGGCGTGCCCCACGCTACAGGCTGCCTAGCCATAGCGTCCATGCTGTGTCCAAATCCCCAGCGTGTCAGGTAGCTTGCAGGAGCAGCGGAGGCCTCGTGTGACAGTGCAGAAGCACTCGATGCTGTGTGCGTTGTGGACTTAGACTGACCACAGCGTTGTCGTTGCTCGAAAAAAAATTCAGCCCGTAAGTTCCGATGCCTCAACTCCAGATATTTTCACAGCGTGGGCATCGACGATTCACTGTGCCTGGACCTCACCCACAGAACCAGCCTCTTCTTTCTCTATCCTTTCACGCGCCAGGGATTTTTTCCCTTCGTCTCCGCCCAAAGCCTCCCCGATCGATCTCTCCATCCCCGCTAAATTAGGCTGCAGAAACCACAAAAATCGATCTCTCCATCCCCAAATCAAAGCTCTCCTCAAAATCGTGGTTCCATAGCACTTATCTTTGGAGGATCTGGTCGCCACTTCTCGTTCAAGGTTCAAGGCATCTCAGCACCGTGAGATGGTGTCAGCAGCCATCGCCGTCGATCCGGCCGCCCGCCACGCTGCAGGGGCCGGCATCAGCCTCACGGCGGCGGCGCCTCCAGCCATGCCGCGGGGCTGCCTCCAGCACGCCGCGGGGGTCGCGGGCAGGCACACGACCGGGCGCATCCAGCCAAGGGGCTGCCTCCAGCATGCCGTGGGGGTCGCGGGCAGGCACACGACGGGGCGCATCCAGCCACACCGCGGCGACCGCCGTAAGGCACACCGCAAGGGCCGGCCCCCATCAATCGCGCCGGCGGCGGCCAGCCAAGTCGCGGGGATTGACGGCCCCAGCTTTGGACGCTGCTTCGCCTTGACCCGCAGTCAACCGAGCCTAGCTCCAGGTGCGTGCTAGCTCCATCAACTAATCCTTTTCTTGCTGCTGTGTAACTATTTTTTTTCTTTATTGCCATGCTATCTATAATTCTTGTGATATTGGAAATATGAAGTGCACAAGCATTGGTGGTACATCTAATGTCGAATACAATTAGAATTTTTTTGCGATGGATGATGCTGGAAGTAAACATTACAACTAGAATTTTTTGCGATGGATGATGCTGGAAGTTTTGAATCAAATATGAAGTAAACATTACAACTAGAAATTACACACATGAGAATTTAATTTATTACACACATGATAAGTTGGTACATCTAATGTCGAATGATGCATGATAATACAAACATTACAAGTAGAAATTACATAATATACTAAGCTTGATTTTGTCCAAATCGCTGCCATATATGCTCAACTAAGTCCTCTTTTAGCTGACGATGCATATCTCGGTTTCTAATGTCTTCTTCTACCTCCAGTAGTGTTGAAAATCCATGAATAGGCCCGTGTCCAAATCCAGCCAATGTGGATGAAGAGCTAGGCTGGTCATATTCACTCTCATAGTTGTCGTCATAGCGAACTCTAAAAGTATCCCTCTCATCCTCCACAATCATGTTATGCAGTATAATACATGCATACATGATTTCAGCAAGTGAGTTCATTTGCCACATACGTGATGGGTTGCGTATAATAGCAAAGCGAGCTTGCAAAACACCAAATGCACGTTCCACGTCTTTTCTTGCTCCCTCTTGATGCTCTGCATATAATTTGTCTTTCTCACACTGAGGCAAGGGTATTGTTTTTACAAATGTTGCCCACTCGGGATAAATACCATCTGCTAGGTAATACCCCATGTTGTACCCAGTTCCATTGACCGTGAAATGAACTTCTGGGGCTCTTCCTTGAAGTACTTCAGTGAACAAAGGTGACCGGTTTAGGACGTTGATGTCATTGTTGGACCCAGCAACACCAAAAAATGCATGCCATATCCAAAGATCATGTGAGGCAACAGCTTCTAGCATGACACTAGGATGTTTTATGTCACCGCGGGTATACTGCCCTCTCCATGCCTTTGGACAACTCCTCCATTGCCAATGCATGCAATCTAGACTCCCCAACATACCAGGAAAACCACGAGCTTCACCTATATGAAGTAAACGTTGAATATCTTCTCTAGTTGGCCTCCTTAGGTATTTTTCACCAAAATTTGCAATCACACCTTGACAAAATTTTTTCATGCACTCAATAATTGTGGTTTCTCCTATTCTGAAATTTTCATCCCACATGTCAGCAGGTGTACCATATGCTAACATGCGCATAGCAACTGTGCATTTATGCAATGGTGAAAATCCCATCTTCCCAAATGCATCGTTCCTTTGACAGAAATATGGAGACCAAGAACTTAAGGTATGTACAATTTGTAGGAATAGGTGACGTTTCATACGATACCTACTCCGGAACTGAACATCATTGTACACTGGATTTTCTGAGAAATAATCTACAACCAGCCTATCACTAGCAGCTTCCCGATTTCTTTCTATATGCCTTCTAGGAAATTGATGATGGTCATTGCACGTACCTCCTAGTTGAGCCTCAATCTGACCTTGAAACTTTGCCTTAATCTGAGCTTCCACTGGATCATCCATGAACTCCCAAAAGAGCTGCTGGATGTTAATCATGTTTGCTGGTTCTTCAGGAGAACTTCCTGCATGATCTTGTGTATTTGATGCCATTCCCTTAGCCCCTAGATTAGAGTATGCTGGGAGGTGTGAAGTGTTCTGAGAACACCACCTTCTATTTATAGGAAAAGCTGGTCACAACAACTAGTTTCCAACGGCTAGATCCAAATGTGCTGCAACAGCTAGATTCCAACACTGTAACTGGAACTGCAGCTTTTTACATCGGCTAGATTCCAGTGGAATAAACTGTACACGTGAGGACAATGTGCTTTAACAAAAGTGATATTCAGATTCCAATGTCCTTCATAAATAGATTATAAATTGACATAATAGGACAATACATATATAGGGAAAAGCTGGTCACAACATTACATGATAAAGCTACTTCTACCAACACAATACAAATATTGAAGGCTACTTCTACAAACTGAGCTTTTCAAGGGAAAAGCTCTTTAGCTAGCAAATCCAAGACTTGTTTATGTCTTCCTAAAGTATCCTCATCATAACCTGAAGTGTCCTTGTTAAATAGCTGTATATATGCTGCAAGTTTGTCTAACTTGTTTCTCTCCTTGTTATTTTCAGCATTCTTGTCATCAACTGCAGCTTGAGCTAATGCTGCTTCAGCCATTTTTTCAGCAGCCATAGACTTCCATAGTTGTAGTTCATTGAACTTCTACATGCTTTCCTCTGTAAAAAGACTTACTTCTGAACACTTCTGTTTTCCTTTCTTCTTCTCAGATTTGGCTGCATCTCTCCCTTGTGGTCGCCGCGATTCAACAGATGCACCATCTGTGTCTTGAGCTGAAGAAGAGCTGTAAGCACCAGATGAATTCAGCTTAATCCTCTTTTGCAATTCATGCGTTGGGTAAGCTCTAGCCCATTTAGGTTGGTCCTTCAACGCTGCCCACCAATGTTCCAATGGAAATGGTCGTTTCTTTTTCATAAGTCCCTTCCACTTTGCCCGAACCTCCTCCATAAGCTGATCATCAGATTGACCACTAGCATTCCTATTCTTGACATCATTGTAGACTCCATTGAACTTGTTAATGAGAGGCATATTCTTGTGCCAGTGTTCTTTGCACTGCATTGCTGTTCTTCTTTGCTGCTTGGGAGCATTCTTGTTGTACTCAGCTGCAATTTTCTTCCAGAATCGATCTCGAGGCTTTCCATTGCCATCGATTGGATCATTAGAATTCTTGAGCCAGGCACTTACTAGGCGTAGGTTTTCCTCTTCACGCCAAAGCTTGCGACCTCCTTGCTTTTCACCTTCATCTGTGCTGCTCTCACTGCCTTCTTGAATTTGAACAGGTGCTGACTGCATTGGAGGGGCTCTGGACGCCGGAGAAGATGAAGCAATGGGGCTGCTCTCATCACCCCTGGAGTTGCTGCCACCACTTCCAAAGAAGGGCATCGATTCAATTGGAGATGCTGGACCATTTTCGTGGTAACCTCCATGGTATGCTGGTGGTGGAAAAGGGAAGTGCTGGAAACTTGGTGGTCCTCCAAAGGAATTGCTGATATTTTGTGGGTAGGGACCATGCAAATTGGTGGGTGGATAGTTCATGGGGTAGTGTTGTTGCTGATTGAAGGTTTGAAAGTTTGGGTACTGCTGTGTGTTTGGATTTGGTGCTTCTGTGTGTGAGTTGATGAGATTTGAGAAACTAGAAGAGGAAGAGTGGTCCATCTTTGAACTTTTGTATTTAGATATATGCCTGATCTATACTTGGTGAACTATATGTATATATATGCAGCAAGCCGCACCGGCTAGCATGCAACGGCTAGCATGCAAGGCAATGGCCAGGACCAACGGCTGCATGGGATAATGATATTTTAGTCATCTAGAACCAACGGCTGGTTGGAAATAATTTTTCATTGAATCAGGCATCGGTGAACGGACTTGCCACGGTGCCTGAAAAATTAAACCAAGCATCGGCTGCCACAATGTTCAGCACCGGTGCTGAAACACTCTCTCTCCTCTTTCAGCACCGGCAAAAGCTCACGTTGTGGCCAGTCTTATGGCAAAGAAAGAACTCAGTGACACATCTTCCTAGGTAAAGCAAAAGCTACTTCTAACTGCAGGTACAGAAAGAGGATGTTAGCTTGCGATGAGATGAGTCTTCAAAGCACTTCGCTGATGCTGAAATTTAGCTTATGCTAATATTTATGTTAAAATATTGTGAGAGAAAAATATTATTCTATAGGTGAAAAGTAGTTCTGAATAAGCTCAAGCGAACCGGGCTCATATCTTTTGTCATTTATAATGACTCTCATAGTGTGAAAATGTTATAACAGTGTTACATATTTCATCGGTTGATGTTAAGTAGAGACGAGTTCCAATGAGACTCAACATTTACTACTCGAGCAGGGACTTGAACGCATTTTTTGCTTCCTACAAATCAAAAATATAAATGAGGTTTCCAAATCATGAGCAAACATACAATTTATAATTTGCTTCTTTCAAGCCATCTCACCATCATCATAGTGGCGTAGACTGCAGGTTCTTCTTCACTTTTTTCTCCTCCAGTGGAGTGACATTAATCTTCCCTGCAACTGGCATGGTCTTTTTGGCCTCCTATAGAGTAGCATGTTGAAGCGGCGTCAACATTCAGTTACAGAGAGGGAAAACTAAGCAGTTAAGTCCACTAGCCACTATTAAAAGAGATAATATAAGTGCGAAAATATGGTTTCATCCGCAGAAAAAGGACTGTCCAGTTAAAATCGTTCTAATTTCCATCAAAGTAGAAACTATATAGCTGAGACTATAGATGTCCCCTCCCCCTCTCTTTCAAGTATCCATGATTTTTCTTTTTGAAATAAAAAGATGGAGATAATATCTAACTTCAGTATGATACCTAGTTACCAGTAATTTCTGCCAAGAAAAGGAAGCTGAAGTAACTTCTTAGGTAGTTCCTTCCATATACTGAGTAACGGTACTTCACACTATAGCATCTTTAGTACCCTCTAAACACTCGTAATTCGCTTTCTCTAAATGCCAACTAAGAAGAAACATGGGCCTGTTCGCGTGCCCTTAAACCCGGCTTGATCCGCTTCTTTTTTCATCTGAAACAGTGTTTTTCTCTCACAAATTCTTTCAGATTCATCTAGATTCCTCCAAATTCCTCCAAGCGAACGGGACCATGAATGAGTACAAAAAAAGATGCAACTGGACTGTATCTGTAAGAAATCTACTAACCCCTGGTGTCCAAAAAACATCTATATTAAATTTATCAGTGTTGCACATCTCTAGTCACGGTTCACAAGGTAGTAGCAATGTCAAACAAAAGGACTGGGGCAAGGGACACAAGTTCAGTCATCAGTCATCATGAGACATCGATTTATCAAGAAGTTCAGTTCCACGATGGATCTAGTTTTATCAGAAATCCTGACTAAGCTATGACCGAGTACACAATTTATTAGGATTATGTAGGTTGTGTCTTGCTCCTATCGACAAAAAGGGCCATGGCAATGCATTTGTTTCAGGGAAGAAAAAAAATCTAGTAACACATACCTATCTCTGATGGACCTCCCATGTTACATATAATTCTTCTCCTAACTCTGGGGAATTCCCTGTGTGCCATTAAAAAAGATCGCAATGCCTTGTGTGCCATGCCAAAAAGTTTAAGCGGTCTTTAAGCGCCCTTTGCTCCAACTTTTTATGCCCTCCATGCCTTTGCCGTTAGTTTGGGCTCTAGCAATAGTCAAATGCGAGTGTGAAAAACGACGATTTCATTTAATTCCAAAAAATATGATTTGATATGATTAATATATCTTAGAAAAATCATATCTTTTTTATCTGAATTAAATGAAGATAATTTTTATATGAAAATTATAGATCTCGACGAGATCTATAACTTTCTAGTTTTGAGTTTTTCATTTGAAGTCGTTAAGATGCTAAAAAAATTAATGACATATTTAAACTTAAGGGTATTTTTGTTTTTTCACACCTGCAATATTGACGTTAGAGCCCAAACCGACTTTAAAGTGGCATGGAGGGCACAAAAAGTTAGAGCAATATATCAAGACCGCTGAACTTTTTCAATGGCACACAGGGCATTGCGATCTTTTTTAATGGCACACAAGGAATTCTCCCCAAGAGCCAACAAGAACCAGTACAATCTGTTCTGCTCTATTCCATTGTTACAAATATCTTTGTCATTGCCTAAACTTCACTGACCATATCCAAGCATCCAAAATCCAGATAAGTGTTCCACAATAATTGTAGATCACAATGTCAGAAGGGGGGGAAATATACATTATGTGCCACCCGAGTGTGTCTAGTTACTCCATTTTTCATAAAATAGATTTTACAATTAATAGTAGCAAAATACTATCATCCATCAAAGGAAAACAAATGCAGTGCTAAAAGGCATGTAAAAACAGGCTCCACAAGGATGTTGACAAGGATATTCACATACAAATTGAGATGGTGCAAAAACTGCAAAGTTTATAACAAAAAGGCAACCAAAGACAAATTGTTAAAATGTGGGGTCACTGACTTGGACAAGATTTAGCAAAGGAGTATAAATACATCAACTATGAAGCACTTGCAAATCTTATGAAACAAAACAACACGCGTAAAGCAAACATACCTCCAAATCTTCAGCAGATGTACCATCCTCTGTGTCAGCCTCAGTGGTCAGAGATGAATTTTCATTGTTGTTTCTGCGATGTTCAACAAATAGGCATATTAGCAGGCAATTGAACGTCCGGTAGAATATACTACAGGATGAAAAAGGTAAACATGTGCGAAAACCTGCTGCCCCTGCATCTGTTGCAACTAATGGAACTTCTGTGCTTGTTGCAACAGGAACAACAACAGTACTTGGACCACAAATTTGCATGTCAACAATTGAACTGGAAGTGTTCTCCACATTGTGCGACGGGGCGGCACCAGGAGGAACAGAGTTTGATGACCCATCATGTGAGCTGGGAGCAATTATACCAACAGCAGATGACGACTGATTAGCAGGTATAGTAGAAGGTTCAGAGGCAACAGATCCGACAAGAGCACTAGCAGCTATTCCTGATTCTCGATCAGGTTGTTGATTTGATGCCTTCTCTGCCAATTCACGTGCAACCTGAGAGAGAAAATAATTACAGCAATAATGTAATTTTCGATTAAACAAATATAGATGGAGAAAAGAAGAGCAAGAAGAAAACCTTTAACTCATCAGGAATAGTCCATTTTGATTGCTTGGTCACTTTGTTGAAATAGCACCTTCAATTATAGAACAGTCAAAATATGGAAAGAAAATGGAGGATTCATTACCATATTGACATATAAATAAAAATATCTCAATTGGCACTTAATTCCAATATAAACTTACTTTCGTCCTTCAGGTGTAGTAAATTCTTTCCATTCGGTTGAGGCATCAGCCCTCTGTTAAATTAACAAAACCCATTGAAATGCAAATTAATACAGCAAGGACACATTAAGTACATTACTTATATTAGAGAATGAACTTCCCTCAAATCAAGCAAAAAGAAACAAGAATGATTTCTTGGTCCTTTGCAAGTGCTGCTTAACCGAATTTAAAGAATCAATCTAAATACATAGAAAGCACAAAATAACGTAAAAAGGCCAAAGAGTGTGCATGAATTTGTGCACAAAAGCGCATTGGGAATTGAACTCTTGAACTTTTTAGTGAAAGATGATATCAGGCACAAGCATAGGACTAGCTAGACAGATAAAAATCATATGGCTAAGCTGCATGACTATAAGCAAACAGCACACTAACCTCCAAAGGTGTCATCAACTCAACTGGTTTCTCCCAACTTGATTGCCTTGTCTTCTTATTGTAGTAGTACCTAGAAAATGAAAGGGAAAAATTAAAGCAAACCAAATAAAGAGAAAACCAAAATATGAAATACTTAAATTACAAGAGCTTATAATGAAGTTAATAACGGAAAGAAATTTAAAAAATACTAACTTTTTCCCCTCGGCTGCAGTGTGCTCCTACCAGTCTGAAGAGCTAGGTTCAAACAAGTTGACCTTGTCATTTGCAAACTCAGTTATCCCAAAGTCAACGATATAAAATATTGAATAGTAGACAAAAACAATTGATGCATCAGAGTTTACAAAATTAGACAAAAATCAGGTGATGAAGCATAGGTCTGGCAATACTTACTGAAGGCAAAGTTGTTGGGGCTGACACCGACTGGTGCCAGGAGGCACATGAGGTACATTCTTTCCTGCGCGTGGCCCAAACATAATTTCAAGGAACTCTAGATTTTCTGGTGGGTGATCTTTCAGGTTTCTGTATGCAGGAGTGCTTTTACGTTTCTGTAAAATAAATAAAATTATTCTTATTTATATTAAACAAATATTAGATGTTTTTTCTAAAGATTTAAAAGAAAAGGCAAAATTACCTTTAGTATTTTGTCCCACCACTTATTGTCCATGTTAGCGATTGGTACTGGCTCCACTTTCTCTTTCCAGAAAGTGTAAAGTCTTTTTGTAGAAAATATCTTCTCTCCTACATTCTTTTCATCAGACGGTAGTCCTTTACCATGGAGTTTTTGTGCTATCACCTTGTATGATAGTTTTTCTGAAGATTTCATTTCCTCAAGACAACACACATACAACAGTTTTGTATTATATTTATTCCATTTGATTGTCCTTTTATGATATACTCTGTGACATTCAAATCAAATAATCAAAAAATTAAAAAAAAAACTTATGTAGCAGTGTAATAGAGCTTCAATCAAATAGAGAAAGGAAGAGCAACAGATTATGTCTTACAGAGGTGACGGGGAGCAGTTAGCTTGTTTGCAGTGCCTAGACAGCCGAACAGGTGTCCTCCTGATCTTGACAGGACTGATAGTCTTCTTCTTTATAACATTTTCATGTGGTTCTATCAAAGAATCCTGCAAAATGCCAACGAGTTAAAAGAAATTCGACGAAGTTCGAATAAGAACATTCAGCAACTCACTTATTAGCAACTTTACTTCTTCTATATGTTTAGAATTGTAAGTACCCATCCATCAGGTCTAACATCAGCTATTTCACAGTTTTTCTTCCAGCAATATATATATGAGCAACGTGGTAGTATTTGTCATCAATTAACCGTAACACTTATTAGCACCTATAAATAAATATCAAACCCTAATTCCTCTCATTTTAGTGTAAAATTTATTTATTTGTTATTCACGTTCAAATGGAGGAGGCACCACACTGTCGTTTGTGGTGGTCAATGCAAGTTTGAATAATTACTACTTGATGTTCGCATAGTGTATTTTGGAAACTTGGCTTGTGGATTTCAGAATGCCTGTGCATCTTTCTACTTATTTTTGTTACCGAGGCATACAGATGCTCATGCTACTCCTAATTTTTGTTACTGTAGCACGGTATAAATGTCCTTGCAACCGGTAGCCCGACAGCACGGCCCGAAGCACAGTATTTTTGTCCGGCCCAAGCACGGCACGACCCGGTATTGTGCGAGCCCGGACCGGCACGCCCCGATGCACAGGGCCGTGTCTGGGCCGCACTGCAGGCATGTTACAGAACCGACCAATTATACGAGATTAAGTAAGAAAATCTTCCACCGAAGCAGATAATTTAGCAAACTTAAGCCCGTATAACCCGGTAGTCCATGAAACCACGAAGGATTTCAAACCAATCGACATACAAACCAAGATCGTACAAGTTTAGCAAGTACCGTCACACGTTACATAAAGTTCGCAATCACAGTTCGGTACATCAGAGTTTAGAATATAAAGTTATTACAACCCAAGTTCAAACTGAAGTAGCGGAAGCAAATAGTTTTAAAGCCACACACACTTTTAGTTCAGATACAATGCCAGTAGGTAGTCATCTCCAACAAAAGCATCAGATGAGAGATACGGAGTGAACATTGCCCTTGGTCCTAGTTGTCACCCATCGCCGGGTACAGGCAGTTAATGCAATAGCCGTAGTACATTTCACCATCTGCAACAACAATGGGAACAACGCCCTGAGTACGAGAAGGTACTCAGCTAGACTTATCCGTCTTAAACCAAAATAAAGCGACACCAAGGATTATGCAAGGCTTTCTTTAGTGGGCTAGCTGACTTGTTTGCGAAAAGTATAAGTTATCATGAAGACATCATTTTAAATACTTTGCATCATGTTTATTAGCACCTACCCATCTAGGTAAGCACATGTACTATATCAATCACTTGATTAACCAATAACATCCAGTTACCAATTTAGATTTAGCATATCCCATACCATTGTTCCATAATAATTACTACGATGCCGTAGCTCGAGTCAAGTGCTCACTATCCAAGAGCGATGGCGATTCGAATTGATTCCTAACCAGCTGGTGATTTATTCCTCACACAAACCATGTTTCCCCTGCCAGGGTAGCTTAGATCACCAAGAACACTATTCAGGTAGCCGCGGGACAATCTGGAGCCGCAGTATCCAGGGACCGCCCGACTGCCAGAAATCAGGGCGCACCTGCCCTTGGGCTCACTCTTCGTGTCCCTGTCATACCCCCATCAGCACCAATACGCGCACTCGTGTAGATCCCGGCCCGAATAGTGCCACTAGCTTCGCGGTCGAAAGGTACTTTATTCGGCCAGCTAAATGTGAGGCATGCGTTCAACATGACAAGAGGGACGAGCAACGATCGGTCCTTAATCGACACAGACGGAAACTAACAGCACCCCAAAACCCTGTCTGGTTGTCTCCAACTTTTCCGTCCGGTCTCCAATTATCCATCACACATGGTTAATTCTAGGATATCATTCTTTCCATAGCTAAATTCTTCCAGTAACCACCTATAATGTAGGTGACCGGATATCACCGATCGCTACCGGTCTAAGCAAGGCTAAGCAGTTATTCGATCCTGACCTAACAGGGTAAAAGGTAATAAGGTAGACAAGAATAGTAATAAATGCATCAATGGTTTCAATAAACTCCTACAACTTAATGCAACAATATATAACTCATATATATAGAAAGAATTACTTTTGTAAATTAGGAGACTTAGAATGCTCCGGGGCTTGCCTCGTTCGAACGAACTAGGTTGATGATCCACACACTCGGGTAAGTCCTCTCCTTGCTCCTCTTCCTCTGGCACCTCCTATGCCTGGACTTCTTATGGATCTGTCCCGATCTGCTCTTCCTGAACTGCTACTAGCAACTCCTTCTATGATCCTGTATGATGCAGATGCATAAGTGCTCATGCATAGGTGCATCGAAGAGATGACATGTAATGATCAGGATGCATGGAATGTAGATGAACATGTTTAACTTTATTGGACATAGTAGAAGTAAAGCTCTTCTACAAGTTAGGCAACATCATCCAAGAACATGTACTACTATACTACTACTACAACCACCGTACTAACATGCCAAGTCACCATAGCAAGTTAAGATGCTTCAAAGATACACCAAAGCAAACATTATTAACTAAACATGCACTAAAGAAGATTATTTTATTTCATTTTAAACTAGGGCTACAACAGCAACATATATTTATGGTGCTCATAAAAATATGATAAAATTACAGTAGCATAGTACTACTCTAATTAGACTACCATAAAATTTTCATGGCATTTGGATAAGTAAAATAGCCTACACAAAATGACAAGCTATGGCATAAATATGAGCATGAAAATACTTTGTATTATGAAAAGTGTCAAACTACAGATTTGGTATTTTTCCTATGTTCTACACAGTAAACAGTAACTGAACAAAAATTATCATACACATGCTTTATACAATTTTTGCTCTCTATTAAAATAATAAAAATCATCAATTAACGGCACTTGAACTACACCTCAATATTTCTCTATAGAACCTGCATGACTTATATTTTTCCTACAAAGTACATCACTAAAGGAGATTAACAAAACTGGAACCATATTTTTCTGATGTATATTATATTTATTAGACATTTTCTAAGAAATCTGCATTTATTCAATTTAAATAAAGCTACATAGAAAAGTATCACAAATTTGACATGCAATATTTTTAACAGATAGATCTAATCACAAGAAACCTAGAACAATTTGTTTCATCAATTTTGGAGCAATATAACTAGAGATATACATTTTACAAGCTTTTTAATCAATTTTTTAAATCGTTTTAGAAATCCTTTTCTTTAAAACCAGATTTAAAATGCTACGGGCACCCAGCTCCGTACACCCAGATCCGAACCCAGTCGCTGCAACTGGGCCCCGAGAGCCGACTGGGTCCCATCGATCAGCCGCACGGAAGCAGGGGAAGAGGCTCCGCCGGCCGGAGCTCACCGACGGCGAGCCTTCCGGTGGTGCCACCGGCACCAACGGACTCCTCTTCGCAGCACGAGCTCGGCAAGCTAGAAAAGGGTAGCGTGGATAGGCGCTATCCACCACGGCGAGCTACGCGCGACGAGCGGCGGAGCTGCATGGCGGCCTCACCGTCGTTCGTGGCCGCGGCAAGCCTAGGCGAGGGGCGAATACGCCTTGCGGTGCCAAAGAGAAGCCGAAGCGCTTGAGCAAAAGGGCAAAAGAGGAGGTGGAGCGGGTCGCCTGCGCGGGCATGAGCTCCGGCGAGCTCGGCCATGGCAGAGCGGAGAAGAAGACCGGCCACTACAGCCTCTCACCTCGACGACGGCAGCCGCACGCGGGCGTAAACGAGGGAGCTTGACGAGGCGGAGCTGTTGACTAGAGGAATCGAAGAAAGAGGCGCGGGTAGAGGGGCACGTCGCTGGCGGAGCAGCGGCGGCGCTCGGTGGTGAGAGCTCCCATGGAACTTTGAAATGGAGAGGAAGGAGGAGGAGACAGGATGGAGTGTGGAGTGGGGTGGCGTGCGCGCGGTCGGACAGCCTTGAAGGCGGAGCACAGCCGGTCGGAGCGGGCACCGCCCCTTGCCACCGGTGAGCGGCTTCCACACGGTGGGCGTGGGCAAGGGCAAGGCGGGAGCGCGCGGGTGAGGTGCGGGGCAGGCCGGGCCGGCTCTGCAAGCTGGGCCAAAAGGGAGGCAGCGGCCCGCTAAGGAAAATAAAAATGATTTTCTTTTTATTTCTTAAATAAACAGAACTAAAATTCCATTTTGAGCCATTTTAGAAGCATTTTCACAAGTTGGTGTAAAAATAAAAGTTGTTCAGAAAAAAGTACTCTACAACTTTGCCAAAAAGAGTAAGGCCAAAATCGAATTAGATTTTAACTATAGATTTAAAGTTAATTTAAATAAAAAACCCGATCTTAGAAGATTATTTTTAAAAGCAAAATTTGAGAAAACTTTGAATATACACCTTGCTCTAAATTGCATCTTAGTTACTTCTAATTGGTCTAAGTGATCAACCAAGGTACACACATGGCAAAACAAACATAGCATCCAATCTATTAAAACAAAACTATGCAACATACATGTTTCATTAGTATGTTTTAATTCTATATTTAATGTCATGCTTATGAATTCATAATAAGGATTATGCTCATAATTTGCAAAATGTTAATGCATGCTTAACACCGAGGTGTTACAAGGCACGCGGACTGGCCCGACATTTAAAGGTAGGCACGATGCTGGCCCGGTGGCTACAGCGGCTTGGCCTGCTAATAGCCCAATGTGCACTCCCTTCCTAGACCCTAACTTCATTCCTCTCCACCCCCACCCGCGCCGCACTCAGGATTCCCCGACCTCGATGGCTCGCTCGGTCGCTCCCCTCCCCTGCTCTGCGACCGCGAGACGGGAAACCCCACCCGGCACTCCGCTCTCGACTCTCCGCCTCTCCCCGACATCCGTCCCCCTCCCGTCCCCCTCCACGCGCCGCGCGAGAGGAAGAGGAAACCCCGTGCCGCACTCGCTCCTCCAGTCCTTCCACGAACTCGCGGCTGCTGAGCGCTCGCCTCCTTCCCCTCTCTCGCAATCGAGGTGCACAACGAGCTCCACCGCTCCGCGCCGCTGGCGTCTCCCTCGCACACGGCCGTCTTCCTCCCACGCTCGGCGTCCCCGGCCAGATTCGAGCGGTGATGGCCGGATTCAAGCGCGCCGGCAACCACCTCCTGGCCCTCCTCCATGCCTCCCCACGCGGCTCCACCTCTAGGGCGAGCGCGCCAGCGGCCGGATCTGCCTCGGGGACGAGCACGCCGGCGGCTACCATGCCTCCTGCTCTCCCCTTCCCTTTCTCTATGGGCCTCGGCCGGCTCAGCACGCTGGATGGGCCGTGCTTCTCGGGCCGGGTCGGCCCGAAAACGACGCCCGCCTCGGCACGGCGGGCCCGAATGGCCTGGGCCGGGCCGGCCCGTTGGCCATCCGCAGCCAGAGAGGACGAGCGGTGGTCCACTGCTTGGAGAAGGATGTCAGCTTTTCAAAACAGGAGAGAGTGAGCAACCTGCCAACCTGAACATGAAAGTTTAGGTCTGGTTTAGTTCCTAGAAATTTTCACCCTAAACTATCACATCGAATCTTGCAGCACATGCATAGAGTATTAAATATAGACGAAAAAAATTAATTGTACAATTTGGTTGGAAATCGCGAGACGAATGTTTTAAGACTAATTAGTTCATGATTAGCCATAAGTGCTACAGTACTGACATGCGCTAATGATGGATTAATTAGGTTTAATAAATTCGTCTCGCAATTTCCAGGCGAGCTATGTAATTAGTTTTTTTTTATTAGTATCCAAAAACCCCTTTCGATATCCCCGAAACATCCGATGTGACATCAAAAAATTTCATTTCGCGAACTAAACACAGCCTTAGTGATAATCCTGCATGAGTGAGTTGTTGGATGTGACAATTTTTTTTCTTCGGAACTTTAAAACGTGAACGGTGATTAGTTGGAGAATGTGATAGCCATTACTACGGATAAGCAGACCACAAATAGACCGAAATCCACATGATAATTCCTACACGAGATGCAGCAGGTTATTGCAGTTTTAAATTATAGGTAGCACCATTTTTCAAGGCCCAAAAACATCCGAGGAATTGGCACCAAATGTCGGCAATTGATATCAAATATTAAAAGCCGTTTGTTAATCAAATATTATTACCAAGAAGTATCACGGAAAAACTAAAAGCACATGCTGAAAGTGACGTGAGAGGGGGAGAGAGAGAGTAGAGAGGGGAATTTCAATGTGCACAAAAGCTGAGCCTCACCTTTTTGTCAGGACGCAGCAACATGCATGCGTGGTTTGTGGGCAGCGCATTGTGGGGCGCCCCAATCCTAGTGGGGCCCGCCCACCAGTGAGGAAAATAGGACAGAGAGGCCGGAGACAAATGAAGCACGTCTGTTGCACCAGTCGGCCCGCTCAACCAGTGTCTCGTCGAATATGGGGGGTGGCTAGATATCACTCGTGGGAGGTAGAATACACCGTTTGCATGAGAGAATATATATATATATATATATATATATATATATATATATATATATATATATATATATATATATATATATATATATATGACGAGGCTAAAATGCACCTGGGTGCATTCTGTGCAGCAAATGCACTCGACCGCGAGTGCGAGACGCGGGGAGCGCGGCGAGCGGTGAGCGCGAGGTAAGTCCACGCTCCTGCATACAAAACTAAATGGAGACAACCAACTACGTGATGCCACCTAACAGCTCAACCCACCACACCAGGAAGCATGCATGTAGGGAATCTTTTGTTGATTCCAAACGAAAAATGCGATATCTTCTAAACCACAGATCCAATTTTAGATCTATTTGAAATAGGTTGTTGAAAAAAATATGTTTAACACAACGAGATCCATGAAGGCTGTATTTGATGAAGTTTTTTTTTCAAATACGTAATCGCAATATGTTTTACTATAAGTTGCAAGCACTTCTACAACACAATTGCAACTTGGCTATAGCATATTTAACACTGGTTGCAATGAAGGCTGTATTTGATGAAGTTTTTTTTTCAAATACATAATTGCAATATGTTGTACTATGAGTTGCAAGCACTTCTACAACATAATTGCAACTTGGTTGTAGCGTATTTAGCATTGGTTGCAATGAAGGCCATATTTGATGAAGTTTTTTTTTAAATACGTAATTGCAATATGTTGTACTATGAGTTGCAAGCACTTTTACAACACAATTGTAACTTGGCTGTAGCGTATTTAGCACTGGTTGCAATGAAGGCTGTTGTCGAGGACCTAATACCGGGGTACCCAAGGAGGTGGAATTAATAACCATCGAACGTTAAAAGCTCCCGAACGGACAAAGAGCACGGCTGCACTTCTTGCCCGAACGACGAGAGTTTTGTTCCGCCTCGCCCGAACGCTCGTGGACCCGCTCCTCCTCGCCCGACGGCTGGAGGACGACTCACCCGACCCCACAGGGATACACTCCGCCTCGCCCGACCCCCAAGGGATACACTCCGCCTCGCCCGACCCCCGATGGCTGGGCTCGGCCTCGCCCAACGCCCGAGGGCCGGCTTTACCTCACCCAAACGACCGATGATGGATCTCGCCTCACCCGATATTCGGAGGCTAGCTCCGTCTCACCTGACAAACCATGCCCTGCGAACCCTCATGATGACGGCTATAGGGTAAGATAAGACGTTCGGGTCAACCACAGCGTCAAACGCCATGCCCCGCACCGCAGTGTCAGACTACGTGCCCTGCACCCCTGCAAGGAAGTACTATCAGGATGTGACAGGACAAGCGCTGGGACCTCCCCCTAGGCATGGCAGAGCCTGAACAGTGTTGCGGGCGCCTGCTCTCCGCCCTACAGTATTATAGGCGCCGCCCTCAGCCTCCGGACGAAGGACCCGACACGGACATACGACAACCACGGCGTCCCAAGGGCCAACCAGCATCACCACGCCGTCCGACCCAAGACAGGTCGGGCTCGACAATCCTATCTCGACCCGTCGCCCATGGGGCGGATGGGACGCCCACTTGCTAAAAAAGGCTGTGGCATGGCCTACGAAGATCGACGGATATGCTACTTCGACACGACCGCCATGATAGGCGAGCGTGGGGAAGAAGGAAGACTCGGGTCTCTCAAAGGACCTTCTGCGCTCTTAGTATTTTTTCTTTTCCCCCATCTATAAATGCATGCGCCCCCCTTGTCTATAAAAGGGAGGGCTGGGCTCCCCACTAAGGGGAGAGAGAGAGAGAGGACGGGCTAGCACGCGCACACGCACCATACAATCTAGCAACAACAGAGCTCTTGGCGTTCTTTCCACTACTCCATCAGGGACTTGGGATCTCTCCCTCTCCCAACCGTTTGTACCCCCTACTACGAACCCCATTCGGTGCTAATAACACGAGCAGCAACAGACTGGACGTAGGGACATTCAGCCCGAACCAGTATAAACCTTGTGTCCATTAGTGCACAATCCGTGCCTAACGCGCATCAAGTATAAATTTACTAGCCGGTGTTTGTTCGAAACACCCGGCGGTTAGCGCCATGGTAGGGGGCCTATGCTGTTCCAAACCGAAGCCACGGATGGCTAACCACAACATCAGCTGGGTCCCAGGCGCACACGTGCGTTTCGAGAACCTGGATTTCAACATCACGGTGGGAGGAGAGTTGGTACGGGCACACACCGCCATCCGATCTCTTCCCCCAACGGCCTTGACCATGAGAGGCTTGGGCACCAACTCGGCGCCTCCCTTGGTCCATGGAAGTCCAGGGAGAACCAGCATCGCCTCGCCCTCGCCAACGACGATAGCATGGCGCGACCTTCTGGGGAGAGACACCTCTCTCCAGAACACCACGTGCGGAGCGCCCCGACAGCATTTCCATTCGGTCTCCGCAACGCCGCGGCAACCGCTAGCCACCTTATGGCGCTACGCAGGGTTCAACAGCCCATGGACAACGAGTTTGTGGGGGTAATTGAACACGACACGGAGTCTCTCCACAAGCTCCTCACTGAGGGGCCCGGATCGTCCTCTAGCTCTGACTCCAGCAGGGGGATCCATCACCCTTCCTAGGGATGCTTCATGGTGGAAACCCCCGAGGGGCATGTCGAAAGTGTCTCCGAGGAGGAAACCACCCCGACGGGCAACCCCGATGGCAGGCCCGAAGAGGAGACAATGGCCCCATCTCGCTTAAGGATGGAGCAGCTAAAAGCCCATAAGCGAGAGATCGATGAGGCCGGGCAAGGGCTCGTGCGCGAGTACGCGGAGATCAACCGCGAGATCGAACGCCACCGAAGCGGCGGGCGCGCGCGCCACTGCCCGTGATGTACACCAAAGGATCCTCACCGACGATGGGACCCTCCCTCACTTTGCCTGAGCAAGCCAAAACATCGCCGCCGCGACGGCCTTACTACACGGCCTTCCAGAGGCCGCGACGTCCGAGGATCGCCGGGCCCGCCGAGAAATCCGCACGTTGCTCGAACGTGCGGCGGCACAGCAGGCGAAGAGCTCGATGTCTCCGATGCGTCCCGGCCCAAGCACTCCAAATGATCCCCATCACGTGGCCCTTCACGGTTTAGGGGCTCGACCTGGTCGAGCCATTCAAAAAGGCCGGGGGCTTCACCCACCTACTTGTGGATCGAAGCTCGGCCGATCTCCACGATCAAGTCTGAGCAGACTGTGCTGTTCTTCCTCGACATCATCTATCATTTTGGAGTCCCAAACTCCATCATCATAGACAATGGCACGCAATTCACCGGTAGGAAATTCATTCGATTCTGCGATGAACAACGCATCCGAATCGATTGGGCAGCCGTCGCACACCCCCGGACGAACGGGCAGGTCGAGCGCGCTAACGGCATGCTCCTACAGGGCCTCAAGCCTAGGATCTTCAACCGGTTGAACAAGTTCGGCTCACGCTGGGTCGCCGAGCTCCCCGCGGTACTCTGGAGCCTAAGAACAACTCCCAGCCGGGCCACCGGCTACACGCCTTTCTTCATGGTCTACGGAGCCGAGGCCGTCCTCCCGACAGACCTTGACTACGGAGCACCAAGGGTCAGAGCATACAACGAGGAGGGAGCCGAGGCATCCCACTAAGACGCCATGGACTAGCTAGACGAAGCCCGTGACATCGCCCTCCTCCATTCGGCCAAGTACCAACAGGCGCTACGACGGTACCACAGACGACGGGTACGCGATCGAGCCTTCAACGTCAGGGACCTCGTTCTCCGCCTCGTGCAGAGCAACAAGGACCGTCACAAGCTCTCACCGCCCTGGGAAGGGTCGTATGTCGTCACGGAAGTACTTCGGCCAGGGTGCCTACAAGTTGAAAACCATCAACGGCGAGGTCTTCACCAACGCCTGGAATATCGAACAGCTACGTCGCTTCTACCCCTAAATAAACGCTTACTTGGTCCTTATCAGTTTTTTGTCTTTACAAATCCCCGATCTTTAGCGACATCCGACCCCAGCAAAATGCAAGGGGTCAGACCTCGCTCAGGGGCTGGAACAAACGATATAAGTATGTTTACCTTGCAAACACCCCATGTGTCAAAACTCTCTAAGTTCTCCATTTCTTCTCATAAACGTCTCCCAAAAACTAGGACTTCGGGAACCAATTCTGAGTATAACTGGTAGGACTGCGGGAAACCCACACCCCAGTGGCTACGGCCTCCTCGCTCACCAGCGTGATCAAAATTGTTTCGCCTATACCCCAAGTTTTTGTGAACTGGACCATGAGAAGAATCGGAAGGCACCAAAAACCTCTTCCGAAAAACAGGAAACTAAAAAAATGGTTTGCCACAACAAAAGACGAAGATTTGTTCATTTTTGCACACATTCACCGCTTACAAAATAATCTCATCACGAAAAGGGCTAATGTACTCTTAAAATTCAAAAGACTAGCCACTCGGGGGCTCCCCCACAAAACTTTTTTTATTACAATCTCTGCCTAGCTCAACTATAACTGCTACTACGGTCGCAATGCCAACCTCTTCAGGTATAAGCACCAGAAGGAGCTCTTCGTCGCCGCCAAGGGCATGTACATGGGCCAGTTCATCTACTGCGGCCGCCACATCACGCTCCCCATCGGCGACGCCCTACCGCTCTGTAGGACCTTCGAAGGCGCCATCATCTGCAACATCGAGCACCACGCCGGGCGACTGTGGTACCCCTCCGCCAGGGCATCCGGGGACTACGCCATCATCATCAGCCGCAACCTCGACAACGGCGCCCGAACGGGAGGCGCCTCCCGCCGTGGGGAGGCCGCAACGAATGACGGCAAGGCTGACGATGCCCGTTTGTGAGTCATACTCCAGCCGTCAGGCGAGGCGTAGCGGGTCCACGGGCGTTCGGGTGAGGCAGAACAAAACTCCCGTCGTTCGGGCAAGAAGTGTCGTCGTGCTCTTTGTCCGTTCGGGAGCTTTTAACGTTCGATGGTTATTAGTTCCACCTCCTTGAGTACCCCGGTATTAGGTCCCCGACAGCTGTATTTGAAGTTTTTTTTTTCAAATACGTAATTGCAATATGTTGTACTATGAGTTGCAAGCACTTTTACAACACAATTGCAACTTGGCTGTAGCGTATTTAGCACTGGTTGCAATGAAGGCTGTATTTGATGAAGTTTTTTTTAAATACGTAATTGCAATATGTTGCACTATGAGTTGCAAGCACTTCTACAACACAATTGCAACTTGGCTGTAGCGTATTTAGCACTGATTGCAACTCAGAAATTCAACTTGGAGTGATTATAGTGACCAGATGCATATAATACACAGAGTTATATCTAGTTGCAACTAGGTGGTAGACAGAGTTGCAATCGATAGTACATTAACATGCAACTTGCTTAAAGGATAAAAAATATATCCATATTGGATCTAGTTTTGCTCAGAATATTTTTTTGAGTCAGATGCAACAAACGGTTTGTCGATCGGTGTTACGGTTTAGGAGAAAATTTGTTTCAAAGATTTGAACCAACAAAAACTTCCATGCATGCATGTATTCGCTTGGGTGCGCTGGTTGCTCCAAGTTGGTGCGGCCGCCGGCCTGGGTGCATTCTATATACAGGATGCACCCAGGTGTATTATAGCAAAACAGTATATATGTATATAATAGTTTGTCTCGGTCGCCTCCTCAGGGTGGCCACGTTAGCGGAATTAATAAATGTCGTCTGATTTGCATCTAGTGGTTCTGTTTTACCCCACCTTTCCTCTACTATACAGGCCCACGCGTCAGTAGATGAATGGCCATGGAAAAATATCGCTCCATCGTGTCCAGTCTCTCTCCAGGCCACGGCATCGCTCATCTCCTCCGTTCCTCCGCCGCTCTCTCGTCTCTGTCGCTCCACCCTGTTCCTTCCTCCTCCTCGCCTCTCCCAGCGCCGGCGCTGCCCCCCTCCCCTTCACCCGCGTCGGCGCTGCGCCCTCTCCAGCGTCGTGGCTCCGCCGCTCCTGTGCCTCCGGACGGCCCCCGGCGTGCCGCAAACCCTAGGGAGGCCCCCCGCGCACCAACCTGGCATGGCACGGCCGGACCTGTTGACGGGACAACCATGGCCTGGCGCGTGGCGCGTGCTGCCTCCCCGTGCGGCCGGCTTCCGCCGCGGCACCATCGCCACGAGCCGCCCCCGGTACAGGCGGCCTCCGTCGTCGTTGCAGTTGACGCTAGTGAACCCCGCCGTCGTCGTCACACCAGATCCATGTTTTCGTCAAGGTTTGCCGTTTCCGCCTGATTCACAATGTACGGTTCCTTGTTTTGTTCGATTGAAAAATTTTCATGTACAAGATGCATGCCAAGTTTCCTTATATAGAGAGTGCCGATGGCAACGGCCTACATTAAGGTTGCATCTCACAGGGTTGTTTGCAATATTAACTTTGTTTTCTGCTAATAGGATTGGTTTACAACGTTTTGCTTACAGAGGGCACGCAAAAGAAAAGGACGAAGACGAATGTTTCAAGTTTATTGATATTTCCCATGCTTAGTATTTTATTTCAGTGTATGCAAAATTGGCTTCTGTTCTTTGTTAACTGACTTTGGTTTACTACGTGCTAATTAGTTGGTTTCCAAGGTTTAGTTTGTGATTTATAGCGCGTTTGTCCGCTGCCATACTGTTTGCCTGTGCTCTTTGCTAATTACACTTTGTTTGGTAGGTGCTGCTTGGTTACCTTCCATATTTTTGTTTTTCGTTTACAGTATATTTGTGTGCTTGTCTTCTTAGGTTTCCTGTTTCCAGTGTTGGAGCGTGCTACTAGGTGCTAATTAATTTGTTTTCAGATTTTCCTATTCATGATTTATAGCGCATTTGTCCGCTGGCGTAGGCCTCTGCTCTATGCTAATTAGATCGGGTTTAGTAGGTGCTGCTTAATTAGCTTAATTTCATATTTTTTGTTTTTCCATTTATAGTGTATTGGTATGCTTCTCTTCTTAGATTTCCTGTTTGCGGCATTTGAGGGTGCTACTAGGTGCTGATTAGTTTGTTTCCATATTTTAATTTGTCGTTTGTAGCTCATTTCTCCGCTGGCATCTGCTCTTTTGCTAATTAGATTGGGTTTGGTAGCGCTGCGGCATTACCTTTCAGATTTTTGTTTTACATTTACAGTATATTTCTATTCTTGTCTTCTTAGGTTTCCTCTGTCGTTCAACGGTGCCGCTCGCTGCATGTATATGGTTACATCCATAATTTTCCGTTGTGCCAGCTCTGTGACTGTCCGACACTTATACTTCAGTAGAAAACAAAATTAACATCTATGCCTTCCTACGTCCAGGTTGAAGACAAGCACAACCATAATTTGTTGGTCTCTTTGTCATTCTGCGGATTGTGGGGAGCCTGTCTTGACAATCATGCACATATGCTGTTGCTATGGACAGTCAATTTCCTTTTAAAATAACCTCTATCATAGTTTGTTACAGATATATCTTTTCGCGGGTTCATGTCTTTCGCAGCTGTGTAGCTGTTGGTTGCTTCCGAGGGACTAATCAGTGTGTTGGGGTTTTTTTATAGTAGTTCTGCTAATACACATGATTTCTTCCTTCTGCTTTCTTAAGGTAAGTAGATTGTGCTCCTGCTCTTATCTGTATTTTTTTTGCTCTATACTGCAGCCTTGATTGTGCTTCTACTTTTCTCAGTTTTCTGTTCTCTGTGTTACAGCCTCTTCTACTTTTCTCAGTTTTCTGTTCTCTGTGTTACAGCCTCAATCTATGGCTGTAAATTATTCCCTGGATTCACATTTTTACGGTTATTCACATAAACATTGCGCCTTGATCGTGCTTCTACCTTTCATCATTGATTAGTTCTCTTTTTTTCTTTACATCTTTCCTTTGTAATTTAGTTCTAATCCAGCTATTAACCTACGCTCTAGTCATGGTTTCTCGTCCTCCAAATGGCCCTTCAATTTCCTATTTTTTCCCCTGTCTGCATAGGAGCAGCCTGTGATTAGATTTGGCTATGATGCTTCAATTCCATGTGAGGCTGTTTTCTGTACATATTCAGTGATTCATCGTATACAAGTAGGTTTCTCATTTGCCAATTGTTGTTGCTTTCTCTGGTACACGCATGTTCTTTCCAGATCTAACTATGTTATTTTTACAGTTCATATTAGCCTTCAATCTGTTAGAACGCCCCTTCCTAATTACTATGGGTGACCATGTTTATTTGGTACATGTTAGATGTCCTTGTCGTTCATTCTTAGTCAACCTTCAGTCTGATATGTACCTTTTTTACACTGCTACCATATCACTATCACATTACTACAATCATATCTGTGAGGTAACTTGTTACATGACCTGATCGCTATCTTGTGCCTATATATTCAGGTCAAAATTGTCAGTTTGAAGCATATTTCAGCCACACCAGAAGTTAAATTGATGAATTGACACAAAAAAAGGTATGGGTCTTAAGGTGCTCATGTATATTTGATTTGCCAACCTTTTCCAACAGCTTGCTTTTTTGTTTTGGGGATCAGCTAATTGGTACAAGCAACCACCAGATATAGCTTTTACGTTGATGTATATACCATTAGATAGAGGTCAGCTAATCGACACATCTATCATTTTAGTTTTTTTAACAAATTTGGACATCTAAGATGTCGTGTACACCACACCTAATGAAGTACATCTTTCGTGGTTTCATTGATTCTCAATCTTGTCTTTCTTTATCGGCTTCACATTCACGCTTGCTTTTTTTAAACTAATGCAAACTTGATGAGGTTTATTCTAGCTATTGCTTAGTATGCCATTCCTTTGCTACACTCTGTAATTCCCGTGCCTTTTTGCCTAGCTTCATATGCTTCTTCCAAGACTCTGCTACTGCAGGTTCCATATATAATAATCTAAGACAATTTAAATTAGTATATTTTCTCATTTACTGTTTATGTTGGTTGGTGGTTTACATAGTCCAAATTGAAAGCACAGGAACTACCTCCTGCTAATCTCCTGCTAATTTTCAGTGTTTGTACTTACAGCGCTGGAGCAGAAATCGTCCATCATACGATGTTCATCAGCCCAACCTTTCAGTTTGGACCAACAGTCCTTTACATTAAAGTCCTAAGATTGTTTCCATGCAAAGATTAAAAAAAATTCATGTGCCTTAACCAGGTGATTTGCCGGCGGACGCGAGGGCGCGCGTCATGGACTAGTATATAACACCAGTGGAGGGGCGTGTGCCATCGCGCGCACCTGCATTTAGGATCTTGGAGATTGGGTTGATTGGAGATGTGGTGGGATTCATGCACGAAGATTCATCCTCAGATGGACAAATATTTAACACGATAGATTAGGCACTAATCATTAGACAGGTCGTTCTAATAAGTGGCACAGGTACAGCTGGTACCCGGTAGTTTTCGACATTGTGCGATGCCGTAGGTAGTAGTGGCACATTGGTTTACATACAGAGTGTCTGGTACAATAATTATACATATTTGGCACATGGACATTGATTATGATTTCAGAAGCTTAGTCGGTGGCCTGGAGCATCTACGTCCATGGAAGATCAGCTGGCGTTGGTGGATTAATCTGTTAGTAAAATTGAGTGTGTTAATAGTATTTTCTTTGTGAATCGGTACATAGTGGTAAGTAATGTAAATGGATAAAGAATATGCCTGATTCTTGGTAGCGGCACATGCATTCAGTGTGGTGACTGCATCCGGATATGTAACCTGTCAAGTGTGAGAGTATGTAGTCTCAATTATAGTTTGGGTTAGTTTTATCTTATCATATCAGAGAGCAGTAAAAGTCATCTCTATTATACCTGAGCTGTCAAGTGGAGAAATGTCTCAGTCACGCTCGCCGTAGTCTGCTGGAATTTTGTCGTTGCAGTCAACACCTCTCTGGTTTTGAGAGGCCAAGATGGGTTAGCAGATGAAACTCACAATGTTGATTAAAGTCTTGAGTAATACAACCATTGGAATCGCAAATTTACTCTATGGGATCTAGGTACAGTTTTAGTTACCTTCTTCTGGTACTAGAGGAAGCTGTGGGCTTTCTGGATGTCGCAGAAGGGAAACATCTCTATGAATTTATACCATACTGGCCATACAGTGAGAAGATTTCCTTGCTGTGTACTCTTTTTGACACCCAACATAGCGTTGTATGGAATATCCCCAAGGTTTGCTGTGTGGCCCTCAACAAAACATGTGTAGTGTTTAAAGGTAATGCGATTGATTTGGCAGGAATCTCCTAGCAGCTGGGTTACTGTGTTGTTGTTGCAAAGGCGAGCTGGGATGCCGGTGACTTCGATCTGCACATTGATGTCGGTAGGACTGTGTGGCGGCGAATTCTGTGGATGCACTGGATTGGCAGTGAAGTGCATGTGTTTCTGTAATGGTATTGTGGTGGAGCCAATTGTCCATGGCATTAGGACGAGGGCGAAAGCAAAGTGGAAGGTAGTCATGTTCAGAGACCCTCCAGATAGCATTGTGACATAGGCCGCTGATGTTGGTGCTTTTATTAGAAAATCGGGGCCATAAGGCGAGATGTCTTGGAGGTTTACTGTAAGCTGGTATTGTTCTTGGATTGCAGCCTGGATGTCTTCGGAGTTGAGATCGTACCTTTATATATTTGATAGTCTCTATGTTACAACATTACATTAGGTAGAACCGCCTAGTTGCTAATGGCTTGATGCTGCTCTGTTAGTATTTTGGTTCATGAGCGGCTGCATTATGTCTCCGCTGGTCCAAGAGCTGATGCAGACTGCATATGTAAGCAAGACAATGCACATTTCAGCTAACTAATACTTAATTTCCAGATTTCAATTGATTTAGCACAAATGAAGCATAAAGTGCATTTAACTGTATACCGTTTGCAATGCAGCATTGTCTTATCTCCCTACTCTTCTTGAGGCAGTAGATCAAAAGTGGGGCCCTCCCTGTAACCATGAAAATAGCACATTACAACCAAATAATCACCAAGTTTTAGGAAGCATGACTTGAGTCAGTAGACTAAACACAAAGTTTTTTTTTTTAACAAAAATGGCAGGAGCCCTGCCATAGTGCCATTCAACTAATTAAGAAAAGAGTGCTGAAAACACATATTACAGGTTGATTCCAAATTTCAAAGTATCCAGTAACAAATTCCCAACTCCGCCTATGTTGTCTCTAACATAGCAGGTTCCAAGCTCTGGTAAAGAAGGAGGGTTATGATAGGTGTGGCGAGCCAACGTTAAATCTAGCCATTCTAATGGAGATAAAACCCGAAAGAAGACCGTTGGGACGTAACCCTCTTAGCGACGCGCCATATCGGAGCCCGGGTATGGTGTTAAATGAGCAAGGGCCGGGTCGTCACCCCCGTGACACGCCGTGTCGCGATCTGGGCATGGTGTCAAGTGAGCAAGGATCGGGTCGTCGCATCCTTAGTGGCGCGCTACATCGGCGCCCGGGTGTAGTGAAAAATGAGCAAGGGTCTTCACATCTGAGTCGACGGGTGCGAAGGGTAAGGAAGCTAGTCGATCCAACTAGGATCCGTTTAGGTAGTTGAAATGTAGGGTCGCTTACAGGTAAGTTAAGAGAATTAGTTGATACCGCAACTAGGAGGCGTGTAAATATATTATGCGTTCAAGAGACTAAATAGAAGGGTCAGAAGGCGAATGAGGTGGACAATACAGGTTTCAAGGTTTGGTACACAGGGACAATCGCGAATAGAAATGGAGTAGGAGTTTTGATTGATAAGAGCCTCAAGAATAGTGTGGTGGGAGTCCGAAGGCAAGGAGATAGGATTATCTTAGTCAAACTTGTCATTGGTGATATGGTCTTGAACGTAATTAGTGCGTATGCCCCCCATGTAGGCCTCGGCGAGTGCTAAGAGACAGTTCTAGGAAGACTTAGATGGCCTGATTAGAGCTGTACCTAGTAGTGAGAAGCTTTTTATAGGAGATCTTAATGGGCATGTAGGTACTACAAGCGCAGGTTTCGAGGCGTTCATGGAGGTTTTGGATATGGTAGTAGGAATCAGGAGAGGGAGGAAGTTCTGGACTTCGCGGTAGCTTTTGACCTGATGATAGCCAGCACTTTCTTTAGAAAGAGAGAATCTCATCTAGTGACCTTCAGTAGCGGACAACACTCTAGCCAGATTGATTTTGTCCTCGCAAGAAAAAAGGACAAACGAACATGCTTAGGTTGCAAGGTGATACCAGGAGAGTGTGTTGTTTCTCAACATAAGCTTTTGGTGGCAGACTTTCGTTTTCAGGTGCGTGCTCGTAGGAATAAACAAGCTAAGATTGAAAGAACAAAATGGTGGAATCTGAAAGGGGAGACGTCAGAGATATTCAGGGAAAGGGTTATCAAAGAGGGCTCTTGGAAGGAAGAAGAGGACATAAACAACATGTGGGAGAAGATGGCATCCAACATCCAGAAGGTGGCCTCAGAGGTGTGTGGAGTAACCAAAGGAAGTGGAGGCGAGGCTAAAGATACTTGGTGGCGAGGAAGTCCAAAGGGCTATTAAGGAGAAGAAAAAATGCTAGACACTTGTGCCATGATAGGAGTGGACAACATAGAGAAGTACAATGTGACAAAGAAGACTGCAAAGCGAGCAGTAAGTGTGGCAAAGGGTAGAGCGTACGAGGATCTTTATCAACATTTGGGTACGAAGAAAGGAGAGGACATTTATAGGATGGCTAGGGTTCGTGAGAGAAAGACAAGGGACTTCAACCAAGTTGAGTGCATTAAGGATGAAATGGAGCATCTCTTGGTGAAGGAGGATGAGATCCGACATCGATGGCAAAAGTATTTTGATAAATTGTTCAATGGTGAGAATACGGACACAACCTTTCAGTTGAATGACTCTTTTGATGACACCAATATGCGCTTTGTGCGGAGAATCCAAGAATCTGAGGTCAGAGAGGCGTTGAAAAGGATGAAAGGATGTAGAACGATGGGACCGGATGGTATCCCAATCGAGGTGTGGAGATACCTCGGGAACATAGCTATAGTATGGCTAACCAAGTTGTTCAACCATATTTTTCGATCGAACAAGATGCCTGACAAGCGGAGAAGTATATTGGTACCGATCTACAAGAATAAAGGGGATATTCAAAGTTGTACTAATTACCGGGGAATTAAGTTGATGCGCCATACTATAAAGCTATGGGAGAGAGTTATCGAGCATCGCTTGAGAGCAATAACGCGGGTCTCTATGAACCAATTTGGTTTCATGCCCGGTAGGTCAACCATGGAAGCAATTTTCTTAATAAGACAAGTTATGGAGCGGTATAGGGAGAAGAAGGACATACACATGGTTTTTATTGACTTGAAGGCTTATGACAAAATACCAAGAAATGTTACGTGGTGGACTTTGGACAAACATAAAGTCCCAATGAAGTACGTCGGGATCATTAAGGACATGTACAACAATGTTGTGACTGGTGTTCGAACAAGTAATGGAGACACGGATGACTTCTCGATTAGGATAGGACTACATCAAGGGTCAGCTTTGAGCCTTTATCTGTTTGCCTTAGTGATGGATGAGATCACAAGGGACATACAAGGAGACATCCCTTGGTGTATGCTTTTCGCGGACGATGTAGTGCTAGTTGATGAAAGTCGGATATAGGTGAATCAGAAACTGAAGTTATGATAGGAGACTTTGGAGTCCAAAGGTTTTAGACTCAGTAGAACTAAAACTGAGTATATGAGATATGACTTCGGCACTACTACTCGGGAGAAGGAAGATATTAGTTTGGAAGGTCAAGTAGTGCATAGGAAGGATACCTTTCGATATTTAGGATCAATGCTACAGAGAGACGGGGATATTGATGAAGATGTTAGCCATAGAATTAAAGCAGGGTGGATGAAGTGGCGCCAAGCATTTGGTGTCCTATGTGACAAAAGGGTACCACAGAAACTAAAAGGTAAGTTTTATAGGACGGCGATTAGACCTGCTATGTTGTGTGGTGCAGAATGTTAGCCTACGAAAAGACGATATGTTCAACAAATAAGTGTCGCAGAAATGCGTATGTTGCGTTGGATTTGCGGTCATACAAGAAGGGATCAGGTTTGGAACGATGATATACGTGATAGATTAGGGATAGCACTAATTGAAGAAATGCTCGTCCAACACCGATTGAGATGGTTTGGACATGTCCAACGGAGACCTCCAGAGGCACCGGTGCGTAGTGGAATTCTAAGTCAGGATAGTAACGTGAAGAGAGGCAGAGGAAGACCGAAGTTGACTTGAATAGACGCAATAAAAGGAGACTTGAAAGGATGGAATATGTGGAATCCTAAGTCAGGATAGTAACGTGAAGAGAGGCAGAGGAAGACCGAAGTTGACTTGAATAGACGCAATAAAAGGAGACTTGAAAGGATGGAATATACCTAAAGACTTAGCCTTAGATAGGAGTGCTTGGAAAATAGCTATTCACGTGCCTGAACCTTGATTGCTTCTGCTGGGTTTCAACTCTAGCCTACCCCAACTTGTTTGGGACTTAAATGTTTTGTTGTTGTTGTTGTTGTTGTTGTTGTTGCAGTAACAAATTCCCCAAGAAAACCATCTGGTGACCAAAACCATCCAGCGCAAAGTTGTGCTGCATGCTGATCTGAAACATGCCGAAGGTTGGATAATCCCTAGTCTCATCGGTGAATTTATATAAATTGGCCAACTAATAAAAAGATTAAGCACTCACAGTGATGCCAAGCTGGAAAATTTTGTGGTTCCCAGTGCATTATCAGCTTTGTCGAGAGCACCGACAGCAGCAGCAGCAGCATCTTCTATGACATAAACCTCTTTGGAAAGGGGGCCTTGTTTAGTGCAAGTTTGAGATCGGTCTGCCCAAGTTGTCGTGGATCTAAACAAACAAATCCTTGAAGGGACATTGTACGCAGCTTCAAGGTTATCTATCCCAGACTCTTTTCTATCCCATGCTCTCTGCTCACGTACACGATCTTCCCTGCATACTACGCTTCTTGTGCACATCAAGACCAATTTGACCATAGCACTGAGAAACTAAACTATGTGAGCATGTAAATGATATGTGCATTAATTTTTTTTAAGGAGAGTATTCCTTTTTTTTCTCGAGCTTGCAGGCATACTGCATATCATTATCATGCAGAAAAGAAAAAAGGGGGGCAAGTACACTGGTTTGAAAAGTTATAGACACGCTGACGCTAAAAGAAAAATGATCTTAACCACAACCTCTACTGAAACTCAACATCGAAGGGAAGTACAGCATTCGCAGATGGTGACATTTACCATATTCTTGAAACATTAGATCAAGAATGACCCTCCAAAGTTCCCGTACATGCATACAATTTAGACATAGCTTACTTTTATATATAGTAATTTTACTTGGACACACATTTTTTGGCAGACATTGAAAGATGCTGTTTCGTTTGACGTTGCAATGGGCTATGAGATTCCAAGTTCTGTATAGTAGTATTAGTGTTTTCTTTATATGAAGTGGAAATGAAAAAACAATATCCAATTATTTTTTTAAAAAAAATACAGCTGGTGAACTCCTGAATATTGTTTTTGTATCAGGAAAATGAAATAGCTAAGAACTGATTAATCATTAGTTTTGATTATGTAAACGATACTCTATGGAACATGTACAATGACTTTAGGCTGCCCATTGAATTAGAAGACCACACCCAGTGTATAGAAATAGATATGAATTTGCATCGCAAGAAAAGAATGAGCAGAGCAACCTCTCATTCTTGAAAGGAAGACAAGATGTAAGACACGGAACATTCGTAATGACTATTAAGGATGACCTTTAAAATGAACCGGAGTATTGATTGGAAGATCATCAGTCAAGTTTGTATTAACACTTGTGAGATTTTAAGTAGAAACAGGTAGAAATATTCATGTAATAATTCTCACAAGCACTCACCTTTCAGAGAAACCTTCCACAAACAGTTTTTTTCTGAAAAAAGGATCCTGCAGGGTACAAGAAGAAAACAATTCAGTGTTGTTTGCACATGTATGGTCTTTTTTTTTTTTCCTTTGGTCTCAAGTCATGGAAATACATGAACAAGGAGAAAGACCATTTTTGGAAAATTTGAATCATTAATCTATGCAGGAGATAACCTTTGTAAATTTTGATTGTATTGGCAGCATTTATCCAAGTGGTTAAGGCAAAAGCACATATTGCGGTGTGCTTTGTGCATGGACGTAAAATTATAAGATAAAATGGTGTCCTTGGAGTCCTGCAAAAATAATATGTGAATAATTATCATACAGGGAATCTAAAACACAATGAATGATACATGAGTAGGAAATAATGGAAAATGCATGGAAGTAATGGATCCTTTACTCAGCCCTGACTATATAGTCACAATGAAGTACTGCAATGAAGAAAAGCGAATTGATCTACATAGAAGAATCTCCCGACAAAATCCCTTTCATACACAAGGGCCTCAGAATATGTTCAATCAGCTACACATGCATATCTCAACTGCATATCTCAACTACATTTATGGTCATGGAGATCATGGTAGTCTCCTCTTGTTTCATTAGGACTCTAGTGGATAAGTGGACAACCGAATAGAAGAAGCTTAGGAGAAAAATGATACATGTAAATTTAAGTGGAAGACAACAGATGTCGATCATCTATGTTGTCTTCAGGAACCGTTTGCAGCCTTTCCAAAAATAGTGATGTCCATGTTACAAAAAGATGGTGTTCTGCTGTTTTGTGCCTATAGGATTACAAAGGTGGTTAGTATCGTACTGAGCATATAATGTAGGCGCTAAATGTGTCAGCACAGTAGAACATTTGAGGTTTTATAAAGGGTTTCATATATGGAAGAATTGGTCAGGCAGCTATTTAGGTTTGCAGTGGCAGACATGAATTTTGTGAACAAGCCCTGAATGGGCTGGCATTAAGACTGAAAACTGAAGCGTTTAAATTTTCACCTTCTCCTAATCCTCGTTGATGGTAAGGATCATGTTCATTTTTGACAAAGCACTCCATTCCTTCATTCAGGCTGAGTGAAGACAGTAGCAGACCAATCTGAGGAAAGATAGCTACAAAGAAAACCCAATTGATTCAGATAAACCCATTCAATCATCTATGTTGCAGTAATTAGAACATTTATTTCGATAAATATTTCTAATTCGAAACTAAATCATGTAAAACCTACATGTAAATCAACACCAATTACTGGGCTATACAGAATCAGGAATTTGTGAATGATTGATGGTGTGTAATTAATATATTGTACAGCTATCACTTCTGTGGATGGGGTTCATGACAAAAAAAATATATACTTCTGAAAGCATGGCCATTCTTAGTTATAGGACTATCAATCCCTGAAGATTATTTAACAAAAAGGTAATGTAGTTAGCAGGGAGATGTAAAATAGTATTAAAGATACACAGAGAGATCATTCAATTTCTTTGTTGTGCCATGATTAAAAGTAAACCATAGCTGCTTTATTGCCAAAAATAGTGCAATCATCTACCAACATTAGTAGACAAAGATACATGTCAAAGATTTTCAAGGTAAAGAACCGCCGTCCTATCATCTTTGTGTCTGTCGAACAGAGTTAAGAGCTTAGCTTAGCTTCAACTATTATGGGGTAATGTTGATGCACATGAAACAAAATACATGATAGATTCCTGCGAACTATCCAAGGATGGGACATTTGTAAAGTGGTATATATGAAGTGACAAAATAAGGTATTCAAATTTGGAAGCGGGAAATAAAGGTTTCTTACAGGTTAGATAGTATAGAGGTAAATTATAGTGCAAAATTTGTACCTAGCTACTGCAGCCTCATATCTTAAAATCAGATCATCAATGGACACACCGATAAATAAAAGACCAATCATTAAGTTCGTTTATACTTCACTTCCGATGCATATATCACCTCTTATCATCCTACAACGAGGAAATAAATATGGGCGTACCCAGTGCAGAGAGCTCCCGCTCTGTGCGGGGTCTAGGGAAGGGTGTCGGTGGGAAGCCTTACCCTCGCCTGTGCAATGCGAGGAGACCGCGACTCGAGAGGAAATAAATATGGAAAAGAGATAAATTCCTGCTATATGCAGATAAGCCTGTAAAGGGGATTGCTAAAAAGACAGCCAGGTTGCGTGGCTAAATATGCGCAATATTGAAAATTCCTCTCCGCGACTTATGTGACTACATATTCAAAGTTGCTTGGCATAATGAGCATAGAATTTATAATTAAGCCTGGAAACAGCTCTAAGAGCTCTATGAAACAGACCCTAACTGAAAACTGCCTTAAACACTAAGTTAACAGCAGAATTAGAAGACTCCTCATCATACCTGAAGGAAAGACAGTTTTGCATTTTCAAAGTAGACAGAACAACGTAGTGGAACCTAGAGAAAGCTAGGATAGCCCAAATGTGAATCTCTAATTACATTTCAGATGGGGAAAATATAGCAGTTACTACAAGAATAAAATTTGAGCTTTGGAGACAGAGGTAAGCCAAAAAGAAAAATTCAGATTTCCACCTCACGAGCAGCTGGTGCGTTAGAGCAGCCAATGTGGCACCAATGGAAATATTCAGAACATTGACCAATATTGTTATTCAGCTGCAAAGAACAATATCCACCATTAGTTCGAAGAGGGGAAAAATCCATGCAGCATACAAGCCTAGGTGTGGTACAGCACGAATAAGAAACAGTGAGGCTCGATATAAACATTCTTCGCGCAACATAAAAATCTATCCAGAGGAAAAGCTCAAGTGATGTCACGGATTGAAGTTGATCATTGTGAGCAGAAGCCTCCAGGTAGGCGCCAGGAGATACAAAAAAACTATGGGCAAATAGATTTGTGCACTATGTATACATATGATGCATCAAGCCACATGCTGACAATGTCCTCAGCTGAAATTAATGTAGGAGGTCATGAAGTAATAACTAAGATGGCTGTGCACAGGGTAGCATATGTTTCCATGGCACACATAAATGACGATGGCCTCATGGCCCTACTTACACACGACTGGTACTCCAATAATACTTCATGTAAGCCAATTTGGTGACGCAAAGCTGAGAACAACATTAACAGTTAGCATCGAAAAAAAACTGGGACAAGCTAACTTTGTAGATGAAGCAGCAGTATCTAGTCAGGTAAAAGTGCAAACCCACCCTTCCGAAGCCTTCCTTGTCTTGTAAAGTCGGTCCAATGTAGCTCTGAACAGACACCTAAATTACCATGGATTAGGATCACAACATGAATAGGCATTTAATCGAACACCTAAACGACAGGCATGAAGGCGGCAGTACAGACCAACAAGCGGCAACAGTACAGAGCAACAAGAATAGCACAAGCTAGAGCGACGACTCCTCCCAAATCCACCATAATTTCCATCCCAGCAATCTTCCACGTGCAGCAGAGAAGGAAGCCCTGGTACCGCGAGGAACCTCCACGAGCGCTGGGATAGGGGGGGGAGTCGGCAGTGAAAGGGAGAGGGAGAGAGATGAAGAGATAGGCACCTAGGGTTTCATGGAGCACATGGAAGACGTGGCCGGGCGAGACGATGCCGCATCGGGGGGCAGCCGCGCCGGCGAGCACCGGCAGAGCCCACTCGGCCGCGTCGTGGCCGGGGACGGCGGCCGTTGGCCTCCGTCGCCCTGCCCTTGCGCCGCGAGGGGAGAGGGGCGTGGGCCTCCGTCGCCCTGCCTGCCTGCTTCGTGCCAGTAGTACCCTTTACACTGCCGGAACGTACGCACGGGCCATACGCTCGGCGTACGCTGGTGGCAACCGGGGTGAGGTGGGGGACCGGGCGCGGGCGGTGCCAGTGCGCCATGGCACGCGAGCGAGCACACAGTGTAGTACTCGTAGGTGGTGTAGGGATCCCTGCGGCTGCCACCTCTGCAACCGCAAGCGTCTCCATCGACCGACGGCTGGCGCGTACGGCACCGCGCCTGATCCGGTCCGGTGTACGGGCTGGCACGCCCACGCCATCGGGGTCGGGCCGGGCGCACCTTTCCATGCGCGGCGGATCGGCCCGGCCGGCGGTCGCGCAGCGCAGGGCCACGGACCGCGGTGTCGCGACGCGTGCCGCGCGCATTATTGGTGGCCGGCCGGATGATGTGGCGGTGCACTGCCGGGCCACCAGCCTGCTGCGGCCTGCGGGTGCGTGCGTCGCAGCTGAGCCGCTTGGAGAGAATCTCCAACGTCCTGCGCCTGCGGCCTGGTCGCCGGCCGGCCGGCCAGACTGCTGGTGCTGTGGCCCGATCCATCTCGTCGGGTCGACGTCGTCGCCAATGCATGGAAGCCAAAAGCTACACCTGTGGGTATCGGGCTCTCGTACGTGCACGTGCAGATGCATGCCGTCTCGAATCGCATTATGTTGCGTGCACTGCTCGCAACTTGCTGATTACTCTGTTCTAAAAAAAATAAAACTTGCTGATTACTCCCTCCATCTCAAATTGTAAGTCATTCCAAGAATCTTGGAGAGTCAAACTTTTTTAAGTTTGACTAAAATTATAAAGAGAAACACAAAGATGGATGACATCAACTAGGTATAATATGAAAATATAACTAATGAAGAATCTATACTTACTTGGTATGATAAATATTATTATTTTGTTATATAAATTTAGTTAGACTTGAAAAACTTTGACTCTTCAAGATTCTTGAAATGACTTACAATTTAGGATGAAGAGAGCGCTAGACTTGCTTATTAGCGCTACTAGTACGCAACACACCGCATGATAAACCACCACGCCATGCTCCGGCGAGGACATGCATGCATGCAAGTACACGAGGTGGTGTGCTTTTTGATTCGACGACTGTCTAGTTACCCGTGACGCGGTCCACATGGCACCATCCTTTGCACTGGCCGCTGCCCGGCAGCTCTGCTTCGACGCAGGGAGGCACCGGCGGCGTGAGCGCGCTGGGTTTTGACGTTTATTTTGTACCGCTCTGCAGACTGCACTGCATGCCGACCCTTGGATTTGGATACACACCGAGCGAGCTGGGCCTTTATTTCTCTGCACATCACAAATAATTTGCACCCCCTGTTCCTGCTTGGCGGATCAGAAACCCAGAGGCCAGGAAATGGCGTGTAATTAAGCAGGTCCAATTGGCGACTGATGGCCGGTTAAAGCTGCTCAAGCACTTGGCTGGCTCGTGTACGCATCAGACGATGCTGCCGGTGAGGCCGAGAGAGCATTAAAATTGCACGGGCCGGCCGACCGGTCCTACAAACGCCTCAGCGTCCGGAGAGATTCCGTGCGTGCCGATATGGTACCCAAGTCCACTGGTCTCCATTCGATCTCGTGGCACCAAAAACACACTGACTTCCAGTCGTCACGAGCCGCCTGGACGACCCGACCGCACGACGCCATTGCGCGCACGCTGCATGCCAGAGGAGTCCAAGATTGGGTAACTGTTCTTTTTGCTTGGTGATTGAATGTAATAACTATTGAGGATTGGCACTAGATCCGTTTCTCCGTTCCCAATCCAAAGAACGAAGCGTGTACAGGAGTTGTAGATAGATCCTATCTTCCTTGTCCAATCCTCGGAACATCGCACGAGAACACAAACTGACAAGTATGCGAGGGAGTCTATCATCACTTCATTAGTCCTTGTATGTGTACATATAGTCATTTTATGTAGACCCAACCTTCAGGACATATTTAGTAGCCTCTATACATATATGGTATATGAGCTCATCAATCCTAACTAAGAAATTCTTAACACTCCCCTTTAGACAAACACCGTGAAAAATATGTCTTGTTAAGAATCCGAGAACCCTAGTAGAAAAAAATATGGAATGAAACACGGGCTATATTCCCTGACCGTGAAAAAATATATGGAGAAAGAGTATATTATTGCTACTTAATGCACTTGCACATTGTTGCCTCATTAAAATCTTACATGACAAACTTCAGGAAAACTCGCTAAGGAAAAAGAGTATAACTTCTTCGGGACATATCATGACCTTCTGGATCATATCACTTTGAATTGTCTAGAATATTGGTCATGGACTAATGTTCTAGGGAAGTTCTCCACCGCTGCAGAAATGTCATGATATGCCAAAGAACGTGTTCTACAATAAACATGTGTACAAAAGAGCCTTCAAGGAAACAAAACTACTGCACAACAATATGCAAGGATCATTTCATAATCTTAACCTCATCTTACTTCTAAAAATCATGAAGTAAATACGAATACATAAACAATAAGCCCATTTTCATTAATCATGTCATGATAGAGCCTTCAATGTAGATTTAGGAACGAACTCACCATTAGAATAACACCTTTGGGAGTTGGCTTCGTGGGTTTAGGATGGGTTTAGAACCTTTAGTTCTGCTAGGGGCAGCGGCCACTTGTTGGTTGCTTTGGATATACATAAATGGTTTGTTGTTTGAAAAAACGATTATCTCCTTTGCAGGTGGTATTTTCAGTTATACATTGGCTCTGCACATCGGTTATCATCCAGAATCTTACTTTCACAGGCTTTGGTTGCAGTAGCATTGCAACAATTGGTGCAAAAAGTCACGGTGTTTTCTCCCAAACACTTATCATGTCTTAGTATTGATAATCATTAGAGTGTCATGTTCTTCTTTTGTTTTAGACTGTGTGTTTTATGCAGAGGTCAGAAAATAGATTATTAACATCAACTCGATGTAATAATTGTGAGTTAATAAAAAAAATTTATGAAAAATTGTTGGGCTACCCTCTGGCCCTCCCCACCTGGCCATTGTTGAAGCCATTGGAAATTCTAGCACGCATATTGACAGCTTCACCATCAAAGTGATGATTGTCTGATCACGCATCGGATGAATCCCTGTATGACAAGTTGCATAAGAAACATGCATATGCATGGTTACTGTCGAATGTTGCGCGCGATATATATATATATATATATATATATATATTGTTCTGCAGCTGGCCATAGAATAACTTATTCTGTATTTTATATATTTCTAGGAGTAGTTACTCTCATAATCAATAAATCACGTTACGTATGTGTACGTACTCATTTATCAGTTTGAGTATGTTGACATACTAATATTAAGATACTCCATATCTTTACTATGTGAATTTTTTTTAAAAGAGCACATATTTTTTAATATATTATATAATACTATGATAGTAGCATATAAAATAAGTATAATCATATAATCTAAGTATACATACATACTTATTATATATAGTACCATAGATGGTCTAGTATGATGATATACTCTATCTACGTATACTTTGTCGGGCCATATACGTTCTAAATTTAGAGATATACACGTAAGAGTAAGTACTCCCGGGGTGTATATATATATAGAAAGAGACGAAGGCCTCCAGATCTACTTAGTACGTGCAGGCGAGCGAGCGTACATGAACAGTTAGTAGATTGGACCATGGCCCAAAAGTATGTGCATGCATCCAGCTAGCTAGCTAGCAAACCCTCAGCTCCACGGGAAACAACAGACAAACACCGGAACGGCGTTTAGCACGACTCGCTCGCCCCAAAGGGCCAAGGCACATGAACAAGCAAGACTACATTGTGAATGTGCCATGCAGCACACGTACTTTTCAAATATCCCTCGATTAATTTCCTCAGAAATAATTAATTATTGCTCAGTAGTAAAATGACAGTTGCTTAGTAATGTTGACGCAGCATACGTCACTACTGGAAACGCGTGCTTTGTCGAGGGCCTGAGGCTTTGCCGATGGTCAAATCTCGGACACTCGGCAAAGACACTATTTACCGAGGGCCAGCCACAGGAGCCCTCGCCAAAGAACGGCCCTCGGCAAAGAGGCCTTTGCCGAGGGTCCGGCCCTCGTCAAAGACAGGCCCACGGCAAATCAAATATTTGCCGAGGGCTGTGCCCTCGGCAAATTAGGCCCGTTGGGTCACGGTGGCCATTCCCGTCAAGCTTTGCCGAGGGCCACCCGTTAAGCCCTCGGCAAAGGTTTTTTTCTCCTGTCAAACCAGTTTTTCGGCAAAAAATGTTTTTAAAAAAAGTCTTTGCCGAGAGCCCTAGACCAGGCCCTCGGCAAAGATTTTTTTTTGAACCAGTTTTTCGGCCAAATTTTTTTTTATAAATCGTCTTTGCCGAGAGCCCGAGGCGAGGCCCTCGGCAATGCCGAGGGCCAGGCTAGGCCCTCGGCAAAGATTTTTTTTTGTTTTTTTAGCCTAGTTTTTTTGTGGTGATACAATACATTGTTTTGAACTCAATTTTAAAATTTAGACCCATTTTGACTTTTTTTTTATATTTCCTTAATTTATTTCGATTCTTTGATTTTTTTTCGAATATGTCAAATTTGAACTGCAGGTGCATGGAATATTGCAATGTAGTGTTTTGAAAAATGTTATTCATGTTAATTGGTGCATGTTGAGTCCCTATCCACGAACTCTCTCATCAAATTTTCGCAAGATCTCCTTCGTAACATGACGTACCGACTTCTTTGGAAAAGTGTTTTAAAATTATATAAAATCCATACGAAGTCCAAAAATCACGAAACTTGGCGAGATGTCATGTTATCGCATCACATGTGGAGATGTCTGGGTTTCAGGCATCCGACGTCAAAAATAAAAAAATCTTTGCCGAGGGCCATGGATCTGGGCCCTCGGCAAAGGGCCCAAACCTAAATCAAGCCGCCACCCAAATTCCCGATCAAATCTTGTCAAAAAAATCCCGATCGAAACCACATCTCCTCCCCACGCCTTGCTTTCGGCCTCATGGCTCGCACCACCACTGGCCAGCGTCCTACACTGGCCACAGCCCGCCAGTTGGCCCGGCGTCGTCGCGGCCGCATGCTGTGCCAGTATGCACCCACACTCTCACTGCGCACACAGACTGCTTGGCCGCGCCCACGCCCACCACCACCACCACAAGACCACGCCACCACTGCCTGGGCGCCCGAGCCCGGCCAGCCGCCCAGACCCAGCCACCGCCAGACGACGTGCACCCTGGTCGCCCAGGCCCACCATCATTGCCAAGACACCTGTTAGGTCTAGGCACTGCCACCTGCCACCCCACCACCACCCATGATCGGCCATCCAGTGTCCGCCCGCCCCGCCCACGCACGATGGCGGCCGAGGTCACGCCTGGCCTCCTTCCCCGTCTCCGTCCGAGCAAGGGAGGTCGGCCTTGATCGGGCCCCCCCTCGCCGGCCTTCCAGCCTTGACCCCACCCCCAAGCCACCCCCATCGCCGTACTGCTGTTGGGGGAGGAGGAGAGGGTGAAGTTGGAGGAAGAAGAGAAGGAGAAGAGGAGAAGGAGGAAGGGAAGAAAAGGAGAAAGAAGAGGAGAAGGAGGAGGGGAAGAGAAGGAGAAGAAGAGGAAAAGGAGAGAAGAAAGGGAAGAGGGGAGAGGAGTACTCCAACGCCCGCCGACCTCGTCGGAGAAGAAAGTGACCCCTGACTGACGCCGCCGACTCCACCGCAACCCTAGGTAAAACTCTTGTTGTCGGCCTTCGTGCCATATGTGGTTGTGTGGCCCTTCATGTCGTAAGTTGATATGAGGGGCGTCGTGCCGCCAATGGTTGTCGGCCTTCGTCTTTATTATGAATATCGGCCATCATGTCGCTTTTTTGTAGAGTTTTAGAAACCTCCCCAGTGCAGGAGGTCTTCTTGCCAATTTTGAACAAACAATAACCTATTGTCTTTTTATGCAGGAGAAGAAATGCGTCGGAGGGGACCCGGAGGACCCCGATCGTCTTTGTCGACGTCATGCGGTTCGGTTCAAGACCGTGCATCGCATCGCCTCGCCATCTGCGTCGATTCGCCCTTGCCCGCTTAGCCTTACTTCACCGACACCCTAGGTAAAAATAACCTCTTTTTCCGCATGTCTGTTGTAGCCCGCACGTAACCCAGTTAGGTGTCTCCCATCCGAAAGAGATGCGGTCGTAGGTATGAGGATCTTTGCGTATCTACGACCGTATCTGTTTTGGATTGTCCACGTTTTTTGGACAGCCCGTGGATGCATAGATGGGTTAGTTTCCATTGTCCGCTCCGGTCTAAGAAGGAGTTTTGGCAACACCTCCCTGTTGTTCTCCGGATACACACTCTCCCTTACAGGACGTGTATCAGGAGAACAATGGGAGGTGTCTTGAAATTGCCTCTCGGATAGGAGCGGAGCATGAAATCGACCTCATCTATGCATCCACGGGTGGATTAGGACCTATCCTCACCTATTAGGCGGTAGGAACAACTTTGCGAGATGCAATTGATGGTCACAATACTCTATGCTATAAATGTTAAAGGATGGAGGACCGTCAGTGGATGTACACGGGCTGGAGAAGCGGGAGTGACTACGACTATGAATGGGTGAAGGGGACAGATGGTTTCTTGAAACATGCATTTGGCCCAGGAGCAGGAGGACATTCTCTAATTTGGCCTAGACCGATTCGTCCATGAGTGACGAGTTGAAACAGGTTGCAAACGGCTGTGACGTTAGGGTGAAGTCATTTACCGGCTATGACGTGAACGGATATCGCTTTCACACAACAAGTTACGAGCATATTCGGCCCAAACGAAAAACCACAAATAGCGCAGTTTGTACGCCCGGCACTGATGGCCTTGACTATCATGGTAGAGTTGAGGAAATCTATGAACTCTCATTTCATGGAGACGAACCTCTTAAACCTATCATGTTCAAATGCCACTGGTTTAATCCTCGATCAACGAGACAAACCCCTCATCTTGGGCTAGTCGAGATTCGAGAAGATTCCATCTATCCTGGAAAAGATGTCTACATTGTGGCTGAACAGGCCGTGTAGGTGCATTATACTCGATACGCCAACCAAGACAAAGAGAATCTTAAGGATTGGGATATTGTGCACCAGGTATCTCCACATGGTAAACTACCTGCCCCAAACGATGATGATTACAACTTCAACGCAAACACATATGATGGACAGTTCTATCAAGAAGATGGGCTACCAGGCACGTTTGAGATAGTCTTACCCGAAGCAATCGAAATGGAAGTAGACAACGAAGCGGTTGATGACGAGGTCGATGGAGATGTGGTGGTAAATTCTAAGGACATAGCAATGCTTGAGCGATTACTTCTAGGCAATGACGACGATGACAACATAGAACCTTCGGATAGTGTTGCCCATTTGGACAATTTTGACAGTGACAATGAGACCTATGATCCCAATCATGAAGATTATTCCTAATACATGTAATACTATGGTTTTTTAATTTGTGTTTTGTTTATATATTTTGATTCTATTTCTAATATATGTACTAATTAGTCTTGTTCATTCTTTGTGATTGCAGGTGATTGGACAAAGATGGCGAGCAGACGTCCACCCCGTGACACGCCCTCGGTTTACAGGAGAGACCGCCCTCTCCTTCGAGGTGAGGGGTCATCGTCTAGGGCAGCGTCCGCAGGAGGTGACGAGAGGAGGACCAGGGGCAGCCGCCGCAGGAGGCAGCGGTCTCCTCCCTCGACACGTGACGAGGTGCTAGAGGAGGAGCACGTGACGGCCACGACCACATCCTCGTCGGAGGACGAGAGGGGTCAGCAGACGGGCGAGGGAGGCGAGGCGCTCGAGGGCGAGGGAGAGGGTACCGCTACCCGGACTCTCTACGAGCGAGGTCCCGCAAGCCTCCCTCCGGTTCCGCTTCCTCACAACCGCCCAGTGATAAGGCCTATGGCAAAGGGGTAAGTAACTATGGATGTTATCACAACTACTTCATAAGATATGTTGGAAATCTTAAGAGAAACTGATAAATTTTCTTAATCACTTGTGCAGGGCCTGGTTGATTTTGTCGGGTACTCCAACACGCACCCCCACGAGCATCCTTGGTGTTTTGTGCAGGAAATGGTACTCCGGCATTGTGCAACTATCGGAAGAGCGGTGGCAAAAGGGAGCCGGCCTCCAATCGGGACAGTCTGCTACTGGTCACAGATGACACTTACCGCAACAAGCAGGAGCGAGTATTGGCGGAGTTTTGGGTAAGTCTCTCTTGCACAACATTGCTTAATACATCGCATTCATTGGTTAAATCTTTTATTGAAATAATGAATGGATACATCGGTTTTGTATGTAGAAATATTTCAAGGCCGAAGAAGGACTTGAGGCCTAGGCGGATCGGGCGGCTGCCGCAGCCTTGTAGGAAGTACGTCACCGAGATGCACCACCATGGGCGCGTCCAGGCCCACATAGACTACTAGGTGTCGGCACTTTAGGCGCCCTCCCTCCCAAGCCTCAAGCAAGACGGATTACTACCGACCGGGACCAAGACTTTGAGGTAGGCGAATAACATTCATAATGATTCGTTTTGATATTAAGTAGGTTCAATTTCATCTTCTTATATGTCAAATACTCGATGACTTGTAGGTGATTCCACTGGTGGTGCCGATCGTATCCCGAGTCTTTGGGCCATGATCGTGGACAAGTGGTTATCACAGACTTTATTGACACGCACGAGATGCGGCTGGAACAGCGGTCGATGAGGCAAGGTCCAACTCACCATCAAGGCACCGTAGCCTCCCGAATATAAACAAGCATACGCAAGTAATTTCTTTCATTTGTTTTGATGCTCAATTCGCTTGATTTCTCACCATCTTCCGTCTTTTCGCATGATTGCGCGCACCAAAGCGAGGTCTCGAGTTCTCTGCGTGGGCTATGTCCCACATGGGCGTGACGTCCGTCCTCTGTCTCCTTCGACCGGCTGCCCCGCCCTAGGGCGTACTCAACCCAACGTGTACACTAAAGTCCAAGAGTACACGTCAGCGGTAAGGGAGATCTATGGGGAAGATTACAATATGCGACCGAGCCCATTGATGCAGAGGCGATCATGAGGCTCGGAGGAGACAAGAAGCACGGGCGGTCTGCTGATTGCAGACGGCGCCATCGACTCCACCATCGTTTCCTCCTCGACGCTTATCCGAGCACGGAGCACGAGCTCCTCCCGGCCGGCCCATACGTCCACGGCCTTCTCCAAAGATCGCGGTGGTCCAAGCACCTGTAATTCTGTTTTTACTCGTCAGACGTAGATATTTATACATCTAAATTAGATTTGCATTATCGATACATTGAGTGAAATATTGCAGGCCGAGCTGCAAGAAACAAGAAAACAAAGTCAAGAGCGAGATCGCGGAGTCGACCGCATACCGCAGCTGGCTGCAGCCGGCCTGCCTCGAGGTTCGCGTTCGAGCCTGTAGAAAAGAGATGGCGGAGATGATGGTGATCATGCAAAGTCTTGGGCAAGCATCGGTGTACCTGTGCAGTTTTTAGCTCCTTCACCTCCTACTCCTGCAGCTACTCCTGTAAGTATAAAAGTTCACTTTTCGCTTGTGCTTTGCATGTATGTCGGCCTTCGTGCCGTTGTGGATGTCGGCGTTAGTGCGCCGTGCGTTTCTTCTTGAGTTTGGAAACCTCCCCGTGCAGGGGAGGTGCTGCCGAAATTTTCAATTGAGTCTAATCTTTTTGTATTCCTAGATTACTAGATGCAATCTATAAGTTCCAAAACTGTTTTCCCGGATTACTCATACATGCAATCTCTGCTCCTTTGTGCAGCTTCCGTCCGCATGTTCCAATCAACCCGCTAGTGCGTCACCGGTTGATCTTGCTTTTCCTTCACCATCATCTCATAGGCTAGCTTGATGAGGACTCGTGCTAAGTGATGTGGTTGGACTTTAGCATGATTTGTGATTTATGGTTGTGACTTGTGCTTGGATTTTATTAACTTGTCGTAATAAACATGTGAATGATGATGAACATGTGACTTGTCGTTGTAATATATTGTGATTTGTGGTTCACAATTATGGTTGTGATATATTGTGAGAAAATGGGTTCTGTGTGATATATATATGTATATATATGAAATGCTTGTGTCAATGGAATGCAAAAAACAAAAAAAAAATTAAATTTCTGCCTCTTTGCCGAGGGCAATGACCAAGGCCCTCGGCAAAGAAGGGTCCTTTGCCGAGGGCCCTAGCAATAGCCCTCGGCAAAGATTTTTTTGGAAAAATCCTGAAAATTTATTTGCCGAGGGCCAGGGAGCAGGCCCTCGGCAAAGGTTTTAAAAAGAATTAAAAAAAAACTATTTCTTTGCCGAGGACCGGCCCTCGGCAAATAATTTTTTTTAAAAAAAAAACTTTGTCGAGAGCCCTAGGAATAGCCCTCGGCAAAGATTTTTTTGGACCCTCAGCAAAGGTTTTTTAAAAAAATAAAAAAAAATTATTTGCCGAGGGCCGGCCCTCGGCAATTTTTTTTTTAAAAAAACCATTTCTTTGCCGAGGGTCGGCCCTCGGCAAAGAAACCGCCAACGGCGCTGACGCGTGACGGCTTGTTTTCTTTGCCGAGTGCCCGATAAAAGGCCCTCGGCAAAGACCTCTTCGCCATCTAAAAATTTCCCGAGAGATCTTTGCCGAAAATAGCTCTCAATAAAGCCTTTGCCAAGAGTTTCTGTTCCTTTACCGAGGACCAGAGCAACGAGTCCAGTAGTGCGTACATGCATTCGCTGAAGGGTGACTGACGATTGTTTCAGGAGTCAGGACCCTACCAGATAGATAGCTAGTACTGATCACGTCACACTGATCATGAGAGCCTCACCTTTTCTCACGCATGCATGGGAAATGCTGAAGATACTTTATTTGGGGATACCTTAATAATGTACGTACTACTAATATTCACCCTTTTTATTTAGGCTTATTTAACTTCGTATTTTTTCAGTCAATAAATAATATTGTTTTCTCATATTAAATCAGTCCGTAATATTTTTAATCATAACTTATCAGCTAAACAAATCCAAGCGAACACAAGCGAACACAGCGATTAGTAGTATATGTGATCCGACCGATGGTTTTGCCTGTACTGAATGCATGCAAGACAGCAAGAGAACGAAACCACTGCATCTGCAGAGGATGGGATCGAGACGACAACGACCGAGACCTTTACATATGCTCAAGATTTGCGTGTGTGAAGTGGTTCAATAATCAATGTGCACATCATATGGCCTAAAAGCTGGCTAGATTGTTATCCAAGTTGTATCCTATTGTGATATTAACCCGTTTGAGCTTATTCAGAACTACTTTTCTATCATAGAATATTATTTTTCTCTCACAACAATCCAGTATAAACATCAGTATAAGCTAAATTTCAGCATCAACGAACAGGGTGATTGTTTCCTAGTGTTCTGTGTCGTGTCAGCTAGTTGCCTCATGAGTATGTTCTTCGTGTGGTTGCATCTCGAGAAGACATTCCCACTACGTGAAAAATAGTTTGTAGCAACGGATTTTTTAGGGCGGCTGGCATTGGAGCAACCCCTATAGTGGCGTGCTCGGGCTCCAGCACAGCAGCCAATCCTACAAATGGCACAGTTGGGGTGGCTGATAATACGTGCCGCCCCTATAAACACGTCAATTTGTAGGGGCGGTTGGTATGTAGAGGCGGCTATTACCAGCCGCCCCTACAAATCGATATATGAGAGGGTATGTGTACTTGCAGTTCCCAGTTAGCTACTACAGGACATAAAACACGCCAAACCCTATCTTCTATCTCACCCGCCCGTGGTCCGCCCATTTTTCTCCCGCCGCCGCCCCAGGGCCCCTCCCGCGCCGCCGCCGCCCAGAGTGGCTCCTCGCCGCCCGCGCTCTGCCGCCCAGAGGGGTTCCTCGCTGCCCGCGCCGCTGCCACGTCGAGGGGCCTCTCCCACACGGCCACAGCCCCGATGGGCCTCCTGACTCCCGCCGCCTCCCCCAGGGCCCAATCCGGAAGGCACGCCACCACAGCACGTATGGTCCCTCCCAATCTACACGAGTTGCTCCCCAACCCTCTCTCTCTCTCCCACTCAACCTCCTCAGATCCGCGCCCCTCCCCACAATGGCACGTGGTGGTGGTGGCGGAGGCTGCTTTGACGGCGGCCTTCCCCAAGGTCAGGCTTAGATGTGCATAAACCTACAGTCGAAAGGCTTGTATTCCATTGTCTTCCCATGGTAATAAGGAGCCGTGTTCCATTATGCATTGGATCTAGCATTTTTTAGGGATATTGGATCTGGCATTTCACCCAATGCGAACAGGGTAGCAATTGCAGGCTATCATTTTCTTTAAATTAATCATGTTTTGCTTTTAGATGCAGTGTAATTTTTTATGGTATTCCACTGGAAGGGCAGGAAGGCCTAGATTCAGTACTGTCTGCATCTTGGAGGTATGATATGTAGAAGTGAGTCTCCTGCTTTGCCTTTAATTGATTCTTTAGAATTGAATACACATGCAAATCTCTATTTGTTGAAACAGAGATTGAGTGCTACTGCTAAATATTTTAGTCACCACAAGAAATTACTTCACTGTAACACTTATAAGAAGTATGTAGAGATTATGGAAATTCAAAAGAACAAAGTAACTGTTAATGTCAAATTTCCTGTGTTGGGCCCCTGTATATTATCTTGACGCTCTTTTTGGTTTGCTAAAACTTTGGCAAAGACATATAGAGATTCATCCTGTAAGCATGCTACTACTTCTTTTATGTTGATTTGAACTTACAACTTATTTTACTGATAATGGGCCTAAGTAGCGTCTGTCTAATTACTTTCTTATCCTGCAGCATATATGTTTGAGATACAAATGACTTGCATTGCATATTGATGCAGTAGACCAGGAATTGTGTATAACTTTAGATGAATTAGTTTGATAAACTAGTTGATATTTATTATTAGATCAATTGACATTGCTGCTGCTACATTTTAATTATCATTTATGATTACTTTCTTGCACATGTGATGGCCAGCTTGTGCTTGTGCTCAGCTAAAGCAGCAGCATGCATATGCATGGCTAGGAGTAGTTCCATCTCTGCTCAAAATATATTTTCAGTGATACACAGCAGCATGCCATTTCAGAATACTATCTTGTCAAGGCACTTTTTTGTTTACGTCACCACACAAACTAAGCTAGCTTCTGAATCTGTGTATTCTTAAATAGCCCCACTGATGGCAATAGGGTGGACAAAGGCTTCAAGAACTCCCACTACAATCAGTGCTGCTTGTGGCCGTCTCGGCCCTGAGGGCTGCGGAGGAGGAGCGCGCCACACGCGTCTGCGCTGGACTCGCTCGGGCATGCCCAAGCTAGCGGGTGAGCCTCGTAGTCTGATCTCGCCCCTCCCTGCTCTTACCAGATCTATTGCTCTCTATGCCAGATCTATCATATTCCTCTTTTGTTCCATGTAATCGTTTACTCTATGCTCTCTATCTGTTCATCTCTACTGATGATTAAGATGATTAATCTGTTTCTGATTTTGATCTGTACAGGAGACGCAGTGGCTTCTCATGGAACCAGGTTCATGACTAGTGTTATCTGTGCAAAAAAGTGTTTACATGATTGCTTGGTAGCTGTAGCTATAGTAGTACTTCGATGTCTTACTACTCTTATCAGTTGGCTCTTGAACTACAAGAAACAAAAGTAGTTGCTACTTTTGTAGGATTTACAGATGGTGCTCACTCTAGCACTAGTGTTGTTAAAAGATAATCAAATAGGATGAAAAAAAGTCATTTGTAATCACTTCCTCATAATATGATATGATTCCAAAATATCTCATCCTTTTTACTGAAAGCCTATACACAACAGCGTAAGAAATTTAATGTTTTTTGCCCACGCGTAGATACTAGAAAATTGGAACCAACATCTTCTGAAGGAAAAGTTCAGGACAAAAAGAAAACAGATTACTCTACCTAAGGTGAAGATGCCACTTTTTTGTGCAACTGTTTTTTCTTATTCCTGTTACCAATCTTAAGATAGCAAAAGATCTTAACAAGTTAAGGTAGTATCTGATCAATTTAAACAAGGAAAGAAAGGAATGAAAAATGAATGACTTGCAAAAATATCTGTACCAACATATCTTTATCTTAGAAGTATAAGACTTGAAGTGAAATGAAAGGAGTTAGAAATAAAATAATGGGCCAATGTCGCCACACTGACAATGTCTCTTGGTGGATTTTACAAGTAGTTGTCTCTTGCTACATTTAATTCCTCTGAATTTTTTTCCATTTTCCATTATTCCAAATACATTCTGTAGTAGCTAACTGGGAACTGCAAGTACACACACCCTCTCATGTTTACAAAATCTCCAACAACACTCTACTATATGACCACCATACAACTTCGAGTAAGTTTAAGTTTGATATATTTTATTCGATGCAAAAGAGCTTATCTAGTCCTATGATTAAATTCATGCAGCAACCACTGGATTTGTATAGGCGTCGATGTCGGGAGAAGCATGGCATGGGTCTTTGATTGTATATTTAATGATGGATTGTATATATTTTTGTGAATTGGACTTGTAATGGTAGTTTATATAATGCTCTTGTGCTTGTGGTCAGATTTGAATTATATATGCGTGTGTGTGTGTATATATATATATATATATATATATATATATTCTGGTCGAATTTGAATTGTAAATTTGAAATTTTTTGGCTGAAAAATGTACTGTTAGGGCGGTTATACACTGAACCGCCCCTACAAACAAGTATTATAGGGGCGGCTGGTGTTATCTGCCGCCTCTACAAATCGATTTATAGGGGCGGCTGATAACACCAGCTACCTCTACAAATCGATTTGTAAGGACGGTCTGGGAATCGTCCCTATAAATACATGATTTGTAGAGACGGTATGGTAGAACGGCTGACCGAGCCGCCTCTACAAAGCCTCACCAGCCGCCCCTATAAATTAGTTTTTGTCGTAGTGTCCAAAGGTTATCTCTATCGGTACTAGTTGATACTATTGCTATAGTATAGTACAAACATACTCCGTACATTGCTAATATAGAATTTGCACATACAAACTATAACATTGCTAGGCAGTACGTGCCTATATAGAGCCTAGAGTTTGCATCGCATCTACCAAAAAGTTGGCGAGCACGGTGATGAAGGCTTGTTTAAATCCAAGATATAAAGTTTTGGGGTATTATATCGGCTGTCACATGGGGACGTCGCATGGGATGTGTCGGTGTTTTCGGATCACCGATGGGTAAATTTGTATTTGCGCGTCTAGCTCGGATGGTGCGCTCGGAGGACACAAGGGTTTATACCGATTCGAGCGGAACGTCCCTACGTCCAGTTTGCTGCTACTCGTGTTATCGGCACTTGGTTTGCAGTAGGGGTTACAAACAGGCGAGAGAGGAGAGGATCCTAAGTCTCTGGTGGAAGGAGTGAACGGGTGTTGAGAGCTCGCTTGCCACTCAGCTGTGTGGTCGTGTTGTGCTCTTGTGTCTAGATCCCCCTTTTTGGGGCGCCCTGCTTCCCCTTTTATAAGCAAAGGGAAAGCGCGGGTTACAGAGGAGGAAAAAGAGAAGAACAAGAGAGAGAAGATGGCTTCCAGGATTGCCGGGTCCTTCTTCTCCTTAATGCGAGTCTCACCGATCCTGTAGATGTCAATAGAGACGGCTCCATGTCGCGGCCCTGTTTTTGTCACTGGTGTCATGCGCAGGCGTCATCTGTCGGTCATGGCGTTCCACTCCATCCCGACGGACGTCGTGGTGAATTGACGCGCCTACCAGCGTCCGTACGAGGATTAGGCAGAACAGCACCAGCACGCCCGACACTATTCTTGATGTGAATCCCCAGGTATGGCCCGTCATGGCCACGGGTTACTTCGAGGTGTGCCAGTCTCTTCCCTGACGTTAGAGTTTTGACCCAGGCCCATACGCTTGGACCTGGAGTGGTTGGCGGCGATATGGGTCCTCGTTGGACGAGACGAAACCCGCGTCCTCGAGGTCGGGCGAGACGGAAACTGCGTCCTTGGGGTCGGGCGAGACGGAGCCCGCACCCAAGGGGTCGGGCGAGATGGAGCCCGTGGCCTCGAGGTCGGGCGAGATGGAGCCCATGACCTTAGGAGAGGCGAAACCTACGTCCTTGGGGTCGGGCGAGACAGAGCCCGCACCCAAGGGTTCGGCGAGACGGAGCCCGTGGCCTTGGGGTTGGGCGAAACCTTTTAATACATCTCGAGCCATCCGAGGAAGTCAGCGTGGGCGCTAACTTCCTTGCTTTGGATATTCCTAATATCGATACCCGACAGTAGCCCCCGAGCCTGCGGAGGAGTAGAATACTCCTTTAGAGGCTTTTCTAGACGGGAGGACTCAGAGGGCCTTGGCCTTCTTTTTGTAGCCCGCGGCGTGTCCTGTTAGGACAGCGATTCCCTTTTGTCGCGATCGGTCTTCTTAGGGGCATATAACCGTAGGATTCAGGAGGTCGGAAAGATTTTTCTTGATTCTGGTCCCCTAGGATCCGATCGGTCCGCCGTCGTACTGCGACCGCGTGTTTGGTCTCCTTGCGAGTCCAACTTCCCTTGAGCCCCCGCGCGTAGCAGGGGTCCGGTCAAGGGTCGGCTTGTCTTTGTGATCGTCATCCCTCAAGCGTTTTTTAGATAAAATGGAGGGGCTGAGCCATGCCACATTTTTTATTGATGGACGAAACAGGATGCTCGGTGAGCTATTAACGGGCTAGTCTGAGTGGGGCCCCAGCTTCCCATTTACGGGGGTCTTGCATGGGTCAGCTGGTGACCGACTCTAGACTCTTGGTGGCCAATCCATATAGTTCTTGGGTCCGTTCGGCCGGCCCCAAGGGCTTATTGCCTTTCTTCGAGGAAAAAACATGGACTAGGAACCGAACAAGACTCGAACATGGGCTAGGATGCCTGCGACGCTCATGCGTCTGGGTACTGGCCACTAGTGGGCCCATCCCTTTCCACCCCTCGCTCTAAGGGTGCCCTAGAGCGGCTATGAACCCATCGATGGGCTAGCCTTCGAACTCCTGGTCCTGAATGGGCCGTAGGAGAGTTTTAGCTCTGTATCCCTCCTTACCTACGACGGTTCTTGGCCCATCGACCGGGCAAACCGTCATCCGGTGTGTCCTTCGAGGGCGTGGCCAGAGATAGCGTGCGCACGATATTCGAAGGGAGGTGACGTGACGCGGTGCAGCGAGCACATAAAGCAAGGCGAATGGTTCACCTTCTCGCCATGCTCCGTCCTATAAATAGCGGCCTCCCCTTCACATTTCTGCACACCAAAACCACAGCCTTACCTTCTTTGTTTCTCTGCCATCGCCGTTTGGATCTGCCGTGCTTGCTAATCCGCCACCGGAGCCCTAGATCTGTAGCTTCCGCTTCTCTGCCGCCGCCTTTACTTCTCCGCAGCCGCTTCTATCCTCCATTGATTTGTGGTACCGCTCTGATGTTACCCATGCGCGCATGGAGGGCGTCGTCAAGCGTGGTCTTCTCCACGGGAGGACCGGTGCGATGGAGTGGCTTGTGCCCAGCCGAGAGGATACGCCGACGCCGCCTGATGGCTACATCGTCTCCTTCATGCCCTTCCACGAGCGTGGACTCGCGTTCCTCCCCACCCGTTCTTCCGGGATCTGCTGCACCACTATCAGATCGAGCTACAGCACTTGAACCCCAATAGGATCTAGCACATCGCGGCCTTCATTGCGATGTGCGAGGGGTACCTAGGGATCAAGCCCCACTTCAAGCTGTGGAGATATTTCTTCTCAATCTCCTTGATCATGAAGAAGGAGAGGGGCCGAGAGACCACGGTGCCGATAGGATGCACGGGCCTGCACCTCTGGGGGCAGCGGGGGCCGAGTACAGGTCGCAAGAGAGGTCGGCGCCTCTTGAGGTTGGCCCAGGGACGTCCCGGTCTCTGGTTCGGGTGGTTGCCCTCGATGACGCAGCAGAGGAGAAGGAATGGGGGAGTGTCCACATGGAGGTTGGGGACGCGGTTCGCGCCCTGACCACCATGTTGAGCTCGATGCGTGACATTGTTGCCCCGGTTATCCAGGTATGATATGACCATGCTTCTGACCCTCATGCTCTCTTTGCGCCTCTAAGTGTTGTCTTCTTCATAGATCCTTATGGCCCATAGCCGGGAGAAGTCCTAGTTCCTTACTGAGGAGACGCAACGAAGTGAGGGGCTGGCCGCACAACTCACTATCGCTCGTCAGGAGGTGGCTGAGCTTGCCCCTGTCGCTCGGGAGATGGCCGACCTCTGAGTCAGGGAGAAGGACGCTCGCAACGACGCCCGTGAGGCCGAGGAGAAGCTCATGGCCCTAATCGAGATGGTGCGCAAAGACACCGTGGAGGCCAAGCGACTACGGAAGGAGCGGGACGATTTGCTTTGGGCTTTAGAGGGGCTCCGCACGGGGATTGACCTGGCTTGCTAGGAGCGTGCCGATGGTCAGCAATGGATCGACCACCTCGAGGATGAGCTTCAGGGGGAGAGGGACCTGAAGGTTGTAGCCGAGGGCATGTCCACTGGGCTCGCCGCTGAGGTCGATCAGTGCCAAAAAGAGGTCCAGCGCCTGGAGGCCGAGGTGACCCAGCAGCGCGATGAGGTGCGCAGGATTTGGGCAGATGTGAATGGTAAGTCTCGGTTTCTCTTGTTGTCTTTGTCCCTAGAATCCATGGTAAGCCTTTTGACACGGTCTAGTACAAGACTTAGGAAGGTCTCGACGATAAGCTCGGGGCGGAGGTGGTGAAGAGCCATTGCCTAGAGAAGGAGCTCAGTGGGGTGAAGGACACCCTCTAGAAGGAGAGTGACGAAAACGACAACCTGCGCGTCGCCATCCAACTGGTCTGCGACGAGCTTGAGCTGGCCCCAGAGCAGGAGACAAGCTCGCTCACGGTTCACGCCACCCGGATCACGGACCAGGCATGTGATATAGCAAGGGATGCGCTTCGCTTTGGCATTCACCGATCATTCATGATCACCCATTCTCATTACAAGAACATCGATCTGGCGACGATGAGCCAAGGCTTCGCGCCTGTCTATACCGACGCCGAGCTGGATGACATCGAGAAGGAGGTGGCCCCCCTGCCGCATGACCTTTCTGCCAAAATAGAAGATGAAATCATCCCCCGAGGGGTTAGTTTAGTCAGATAGGTTAGGTGGCGCATTTGTAATAAGCGGACAAGTTACAACCCTTTTGTTTCATTCAAACAAGCTTGTTCTTTTGTTTCGGTTGAACAAATTTGTTCTTTCTCCCTTTTTATGTGTAAAAAGGGTTAATGCGTTTCGACCCTTCCTGTTGTTAAGACTGTAGAGCTCGAGGTGTGGGCGAAAAACTCTGATCATGCTAGTAAGCAAGAGTGTCGTAGCCGCTGGGCATAGGTTTCTTTGCCCGACTAGTTTTACTCAGCGTTTGTGCTCGGGATATATATACCTTGCCTCTAAGTTTTTAATGTGAGAAAGGGTCAGGCACGGTGACTATTTTAGAATGGATATATATACCCATATCAGGCCCCGAGTGAGGCCTGACCCCTTGCCGTTGTCGGGGTCAGGTTTCACTAAAAATCAAGGAGACGATAGCGAAACTGGTAAGAGAAAGCATTTTTTTTTGTTTCAGAAACGTTATTCTTAGTTTTTGTACGTACCACTCCCTAGGATCCGAGCCATCGTCCTGCGACCACGCACTTGGTCTCCTTGCGAGTCCAACTTCCCTCGAGCCCCCGCGCGTTGTAGGGGTTTGGTCGAGGGGTCAGCTCTCCTTTGTCATCGTCATCCCTCAAGCGTTTTTTTTGATAAAACAGAGGGGTTGAGCCGTGCCACATTTTTCCTCGATGGACGAAACATGATGCTTGGTGAGCTATTAACGGGCTAGTCCAAGTGGGCCCTGGCTTCCCATTCATGGGGGTCTAGCATGGGTCAATCTGGTAACCGACTCTAGATTCTCAGTGGCCAATCCATATAGTTCTCAGGTCCGTTTCGACCAGTCCCAAGGGCTCGTTGCCTTTCTTTGAGGAAAAAACATAGACTGGGAATCGACCAAGACTCGAACGTGGGCCAGGATGCCCACGATGCTTGTGCGCACGGGTACTGGCCACTAGTGGGCGCATCCCTTTCCACCCCTCACTCTAAGGGTGCCCCAAAGCGGCTGTAAACCCATTGGAGGGCCAGCCTTTGAACTCCTGGGCCTAAATGGGTCATAGGAGCATTTTTAGCTCCGTATCCCTCCTTACCTATGATGGTTCTCGCGCCTATCTACACCAACACAGAGCTGGACGACATCGAGAAGGAGGTGGCCCCTCTGGCATAGGACTTACTTGCTGAGATAGAGGATGAGATTATCTCCCCAAGAAATTAGTTAGGTAGATAAGCCGGACGGTGAACTTGTAATAAATGTCCAAGCTCTTAAATTTCGTTATGGCCAAAAAAATTTAGCTCTTCTCCCCTTTTGTATAAAAAGGTAAATGCGTTCCGACCCTTTCCGTCGTTAAGGCTGTAAAGCTCGGGGTGCAGGTGAAAAAACTCTAATAATGTTGGTGAGTAAAAACGCCGTAGCCGCTGGGGCATAGGTTTCTTGCAGTCTGACCAGTTTTACTTTGCGTTCATTTCCGCAACCCTTGCTTCTAGATCTTAACGTGAGAAAGGGTTAGGCATAGAGAATGTCTACCGAATAGATATACTCTTTAATGCATTCCGACTCTTTTCGTAGTTAAGGCTAAAAAGCTCGGGGTGCGGGCAAAAAACTCTGATCACGCTTGTTAGCAAAAACGTCATAGCCGCTTGGGCGTAGGTTTCTTGAGGTCTAACCAGTTTTACTCAGCGTTTGTTTCTACAACCCTTGCTTCTACCTGATAGATATACTCTTATCAGCCCCTGAGTGAGGCCCGACCCCTTGCCGTTGTTGGGGTCGGGTGTCACTAAAGATCGAGGAGTCGATGGTGAAACCGATAAGAGAAAGCGTGCATAGATTAAGGGTAAAAGCGACGTAGCTATTCGATGTTCCAGGCATTGACAAAGACTTCACCGTCGATGGTCTTGAGCTTATAGATGCCTGGTTGAAGCACCTCCACAATGACATACGGTCCCTCTCACGGTGGAAAGAGCTTGTGGCGGTTCTTGTTGCTCTGGACAAGGCGGAGCACCAGGTCCCCGACTTTGAAGGCCTGACCCTGCACTCGACGGTTGTGGTACCGATGCAACGCTTGCTAATACTTGGCCGAGCGGAGGAGGGAAACATCGCGCTTCATCTAGCTGGTCCATGGCATCCTCGAAGGATGCCTCAGCTCCTTGTTCGTCGTACGCCCTGACCCTCGGTGCTCCATAATCGAGGTCGGTCGAGAGGATAGCCTCGGAACCGTAGACCTTGAAGAATGGCATGTAGCCGATGGCCCGGCTGGGGGTCATCCTCAATCTCCAGAGCACCACGAGATGCTTTGTGACCCATCGTCTACCAAACTTATTCAACCGATTGAATATCCTAGGCTTGAGGCCTTGTAGGACCATGCCGTTCACGCGCTCGACCTGCCCGTTCGTGCGGGGGTGTGCCACACTGCCCAATCGACGTGGATGTAGTATTTCTCGCAGAATCGGAACTTTTTCCTAGTGAACTACGTGACGTTGTCTATGATAATGGAATTTAGGACTCCAAAGCAATGGACGATGTCAAGGAAGAATAGCACGGCTTGCTTGTACTTGATTACGGAGATCGGTCGAGCCTCTATCCACTTTGTAAACTTGTCTACGGCGACAAGCAAGTATGTATAGCCCCGGGCGCCCTCTTGAGAGGTCTGACCAGATCGAGCCCCTAGACCACGAACGGCCACGTGATGGGGATCGTTTGGAGTGCTTGAGCCGGCAGGTGGGTCTGCTGAGCATATTATTGACACCCTTCACAGGTGCGCACAATCTATTTAGCGTCGGCTACTGCGGTCGGCCAGTAGAAGCCTTGTCAGAACACATTTCTGACCTTGGTCCTAGGTGCGGCATGGTGCCCGCAGACCCCACCATGGATATCACTCAGCAACTGCTTTCCTTATTCGATGGGGATGCAGCGCTGCAGGATCCTGGTGTGGTTTCGCCTGTAGAGCTTGCCCTCAATAACAACAAAGGACTTGGCGCGACACGCAAGCCACGAGTGTAACACCCTTGGTGTTACACCCTAAATTATTTACTAAAACATGTCATGAGCATCATACTTGTGTGTTAATGCACGTGGTGAAGTGAGTAGATAATGCATTGCAACTAAAACGATCAACAAAAATGCGAAACAAAAGTTGCTCCACGATTCGTACAGTTAACAAGTAGGGGTGTAAATTAATTTTTATTGAACAAAAATGCTATAGAACGTATATGTGACACTTAAATAAAGTTTGAAGTACAAACTTTGTCGATGACAATGAAATACTTGGTATTGAAAAAGAATATTGCTAAGTAATCTTTTCAGTAGCTTAGAAATGCAATCTAAAATTAAGATTAGCTCAAACACTTAGAAAACGCTGCTATGTTTAGCAATTTATTTGGAGAGATTGGGTTAAGGAGTGGTGTAGTGCTATGATTTGATTTAGTAGTTCCATATGCCATCTTGTGTGCAGCGAAGCCGGTTTAGGTTTAGGAGCAACGGTTTGGTCGTGATCAGCGCTTTAAAATTCATGCACATCACAACTTTAGGTTGTCTGGAGCCATGCGCGTGGTCACCACGCGTGGTTGTGCCATGCGCGCGTGCATGGCCACGCATCGGCTAGCCGTCGCCACCATGGCCTTGCCACGGCTTGGCCGCTCTAGCCGCACCGCTAGGCTGCCGATCCGCTCTGCACCCGACCGCCCCTGCCACCGCGGATGCCATTGGTGCTGTTGCTGCCTCCGCGCCCATGCCGCGACGTCGCTGCTACTGCCACCATCGCATCACCATCTTTGACCGTTGCCCTTGGCTACGCTGTAGCCGCCCGCTTTTGACGCTATGCAAGACGCGTGACCGTGTCGCCGTTGCCTTGCCATTGATGGCACTACGGCGTGTGGGCCACGCCAGTCTCAAGCATGCGTGTCTATTGGCTAGTGCCTGGCCACGGGCTGCGCTGATCGCGCCAACCACATCTCGCCAAGGCACACCGTTATTGAGTCACTCACTGCCCCTCCCCCACTGCTCCCTCGTTCTCTCTCTGTTCTTGTCTCCCTGCCGCTGTCGAATCACACCGGCGCCACAGCTACGAGGGGTCACCACTCAACAATCCCTCTTGTCCATTCCTCTGCCCTCACGTCCCCTTTCCAGCCGGCCCCTCCCCACTTTGATTGTGGCTCAGTCGAACCTCAATTTTGGAGCTTCACTCCGCCACTGCGCCGTTAAGACCCATCACCGCTCGCCCCATGGCCAACCTCCACCACTTCACCCCACACAAATTCCTATGCACAACTAGCATCGCCTTGACTCCCTCTCCACCTTGCGCACCTTAGTCGAACCGTTGCCGCCTTCCCTTCATTGCTGACGCGACCGTGCCACCACGGTGCGCTGCCGCACGGCTCGGTCGCACGTGGCCAGCCTTCCTCCGTCATCTTCTGCCCCAATTGTCACCTCGCCTAGGTCCATTGTAGCCTCCTAACACTCACACGCTAATCAATTAGGCCTGTAGCTACCCCAGCCCACCGGACCAGTGGCGCCACCATCGTAGATGGTCGTGCGCCACTACAGCCTTCCCGAGCCAGTCATCTCACCCTGCACCACCGCTTAGCGTAGCCGCTTAGGTTAGAGATGGTGATCGACCCGTTAGGTGGGCCCGCGCAGGTCCTAGGTGGCCGGCGTAGGCGCTCAGTGCCGCCGCTCGCCGTGCCGCCGTGCACTGAGTCACCAGAGGTGCGCGTGGGTGAATTAGGGAAAAGGCCAGGGGGTTAAGTGAGAAGTTTTGAGAGATGGGGAAATAGTGTTAGTACTTAGTTGAAATTCGGGAGAAGTGCAAGGTCTATTTTGCAAAAAACGCTCGCACGCTGGGTTTTTTCGTCGTGGGCCGTCTCATGTGGGGTGGGCGTCGCGTGACAGGTCGTATCACGGGCCGCCTCAGCGCTTCAGCGTCTTGGCCGTTGCGTCGCGTGGGCCGCGTGTGTGGGCCACATGGGAGAATTTATTTTTCTTTTTCATAAGGAATTAGAAATAGTTTTCTAATATAATTTTTGAGCTGATCTTTGGTAAATCATATAAAATCATGTAGGTGTCCAAAAATTGTGAAACAAATTTTGTTAAGTTCCTAAAATTGTGCTCTATCTGTTAGTGTATTTAGTTCATATATATATATGTTGATACCAGGAGCTATTAAATCATTTGAAAATGTTTAATATTGTTAGGAGAATTATTGTAGGAATTTTTGTGGTAAATTGGTGATAGCTTTAGCTCTAAAAATTTTGTAGCAGCATCGTGGTATTATTATGTGCTCACTGTAATTTTCGTATCTTTAGAATAGACTAAACATAAGGGTAGTTAAATGCTCTTTGTTTCAAATATACATTAAATCATTAGTAGAAATAAAGATATATCCTTCATTTGTAAAGCTAGGTGTTTGTTACTTGAACCCAACACTTTGCTTGGTAAAGATGATAGTTAGCTTAGTGCCTTAGTCATTAGAGCTAGCTTAGTAGCTTAGTATGCGTATTCTTAATTTAAGAGTTGTTGTTGCATAAATGCTAAGTGTTGCATCGTCATGGCATGCATGTAGAGAACGAATTGGTGGAGTTCGTGAGCACCGGAGAGCAGGAGTATGAGGAGGTGATTGAGGAGTACGAGGAGGAGGTTCTCATATAGAAGGGAGCCTCGGAGCCACCGGCGACTGACTTAACTGACACCCCGCCTGCCCAAGGCAAGCCCCGACGCATAACCCTTATTTTGAATAATCACTAGATATATATATGTGATGTGCATTTACGTTACAAGATTTATATTAAAACTACATCATAGATAAACCTACCTATGAGTTCTACTAGCATTGGTCGAGTAGCTGCTATGCTTAGGGTATCGGTAGCGTGAGTAACCTGTTGTTACTCACAACAGGTGATTATTATTATTACTCTCATGATAAAATGGTGAAAGGAAATAGAGACCGGGCAAGGATATTGTACGGGTATTGGTGGGTGTAATAGGTTGTGTCCCACGGCCAACGGGGCATAGCTTGGTTACACTATTTTCCCTGTCCATGTTGGTTAAGGACCGTCCGTTGCTGTGGATGGTAGTTAGGTCACAAACTTATTATCCTGAGCACATACTTGTCGTGGGGGTTTTGGCTCTTTTTGGACCGACTGATTGGAGGCGGGGATGGTGGAGGTCGAAGCACGACACTGAGTCTAGGACTTAGGAGTGAGGGCTTGGAGTCCGAGTTTGGACGAGGACCTAGAACCCTTGATAGGAGAGTGGTGGGTTGGTCTTGCTTATGCCTGGGGTACAAGCGAGGGCGTGTGTTTTGGGGTACCTAGCTGTGATACATTGGTTCATGAATCGCCATATGATACGATACGACTTGGCTATGGTCTAGCACCGTAGTAAGAACTAGAAGATGAAAGGGGATGAATGGATCTGATTGCTCAACTCTTGCCTAAAAGTAGAACATGTGCTTACATAGAATGGTTAGCTAATGAACTAATCATGACTGCTAATAAAACACGTACATAAGGATTCACTACTAGTAATGCTTTTCACAAAAAGGAAACCTAGCAAACCATAAAAATTATCATATCCTTTGGAGTCGAGAAATTATTCTCACTAGTTGGGTAAGTCTTGCGAGTACATTGTGTACTCAGGGTTTATTTACCCTTGTTGTAGGTGTAGCTTGAGGAGTGGTTGTTGTGTGGAGGATTCTTCTAGTGGGCACAGACGAATGCTTGTATCTTATCGTTAGATTTTTATTTTAATTCCGTTGTTTAAATTCTACACTCTGAACTTGGTATTGTAATAATATATTTTCGAGAACTCTTGTTGTATGAAATAGACTAAGTATTGTAAACTCGTTCTCATTATTAGATTCTAGATGAAAAACGTGGATTGTTTGAGTTCTCCCTTGGGGTGTGCTCGATGGAACTGTCTCGATGTAGCCAACTTTGGGGTGCTTAGTGTCTAGCGGAAGATGAGCGCCTCTGAAGGTGTGTTATTTCGAGCGGTTCTACCACACCGAGCCTCTATTTTGTCCTTCAATAGTGCCTCACGGAGGAGGTAGTCGAGGTAAGGCGTGCTCCAGTCGGCCAGAGGGTCAGGCTCTATCATTGTATCCTCATCAAGCTCTATGACTTCGGGGTCAGATGGAGCCACCGGCTGGTTATCCCTTGAGCCAGGGTAGATGACCCATCATCGATCTATTCTAGCTCCTCATAGTAGATCGAGGGCTTGTACTGATCGCTGGTGAAGACACCCGTCGACATCGGCTCTCGGCTAGAGGCCATTTTTGCTAGCGTGTCGGCCGCCTCGTTGAGACGCCTCGGGATGTGGTTGAGCTCAAGACCGTCAAACTTGTCCTCCAACTGGCGGACTTCATAGTAATACACAACCATCTTGTTGTTGTGGTAGCTTGATTCCTTTATGACTTGGTCAATGATTAGCTAGGAGTCACCCCGGACATCAAGCCGTCGGATACCCAACTCGATGGCGATGCGCAAGCCATTGATGAGTGCCTCATACTTGGCCACATTGTTGGAGGAGGGGAAATGGATGCGAACCATGTACCTCATGAGTACCCCGAGGGGTGAAACAAAGACCATCCCCACGCCAGCGCCTTTCTTCATCAGCGATCCATCGAAGTACATCGACCAGTACTCTTGGTCGACGACTGCTGGCGGCATTTGGATCTCGGTCCACTCTGCAATGAAATCAGCCAGCACTTGGGACTTGATGGCCATCCGAGGGGCATATGAAATGCCTTGACCCATCCGCTCGAGTGCCCACTTCGTGATTCTTCCTGTAGCATCTCGGTTTTGGATGACCTTGCTGAGAGGGAAGGACATCACGACCGTCATCGAATGCGACTCAAAGTAGTGACGCAACTTCCTTTTGGCGATAAGGACGACGTATAGGAGTTTCTGGATTGGGGGGGGGTAGCGAGTCTTGGAATCGGACAAGACCTCGCTAATGAAATACATGGGACGCTATGCTTTGAGGGCATGTCCCTCTTCTTCTCACTCTACCACCTGGGCGGCGCTGACCACTTGTGTGGTGGCCATAATGTAGAGCAGAAGTGGTTCCCCATCGGTTGGGGAACCAGGATCAGGGCCTTCGTCAGGAGCTGCTTGACCTTGTTAAGTGCCTCCTGGGCCTCAGGCGTCCATTCAAGCGGTCGGCCTTCTTTAGAAGCCGATAGAGGGGGATACCTCATTCGCCGAGGCATGAGATAAAGAGGTTGAGCATGGCGAGGCACCCTGTAACTCGTTGTACCCCCTTTATGTTCTGGATCGGGCCCATCCTCGTGATGGCCGAGATCTTCTCCGGGTTGGTTTTGATGCCGCGCTTAGAGACGATAAAACCTAGCAGCATACCCCTTGGGACCCCAAAAATGCATTTCTCGGGGTTGAGTTTGATACCATTTGCTCGAAGTTTCATGAAGGTCTGCTCTAGGTTGGCTATGACCGGTCAATCATTTTGGGTTTGACCATGATGTAGTCAACGTAGGACTCGACGGTTCGCCCGATGAGATCCCTAAAACACTTGAGCATGCAGTGTTGGTACGTAGCCCCCGTGTTCTTCAGGCAAACGGCATTGTGACGTAGCAGAACGATCTAAATAGGGTGATGAAAGATGTCACGAGTTGGTCGGACTCTTTTATCACAATTTGATGGTACCCGGAGTACGCATCAAGGAAGCAAAGGGTTTCGCACCCTCAGGTCGAGTCGACTACTTGGTCTATGTGTGGCAAAGGAAATGGATCCTTTGGACACGCTTTATTGAGACCTATGTAGTCAATGCACATTCTCCATTTTCCACTCTTTTTTGTACAAGAATGGGATTGGCTAACCACTTGGGGTGGTATACCTTCTTGATGAACCCGCCGCCAAAAGCTTCTCAATCTCCTCGCCGATGGCCCTATGTTTTTCCTTGTCGAAGCGACGCAGACGCTACTTCACCGGCTTAGAGCCTGGCCTGATCTTCAAGGCGTGCTTGGCGACTTCTCTTGGAATGCCTGGCATGTCCGTGGGCCTCCATGCAAAGATGTCTCTGTTGGCATGGAGGAAGTCGGTGAGCGCGCTTTCCTATTTGGAGGAAAGCATGGTGCCGATGCGCACCACTTTGCCCTTGGAGCCACTGGGGTCTATGAGGACCTCCTTAGCGCCCTCTATAGGCTCGAAAGACCAGACCGACCACTTGGGTTGGGCGCTTCTTCGACGACCTCCTCCCTGATGGTCGCAAGCTCTTTGGAGGCGACAATTGCCACGTCATGTTCGCAGCACTCGACCTCGCACTCGTAGGCACGCTAGAAGGAGGTGCCGATGGTGATGACCCCGCATGGACCTAGCATCATCATCTTTAGATAGCTGTAGTTGGGGGTGGCCATGAACTTCGCGTAGCATGGACGTTCTAGGATGGCGTGGTAGGTCCCGTGGAACCCGACCACCTCATCGGTAAGGGTCTCTATCCTATAATTGGTTGGATTTCCAAAGGTGATGGGCAAATCGATCTGCCCAAGTGGCATGGCCTACTTCTAGGCACGATGCCATGGAAAGGCGCCCCGATCGATCGGATGCGCGATCGGTCGATGCCCATGGCGTCGAGCATTTTAGCATAAATGATGTTGACGTCGCTGCCTCCATCCATTAGCACCTTGGTGAGACGCTTCATGCCGATGATCGGGTCAACCACGAGCGGGTATCTTCGGGCTGTGGGACGCTTTCCGTGTGGTCGATCCAATCAAAGGTTATGGCGGACTCCGACCATCAGAGAAAGGAAGGTGCAACGGCTCGGCCATATAGACCTCACAGCGTGCAAGCTTCTAGCGGCGCTTGGAGTCGTAGGTCGCTGACCCTTCGAAGATCATGAGGCAGCCATCCAGCGTCAGAAATCCACCATCCTTCCCCTTTGCATCATTTGTGGCCGGCATGGCTCCTTCCTATGCTCCCCCTTATTGGAGCCTCCAGACAAGAATCGCTTCATGAGGACGCAGTCCTTATATAGGTGCATGACGGGGAAAGCATAGTTCAGGCATGGCCTTTGAGTAGCTTCTCGAAGTGGTCCGGGGTACCCTCGGTGGGCTTTCGGCACTCCTTGCGGTCGGTAGTGGCCACGAGCGAGCCCTCATGCCACTGCTTGTTCTTCTTCTTGCTAGGGCGGTTGGAGGCGCCTTCGTCGGCATCATCGCCCCGCTTTGCCTTGCCCTTAGGGCGGTCAAAAATTGCCTCGATCGCCTCCTCGCTCGAGATGTGGCTGGTGGCGATGTCAAGGAGCTCCTTGGTGGTTCATGGGTCCTTAGGTCCCAGCTTGTGAACCAAGGACTCACAGGTGGTCCTGGTCAGGAAAGCTCCTATGACATCAGCATCGGCGACGTCGATCAACTCGTTATACTGCCGGGAGAAGCGTCGGATGTACCTACAAAGAGTTTCCCTGGATTTCTGTCAGCAGTTTTTGAGATCCCATGGGTTCCCAAGACACGCGTATGTGCCCTGGAGGTTTCCCATGAAAATCTCTTTTAGGTCCACCCAACTTTGAATTCGGTTGGGCAAAAGGTGTTCCAACCACGTTCGTGCCGAATCGGCTAGGAACAATGGAAGGTTGCGGATAATGAAATTGTCACTATCCGCTCCACCGGCTTGGCAAGCAAGCCAAAAATCCTCGAGCCATAGTCCGGGGTTTGTTTCCCCGGAGTATTTTGTGATGTTGGTCGATGGTCGGTACCGCGGTGGGAAGACAGCGTTGAGGATGTGTTGGCCAAAGGCCTGAGGTCTCGACAAGTCGGAGCTCAGCTTCGGTTCTCGCCGCTGTCGTAGCATCCGCCACAACGAGGGAGGTAGCCACGGCTAGCCTCCTCCCTCTCATCACCACAGGCACACCTACGGGCATCTAGGGTGTTGCACGCATCACGGTAGAGGCCGAGATGCTCATTCACTAGGGTCGCGGCGCGGGGCCTGCTGCCTCACTGTGCCTAGTGGACTGACATGTCCCTGTCAGGTCGCTCTGAGGGCACGCGCTAGCTAGCATCGAGCTCATGTCGTCGGGACAGCGAGCTCTCGGCCTGCTGTGCCACCACACACTCGAGTAGCGTGTGAATCTCGCAATGGGCCAAATGATCCTCGGGTGTCGCAGGCTCCGGAAGCCCTCAAAGTAAGGCCGCCACAGTAGCGATGTTCTGGCTTGCCCGGGTGAAGTGTGGGAGGGCTTCGTCGTCCTCCATGATCCTCCGGTTCACGTCGTGGGCCACGGCACGCGCACACCCACCGTCTTCATGGCGCTCCGTGTGTTTGTGCTCGAGCTAGAGTCATGCTTTTTTTAGCTCTTGGTGCTGCACCCTCAGCTGCTCTATCCACAGGCGAGGTAGGGCCCCTGTATCCCCCTCGACCTCGTCATCGAGGTCATCTGTTGGGGTAGCCCCTCCCTCATGGATGCTTTCGATGTATCCCTCGGGGGTACCTGCCATGAAACATTATCATGAGGGGGGATGGCTCCCCCTGTAGGAGTCAGAGTCGGAGGGCGACTCTGATTCTCCCGTGAGAAGATCATGGAAAGATTCCACGACGTATTCGGTCATCCCCACAAACTTGTCGTTCATAGGGGATGGGGGCGTGTGCTGCACCACAAGGTGGCCAACAGTCTCTGCGGCGTTGCATAGACCGAACGGGAGTGCTATGGGGGCACTCCGGATGAGGTATTCTGGGAGAGCGGCTCTTCTCCGGCAAGTTGCGTCATGACATTGGCGAACGAGAAGATGAGGCGGCGCAGGTCCTCCCGTGATGGTCGGGGTCCTAGGAAGACGTCGAGCTGGCGCTCTAGCCTCCCATAAACGAAGCTAAGGAGCTGGTCGCTCCCAAAGCGCGAGGCCTTCGGTGCATGAAACTATAGCTCCTCAAGTGCCTTGGCGATCGATCGAGGCCGTTGGAGTGGAGATGCTGGACGGCGGCGGGAACCTGCGCCAACTCTTCCTCCGTCGTAACGATGAAGTCCAGGTTCCCGAAGCATACGTGCGCGCCTAGGACCTAGCTGGCGCCGTGACTAGCCATCCGAGGCTTGATGTGGACATCGAGACGCGCAAAAAGCCCCCTACCTGGCGGCCAACTGTCAGTGTTTTTGGACCACCGATGAGTAAATTTGTATTTGCGCATCTGGCTCGGATGGTGTGCTCGAAGGACACAAGAATTTATACTGGTTCGACCGAAACATCCCTACGTCCAGTTCGCTGTTGCTCATGTTATCGGCACTTAGTTTGCAGTAGGGGTTACAAATAGGCAAGAGAGGAAGAGGATCCCAAGTCTCTAGTAGAAGGAGTGAACGGGTGCTGAGAGCTCAGCCGTGTGCTCGTGTCGTGCTCTTGTGTCCAGATCCCACCTTTCATGGGGCGCCCTGCTTCCTCTTTTATAGGCGAAGGGAAAGCTCGGGTTACAGAGGAGGAAAAAGAGAAGAACGAGAGAGAGAAGAAGGCTTCTAGGGTTGCCGGGTCCTTCTCCTCCTTCATGCGGGTCCCGCCAATCCAGAAGATGTCAATAGGGACGGCTTCATGTCACGGCCTTGTTCGTCACTAGCGTCATGCGTAAGCATCATCTGCCGGTCATGGCATTCCGCTCCGTCTCGGCGGACGTCGTGGTGAACTGACGCGCCAGTCAGCGTCCGTACGGGGATTAGGCAGAACAGCACCGGCACGCCCGACACTATTCTTGATGTGAATCCCCAGATATGGCCCATCATGGCCATGGGTTACATTGAGGCGTGCCAGCCTCTTCCCTAGCGTCAGAGTTTTGACCCAGGTCCATATGCTTGGACCTGGAGTGATTGGTGGCGGTATGGGTCCTCGTCGAATGAGACGAAACCCGCATCCTCGAGGTCGGACGAGACGGAGCCCGTGACCTTGGGCGAGACGAAAACTACGTCTTTAAGATCGGGCGAGACAGAGCCTGCCCCCAAGGGTCGGGCGAGACGGTGCCCATGGGCTCAAGGTCAGGCGAGACGGAACCCGCGTTCTTGGGGTCGGACGAGATGGAGCCCGCACACAAGGGGTCAGATGAGACGGAGCCCGTGGCCTCAAGGTCGGGCGAGACGAAGCCCGCGGCCTTAGGGTCGGGCGAGACCTCTTAATACATCTCGAGCCATCCAGAGAAGTCAGGATGGGCGCTAACTTCCTTGCTTTGGGTATCCTTAATATCGATACCCGACAGAGTATTCAAAACTACTAATAAAAAGGAAATTACAGAATCCGTTAGTAAACCGCGAGACGAATTTATTAAGCCTAATTAATCCGTCATTAGCACATGTGTTACTTTAGCACCACATTGTCAAATCATGAACTAATTAGGCTTAAAAGATTCATCTCGTAAATTAATCGCAAATTATACAATTAGTCATTTTTAGTCTATATTTAATATTCTATGCATATGTCCAAATATTCAATGAGATAGTATATAAATTTTTATGGAGAAACTAAACAAGGTATGAGTAAACAAAGGTCGGCCGGAGTTGTTGTAGCTACCACGTGCCTCTACGACCACATGAAGGCCTCGTTCGTTTGTCATAAAATTTGGCTTGTTTAATTTTTTTTCAGCTAAAATAATATTTTTTTCTTACAGTAAATCAAGGGAATCAATATTTTAACTTTTTTCATACAAGCCAACGGGCCGAATAATGCTCAAGGCGACGTCCCACGTAGTATGTACGTTTCCATCGTTTTGAGCGTCTTGTCCACGATTATTGGTGCAGCATATATACTGCATGGGGTCTTGCAAGTCACGCTTGTTTTGTAGTTTGTACCAAAGCTAGCTAGCTTGATATGTATGGTTACTGTATTCGATCGATCGTGTAGTACAATGACAGGACTACCTCTTTTTCTATTCTGCAGTACTGCTTCAACCATCTTTTTAAGTGGATAAACAGTATTTTCTTCTCGAACAAATCTGGTTAAGCCAAATTTGAGCGAAACCAACTGGCCACGTCAGATATGATTGAGGATAACGTTTATACGTATAGCTAATTGCGTTCTATGGTTTGGGAACGAAGTAAGCAAGTACATAATGACTAGATTAATTGCTCTGGATTTAATGTAGATAAGTGATCTGTCAGACTCCAAAAAGTGCGGTAGTACGCATACACAGCGCTTTATTGGCGCCGTTCGCTTTGTCGGAAAAAATTACCAAAATAATGATTGGTTGAGAGGGAGAAAAATACTATTTCAACTAAAAAAAAAGTAAAAAAATATAAATTATAAGAGAAGCGACAGGGCTACCGTGGCCTCCTTGTCTCGTTGTTGTTCTGCTTGTTCTGCTCACTGTTAAACCATGTGCCTATGTTTGTCCTATATCATTTTCACCTTTCATACATGTGATGTACTATTTTTGAGTAAACAAATGAAAAAAGTACTGATCCCCTAATTATATATTGAAAAACATTATTTTTTTAAGATCTCACCGGATATATGTACACTTCGTTTAATTAGTCACAAAATTAGAGAGTGCCTTTTTGAAACCCAACATGGTATAAACAGATTAAAATAGAGCCACATTCAATATTTTGAAACTCCTTATAAAGACAAACTAAGCCTTTCCAAAAGGCCGAATCAATATTTATAAAAAAATGCATGTGATTTAAATATCGATACTTTTCTTGACTTGAGCATCTACAAGAGTGCCATAAAAAATAGGCCAAATGCCATGGTTTTGCGTGGTTGCAAAAATTTATTTGGTGCAAAATAAAATAGTTCCTCTAAGAACAACTTATTAATAATGGGCATGTTCGCTTGTCTGAATTCTGGAGAAATCTGAATGGTTTGGAGGAATGCTGGAGGAATTTGTGAGAGAAAAACACTGTTCCGGATGAAAAAAAATAAGCGGATCAAGCCGGATTTAAGGGCACGCGAACGGGGCCAATTTTGTTATCCACAATCTAGTCATCACATGGGATCTTTCTAGACAACTTCACCCTGACATCCTTAGTCAATGCACGTGGGTCCATAACAATAGCGACACACAGATTCCCCTTCTTCTTCTTCTTCTTCCTCCTCCTCCTCCTCCTTGAAGCCCACGCCCTCAGCCTTTGCCTCCACTGGTAGTTGCGCCGCCCATCGTCCATCGTCCACCGCCCCCTAGCTAGAATACAAGGATTCGCCACCACTGTCCCTGCCCGATGCTGCCCTTGCCAACCACCGGCGACCAACGTCACGCCATCGCCGTCGGCTGCACCATCCACCAACTGCACCCGCCGCCGACTCCGCCTTTCGAATGTTTCTAGCCGCTTCGCTTTCGGTGGTGCCATGATTCACAACCTTGCTCCCCCCCCGGCCGAGTCCGTGGCACCACCCACCGCCTCCAGGCCCCTTCATTTAAGCCCGAAGGACACTGAAGGTTCTACGCCGGCGCCCAAAACCCTAACTCGTGCAGCTACCCTGTTCCAATCATGTTTAGATAGATGCATGTCTATGCGTTGGCAATGTCTTCAACGCGTGCGCCAATTAAAGATTGTGCCTTTAGCCGGTGTCCGACAAGGGCCACACACAATCGAATTTTAGGATGGCGGCCATTGACCAACAAGGAGCACGCGCAGTTGAATTTTGGAATGGCCAAGGAGAAGCGCAAATTTAAGATAAGAGGAACTCCACCAATAATCCTTTCTCTAAAAAGTTATACGTACAATGTGAGGCTAGTTTTGGGTGAAGGGGACACTGATGGATTTAGGCTGTTGTTGGGTAGATGCTTTTAGCAAAAGCCCATAATCAGTTTGTACGATTTTGGTCCACTGATAGAATTGCTCTTACTAAAGGGAGCATGCCTTGGCTCCACAGAAAACGTCGCTGAGGTGAATCTCCACGGAGGCTGGTAAAAAAAACACAGGGGAACGGAGCGCAACGGCCGTAAAAACCACGATCTGCTGGCACGAAAGAATTCTGGTCCGGTCATTCTGAGGGACTATACCAGCTTTGGGCCCCCCTTGCTAACTTAGGCAGGCAGCATGCATCCATATACGGTTCGTTTGGTAACTTTCACTTGGCATTTATATGCACGAATAACACGGTTCAAAAACTTTCATTGGCCATACCAAGACGGACATCGCCACACTCCCACATATCGAGCTGCGGCCAGAGCAGAAAATCACCCACGGCACAGAAGAGAGGGGCGCCCACTGGCCACGCCACGCACTCCTATGCTATGACTTCATAGAGTGGCAGAGGCGGGGTGGGTGAGGTGAGACCACTCCTCACAGCTAACTCCGCCCCGCCTCCGGCCTCCCAGAGATTTCAGTTTCACCACGAGTCCACAACGTCAAAAGAAAGCGAGCTTTTGGTGGTAATCTCTTGGAGGCATTGCGGCGGCGAGCGGGCGAGCGAGATCTGCCACGACGCGCCAGCTGCTGCAGCTGCTGCCGCTGCCGCCGCGCTCATTGCCTGCCCGAGCACAAAGCCCACTCACCCTCAGGCTACTCCAAACTACTGCGCCGTCCACTGTCGGGCGCCCGCCAGCCACGCAGTCTTATGCATCTTCCGCCGTGCCGCACCGCTGGAGAGTAGAGAGTAGAACACGCAGATAGCACCAAGACCAGCACCGGCTGCCGTAGCTGCTGCTCGGTGCCGTGTCTCTTCTTTCTAGGTGGTGGAAGGAGGAGCCAAGCTGGCAGGAGGAGGTGAAAAGGGCAGCCGCCGCTCCTAGCTGCGCGTACCGTAGCGGCATAGAGAAGAGGCTGGACGCGTACGTCCGTTGCAGCCTTGTGCGCGCGCGCGCGCGCGCTCTGGCCTCCGCCTAATCGCCGATCGACATGACGCTGGAAGCTCTGTGCACGACCAGCACCAGCGACGTCCTCGTCTACGACACCTTCAACGCCGCCGCCGCGTGCGCCGCTTCTGCGGGGACGGGGAGCTTCCTCTTCGGCAATGCAGCACCGTTGGAGGTGCCGTCGGCGGCGGCGGTGGCTCCCCAGGCGACCGGGGAGAACGGCGTGCAGCAGGTGCGGAGGAAGCGGCGGCGGCGGCAGAGGAGCACCAAGAGCGCCGAGGACGCCGAGAGCCAGCGGATGACCCACATCGCCGTCGAGCGCAACCGCCGCCGCCAGATGAACGAGTACCTCGCCGCGCTCCGCTCGCTCATGTCGGACTCCTACGTCCACCGGGTACGCAATCCTACGCTACTGTTAGTTCCGGAACCCCGATCACTTCGCTGTGGCCAACTGGCCATGCATTTCCAATTGCATCCTCTTAGTTTCAATGGAAGTCAGATTTTGTAGTGTTTTCTTTTGCTACATAAAAGAGAAATGCTAAATCCGGCGAAAGAATGTTGGCTTGCGAATCAGATGATGGCACTGTTTACTGTTACCGTTTGGTCATCCCGTGACTTTTCTTCTTGTCAAATCACGCCTACGTGTACCACCCAGCTGTTGCTTTGATTCTGTATTCAAGTGTTTTCGTAATAAAAAAATAGAAATTTTTAATCATGTGTGTAGAGCGATCAGGCGTCCGTCGTCAGCGGCGCCATCGATTTCGTGAAGCAGCTCGAGCAGCAGCTGCAATCCCTGGAGGCACAGAAGCTGGCGCTGAACCGGCAGCTGCAGCAGCGCGGCGACACGGCGGCGGAACGCGACGCGGCGCAACCGCCACCAGGCCGTGATGACCCGGCGTCCGCCGGCAACACTGGCGCGGGCGCGAGCGGTGATGCCGCGGCGCGCAGCGAGGGGTCGCTGCCGCCTCCGTTCGCGCGGTTCTTCCGGTACCCGCAGTACGCGTGGCGCCACGCGGCGGCGCGGGAGGATGCCGTCGTGGTAGGCGCGGAGGAGGCGAGCCGCGCGTCCGCGGTGGCGGACGTGGAGGTGGGCGTGGTGGTGGACGCGCACGCCAGCCTCCGCGTGATGGCGCCGCGGCGGCCCGGGCAGCTGCTGCGGATGGTGGCCGGGATGCAGGCGCTCGGCCTCGCCGTGCTGCACCTCAACGTGGCCACCGCGCCCGACGCCACGGCGCTCTACACGCTCAGCCTCAAGGTACGACGGCGACACATACACACTTCCTGATGAGCAGTGCCTTGTTTAGTTCCACCAAGTTTGCATCTCAAAAAGTAAAAATGCAAGATTCTTTATCACATCATATCACATCAAATTTTATATATATATATAGAGAGTATTAAATATAGGTAAAAAAAATTAATTATACAGTCTATTTTAACTTTACGAGACGAATCTTTTAAACCTTATTAGTTAATATTTAAACAATAATTTACAAATACAAACGAAATGCTAAAAAAAAATTCTTAACTTCCAACTTTGGGCAACTGAACCAGGCTAGGAGTAGCTAGCAACGGTCTCTTTCTCCTTCCGTCTAGGGCCAACCGTCGTCGTCAAAGCCTCAGGGCCTGTTTAGTTCAACTCCAAAATATCAAATTTTTTAAAATTTTTCGTCACATCGAATCTTTAACGCATGTACGAAGCATTAAATATAAATAAAAAATAAAACTAATTACACAGTTTAGACAAAATCTACAAGACGAATCTTTTAAGCCTAATTATTATGATTGGACACTATTTGCCAAATAACAACAAAAATACTGCAGTAGCATTTCGCTAAAAAATTCGGCATCCAAACGATGCCTCATTATCCCTGACTCGTTTCGTTGCGCACTTGTGCTGCCTGAAATGGTGCATCGCCGTGCTGACGCACTTTGGTCACCAGTGCCACTATGCAAGTGCATGGCTCTCTTTTTTTAAATGCTATACAACACTCTCTTTCTCACTGGTGACCACACATGACGTGGTGGCAGTGGCAGCGGATGTGTGATTTGTCCTTTCATAAAAAAAATCTACGATCTGTAGAGGCTGGAAGTAGAAAAAGGGTGGAGGCTACTGGATCTTAATCCTATGGTACAAAAAAATTCATATGTTATAAACTACATAAAACACATGGTTGTGTAGGAGCTAGACTTTAGCGTTAGATAATCTAGTTCTTAATATTATTAGTATACTTAACTGACAGATTCCACAACAAATCTCTTAGGTTCGGAATTAGGGCCTCATGTTACATCTGAGAATCAATTTTCTCTCTTTTTTATACCATTGTTTCTCACTCTACCGTGAACTTTAACTTAGGTAAGTGCTTTACCAACATTATGTAGCGTAGTAAAAAAATAGAGTCTGTCTATTGTATAACCATGTGTTTTATGTAGTTTTAGCATATAATTTTTTTTATTATAGGATTAAGATCCAACAACGTTCATCCTTCTTCTACCTCCAGCCTCCACAGATCATAATTTTTTTTATAGAAGAATAAATCACAGATCCGCCGTCGCCGCCACCGCCACCGCCACTGGGGCGAGCTCGCCGGTTGTCGTCACCGGCGCCGGTGTGACCGGTGGTCACCGGTGTGAAAGAGGGAGGGAGAGATAAAAAAAATCATGTGTTACTAAAACACATGTGTTGTACAATATAAGCTCTCTGATACGACACTTAAGATTGCTAGATTAGTTTTGTACTGGATACGTCCATCAATAGTGCATCTGTGCATGTACTGATTGCTAGGTTAGCCTGTTCGGCTGGAGCGGCCGGCCGGCTGGCTGGCTGGTGCTGGCCAGCCTTGATACTGTTTATATAAATAGTGTCTTTATTTAAAACAATATTTTCTCATCAAATCGATCATAGTTCACGATCCAGCCAGCGGTACCGAAGAGGCTCGTACACGTCTTGGCAGGAAAACAGAGCCGTCTCCCATCTCTTGCAGCCTCATCATATACTACGAAAAAAAGATGATGTCAGACAGTAGCATCACGTCCACCGAAATTCCGGGAGAGGCATTTGCATGACACCGCACTGCACCAGCGCAGAGGCAAACGCAGAGACCATTGTTCTTGTTCATCACACTGGCTTGTGCCTGCTGGGCCATGTCTCCAGATAATACAGAGACCAGTAGAGGTACGGAGTAGAGCACAGTCCACAGTGGCTTCCCCTGCAAGCCCAGCACGACTGCAGCACAAGCCATGGGCGCTTGCTTTTGACCAAGAGATTCCAGAGCGCGAAAGCTGTTTGCTGCGTTTGGCAAGCTGTAGCACTGGGCTTTTGACGTCCCTGTACTCCTCCATCGTCTGAACCACCTTCAAACTCGAGCTGATAGGAGTACAGTGAAAAGGAAAGGTAGTGTGTTTTCACCGTTTCTTTTTTACTAAAGGCTAGTACGTAAAGGAGAAAAGAACCATCACGGAGAATCTCTTGGTGAGCGGAGCAGGCAGCTGGCCCGTCGACCGTCGTCCATTGACATGGCGAGGAGGAGATCGATCGATCAGCAGCGAAAGGCTATGGACTGGTACAGAGAAAGATCGTGTTGTGTGCCGCTGCCGCCGCCTTTTTCTAGTGGTGCGTGTTTCAGCAGAAGACTGATCGAGTATCATGTGTTTGTGTGCCCAGGAGCCGGACCCCCAACGCAGTAGGCAGAGGCGGCTTTTGCTTTGCACTTTTGCCTGACTTAGCGATTGATTCCATCCATGTGTCACGAACATGTACAGATGTACTCATCTCCTCTCTCGCATGTGGCGCTCTGCAGGTGGAGGAAGGGTGCGGCCTGGCGACGGCGGAGGACATCGCCGCGGCGGTGCACCATGTCCTCTGCATCATCGACGCCGAGGCGAGCAGCAGGGCAGCCGGGCCTCTAGCAGCCTAGCTAGCTAGGCAGGAGAAACCCACCGCCCGCCGACGAGGTCTGCCGGCGCAACGCAATGCAGGCGAGCCGGGGGCATGGACTGCGGGTGCCTGCTTTCGTTTCTTGTAAAGTGCAGTGTCGTGCTTGCCGGGCTGCGTGCGTAGCTGGCCAGCAGGGGAAACTGGTGGCGTAGATAGAGATGTAACGGCAATAACACGCAGGTTCGTTTCTGGACTTGTGCTCGCGTTCGTGATTGCCGACGACGTGCATGCTTGTGCGTGCCCTTGTCGCGTTCACTGCGATCGGGCGGCGACGGCGTCTGCCCTGAATTCGGCCGACTAGCAAGAATAGGAAGCGCAGGCCAGATGGAATCAAACATAAACGAAGCCTATTCAGGCCCGGTTCGCTTGTCTTATAATCCGTACTTTTTGATTTGTTATTTTAGCTGGAATCTCTCACAACAAATTAAGCCGGAATAGTGTTTCAATCTCTCAAAACAAATCAGCCGGAACAGTATTTCAGCTTATTTTTTCAGCGAAACGAACGGCGCCCCAATCCAAAAAAGCAAATAGGTAAAGTGGGGGTCCCACTAGGCTGGCTTTGCTTGGCGTGGACTATGAAACAATAATGTGGCGTCCCTTCCCACTTTGTGCACATGCCAAGGAATTTGCTAAGGTCGTGATTAGTTGCTTAAGTTGATCTTAGTCTGCATTAGATCTTATGCAGCACAATCCAAAACAACCTAAATGTATGCAATGTTCTAGTGTTTAGTTGTCGTGCATAGGCAAAGCCATGTTTGGTAAAATATTTTCCCGTTGTCTATACCGCGTTGCATGTAGCCTCCTTCATACTCTAATAGAGGTCTTAATGTTTTATAATTCTAGTGAAGATAGGAGTGTCTATACCGCGTTGCATGTAGCCTCCTTCATACTCTAATAGAGGTCTTAATGTTTTATAATTCTAGTGAAGATAGGAGAGGCGAGAATATTTTCTTTTCTTGAGCCTCATCGGTCTGTTGAAATAATACAATCAAATTTGGCGTACTATCTAATGTTACATTAAACCTGCTTTGAGCACATGCAAGTCTGCGTAAGAGCCTCCGAGAGCAACTAAACACATGTAAACTATATTGCACAAGTCTGAATACAACCTAATACAGGGAACCAAACATGCCTGAAGTATTTATGTAATTGTAAAATTGTTACACCCTTGCTTTAAATTGGATGTCGTTCTAGATTTTGTCTTAAGTAAAAAAAAATCTATCTTTAACCATCAATTCCTATAAATTCATGCAGTTTAAAAACATGAGAACTGTATATTATATAATTATTTTTTATGGTGAATCTAAAAACACAATTCTTCAATATTAAACATTACAAATTTTATATTATATACTAATAGCCAAAGAAAAAAAAAAACTTGACCGACAAAGCTACATTGACACCATATATATGGAAGTATGGAACAGAAGCCTTTCAGGGATTGACGATATTTATTTTATTTTGACAATATTTATTTTATTTTGATCTTCAAGCCACATGTATATATAGGAGGTAATTGGACCCATACAAACAAAGCCTTTCAGGGATGTGCATTTTTATTAGTATTGAATGTTAGTTATCAATACAAATTTTATTATATGTCTCTGTAATTTTGTTCGAGCCTGCATATTGACCTTGCTGCACTAGTTGGCATAGAGTATCTCCATGCCACTCTGAATCATACTAACAAGTCTTCTTGGAAAAAAAATCCAACAAATCTCAATTAAATTCACTCAAATTTTGAAGTATGAATACGATGTTTCAATTCCAAGGTCCGCCTTTTGATGTGAGGCCCGTATGCTGATTTGGCAACTCTAATCGACACAAAGTAGCTCCCTATTACATTGAGTTGTCTCCAATAGGTTTTAGTCTCTTTTGATAAAAAGTTCTAGGGTGTGGACGTGGTCTTTTAATTTTGGGTCGGGCTTTTGACGTGTCCTCATGCAAACTTATACTTAACATAAGTTAGGAAGAGAATCAATCTGTTATGGGTTGGATTGGTAAAATATAGATTTGACCCATTGACAGACCTGCTCGCCGCCATCCATGGGCAGTCGGGAGCTCAAGTTCTTAATACAAGCCCGCCGGTGGGCCGGTGAGATCATTGGGCTGGAACCATAACTAGGACCAAAACGTACAGCTTAGCCCATCCTGGATCACCAAGCTCCCGCTCCCTACTGGGCTTGACCGAAGAGCATAATTTCGAACAATTATCCAAGTCTGGTTTAGCCTCGGAATCCTCACTCACAGAAAAAATGAAACGAAAACAAAATCAGCCTCGCTCTTGTGCGGCGGACACCAAAAAGAGAGTCAGCACAGCTCTCGGCGAGCCCACGGCCTTTTTGACTTTGCTTTGCCCTCCCTACCGTCTCGCCACTGCGATTTCGAAACAAAGGCGGAAAGCGGGGAAAAAAGGAGGGATGGGCCGACGGCCATGGCCGCCCTCGCCGGCGCTGCAGCGCGCCTGCCTCCACCAACGGCGTCTTTGCATAATGTAATGTAAGATGCCTGATCCGCTGTGCTAGCTGCTGCAGCAACCTATTACATAGCTAGCGAGCAAGCCCATGCGACGCGAACATTGCGAAGCCTACGACACCAGACCAGACGAAGTGCAGCCATCGTGTAGAACCTATCGTTCTTTGATTCTTTCTGGCAAGTGTCGGTCGAGGCCGCATCAAGTGATCGAGTTGGAAGCATCAGAATTTCCGAGTGGAAGTCCAGGCGCCGGAGAACGGAGAGGAGTCGCGTAAATGGTGCTCCCTCCCTGCTTAAAAAAAAAAAAGTCGTTTTATACGAGACTTGGTCAAACACTAGGAATATAAATCATGAATAACTTTTAAGTTGTTGAGTTTGAAAATATGAAAACCATATGTATAGATTTGTCTTAAAAAATACTTTCATCAAAAAATTACATATATCACTTTTTGATAAATATTTTTATAAAAATAAATAGTTAAAGTTATGCTTTAGACATCGTGTGGCTGTCGAGACTACTTCATTTTTTTAGCACTAGGGAGTGCAGCAATCCACGTCGCAGTGCCGGTCGCAACGATTCAAATCGCCCGCAAGTGCGATCGCGACGGATACCGATCACCGAGAGGGAGACTACTCTACCTCTAGTCTAGAATCTAGATGCATACTGTACAAACGGTGCCAGCAACCAGGCGTCAGGTCCAGGTCCGTGTGGTGCAGGCCGCTGACAGGATCAGACGACCAAGCCCATGTACCCATCTGCTACTATGTACAGTAGCATAGTGTGTATGTCCACACTTCAGTGTGACATGCATATCAGTAGAGCCGTTTCATGGCGACCCCGAACCACTAAACAAACGCCGGAAAACATCGTAGTGGGCTCGTGGCTCCAGCACAAAGTTCTCATAGCCTGTTCTTTCTTTCTTTTTTTTAAAAAAAAGGATAATGATAAATAAAGTTGTAGCTGACGTGACCTAACCCCAGCCACGGATTTGGAATATCAAACCACATGTTGTCCAGCCATCCAGGGCATCACCTAATATCTATCTAGGGTTCCAGCATCGTTTCTGTCACAGAAACTTGAGCATCTGTATGCGTCAAGGAACAAACTGAAGAAAAGAGAGAGGCCATGGCCAGTGGACAGTGGTGCGTGGCCGATAAAAGGAACCGGTTTGTTTTTTTTGCAAAGCAGAGGGGGATCAGATTCTGATCGCCCGTCACATGCTAAGATCTGAGTACGGATCATGCAGTAACACTGCAGGAGTATAATAAGAGTAATAAAAATAAACGAGTCATACTGCATGAGTAAAGCAGGGTTTGCAGCTTTGTTGCTTGTTGGGAGTAAGCTTAGTTCATGGGTGACGGACCACGGGCAACTGCAGCGGCAACAGAGATAGCGCACATGCTTATCTGGCTACGCAATAGGTCCACCACTGGTATGTGCTATGATGATGAGAAATTCCAAACGCAAACGGGATTCCTGCATTTGTGTTTAGTGCAAAGAAAGGGTCCCTCTAGCCCCTTGCACAGTCAGTTTTCATACTATGTGCTCAGCATTTAGTAAAAGTGAAGGCACAAACATTGACACGTCCATAAAACAAAACAAAAACGAAAGGAGCAAAAAAAAAAAGACCTAAAAAATATGGCAGGGCAATACCAGAAGGCACCAGAAAACTGTTGGACTAGTCTTGTACTGAATTCACAGTAACAACGTGTTCACTAAATAATGGAATGTGGGTCTTCGTAATACGTAGGATGATGGAAGAGCAAAAAAAAACAGAACTGATCCAAGGCCTACCAACTAGAAGCAGAAGAGGCCTCACCGAGCAATGCAGACGAACTATTGGACCCTGGCATCACATGTAGGGATGAACATTGCCACGAGACGACACACAGACTATGATGTCGGTCCCTGCTTTTTTCCATTCGACATTCCATCTTGCAAGCAAACAAGAAAGCCTGCCCAGTAAGCATCCTAGGTAAAATCTGAAACAGCTCTGAGCTCACATCGGAAGATCTGAATCCCTTCCCCTCCCACTCTTGCTGCTGAAGCACGAACGCCCAGCAGGCGGCAACCGCTTCGTGTCCATGGCGTCCTGCAGTGCACGCCGGCTGCTGCGTCCCCCCTTGCTGTTCTCGCCGTGACACCGTCTTGATGTGCCGGCGCCACCTGCAAGGATGCCGCTCTCCCTGGCTGCCATGAGCTCGTCTTCCATACTGGCTTGCAGAACGTCGGCGATGGACATGCGGATGTCATGGTCCGGGTCTGACGACGAAGGCCCCGACTTCAACTTCAGCGGCGGCGGGCATTCTTCTCTGATCTCAGCCTTGCTATCGGCCTCGTCCATTCGCTCCTGGCCACCATTTGCCTCCTGGTCATCACCATCACCATCTGTGCTGCCCGCCATGCTCTGCTGCTCGTCGCACATGATTTCCATGTCATCCATCACCACAACCACCTCATGGGCAGCGTCTCTCCCAACACCCTCGCCTGGACCACGGCCTTCGGCCTCCTGCGTCGCCATCCCCATGCCCACGGTGATGAAGGTGACGTTGGAGCGGCACAGAGGACAATTGGAGTGCGACTTGAGCCACTTGTCAATGCACTGCTGGTGGAAGGCATGGCTGCACTTGGGCAGCAGCCGCAGGCTCTCCCCGTCCCTGAACTCGCCGAGGCAGACCGAGCAGTCCGTGGTGTGGACCGAGGCATCACCACGCTTGTATTTGCACAAGGTGATCTTGCTGATCAAGGTCTCATCCAGCCCGGTCGATGGCGAGAGGTTCCACGATTCTTGGCTCCTGGATTGTCCTTGGCCTCCACTGCCGCCGCCACCGTTGCCGCGGCCGCGTGCACCACGACCTGAGTTGGAACTGAAGACTCTGCCCCGGAAGGAACCGAAGGTGCCACAGTACCTGGAGATGAAGGTGTAGTAACTGACGAGGAGGAAGGCGATCGCCAGCACGCCGATGATAGCGATGACAAGCGGGGAGAAGACAGGGCCGGAGGAGTCGTCGGGGCTGGGGCCGCCGACGTCGAACGGCGGAGGCGGAGGGACGATGAAGTAGCACCACTGCGGGCAGTACGTGCTGCACAGGCCCTGGGAGCAATCTTTGGTTGGCTCATAGGGGACCCAGGTAGGCTGTCCCCCCGAGATTGCAAGCGGTGACGAGGCCATTGCCTCCCACCACTGGGCTCCGGCAGCAACGGCAGACTGGGAGAAACGAGGCGAGATGGTAGCTACTTCACTACTCAGTCTCTGAGACTCAGTCTCTCCAGGTGCTAGCAGAGCATCTCTGTGAGCTTCTGAGATAAATCATTGTGATGAGAAGAGAGAGGACATACTAGGTGCCTTGGATCCATGCTCCTTTCTCGGTGTTGGGAATTGTGAGAGGATACGGGGAGAGATGAGATGACGCTGCTGGCTTTGAGACTCTGCCAGGGAAGCTTGTTTACAAGGGAAAGTATTTGGGAGGGATGGAAGGAGGCGTGGAGATGGTGGTGGTTGGGACCTGATCTTATTTGCTTTTGTTTTTGGTGATGCAGCTCTTCTTTCCTTTTTCTTTTCCTTTGCCCCTGCTGCTGTTGCTTTCCTCTTTTAACTTCGATGCTCTCTTTGACACACTGACACACACGGATCAGATGAGGAAGACAAGATGTCCGTCTGATATGATAATAAGAAATGAACAGTAACAGGAAAGATAAACAGAATAGTACACGTCTGGGTCCTGGCACAGCCAGACGAAGAAACAGAGCAGTAGCATCGATGAAGCCTACCAGTGGAAGCTTCAGCTGAAAGAGGAAGGAAATAAAACTTCTTACTCTCTTAACGCCAAAAAGTCTTAAATCTTAAGGATTTTGTTGAGTGAAACCCAATGTTTGCACTCATTGCAAGGTTCTTTTGGTTTCAGTTAGAGATGTTGTAGGCTTTGATCAGTCAAATTAACTTAAACAAATACAGCTAATGAATATTTGAAAGCGTTGGAGACTGTCAAAGAAACAAATTCCATAAAACAATAAGTTGCTAAAATTTCCAATTTTTTTTGTGAACGGGTAAATATCCATTATCTTGTAGCCCTGCAAATGACAATGTTGGTAGTGCTATTGTTTCCCTTCCAAAGAAAAGGACTGTCATGTACCATAAACCTTGAAGTCTCTCTTTCAGCAATCAGTTTTCTCTCTCTTCAAGTCAAGTAACTAAAGATAATGATTACTCGCACTATTTCAACAGCTTTCTTTGAATTTACTTCTCTCTTTATCACACTAATCTTGTTATAGTGTCAATATAGCCTTAATAGCTTGCACTGGTATGAAAGGGACCAGCCCTTACATTTTATGTGCAAGGACAGTTCAAACCGCAGTTATATGAAAATTACTTTGAAAACTATGTTTTATGGAAATTTGGATTAAACGATCAGCATACATGCATACAAAACAATGTAACATTATGACATGCAAATCAATCTAATGAATGCACAAACCACATGGTGATGATCACCTTACAGATAAGAAAAGCAGAACAGGTAACATTTTATCAAATCTAAGTTGGACAGAGAAAATTGACAGAAATAGTTGAAATATCAGAAGATTTATTTTTTATTTTGAAAAATCAGAAGAATTTTCCTCCTTTTGTGATAAGCAAATAACTGTCACATTCGTTAAAAAAAAGCAAATGACTGCCACATAACAGGGATAGCAGATTAGGAGTGCTGTCAGCCAATGCATGACGGAAACATAGAGAAGTGACAAATTTTGGGACACATGTAGACATAGGGACATGTATGGTTCCATTCAGCGCAAGCTAAGTGCTACCAAGTTCCTGGCTAACTTACCAAAGAACAGCCAATTTCACTCTTTACCTTAATTAAGGAAAAACCTTGGAGGAATATAAATTCAATTGTGATACTTTCTCTTTCAGATTCATGGTTCAAGGGATTTGAAGAGGCTAACGTGTAATATTGTTCTCATTTGGAAGGCAATTGAATAGTTATGCATCTATAGAACAAATTAAGATGCTAGTAACCAATGTGCAAAAGTTACACAAGAATAGTTTGAACAGAACAGACCAAATGGTTTGCACGCCATAAGTAGCCACAAAGTAAATGAAACACACATGAGGTGAGGCACAATATTTTATACAAGAGGATGAATGTAGTTATAAAGAATCAGCCTGTTCGGCTGGGCTTATTCCCTCGTAAACAATCGTAAATTTCCAGCCGGAACATTATTTTTCTCTCACACCAAACCAGCCAGCAGTACTTCTTAACGATCCAGCAACAAACAATCCCAGCCAAACGAACAGGCTGAATATGGTCTGACATAAACAAGAGCATTCGAGGAAATCATTGGTGTCCATTCTGCTTCCAAAAGGAACTGAAACTGAAATGCAAAATGGGCATAACGCATAAGCCTTTCTTTAATACAACAGTGAACTTATTGTTAAGTAATCTGCTGCTCCCCTTATGTGAACGTACGGCAGGGACAGGCGGCGCCGAAAAGGGCTCCCTGCTGTTGCATTGCAGGTAGCAATCAGTAGGGCAAAGCGCCGAATGGCTCTCCGCCACATCAGTAGCCACAAAGCAGGGCAAGCGAAGAAGTCACCTACTTTGTCACATCTAGTCATCAGAGAAAGACATGTCACCGACATGTCTGTGTACTAGGATTAGATGGGTAGAGTTGTATATATAGTTTGCCACTGCAACTCAGTAAAGAGAGCGAGTTCAGTTTTGCCATCTCCTCTGCAGAGCTCTGGCCAATGCTGGTGCTTGTGCTATGTGTGTGCTCTGTTCTCCCTCCCTTCTTCTACCTCTAGCCATAGTGTGTGGTCGGCAACGACAGTGCGTGGTCGGCAACGGTGGTGGGAGGTCGACTCACCCGTGCCGGAGATCTAGTGGGCTAACAAGTGGTATCAAAGTCGTACAGGCGCCATTGCCAGACTAACCGCTTGCGATGACGGACGGTTTGTAGATGGGCGACAGCAGCGGTGCTGCTGTGGCTGCCCAGCCACGACAGGAGGTCGTTGTGCGCACGGTGCGGGAGGTCAGCGGCACCAGTTGGCCGACGCTGACTTGCACCAACTATGGCGAGTGGTCGGTAACCATGAAGGTCAAGCTCAGAGCCTGACGGCTCTGAAATGCTGTTGACAAGGGCACCGACAACGAAGAAGACGACATATCAGCGTTGAAGGCTATCCTCGCTGCTGTACCATCGGAGTACAGAGAGTCGTTGGGGGCGAAGAGCTCTGCTAAGGAGGCGTGGGAGGCCATTGCGGCGATGCGCGTCGGTTCCGACCGCGTAAAGAAGGCGACGTCCCAGCTGCTGAAGCAGGAGTACGCTAACCTCAAGTTCAAGAATGGTGAATCGGTGGAGGACTTCTCCCTCCGCCTGCAGACGCTCATCAGCAAGCTGAGGAGCCACAGCGTCACCATCGACGAAGAAGAGACGGTCTCCAAGTACCTCCACTCCGTGCCGGTGAAGTACATCCAGATCGCTCTCTCCATAGAGACGATGCTGGATCTGTCCATCCTCACCATTGAGGATGTGACTGGTCGGTTGCGGGCGGTGGACGAGCGCTTGGAACAGGCGACAGTAACGAAGGGCAGCGACAAGCTGTGCTGACAGAGGAGGAGTGGGCTGCCCGGAGGAACTCCGGGAAAGCCTCCTCCAGCCGTGGTGGCGATGGCAAGCGTCGCGTTAAGACTTCTTCGAAGAAGAAGACGGTCGACCCCAACACCTGCTGGCGCTGCGGGAAGACGGGCCATTGGGCAAAGGAGTGCCCAAATCGCAAGCAGGAGAAGAAGGCTGAGGCTCATCTGACGCAGGCTGATGATGATGATGAGGCCGCTCTCCTGATGGCGACGTTCTGTGCACTGCACGACGTTGAGGCCATGCAGAAGAGAGAGGTGATGGCGGTGAAAGGGCCTGGGAACACTCTGAAAGTTATCTACCTCGACGAACCGCGCGCCCACCTCGGACGTGTGGGCAGCGAACAGGAGTAGCGGTGGTACCTGGACTCGGCGCTAGCAACCACATGACAGGCTCCAAGAAAGTCTTCTCCGAGCTCGACGACGACGTGACCGGCACGGTGAAGTTCGATGACAGCTCAAGGGTGGCGATCCGAGGGTGCGACACCATCATCTTCAGGTGCCAGAAAAGCGAGCATCGCGCGCTAACGGATGTATATTACATCCTGCACACTGCGTTCAAGCATCATCAGCATTGGCGAGCTGGATGAGCGCGGTAGCGAGGTACTGATCAAGGACGGTGTCCTAGGATCAGGGACCGAGAGCAGCGCCTTCTTGCCAAGGTGAAGAGGTCCCAGAACCGGTTATACCTGCTCGACTTGAAGGTGGAGCAGCCGGTGTGCCTGGCAGCATGGCACACCGAGGAGCCGTGGCTGTGGCATGCCCAGTTCGGTCATCTCAGCTTCGACGCGCTTGGTCGGCTGGAGAAGATGGTCCGAGGGCTGCCCCACATCAGGCACGGAGGTGAGCTGTGTGATAGCTGCCTGGCCGGGAAGCAGAGGAGGCTGTCGTTCCCAAAGACGGCCAAGTATCGCGCGGCGGACGCTCTCGAGCTTGTCCACGGCGATCTCTGTGGGCCAATCACGCCAGCCATCAGGCGTCTCTGGGATCGATGCTATAGAGGGATGGAGATATTGATGCGGACATTAGCCATAGAATCAAAGCAGGGTGGATCAAGTGGCGACAATCTTCTAGCATTCTCTGTGACAAGAGGGTACCACAAAAGCTAAAATGCAAGTTTTGTAGAACAACGATTAGACCGGTTATGTTGTATGGAGCAGAATGTTGGCCTACAAAGATTCGACATGTTCAACAACTGAGTGTTGCAGAAATGCGTATGTTGCGATGGATTTGTGGTCACACAAGAATAGACCGAGTTTGGAACGATGATATACGTGATCGCCTAGATGTAGCACCAATTGAAGGAAAGTTTGTCCAACATCGGTTGAGGTGGTTTGGCCATGTTCAAAGGAGACCTCCAGAGACACCAGTGCATTGTGTGGTTCTAAGCCAAGCTAATAATATGAGGAGAGGTAGAGGAAGACCGAAATTGACATGGGGAAGACAATAAAAACTTGGAATATACCTAAAGATCTATGTTTAAATAGGAGTGCTTGGAAAGCAGCTATTGAAGTGCCTGAACCGTGACTTGGGACTCTTGGTGGGTTTCAACTCTAGCCTACTCCAACTTGCTTGGGACTGAAAGGCTATGTTGTTGTATCGATGTTATGCTGCGCAAATAGGACTACTTTGTGCATAATATATTACACTATATTTCTCTAGTCATCCAGTCGCTTATATATATTACTATAAAAATTCTGGATGTTACTTCTAGTGCTGAAAATGAATCAAGATGCATGACCTTATGACAGTGTCAGACGCCTGATGGGGCGTGACTTCCCCTTATTAGAGGGAGTTGAGGGGGATTAGAGGAAGGGACGCAACCCTAGGGCTGGCTGTGCCTAGAGGGAGAGAGGGAATGGCGGCGGCAGCAAGCTGCAACCGGCCTGGCTGAAGGTGGCCGGCGCGGCCACGACGACGGGGACAGGCGGTGGAATGACAGGAGGCATGGGTGGCGGCGGCTGGAGGCAGCAGCGAGCAGCTGCCGCTGGTGGCGGCGCTAGGATACATCTTCCTTTGTATTTATAGGGAGGACTCGACTTGACTCGACCTGACCTACCAGCAAACCTAGCTCCTAGACTACTCCTAAACCTAATTGCTACAGTACCCGCGCCACAGTACTCGTGGTTACTGTTCCCACTAGGCCCTGTTGGCCCGACTTGGGCCCCATACTTCCGTAGCCCATCATGGCTATATCGGCCTGTGACAGACAGTATTGAGCTTCAAATTAATTTTACCAAGAAAACCAACTAGATGGTAGTTAGTAGATTAATCGTTCAGGACTCCACAAGGTTAAAACAGGACAACCAAGTAAGCTGATTCTGATACAAAAGAATGTTATATTTTCAAATTCCTCTTTTCCCTGTTTGTCAGTGGAAATGGATTAATAGAAGGTTTGTAGGAGAAGACAGATGAAGTGGTGGACCAAAGAGGAACAGGATCAAACCTTTCCCCCCTTAAGAACTAGTCCCACCAATAGGGGTAGCTTTAAGACTTTGACCCCTTTGAGGTTAGAAAGAAAGAAAAAAAGATAAAATAAACCACCTGAGTTTGCTTTCACCCAAAGAAAGAAAGAAAGAAAGAATTTCAATTTGCATTGATCTGGCCCACTTTAGTCCCTTAAAATTTGTGGGAACAGCTGCTTTAAATTATGTGGAGTTAAATATGCTCCTCTTTTGTCACTTTGCTTCCCCTTGAACAGACATACAGGAAAAGGTAGTGTGTGCAAATCATAGTTGTACCCTTCATCATCACTATCTTACAACTTATCAAGAGGGGCACACTGAACTCAATTCTAGCTTTTTAACTACTGTTCTAAACAGTCTCACAGCAACAGTTTACACTTATTGTCTGTTTTAATGAGGTATTGAAACAATTTTTAACATGCATCTCTCAGAAAAATTTTGAGTTCAAAAGTTATCAATCTTTTTTAAAAGACTCAGACAGATTTAGTGTAGTGGTTTTCAACAGGCGTCTCTCTCTAGTTCCTTGTTTTGGTTGTGTTTAAGCCTATGGTGTGTCTGGGCCTTACATGTTCTTCGCCCGGTCTACTGTGCTGCTGCGGCCAGGGCTGTTACTTGTGTTCTCTCTTAAAACTCTCTTTCCTGTCTTAATTGAAAGGAAGAACTCCTACCGTTTTACTTCAAAAGGTGCCCATGGAAATGGGGTACTTGAATGCTACACTCCAACATATCTGTGAACATTCTATCCAGCGAGGATTTGTTGAGGTGATTTTCAAGGTGCCTGTGGAAATGGGGTGCTTAAATAATACATTACAACCTAGATATGTGCATTCTGTCCAGTAATTATACCTTAGTACAATAGCCCTCAACATATCAAGAGCAGATGCATGCAACCAGTGACTACATGCTTATTTAGTACATGAAAGCTGCTGGTGTGCCTGGAGAGAAATCAATTCCTCAAAAAACTGCAGTTTAAATTTAAATAGGAAGAAAAAAGTGCATTAAACAACTATATAGTTCTTATTAGGAAAGACACTTTTTTCAACAGACAAGCATTTGGGCATAATGTCACTACACAAGTGATCATTAAACAAACAGTGTTGCACTACCAAGAGAATGGATGGCATATAATACTCGCTGTAATATGCAATGGTAAATCACTGCGTTGTTTGGAACACCAAATTCAAGCTTTCCTAGGCTTTGGTGAAGTGGGAAATCTTGCGTTTAAGTAAACTTAAAAATAACTAGGAGAAACCAAAACCTTTATCCGAATAAATCAATTCAGAATTGCCCAGTTCTAGCCATCTTCTTTATCAATATAATCGGCAGCTCACCTGCTTAGTTCTTTTAAAAAACAATTTAGAAATGATTAAGACCCAACCAGTTGTAAACTGTAATAGCACACCAGGATGCATGGTGGTGTACAGCTACCAATGATGAGTTTATCTTTTGGAGAGAGAGCATTGCTGGGGAAAAAAGGAAGTCTGAAAGTTTATATGAAGTGATTACAGTGAGATGGAAGTACTGAAATATCCAAAACAGATTAACAATCCATAGGGCTGGATAGAGGAACTCAGGAAGGTAGAAGGCCCCCAAAACCAATTCTGCTGGGTTTTTTCTTAGTTTTAGCTTGCAACTGCCAACCTTTGTTGTACCAATGATTCCATGGAGAATAGAACTTCAGAGCCAGCAGCATCATTAGGAAATGGAAAATATGAGCATTAAGCATGCACTAGGTGCAAAGGACGCACCCCAATTCTCTTAAGTAGTTGACATAACTGACTTATGGCTGAGTATAATAACATAAACATGAATACAATGGGGAGAAAAGAGAGAGAGAAGGCAACCCTTCAGCTACTGAGACAAGCCGAACACTGGTGAAGCTGAGGATATTCTGTTTTAAGTGTCTTTAGCATTTATCTAGGTCACTGATTAGTGCTTGTTGAATGATCACTTTGACTGCACTAGTAAGAGTTGAAGATTATTACTATTGTTCTCCAAGGCGACAGAGAAACCTATGCTTCAGTAACCTTAAAATCGATACTACATCGACCTCGAAGAGCGTATAATGAGTTAGGTTTATAAAAAGAAAAAAGATAATACACATTTCAATCTAACTACATAACCTGAGAGAGAAGAGTGTAAGAACTTCAACATTTTGGCAAACGAATAAGGAGATACAACTTTCATCACTAAAGCATGGAGTTGCAATTAGATAAGATATGGCCATCTACAGTAAAGACTGAACAAAATAAGTACTCCCTCTGTCCCAAAAAGAGTGTCATTTTTGCTATGAATCTGGACAAACATTTGTCCATATTCATAGCCAAACGGCACTCTTTTTGGGACAGATGGAGTATATATTTGGGTGCAAAGCCACCTGTTTTTGGATTCGAGGGTTTAAAGAAACTGAAGCTTTTCAAGGTTGAAATAAAAATCAGATATGTCAAGAAACAACCGTAGTTACATACTTAAGTAAGGACACATGCCAGCCAAGGTTCCCTGAGAGAAAGAGTTGTACATAAAGAAATCTGACTGGGAAACTAAACTAATGAGAATTCATCCAAAATTAGGAGATCGCAAGTGTGTCAGCAGGAGAAACTTGATCCATTATGTAATATTAATAAGTACAATATTGTCACAATAACATAACTGAAATCGAATACAATTGCAAGCTACAAGGACATTACTTCACCTGAAGTTAGAGCTAATGCCTTTTGTTGGCCTTTACCTTAGCAGGACCAAGGCAGACAATGATAATTGAGTGTTGATTATGATTGCCAGCTCTTATTCTGCATCCATATATAAAAAAGGCAGGCACTAGATCTGAGTTCCCAAGAAATAACATATTAATAACTTGCCAATTAAAATATACTGCAGGAACAGAAGTTTTTTTTTTCTGGATGCTCCTGGTATGATAGTGTATGACCCATGGTAAATTTCTCTCAAGCTTCAAATTTTAATACAAAGTGAACTGAGCATTATGGTTTTGCTTCCCTCATCATTATGAAAGGAAATTGAGACTCAAGCTGATTACTAACTGTTCATGCTGCATGAACCTACTCATGATTGCAAGGTAAATGATAAAATACATAAAATTTCAGAAAGCAGTATTCAAGTAGTGAAGCAAACTACAGCACATCAAAGATTCCTCAAATGTGTACGATCAATCAGAAGTATTCCGATGATGACATGGAATTAAATTTTCATAGAAACAAATTAATTCAAGTACCAACCATGAGTAGTAAGTGCAATTATAGGCACAATGATCACGCACTCACGCACCAGGTAGTGTAGGAAAGAACTTGTAACTGTACAACAAGGTTCCACATCTGTGTTTATATCAATAAGGCGGATGGAACTTTCTTCCCGTAGGCCAGTATAGTATGTTTGACTATTCCTGTTTATCTTCACCTCCATCCGTGCTGGCATTATCAACGCTTGCTCCTTCAATATTTACAACTTCAACTTCACTGTCGGCCTTTGCAACTTCAACCTTATCATCACCACTTTCCCACCAATTCAAGCGTGCAGGTCTTCCCATAAGTTCCTAAATAAAGGACAAAATATAAATCTGATACCTTAGTGCCTTAATGTGCTTGTAGTTTAATACATCTTACATTCGATTTTATAAAAAGATGGAATGGACAAATGGGACAGAGACAGACAATTCATCTAACTGTACGATAACACTATAGCAGGTCTGTTGTTGTAAGTCAATGGCAAGGGTCTTCAAAATTATTATCAAAAACAGAGAAGACAAGGCATGGAGAGAGAATACATTTGATAATTGAAGACATTTTTATTTTTATCTAGTGGAGGCATGTGTCAAAGGAGGTATGCTATCTTCACAAAAAAAAAAAAAAAAAAAAAAAAGGTAGAAGTTTGTATGCGTTCCATCAAGCTCAGTGAGAGCAGCCTCTGCTTCTTCTTTAGTCCCAAAGGAAACAAAACCATACCCGGCTGCTTTTCCATTATCGAATATAACATTAGCAGAAAGCGGGTTAAAGTTTGCAAAGAATTCTTTAACATTGGGAGCCCTTGCTTTCCATGGAAGATTGGACACGTAAAGCTTGTGCCTCTCTATAATGGTGCCAGGAGGAGGAAGCGGAGCTGGTTTTCTGAAGCTCTTTGAAAACTCCACCTTGATTGCCCGCCCCATTACATCCTAAAAAATATTATTCTCAATGTTAGTACCTTATTTTGGAGAAATCTTTAGGTGTCAACATTTTAATGGCTAGCTCAATGATAATGATACAAGACTGATAAACTCGGCCCATGTTATAGAAACCTCAATCATGAAGTGACATTATTCGACAAGTAAATCCATGTCCACATAAAGTGCGAGCCGTTAATATCCACTAAGTTGCTGAAAGCCTCAGTGGAGGAGAATGCAAGTGAGGTCAATGGATGGATGCCCTAAGACGTAATTTAGATATCATCTTCTACTTCACATCTACTCTGTCTATCTGATGCTGAATCGTGAAACTAAAGAATGGTGCAAACCGAACGCATCAAGGCAACCGTTGACGCACTCACACGGGAGTTAAGCTTCTCAGCAGCGGCGGCCGCCTCCTCCGCAGTCGACATCGTCACGAACGCGAACCCCCTGTTTCTGCCATCCTTCCCCTTGATGACCTTCTCACCAAACAAACACAACACAAGCACTATTTTCAAAAGCTGAATATCGCAACTGGAAATTCAAACTCCGACACCCTAAACGCACGCGGGCCTCAACGGCTCGCCAGGGCACGCGGCATTGCGTTAACGGAAATCGAGCACGCCTCCCACCTCGATGTCCTAGACGGTGCCGTGCTGCGCGAAGAGCTTCTCGATCTCCGGCGCCGGGAAGGACCAGGGCAGGTTGGGCACGTACAGCTTCCGCCGCTTCTCCCCCTGCTCCTCCCCCTCCTCGGCCACGGGGGCGGCGGCCTGCGCCTCTTCTGGGGGCAAGGACGCCGCGACGCGGAGGCGGAGGCTGAGGTGCGCCTGGTACTGGCGGCGAGGGGAGCGGAGCGGGAGGAGAGGAAGGGCAGAAAGGGGAGCGCCGCGCCGGGGTTGGGGCTGCGCGCGAGCGAGAGCGCCATAGCGAAGCGGAGCGTGCGGTGATAGCGAAGCGGAGCGTGCGGTGCGGCGCGGGTGGTTCGGGTGTGTGTGAGATTTTTGGGCCGGCTTGGTTTTCGTTTCGGATAACGTGTGGGTGCCGCTCGCTGGAAGGGCAACTCCAGCCAACATCCTATCCCATCCCTCATCTCGTTTTGAGGTGTAAAACATAAAAAAACTTCTTCAACCGGTCTCCTATCTAAACCCCGGTGGATGAGGATTCCTCGTTCCTCTCTCCTCATCCCCACATCTTAGGGACTCTCATCCCGAGCCTCATCCACCGAGCGGGCCAACGGCCGTCTTACCGCGCCGCCACGGAGATCTCCGAGCTGAGCTGGTACGTCCCTATTCCCCTCTTCTCGTTACTGTGGCATCCATGGCTGCTTTTTCGGCTTCTAGATGGATGGAAGACGGGGATACGAAATATACATCGTAGATCTGGGCGGTGTGGCCGCCGCCGCTTGCCGGCCGCCCGTGCTAGGCCGCCTTGGGTTGCTGTTGCGCCCCTGATTCGCGTCGCCCTCCGCTAGCCCACAAGGTCGTGCCCCTTCTTTGTTGTCTTGCTGCTCACCGCCACTTGCAGGCTGCTTGGCGCGGCTTGGGCATTGTCGGCTGCCGGGCTATGCGGATGTCTTGCCGCCATCTGTTGTCTTGCCGCCATTGCGGCGTCTTGTTGTTGTGAGCCTCACTGTGTTTGCCCCGTGGCGTGTGGGTGCCGTGGGTTGCAGAGTGAAGACAGAGAGAGAGGAAGCGTTGCAAAGTGAAGACAGAGAGAGCACAACCAAAAATGTTCCGAAAGAGATAATCCGTCACTCGCTCGCTCCAGAGATCTCAGTACCGTGCTAACTCCAATAATTTCCTTCTTTACTACATAAAAAGCATGAGCCGCTGGATAGAAAGCATAGCTTTCGCTAGATTTCTTTCTTATCACATTTGAGTGCTGTGAGCGAAAGATTTAGAGTGTAGTGAGAAGTAAAGACTGGTATTATTTAATCAATTTTGGCTTGTGCTTGATTCTTTTATTTTAATGAAAAGGTTGTGGTTAATTTGTTAATATAGTCAATTCCTATATCCAGGAAGAACAAATGAAGAGTTGGGTTAATTTACTCTCAGGCAATGGGGACAACAATGATATGTGTTTTGATGACTTTCAAGTTGAAACACATGTTGAACAAGTTGCTGAACATTGTACTCTCCCCCTGAAACCAAGTAAGAAGAGGACTAGAAATTTCATTCCCCAGAAAGACACTATGTTGGTGAAAGCATGGCTAGAAATTAGCTTGGATCCAGTTCTAGGCACTGATCAAACTCGTAGTACCTATTAGAAGCGAATTCATGATTATTATCATGAGCACAAGACTTTTGAGTCCGAGCGTAATATCAGTTCTCTCTCTCACCGTTGGGGTATCATCCATAAAGGTGCTAATAGATTTTGTGGATGGTATACTCAAGTTCAAAACAGAAGAGAAAGCGGGCTGACAAAGCAAGATAAGGTAAGTTATTTAATTCTGTTAATTGATTGGAAATGTATATCTTTTGTGCATGGTAGCCAACACATGTTTTTTGTACGGATAAAACGGGCAAAGGAATTGTACCTGGAAAAAGATCCATGGATGTAATTATCATGTTGCTCTATCTCTATATGTTTCACCAATACGAATGTATTGATCCATGAAAATCGGTACTCCATAACTAAGCATTAAAAAAAAAGCTACAGTAATCTTTTGCAAAGATGATAACCCGAGACGTCCAACTCTATCTCTTTTCTGCTCAAAGTAATTATCATGTTGCTCTACAGCTTGCACTATGCGAAGGTATAGCGTCATCACCATCATCGGATGAAGAAGATGAATCTAGTCAGGAGAGACGACTCATTTTCAGTGGACAAGAAGCAGCGCAATGTTGGAATTGGTTCAGGAAAGGGAATGGCCATACATATATATAGACGGAAAAATATAACCGTTGCAGATAAAGCGACCGTTTGATTTATAAGCCGTTGGAAAAGCGACCGTTTGATTTATAGCCATCGAAAGAGCGACCATTTGATTTATAGCCGTTGGAAGAGTGTCCGTTCAAATATATAGCCGTTCTAAGACTGACAAAAAAAATATAGTTCTAAATTATTTAAAAAATAATTCCTTCAATATTTAGCCATACAAAACTGTCATTAAGAAATATCCATTCCAATAATACTAACGCAGTTTAGATATAAAATGCTGGACTTGGTAGTTACAAGTTATGTATAAAATATATGTGAGAAAATAGAGAGTCTGAAATAAGAGTTCGGTTGGAGAGCAGGGAGAAATGAGGGTTGGAATCTGGACGAGGGATCCTTATTTTTGAAAGTAGAGGGCTAAATTTTGAGACTTTTCCCTACAAGCCATTATAAAGGTTTCTAATTCCTTCTCTACCACAAAAATTTTGGCTGCCCCTCCTTAGTCCCTCATGCAAAGTTTTCTGGACCTGTATGCCACTTCCGTCCGTCTAGAGCATGACAATCGGTAACGGAAGGATACAATGACCCTTTTGTCCCTGTGTCCACTTAAGTCCCACGAAAGACACCACAGTCTCCAATTCCTCTTTTCCGTCTGTTTGGTTGGATTGTTGGAGCCAACCCGAATGGGTTCGACCCATTTTCTGGTTGTTTGGATGGAGGTTTGGGATGGGTTGGATTCGACCCCAGGAGAATATTCCTCCAATATGCGGGTTCGGTTGCTCCGTCGAAATCTGGCAGACGGAGCCGCTCCGCTCGGGTTTAGAAATTCACGTGCGCTGCAGTAACCCCAAACCTTATCCCTTCACCTCCCCCAAACCTTATCCCTTCACCTCCCCTCCATTCGACCGCTCCCTCAGATCATTGCCGCCAGCATGAGAGCCCCAGATCTCCGCTTGAGGTCGCACGGCAGGCTCACTGGCTCTAGCCATCAGCATCTGACTGCCCAGTCCCTTGTCCGTCCGCTACTGCCCCGCACTGGTCCTGCTACCGAGGAGCCACCCCGCCCACCTCCAGGTCCGCCCGAGGAGCCGCCCGCCCGACGGCCTCTGCCGGACCGGCTCAGATCTCCGCCTGTGGTCGCACCGCCCTCTGCGTCGCCCGCCATCCGCCCGGACCGGCGCCAGTCGGCCCTCCGCCCGGATCCCCGCGGTGAGTCTTGGTTTAGTCTTGTTCTCATTATTATTTTTCATAGCGATTTCATAGCGACTTCATTGATGCGATTGATGAAATGCCGAGAGGTTTTGGGCGCGCCTGAAACCCCATGACGGGCCCCCTCGACCCCACCCCACGATCGGCGGTGGGGCATTGCTTATGCATAACGCGTACAACGCCTAGATGGTTAGGAGCACCCTTTTTCTATGAATAGAAACAAACTACGGATGGTCTTTCAGTAGTATATTGTGCTCAGACTTAAATTGTAAGTAACTTTGAACCAAACTACATGAATTTTAAGACCATATTACCTCTTATATGGAATTGGATGGGGTCTGCTTCTGAATATTTGCTTTTTACCTACCTGATCTATATTGATTGTGCTGCTGTGCTTGATTGTGCTGCTGTATGTAGATGAATAATGTGCTCAAGGCATTTGTTTTTTTTTCTTTCTTTGCACATTGGTTGTTGTGTGTCATGGCAATTGTTGTTCGGTCTAGGAAAAGAAAACGAGTTGCAAGAAGTGAAGGGATTACTTATGCACCAATATATGAAAGGGATAGGAAGAGAATGGAATACCTCAATGACAAAATCTGGAAGGATGACACAACTCGTGTAAACATGCTGAGAATGAACAAAGCACGTTTCTTTAGGTTTTGTAAGTTGTTTAGAGATCGTGGTTTACTTGAAGATACCGTTCATATGTGTGTTGAGGAGCAAGTGGCAATGTTTTTGCATACTGTGGGGCACAATGTTAGGAATAGAGTAATTGCAACCAATTTTGGTAGATCCGGAGAAACGGTCAGTCGTTATTTTAACAAAGTACTTCATGCTATTGGTGAGCTACGAGATGATTATATTAGGCCCCCTTCATTGGACACTCCAGCTAAAATTGAAGGAAACCCAAGGTGGTATCCATACTTTAAGGTGTGAAGCTCAACCTTATGTCATATTCTAAGTTTATTTTTTACCAAACCTAATTGACCTAATCTTGACTTCTTTGAACATCATGTAGGATTGTATAGGAGCACTTGATGGTACACATATAAGAGCCACTATTCCAAAGGAAATGCAGCATGCTTTTCGTGGTAGATACAAGCATTGTACTCAAAATGTACTGGCAGCCGTAGATTTTAACCAAAAGTTCACCTATGTGTTGGCCGGATGGGAGGGGACAACACATGATGCACTAGTTTTACGTGATGCTTTAACATGTGAGGGTGGCCTTCGTGTGCCACAAGGTAATACAAGAACCTATGTCTTGTCCATAAATTTGTTCATCAAAATTAATGGATCATTGAGATGTAACCTAACTATGCATCATATGTTAGGTAAATATTACCTAGTTGATGCTGGATATGGAGCCAAACCAGGATTCTTACCCCCTTTTCGGGGTGTACGATACCACTTGAATGAATGGGGGAGGAATCCGGTGCAAAATGAGAAGGAATTGTTCAACCATAGGCACTGCTCATTGAGAATCATAGTAGAGCAAGCATTTGGAGCACTAAAAAGGAGATTCAAAGTACTTGATGATGCCTCTCCTTTTTTTCCTTATGAAACTCAAGTTGATATTGTTGTTGCTTGCTGCATCATTCATAATTGGGTGATTGAAGATGGGAGTGATGAATTCAATATACCAAGTGACAACGATGAGGACACCCAGCACACCACATATGCTGGGACAGCAAGTGAGAATGCCATTATGCTAGCTTTTAGGGAAGGCATGGCTGCCCAAATGTGGGCAGATCGTCAAAGCCATGGAAACTAGTATCGGTCAATGTAATATGTGTTGTATTTTTTTCTTGGACAATGTAATAATTGTATTTGAGGGCTGAAATTATATTTGAGGACATATTTCTACAGATATTTGATTGTCACGTTGTTTGCTACTTTGTTTGCTACTTTGTTGGCATTATTATTTGAGGACATATATTGCATTGTTTATTTTGTAGGGGAATGGAAGCAGAGGGTAGTGCAGGGACTGGTGGACATGCTACTTGGACTTCAACTTGGTCAGCCTACATGCTCGAATACCTTGCCAATTTAGTGGTTAATGGCACCAAGACTTCATCCACCTTCAAGATGGTTCACTACAATGGGTGTGCAAAGGCTCTTCAAGAGAAATTTGGCATTGTGCGCAGTGATGAGCAGGTTAAGAATCACCTTATGACATGGCAAAAGAAGTTTCATAAAATATGTGACCTTCGTGGTTTGAGTGCTGCTGGTTGGGATGAAGATACCTTCACTATAACTCTTGATGATGAGCACTACAACAATCATATTAAGGTATTTGCTGAATTATTAGTTCTCACATATAATAATCTAATAATAGTTGCTGAATTATTAGTTGTCACATAATAGTAGTTGCTAAAATTGTACATATATTGCAGGATCACAAGTCTAATGCTGATTTTCTAAACAAGCCTATTTAACACTTTGAGGAGATGCACACAATATTTGGAAGTACCATGGCTATAGGCAAGTTTGCAAAGGACTCGGGTGTGCCTCTAGGTACACAGGAAGACAATACAGATGACTGGGACAATGAGGTGCAGAGGATGGAGGTACAGAGTGATAGGAATGCAAATGAAGATAACAATGCGACAACTTCATCGGCTACCAAGGCCACCAATCCTAAGAAGAGGGACAAGGGCAAGAAGAGGGCCATGACTGACCAAGATCCATTGGTTGCTGCAATTAAATGGGGAAGTACCAAGTTAGCCAAGGCGATAAAGGAAGCGGAGAAACCTGACAATGATGTGCCGGATGATTTGTATGACAACTTGATGGCTATGAGTGGTAGTTTCAATTCGACTCACTTATCCTTCTACCATTCCTACTTGGTCCAACATCCTCACATAGCTAGACCTTTCAACTCCTTGCCTTTTGAACATAAATTCAATTGGGTTGCAAAGCACATTGCTGACAACTACCCTGGGCAGTAAGGGTAAGTTGTAGTCATGGAATGGTTCTTTTGTTAGTACCACATAGAACTTTATATTTGTGGTCTAAGTAAGCATGTGTCTTGCTATGTGGAAGCCTTGAACTTGCTATATATTGTGTAAGGCTTGAACTTGATGCATCGTGTAAGCATCAGACTTGATATTAGTGTGTAATGTGCCTATGGATATGGTCTAAGACTTTTATTTGTAATATGGCCAAGACTTTTATATGTGCCTGTTATATTATTTTGTGTGCTGATCTTTGATGCATGGTGCAAGCATATGAAATATTGCTGTGTGTTGAGCACAAATATTGCTATGTGTTGCATAAATTGAGGAGGGTAACCTCACCATTTCAGTGCAAAGGTGACCATATGCAGGTTCTGTTTGAATTCATCCAACCAAACAGAAAATAGGATGGATCCGACCCCATCTCAGTCCTCCAACCAAACAGAAGATGGGTCGAACCTATTCTCGTAACCAAACAAATCAAGGGTCGGAGCCGTCACCAAAACTTAGGTTGGAGCCACTCCAACCCACTGATCCCACAACCAAACAGACGGTTCTTGTCTCTCTCGCGAACTCCTCTCTCTCTCTCTCAAAACCCTAGCCTTCGGCGACGGCCCACATGCCGACCGCCTACAGCCTCCGCGCGCCGCCCTCCGCCGCGCAGCAGCGCCTCAGGCTGCCCCTATCGCTGCCCCCGCCGCAGCTGCCGTTTACCCCGGCGGGTGGAGGGGCCTCCCGCCGGAGGAGGGTTGTCGGGGTGGCGGCCACGTCCGCGTCGCCCTTCGACGAGCTGCACGCGCGGAGGAGGCCCGTACATGGACCCTCCAAGGTGAGCCTTCGCCTACCTCGGGGACATCGCCCGAACGACCAGCCTCATCCCCCCCCCCCAATTAGTATAGTTGGTGGTAGTATCGATCGAATACTACTGCATGATTAGCATCCATGGATTTCGTTGGCCCCGATTTTGAGGTTTCTATGCTGGAAAGCCGCTACCCGTAATCATTTCCTGTTTGAAATTTGATGTCTCATGAAATTCCGGGCCTTTGGGACTTGGGTCAGGAATAAGATCTGCGTTCCAGCAAACGGTTCATATTGTGATGACTACCTCCTGTGATAGATCATCGCTCGCAGCTCATGTTCGTCTGTTAATTGAATAGAATACCCGCAAATAAGGTGGCAACGTTACTGCCAAGTAGTCTAATACACGACACGAGGTGCTTAGAAGCGGCTATTTGTTAGCTGCGTTCACTGGTCATCAAGAGAAACAAGAATTCGACGCTCGTGCAATTCTAGTTATTGTCGAGGTTTAGTTTCTGTACATAAAGTTGTGGTTTGCGCCACTCAGAAGGGGGAGGGGGTTCTGTAAGAGTGTACACTGTGAAGCAATGGAGGTTTAGCTGCATCTGCATGGACATAACTTTAGGCTTGGTAAACGCCAGCAACAATGGTCCTTTAGACATATGTTGGTTGTATGATGCCTGCCTGGATCATGAGGCTGATGACAAATTTTTTGTTTTGAGCTCCATTTTTCACCTTCTTTTTGAGGTCAAGGTTGTGATTTAGGAAGAATGATTGCTTACTAACAGCCTGCTGTCATAGGGGTCATATAGCATTGCAAAAAAAAAAAAACTGTTTTGTGAGCCCCATGTGACCCCAGGAACCATGGCGCTTAAGGATTCAGTGTTCCACCACTGTTTTTGTTTATTGCTAGGTCGAAACATTATATACTGCTAACTATCTTAGCAGTAACATTGGTACTACTGGCTAATACTGAGCTAAGTGGTCCTTAACATAGCAAACTCTTTATTTGTAATTCGTACTCACTGAGCTAATTTTTGGACTGAAGACTTATGACCTTCAACTTTAATATCAAAGTTCTTTTGGATAGCTCAAGATGATTTGTCCATATTGAGCTGGGTCATTCTCAGCATTGCGGCGTACTATGTTTCTGTAGACGTTTGCTTCTGTATATCAGTTCACAATGTATTTGTCAGATGGAGCAACCTGTGACCTGTCATCTATTCTAGCTAAATGTAGCAGCCGTTGTTATGACCAGTAATAATTTTTCTAAGAAATTTTGAAATACTGTTTGCCCATGGATCATTTCTTAATGAAATTGTGGGATTCTTTGGGGAGGATTTTTTACTGATTAGCAGCTATTTGTCTTGTATGGTTTAAATATGTTGATCTGGCTAGTTTTCCTAGGCTAATAGTCACATCACAAAGTTAGCTGCGCTTGATAGCTGCTTCTGAATTAACTGTTAGTTTCTTTTTTCCACTTTCCCAAAACAAAGAAATGAAAATTCCTGCTCAATAGTTTAGTTAATTCTGAATATTAGCTCTACTAAACTCTGTCCGAGATCCTGTCTTATTAAACATATGAACCTACTTCCCATTCTCATGTGATAACTCTTATTATATTATTTTTTGTAATAGCTACAGCTATGTAATTTATTAATCGAAAAGCTGAGATAACAAGAAGCAATGCCTTGTTTCATGGAAATACAGTTCACATGTATACATTGTACGATAGATTGGGTAGGACATGTATCTTGTTACTCTTGTACAGTTGCACATCATAAATGGGAACAAAAGCCCAAGCAGGGCACAAGTAAGCTCAGTGTGCTGCTCAAGCATCATGGCGCCGCGCGCGTCACACGGGTGAAGCTGCTCAAGCCCCGCGACACGCTGGTGCTCGGCCAGGCGTACCGCCTCATCACCATCGCCGAGGTCACCAAGGCGCTGCAGGCCAAGGAGGAGGAGAAGACCCGGAGGGCGCAGCAGCAGCTGCTGCAACAGGTAGTTCAGACGAAGCATGCCGGCGGGAGGACGGGCTCCGGTGACGACTCGCAGTCGCAGCAGGTGGCTGATGGCAGCCTTGATCAGGTACTGCTTTTACTCCTAAGCAAACCAAGGCACTAACTAATTTATGATGCCATAGGGTTAGACACTACATTAAGCTTTCCATGTCACTGAAGAAAACCAATACAGAGGCTCATGTTTTTGACATTTTCCTTGTACTACAGGTTTATAAGTCAACTAACCCTATACTTTTTTGCTTTAGAAGATTTGGAACAGGCTCCAACCAGCCAGAAACTGGAAGCCTGCAGCCGGTGCCTTTGAGCATTGTGTTCCCTGCTAGGCTGGAGCCAGAACTTGAGCATGTCAACACTGTTGATGATATCAACACAGCTGAGAACAAAGGGAGACCCAAGACAGCAGTGAATAAGAAAAGGAAGCTTGATAGTCCTGCTATGAATACAAGAGCTAAGGTATCTACAACTCCAGATAGTCCTGCTATGGGTACCAGAATCAAAAGGAAGCTTGACATTAGTTGTTGTCTGTGGGATGACTCAAAACTCCAGATATTTTGTAACTCATGTGGTCTATCTATTGACCATAACCTGCATTTTGTAAGACCAAAACAGTGGTCTATGCATGACCAAAACAATGGTCTGGTCTATGTCATAACCAAAACAATGGTCTGGTCTATGTCATGACTGGTTTGTGAAATGTTGTTATGGTTTGTGAAATTTTTGTAACTGGTTTGTCAAATTTGTTGTTCTGGTTTCTGAATGAGATCTCTTTCTGAATCTGTGTTAACTGGTTTGTCAAATTTGTGGCGTTAAGGGCAAGTGAAAAAATTCTACTCCATAGGGGTAAAAAGGTCCTCCTATCCCTCTATTACCGGCCATCACTCTGTAACCTGACGAAAGTGGCACACGGGACCAGAAAACATTGCGCAGAGGGACTGAGGAGGGACAGCCAAAATTTCTGTGGCAGAGAAAGAATTAGAAACTTTTATAATGGCTTGTAGGGAAAAGTCTCCTAAATTTTGAGGGGTTGGTTGGAGTTGCCCTAATGTGAGCGGGGGCTGAGATGAGAATAGATGGCGTTGATTGTCTGTGGACGCCCAGCACTGCACATTTCATCTGGGAAAAAAATGCCACTGCGCTTTCATCATTCAGTACCTAAAATTCGCAAGTGGCATTCAGGTGCGATCTGCTTTTTATCAGCCCTGTTTCTTTGTTCTGCCAGCTAAAAATAACAGGCTTTGGTGTAGAGATGACGCCCAAAACACATTCAAAAACGTTGAATTGGAGTCTTTTTTTTTTTTTTGAAAGGCAGTCTGAGTTTTCCTTGTCATCTTCTTCACTCCTTTCTACCAAACAGAATACAGTGCAGGCCCTAAGCTTAAGCCATGGGCAGCAGCAGGTCAGCTGAATTCATGACTTGGTATACACCTTGAGGGTTCCGCCAAGTTCTTCGGGAGGCAGAACTGGGAGCTGGACATTCCAAGCCTAGTCCTCCGTATTTGTTGGATCTTGTCACGTTGGTCAATCTATTCACGGGCTCTACTATTTGAGACTCAGAGAGATCAGAGATGGGTGATTGAATGATTCTTTCTCCTACTGTTGTGAGAGGAAAACACTTGGCTTCTAAGGTGCGCCAGAACTGATCCCTTGTACTAGTAAATTCTGGTCCTACAAAGGTTAGATTCTCTTGAACAATGCAGCATCTCTGAAAAAGATAAAGCGCCATTTTTGTGCGCTGGTAGCAGCTAGGCTAGCACTAGCAGTCTAGCAGCATCTGCTCTCTTCTCTACCACGCTTATTTATGTCAGTTAGTTCACTATCCACAGTGTATCAAATATGGATGCTGAAACAAGGAGAGAAAATGTTGAAACGAAGAGAGAAGAATTCAGCATCCATGCAACACATTGCAGGGTGCGGTGCTAGAGCCAGAAAACTCAGGCATCGAGGCATGTAGAAGCATCGGTGTTGAAACGAATAAAAAACTATTTCACGAGCTGTTTCAGCATCGCTCACGTTGTGGGCAGTCTTATGTAACATTGTTTCCACCTACTAGTGCTTAGTAGTATGTACTAGTACTTTCTAATATTAGGATCGAATTGGAGTCTTGTGCAATGTGGCAGGTTTATTCTAGTAGGATGAAGGAACCTGATGGTGAGTTGGGCCCAGAGCTTGAAAAGGCCAAGATCCACTGCCTTCTTCAAAGTAGGAACATGGTAAATGCAGAAACTGGAAGCCAACGTGAACTTCTTCATTGACGAGCTAGTGAGCTCGTTCTGTTACTGATGATGTAACCAGAATTGTGCATGCTTGCTGAGCTTTTTTTTTTTTGTGTGTGTTCTCAAAAAAACCAATAGCATATGCAAGAGAGTACTAGAGATTATGATGATTGCCATTTGATTCAGGCCTAATTTCGTAGGACCCAGAAATCATTCAAACTTTGCTGCTTTCTTAAGCAAGGAGCTTCCTGGCAAGGCCTGGGACCTAGTCCGGGCCTAGAACCCTTTCAACGTCTCCTTTTGAACGAGACGCGCACGCACTGGATGACCGGACGAAGAAAAATCTGACCACTTGTTTGTTGGCCTCGCCAAAGTCATACAGCCTTTCAGAATTTTCCTCGTTAAATTTCAGACCGAATCGGGGGCAGAAAAACCGACCTGTGCCCTGTGAACTGTGCTGGGATGATGGGACCAAAGCGATCTCGGTGATGTGCCATAAACACGAGGAAAAGCGGCGATATTGCAACCCCGCAAATAAAAGTGGTTTGATAGGAGTTTCGTTAGGGTTCCATCTGATCCGCTCGAAAGGGCACTGGATTCGTGTCGTTGTGCATTATACACGTCCTTTTCTTCATGATAGGCCTCACTCGTCGTTGCGGGGATTGCTCAGAAGAATCTCTCCCCACACACACTGAAGCACAGCGTTGTCTTCTGTTTTATTTCGCTCTCTCTTTTAGCGAAATTTTGTTTTATCGCATGATCCTCTCTTTCCTCATGTTGCTGTTGTTCCTGCTACAAACTTAGGGCGCGTTTAGATGCAAAATTTTTTAGGTTTTGACTACTGTAGCACTTTCGTTTGTATTTGACAATTAGTGTCTAATTATGGACTAATTAGGTTCAAAAGTTTCGTCTCGTGATTTTTCATCCAACTATATAATTAGTTTTTTTTCGTCTATATTTAATACTCCATACATATGTCGCAAAGATTTAATGTGATAGATACTATACACAAAATTTTTGGGAACTAAACGTGCCCTTATCGGATCAAAAGCGGGTGGTCGCACGAGGCGGCGGAGTGGGGGCAGTCGTACTCACTGTCTGTCACCATAGCACTAGGCAGCTCCATTATCACGGTGAATTGGAGGAGGATAGGAAGCAGTGGTGGTGGGCAATGAAGCCGCCCACTCGCCGATCGATTCCTCTCGCAAAGCAACGGAGAAATGCGCCTCGAAAGCGTGTGCTGGGTGAGCATGAACCGTACGTACACCCTCGTGACAGTGACACCGGCCACCACCACCACTCCACCAGGCAGCAGCGAAGAATTGAAAGGCCCATTTCTCAAATAAAATGAGGAGCTTTGAAAGCCATTGATTGGCAGGAGGATGGACGCGTCGAGGGGCCCGGTTCCCGGCCATTGTTTGGCAAAATTCAGTAGAGAAGGAAGCTCGTACGCCGAGCGTTTCGCGGAAAGGAACCGAGCAAGTACGGTGGTGTGGCCCCTCCCCGTTGCTTTCGCCGTGGAAAACCAGTAGGAACTCCCCAAATATCCCCCGGAATCATGACTCGCCAGCGATTCGATCCAATCCTCATCCAAATCTTCTTCGGCCAGTTGATCTACACATCTACGAGTAGTATCTACCTGCCATGGCCCATCCGAGGGGCCTGGTGAGTCCCACGGTAATTTGGTGCCGGCCGGCCGCAGACCGTAGCGACGACTGGCAAGGAAGACACAGCCGTCCGATCGCGTCATGGACGGCCGGGTGCGAGGCCGAACCGGGGTCCGTACTCCGTAGCGACGGATGGGGGCAGGAAGCGAGTGACATCACGCGGCGGCAGAAAGTCCTCGGCGTGCGTGTGCGTGCCACACGGGGGGCGGGCGGCCAGTGGTGCCGTGGTGGGTGGATGGCGGCGTTGCCTACGGCAGCGTCACGCGCGGGGGCAGGGCACGGTGGTGGTGGTGGTGGTGTTGGTGGTGGCCCTGGTGGGCGCGGGCGCATTTTCCAGCCACTTCGCCCGCGCGGCGCGCGCGAGTGGCCGGGACGGACGGACGCCGCACAGGGCGCGGCGCAGGCGGCACGGCAGCGCAGGCGTCCACAGCAACGCGGGATCCGGTGTCCGCGGGTGCCCGTCGGCCACGGCGAGCGAGCATGGACGTGCTCGCCCCCACACTCTCCTGTCCGCACTCCGCACACAATGCCAAGCGCAATTGCGCCAGCAAGCAAGCATCCCCCTGGGAGGCCGGCCGGGGGGCGCGCTCCACGTTTCGCTCTCTCTCGATGGGGGAGTCGGATTCTTTCAATCCCAGCAGAAGCCGCACCTGCCAGTACAGGGATCATTGGGCGCCGTACGACCCATGGATCTGGGCTGCTGCTGTTCGAAGCCGACTGATTTCTGTTTTGTCACGAGAGAAAAACGCTGCATCGTATTGATCAAGCGAACAGGGTGAGATCGATCCGCCTTTATTGCGTCGACTGAGAGGGAGGGGGCCCTACCGTGGGCGAGCTTAAATGCCCGAACGCCGGTTGGGCGGGTGGTGACTACTCTTCCGTTTCCGTATGGGCGGAAGACACCCGGCCGGCCGGCCCGCCCAGCGGCCACGATGGCCTACGATGGCGACAACGTCGGCATCGACCGACCGCTGTCCGGGCCGAAACGGCGGGTCAACCAAAGTTAGGCAGGGGGCACGGCTCAGCTCGCCGTACCGCATCGACGACGAATCACATTCCATTGCTAACACCATTTCAGCCCCCATTTGCATTGCAATTGCACATTTGCACGGTGGATCCTAGCATCTGGCGGTGGATGGTACAGAGAAAAGAAGGGGGATGAGGAGAGGATAAACCACCGTCAAACGAAGCAAAGCAACACAAGTACACAAACCCTTGACATTGAAGGCCATCCAGGAGCAGCATTCTCATCCTTTTATTACAGGCAACAAGGCAAACACGAATATGAACACTCCTACCATTCCCCCATCTGTGACAGTATATGTATATGTACATTTCTACTGCTATATCAAAGCACCGGTAAAAGTAAAACTAGGAAAAACACCTATAGGTAAAACTTGCAAAACTTAGTAGTGACTGACTGATGACGACAAGAGTAACTGCTACAACCACCTCGTCTCCTTTTAGAGGCACCAAACCCAAACCGTTGTTACTAGCACAGTGAACTTGCATTTTGTAACTGCTATGGAAGTAACCGTACCGTACGTGCCGCCGCCGGCCTCCTCGTCTCGTCCAGAAGCGCGGGCGTGCAGTGGGGCCTTGGTTTGCTTGCTCCTACTACTAGTAGCTCCTTTTGGCTGGCTATGTATGTAGACCGGTCGATCCGGCAAACACCTATAGATGGTATGTAGAAGTGCGTATGCTACAGTGGTGTACCGCTGTTTTCGGTGGATGAGGAGGGCGGCCGCGCGCGTGGGGCCGGCCGGGCATCGGAATCGGAGCCGCGCCTTTGGTCTAGAACTCCACCATGAGGCTGCCGAACGGCGACCGGTGCGGCACGCCCTTGCGCCGCTTCCCGGTGCGGAAGCTGTTGGCGGTCGCCGGCGGGGTCGACGGGGTGAAGCTCTGCACCACGCTGCTCTTGTCGCTGCCGCCGCTGGTGCTGGTGGACGAGTCGTCCTCCGACTCCGACGCCGGCGCCGCCGCGCCCCTGTGCTGCTGCTGGGCCTGCTTCTTCTTCTTCTTGACGACGGCGTGCTTCTTCCGGATGCGGAAGTCGCCCGAGGTCCCGACGATCTGCGCGGCGCGTCCACGGGACATTAGTGGTGCTGTTTGTTGCAAATCACACGTGCGAAGAGGGGAAGCGGGAATGCTAGCTACAGCACAATGGGAATGGGGGGCCTTGGATTGGGTTGGCGTACCTTGCAGCCGAGGGAGCAGAAGCGGAAGGTGTCGAGGAGGCTGCGCTCGCAGACCTCACAGGTGTTGGTGACGCCCTTGCCGGCCCTCGGCTGCGGGCGCTCGTTCAGGAACACCACGCGCGCGCTGTTGATGATGTAGGTCTGCACGCCGGTGATGTCCAGCACCTTCTGAATCTCCGACACCCGGATCACGTCGTGGTAGGAGGACCTCCGTATCTGCACCACCAACACCAACCGAACAGAGCATGCATCGCCGTCAGCGAGAAGCCGCAGATGGAACAGCCACATTTGCTGCCACTTCAAGAAAGTCAGCTATCCTCATCTTTGGATTTTTTTCCCTAAAACGTGAAAGGAAAGATTGGCCGTTGCAACCTTAGATGCAACTACCCAAAAGTCTCCGCGACGGAGGAGAGACCGATACCAAGAAGAGTCTTTGGATGGAAGCAGGGGCGCCGGCCGGAGCTGCCGTTTCTTTCGAAGAAAGGGCCCGGCGCCGGCTGCTCCAACCCGACGCCAAGAAATGCCACTTTTTCCCCCGGGGTGTGCTCACCTGGATGGCGTGGTGGTCGCGGTGGTAGGCGAGGCACTGGGAGCAGAGCGCGCCGTTCATGCAGTCGAGGCAGTACATGTTGCACTCGCTCTTGTGCGCGTCCGCGTGCAGCTTGCATTGACCGAAGAAGCTCGTCCCCAGCAGCGGCTTGAGCCACGGCGGCCACCGCTGGTTCTCCGCCCCGTCGCAACCCCCTCCTCCCTGCCGCATTCGATCCGGCGACGCCATTAGCGCCAGCCCAACAGAGAACAAAGAAACAGCGCACCGAAAGAAAAGGAGTACAAAAGAGGGTGTGTGCTATCCACGTTACCATGGCGCCGCCGCCTCTGGTGTTGACTGTGAGCGGCGATTCATCGTCGATTGCCATTTCCGGCGATCCACAACCAAAACTGCAAGGTGCAGAGCAGGGAGAATGTGGAGAGAAAGATAGAGAGTAGGGGTAGGGGGGATTTGGAGTGGGAGAGAGGGGGAGGAAGACGAGAAGAAAAGGCGAAGGCTTTGGAAGAAAGAAGTGGAGGTAGGAAAGCTGAGGTCTTTGTAGACCGGGGAAAGCAGGCAGCCGCAGCTGATGCTCTGTGTTCGTGTCATGCCCAGTCGAGGTCCGAGCTCGCCCTTATCCGCTTGGCCGCAAGACCCGTTCTGCATCGTGCCCTATAAACAATTTTTTTTTTTTGCCTTCTCTCGCCTCGCCCATGTCAGCTGTCACGCTTCAGGTTCAGGAGATGTAACCTGGTCCATCAGATTGCTGTTGCTTCACCGTGACACCTCGGTCACGGTGCTCGATGCAGATATCACAGTGAAGACCGAAGAAGCTCACTGGCAGTGAAAATGTGAAATCACTGCAAGCCAGTCGTGCTGCTGAGTGGAGTCTTCCTGCAGTCAATCGAGGGCACGCAGCCATCAGCAGTGACGTCGAGTCTTGTTCCATCTGGTTGCGGGCACTGGTCACAGCTCGCAAAGTCACAACCTGAGACCCGACCCGACCCGGCCCGGCACACATGTCCGCGTTTTCTCACTTTGTTGGTGTTGTTTGTTTATTGGTTAGAATACCTGGTGCTTTGTGCGGTTTCTCCTCACTTGCTCCACCAATGCTGCTGTAGCCTCTAGGAGGCGCCCATTCATTCAGGGCGGCGGCTAGTGCAGATGTGCCAAAGCACCCAGCCACGATTTTCCCGCTGGGAAAAGTTACCACTAGCCAGCCACGCCGTTTCCGAGTCACGCCACCGGCAGGCAGATCACCACGGCCGCACCGAGGGAGCTTCACCTGGCCAGGCGCCCAGGCCAAGGGGAGGGGCAATGGGGCATCCGCCATCCGCGTCACAAGTATAAACCGATCACCACCGATGGATGGATGGGCCGGGCAGGAGGGGATCAGATGCTCGCTTTCACATTCTCCAGTGTGTGCGCGTGTGCGTGCTGTCTCGGATGGAACTCACTGTTTGGAGAACTTGTTCAGTTCTTCTCGAGATGCTTCGTATTGTGCAAGCAAATGAAGATGCATTTTCTAATGCGCGCCTAACATGTTCATTTCCCAATGTGCTAGCCCCTGCCATATAGAGATGTCAACAGTAACCGATTGGTCTATGTAGATGCTTGCAACTAACCCGATGGTTTGCTGCTTTCGGCTTCTTTTTTCAGTTCGTGTTTTCCGGTATAAACAGTAAAAATCCATGCCAGCCGAACACTGCCAAGGTAGCAGGTTCAAAGGTCAGGAAAAAGATCGTGTCTTTTTGCTTTTTATAAAAAAGAAAGTAGATTATCTCTTTTTTCCGGCCAACGTACGGCATTTGGTAGTGTTGGTCAACCACCCTTGCAACGCCAACGACTTTGGACTAGTCTGGCCGGTCGCAAGCAAACGCTATGCCACCTCTCACGGGTTGCTTCTTCAATTATTTAGCTTTTTTTTAGACTTCTTCAATTATTTAGCCGAGGCTGTCACATTGTTCGTCTCAGGTTTACTGTGCGGACATCATGATTTCCATGCCACCGAATCTACAGTTTATTTGGTGTGTTGAATTATGCGCCCTAGTATCTTGGTATTAAGGATCGGTTACAACAAAGCCCCTGTCGAGTAATTTAATCGCGCTGCGGTTATGCATCACATCGATCGATCGGCGCCTGGAACCGGTCCTGATAATCCCCTTGGCTGATAACGATGCACTAACCAATTAACAATTATCCCGGCCGGAATGATGATGAGGCGATCGGGCGAGCCGGCCCTAGCCTAGTCGCGTATAGGAAACAAGCAAGGGAGAAATTAAAGTATTTGTTAATTACTGCGCGATAGGGAAATGATTTAGTATTTGTTACATCACCTCCTTCTTTCTTCTTTTAATTATTAAAGGGCCTTTTTCAGTTTCGATTGAACAATTCACTCATTAAAGTCTGCATTGTTCACGCATTATTGGCGACGTCTGATGTAAGCCTGATGTGTGATCATCATTTATCATTCCCCCCTGCTTCACGGTCTCAAGTTACGGGACGAAGCAACCGTTTGTTACGAAAGCACAGAAACGGGCAATGCGAGTGTGTGGAAGGCTGGAAGCTACGCGAGCTTACGCTTAGGGTTACCATTGGTTCATCCGTCCTTTTCCTTGGGTGATGATACAGGAGTGGAAGCATGCATGTGCACTAGTGATCTGGCTGGACAGCATCGCGGTTGCGAGGAAACGGTGTGTTCGGCTGCTCTATGAGCCGGCTTATCAGACATGGTACATTGTTTTTCTCTTCCAACAAATCAGCTGTACAAATCAGCGTAAACGGCTTATAGCCGAACACGCCCAAAGGCTCCTCGAGAGCTTGCCGCCGAGAGGAGCGTTCGAAAAGGCTACGGCGTGTATGGCTAATCATGCCGTGCATGCATTATTCGGGATCCCGTGGAAGCCCTTCATAATCGTGTGGAAAGATGCCTGTTCCTGTTCTTGGTTCAGGCGGGCTGGGATGGGCATGGGACCCCGGACGGACCCCGGAGAGATCCAGGCAGGAAAGAAGGGCAGCTCCAATAAAGGAGGTGAGTGAAACATGCACCCATGCCGGCGGCATCCCCGATCATGCTATCATTGCACCCGGTTCGGACCATCATAGTAGCTGCAGTGCGATGCGATGCAAATGCAATGCTCGATCGATCCAAGAGAGCGGGCCAGTAGGATTACAGGATTACGTTCATGGCGGCATAGAGTAGAGGTAGAGGCGTAGAGCTCCGTTTTATGCGAACGTACTGTACTGTGTAGTTGAAAGCAGGCACGGTGCGGACGGGACACTTGTAAAGGCAGCGGAGCCAAGCCAAAGTCTTGTTGCTTTGGACTTTTGCTCCAGCAAAAAAACGGATGCGACGACTCCATTTGCCCTGGAAGACTTTTGTTGCGCTGGGGGGGGAGGACGGACGAACGAGACGACCCAAGTCGTGCTGCTGATTTCATGGCGGCTGCCGGGTAGCTGGTATACGGCCAAACAACAAAATACTCCAGCACTGCAACGAAATTATTCTACCGGCCGCCTGACTGGCCCTGGCCTTCCTTCCAGGACTTTCATCGCCAGCGGCCAGCTCCCGGAGGTAGCCGTAGCCGTCATGGTTCAGTAAAGCGTGTGAACAGAAGCAACCAGAGCGAGCACCTGAGGTCACCGCCGGTTCGCTCGCTCTCGGGGGTGCCTGAGACCGACTGCACCCAGCAGCGACAGATAATTTCGTTGTGTTCGGCTGGCTGGTTTGCTTTTTTTTTTCAATCAAAACAGTATTTCTCTCTCACAAAATATCAGCATAAACAGTAAATTCCAGCATGATCAGTCAGAGTAAACAAGGCATGAGCGAGAGGGATCTAGCGAGCGAGGCCGCGTGATGCCATGATGGCTCCGTTGCCTGCCGCAGGGAATGGCTGTCCTGGCGCCGCGCGCGCGGTGCGGTGGCGGGCCTTGCGTGGCGTGGCCCGGGGATTTAGTTAGCCGTGTCCGCGTCTCCTCCGCCGCTCCACGGCCGCCTGGCTTCCGGGGACTTTCCGGGGTCGTTTCTTTCTCTTCTCGGCATGGCAATGCCCGGTCTGGCTGACACGCCGCCGGCGCTGGTGCTCATTGCTTCGTTGGGGCGGGCGCCGGGTGCTTCACTTTTCCAAGAGAGGACTTGCCAAGGCCCTGTTTAGTTCATCCAAAATAACAACTTTGACACTATGTAAAAAGAAGATTTTCCGTCACATCAAACTTGTGCAGATACGATAAAATACTAAATGCGACGAAATGCACGCAGTTCCTTTTACAAGCGATGTTTTTGTTTCAATTAGTTAATATTCGACAATTATTGCAATAAAACGAATAAATTATCTCCAGGCTCGCGTGAAATCAGCGGCGCAACTTGGTGACCAACTAAACGTGGCCCAAGTCTGATGACGTACGGCGACGTGCACGCTCCCGATCGGGACCACCGCTGCACTCCGCTCCGGCCTGCGGCGCAGCATCCAGTCGGACACTGCATTATGGCCCTGTTTGCTCGTCTCGTGAACTGTTTCAGCGAAAAAACAGTGAATAATACTTTCGACCGTACCTTTTCAGCGAAGCTTGGTCTCGAACTGCGGCTGCGCACGTAGGTATAGTATATGCACCACGTCCTTGTTCGTGTACATGTGCGCGGTCGTAGCCGATTGAATTGTTTCTGCTGATTTGACTTGCACGTAGTAATGCATCACTCCGCGGCTGTTTTGGTCAGGTCTCGTGCGATGCAAAGTCCAAACGAGGACCTGTTCTTCCGCGCTAGGATACGAACTTTTGTTGACCAAAAGCAAAACGACTGAACGAACAGCTGGAAGTTAACTGTGAAGTCGAGGGACTCGTATGCTAGCGCTACAGATTTCTGCTTCAGGCCTCGTTTAGTTGAGGCCAGAATCGGCGCCGCCGTAGCGCCTGTAGCTATAGTAGCTACTGTAGCATTTCGTTTGCATTTGGTAATAATTGTCCAAACGTTGATTAATTAGGCTCAAAACGTTCGTCTCGTAAAGTACAACCAAACTGTGCAATTAGTTTTTAATTTCGTCAATATTTAGTACTCCATGCATGTACCGCAAATTTAATGTGACGTGAAATCTTCTTTTTGTATAGTACCAAATTTTGGATTTAGGGTGAACTAAACAGGGCCTCAGATAACAAGTTTCTGTTGCTCTGAAGATTACGACGAGTAGTATAATAATAATAGGGCCAGCATCCGAGTTTGACCCGGCGACGGGTCGACGGCGCTGTGCGGCTGTGGCGGAGCCCGGAGGCGGAGGGGAGACGGATGCCTGTTGCCTGTTGGTGAGGTGACTGACGGCCGGGGAGCCGCCACGCGAGGGGCATGAGGGGCCCGTGCGCGGCCTCACGTGTCGCTCGAGCACATGGCAAGGGAATCGGCCGGCACGGGCTGAACCTTCTGGCGCCCTCCGCGTCTGCAGCCTGGGACTCCCGCCCACCCCTGCCGGTGCCGGGCCTCCTACCGTGGTCCTCACGCCTTGCCTGAACAGAAGAACAGCGACCGTGTGTTAACTTTCTTTAAAGATCCGGCATTTTTTTCAATGGTCAAGTGTCCTAGGCAGACTAGAGCCGCTGTGCTTGCTGCTTGGAGGAGAAGCCGCAGGTAGTTATCATCATCATCAGAGCTCTTTGAACTGAAGCATCCGTTCCCACGCAACCGAGGTTTAAGTGTTTAACTGTGCGGTAACGGTACACTACTGTGCTTGAGTGTGAACTTTAAGGATCGTCAAAACTTGATCCTTTTCTTGGGGTTGTTGTGAACGAAATTACGGGGGCAAAGAATGAAGGGGTTCGTTCCGAGGATTGCGCCGGCCGATTCCAAGGAAAAAGCAAGGAAACTCGATGCTGTGGGTCTCCAGTTCACCATGGCGCGCTAGGCGAACCAAAAAAATTCCCCGGTTCTCCTGTTCCTAGTCCACGCTGAACACGAACAGAGTGGCAGATCGATGCGGGGGGTGGGTACGAGCGCGTGGTTAGTTTCGTAGGCGACCGGTTGGGAAAGCGACGCCTGCCTTGTTGTTAGGGGGAAGCCTTTCCCCTCCTCCCGCGCCGGCGCTTTGTCACCACTCGCCCTGCAACAGCGGCGGCACCAGAGACCGGAGGAGTGCGGGGGAAGCGAAAATGAGGTTCTGCTCGTGCGTGTCCGCTTGTGCAGTGCGGCCCCAGTTGCCAAGCATTGTTTGGTTCTCTCTTTCCTCGCGGGGGGCAACACAGTCCATCTGCTGTTCCAGATCAGCTCCGTTGGTTGGGGAGCGTTGTCCGTCCGATCCGAGTTTCTGTGCTCGCGTTTCATTATTCCATCACCACGGGGTGAAGTGAAACAAAGAGACGAGCGACGTTAGTTGTACGTAAATGATAGAGCCTTCTGTTAAAAACTCAGTAAACTTTGAGAAGCTGGACTTAAAAACAAGCTCGAGTGAACTATAATTATAAATAGAGATAATACAATAAACCAATATTGCCTACTACTAAATTTCTCGGGCTAAGAACAGAAAAGATTAAAAAAACACAGGAACGATCAGAGTAGAATAGTCTCGTCGGTGGTCTAAAAGTCATTAGTCTCGTTCTCGTCGATTGGAACGGATCGATTCGGCTCAAAGACAAAGTGACGTAGAGATATGGTGGCCCAAATTTTCATATGTTTCTTTTTTTTTTTGAGCAGGCCCAGATTTCATATGTGCCACACCGCCGTTGTCAGATGCCTTTTAAGCTGAACTATGTAACCCAAGATGTGACGATGATTACACACACAAAAAAAAAGATGTGACGATGATGGGCTGGGCTTGCATGTCAGGAGCGGACAGAGCCCATTTGCAGAGTTTATAATGCAACACGTGTGAGAATGAGAAAGGAAAAGATAAAAAACAAACTGCATTTGTTGTCGTGTCCCCTTCAAGTGAAGCACATTAGTACACCGTTTCCTTCGCCTCGCACTAGTCACGACGCACAAATAATATCATGACACGTAAAACTAGATCAGCACCGTCTGGCGTCTGATCAAGTGAAGCACATTAGCACACCATTTCGTACCATGCACCAAATCCCAACCAAAATAAGCATCGCGGCGGCCTGCCTCCTGCACAAGAACCTCGCGGAACAGCGTGGCCAGATCTTCGTTACTGTCGTTATGCACAGCACGAATGGTTTCCTGTCTTCCGGATTAGGTTCGTTCTGGAATCTGGATTTGTAGAGGATACGACGTTTGAGCAGACGGCTTGGACCTCCTATGCGTAACCATTTGAATACAGCTGGGCCGACGCCATGTGCCGGTACCCAGCTTGGGCCCGTGAAGCTGCGCCGCCGCCGACCAACTGATGGCGCGTCAGCCAACATGGCAATCGAGTGCGTATATATGGTAGGAACAGCAAATACAGATTGGTTCCATGTAGGAGTACTCGATTTCTCGGGTGTCTCTAGAACTCGTCACATCTGGTCCCCAATGATTGGAACTGGACGCGCCAGCTCCGGAAACTCCAAACGCTACGCTCCCTTTTGTTGGATTGGAGAAATACCAAAAGAAGATTATTGCAGGAATAAGAAAACGGAAGAAAGGATCAAATGTATATAAGCGTTTGGAACGGAGGCGTCGATGAACTCTTTCCCGCGGATTACCGTAGCTCGCAAGTGATTTCACAGGAGCAAAAACATCTATTCCGATCCGTTGTTTTTTTCCCCTTAGGCCTCGTTCGGCAGCTGGGGAGCCAATCCAGGAGAAGAATCAATCCAGGCCTGGAATTAGTTGATCCCCTTGCTGTCACTCATTCCCTGGACATGTTTAATTCCCTAGAAGAACTAATCCTCTTGCTCCTATTTGTTGTTCGGCTAGCCAGGGATGAATCCAGGGCTGAGAATCTGATGTGTATACATGTCCAGATGTTTAACTGACAAAAGTGTATCAGCAAGTCTGCGATCAGCTTAAATTCGAGTGATAAGGAATACAAAAGTGCATCAGCAGCAACATACTCTTACAACAGTTATGGTCGATAGTTCCCAAAAATTTATACGATCCATATCACTGATCATCTAACAAACAAAAATCAAGGTATTGAAACTTTGAAAGGGGTCTTCTACTTGCTGTATCTCGTAGTAATCTCTTGTTTCTACAAGATCACATCTAGCACAAATCTTAGATTAGATCTCTAAATGTTTAAAATGCAAGGGTTCTACGCAGCAACTTGATAGAAACACAAACGTTCTGGGCACCTTGTACTACCTCAGTATCCTTAGGTTCTCCAAAACCTGAAACGGAAATGTTGGACATTATGATATAGCAATTGCCTACCAATAGAAAGAGGTGAGAGGGAGGTGCAAACAAACTATTAGTTTGGTAAAAATAAGAAATATGTACAGATGGCAAAAATACATATAATTCTTCATCTTAATAAAAAATATGCCACGGCACGGTCGTGAAAAAAAATACAATGCATTTCTGAAATGGAACAGCTTGGAATTTGATTCTGAAATGCATTTCCTACTGTGACAGTTAGAATGACATGCAGCTATCAATGCCAACTTACATGTGTTGGCTCTTCATTTTTCAAATGCAAACAGAACAAAACTGAAGATATTCTATGTGCACAGAGAAAAAGTGCAATTGTTTATGTCACACTTCGCGCTGAGTAAATTTTTCGAACTATTGATCTAAAGAACATTCCCTAGATAGGAGGCCAAAAATTAAAGACAAAAGCATATCTGTTACTGGCTATCATGTGCAGTTTGAGAATAAATATGCGAGTTGGACTATCATGTGCAGATTGAGACAATAGCTGCATCACAGCATTGTATCCATTCTACCAAGTTATCAAAAAGACAAATTGATGCAGATCCCCTTCAGCCCCACACAAGGTCACACACACAAGCTCGCACGCACGCACACACAACCAAGTGAGATCAGTCTTTTATTTAAGTCTACACTTCTTTAAGGGACTGAATGAACAGTACTGCGCCTATCTACTAAAAAATTAGCCAAGTAGGCCTTGCCTACTATACAGATGAGTTGTGTTCTTCTAAATACTACCATTCTTGTTGAAAAGTGATCAAGAATTTACAATGAGTTGAGTATCCAAATATGCTTCAAACTGTTGTTTGACTTTAATAAATATAAATAGTACGGTGAAGGGCGGGCCTGGTGCAAGCGGTAGAGTCTTACCGTATGTGACCGGAAGGTCCCGGATTTGAGTCGCGGTCTCCTCGCATTGCACAGACGAGGGTAAAGCTTGCCACTGACACCCTTCCCCAGACCCCGTACAGAGCGAGAGCTCTCTGCACTGGGTACGTCCTTTAAATATAAATAGTACGGTCATATATTGAACCAAGCTGTTTAATGCAGCATGTTTTGTACCAGAGCCAGCAACACTGTTGTATAGCTTTAGAAAACTAAAGGTACAGAAAGTTAGAAACAAATGACCAAGCTGCAGACCCTACTAAACCCAACGAATGAATTGCAAGGCTAAATAGGTCCTACCTTTCTTCTTAAAAACAAAGGATAATAACAACTCACAAGTCTTTAAAACAAAGAAGAAGTTCAATTTAGTCTGCAAGAAACTAAGAAAGCAGCTAACACATAAACTGGAAATTTAGTCTGCAAGACACAGAACACAGCCAACAGAGATTCTCTAGTACATGAATTCAAGAACCAACAGTAGCACTGCTCCTACGAAGGTACCTAAGGTTATGTGACTGACCAGGCCTAGAGAACTTCAAGTTTTCCGGTGACTAAAGGACTCTTGTAGTCAAATAGAAGAAAAACATCAAGTTTTCAGCAATTAAGTAGACTGACCTGTTAGACCATCGCATTTTTGAGCCAAACCAAAATTGCTTCTCGATCTAGTTCACAGCCACTTAGGAAGACGCCTCTATTTTCTTTGCTCTTGATGAAAACTGTAAATGCTTTTGCCTTTTCTTCCTTTGTCACTTTCATTGTGGTCAGAACTGATATACACCCTTTGATAGAGAACTCATTACTTTGAGCAACCTCCTTTTCTTTGGTTAGATCTGCAAACTCATCTTGTACTTGCTTAGTTGTGGCAGAACCACCCGAAATAACACACCTTCAGAGGCGCTCGTCTTCCACCAGACACTAAACACCCCGAAAGCAAGCTAAATCGGACGGATTCCGTCGAGCACACCCCAAGGGAGAACTCGAATAATCAACGTTTTTCCTCCAAGATCCAATAATGAGAATGAGTTTACAATACTTAGTCAATTTCATACAACCAGAGTTCTTAGAAATATATTATTACAGTACTAAGTTTAGAGTGCGGAATTTAAACAACAGAATTACAATAAACATCTAACGGTAGAATATAAGGATCCGTCTGTGTCTACCAGAAGAATCCTCCACACAACAGCTACTCTTCAAGATGCACCTACAACAGGGTAAATAAACCCTGAGTACACAATATACTCGCAAGACTTACCCGACTAGTGGGAATAATTTCCCGACTCCAAAGGGTATGATAAGCTTTATGGTTTGTTGGGTTTCCTTTTTGCAAAAAGCAATATTAGTAGTGAAGTCTTATGTATGTTTCTTATTTGCAGTCATGATTAGTTCATTATCTAACCATTCTAGATAAGCACATGTTCTACTTTCAAGCAAGAGTTGAGCAAACAGATCCATTTCACCATCTTTCATCTTCCAATTCTTACTACGGTGCTAGATCGTAGACAAATCGTACTAGATTACTCGACGATTAGCGAATCAATGTGCCCAGCTGGGTACCCCGAAACACATGCCCCGCTTGTACCCTAGGCACAAGCAGGACCAACCCATCACTCTCCTGTCAAGGGGTCTAGGTCCCCGTCGAAACTTGGACACCAAGCCCCTACACCTGAGTCCTAAACTTAGTGTGGTGCTTAGACCTCCACCATCCCCGCCTCTAATTAGTCGGCTCGAAAAGAGCCAAAACCCACGACAAGAGAGCAACGAGCCTTCCCTGCTCCCATAAATAAGTATGTGCTCAGGATAATAAGTCTGTGATCTGACTAGAATGCAATACAACGGCCGGTCCTTAATCGACACGGATAGGGAAAACAGTGTAACTAAGCTATGCCCCGTTGGCCGTGGGACACAACCCCTTACACCCACCAATACCCGTACCATATCCCTGTCCGGTATCCATTTTTTCTTTCACCATTTTATCATAAGAGTGATAATAATAATCACCTATTGTGAGTAACGACAAGGTTACTCACGCTATCGACAATCCTAAGCATAGTAGCTACTCGTACCTGTACTAGTAGGACTCATAAGATAGATATATTTATGCAGGTGGTTTCCATAAAATGCATGTAACGTAAATACACATCATAGATATATATTTAGTGCTTATTCAAAATAAGGGTTATGCACCGGGACTTGCCTTGGGCAGGCGCGGTGTCAGCTCAGTCAGTCCGTGGCGGCTCCGGAACCTCCTCCTGCACGAGGACCTCTTCCTCGTACTCTTCAATAACCTCTTCGTACTCCTGCTCGTCCTCGGTCACAAACTCCACCAACTCGTTTTCTACATGCATGCAATGATGATGCAACGCTCAATATTAAGGCAACAATAGTTCTTAAAATAAGAATACATCTACTAAGCCACTAAGCTAACTCTAATGTCTAAGATACTAAGCTAATCATCATTCCCATCAAAACAGCAGGGTTTCACTTACAAGTGCTACTTAGCAACTAAATATATTCTTACTCTTATTAACGATTTTCTATATACTACAACAAGAAGTACTTAGCTATCATATTTCTCAACCGATTCTAAGGCTACAAAAATTACAGTAAGCACATAATAATACAATAAATCTATTGTAAAAATTTCATGGTCAAAGCTATTACCAATTTGCCACAAAAATTTCTACAATTACTAACCTAAATAATACTAAACACTCGCAAATGATTTAATAGCCGCTGGCATCAACAAATATATATTAACTAAATACACTAGCAGATAGAGCACAATTTTAAGAACCTAACCAAATTGGTTTCATAATTTTTGGATATCTACATAATTTTATATGATTTACCAAAGTTCAGCTCACAATTATCAATGAAAAGCTATCTATATTTTTCACAAAAAATAAAGTCAATCCGGCCCACGCGGCCCACGGGCGAGGAGACCGCGGCGCTGCCACATATGCAAAACACCCTTGAGCTACCGGCAATTCAATCCGAGGTCCGCAACACTATTCCTATAGACTGCTCCTATGCAAATAAGCCCTTCCCCTTACTATCCTTTACAACGGTCCAGTCCTCCGGTCACCCGCGCGCACGCTGGCACGGCGACGATGGCATTGGACGGCCACGTCGGCTAGCTGGGACCCGCACTGACTCCACTAACGGGCCGACCCCTGTCTACAACCCTAGCGCCTACACTAGCCTAGGTTACAGGAGCGGCAGAGCTCGCGGAAGTGGTGGCCATGGCGTGCGGCCATGCGCGACAAGGGCGCAGCCATGCCGGTCACCCTAAGCCACCGCAGGGTGAACTAGCTAGCGCTATAGCATCACTATCATACCCTGGTTGTGGTTGCGGTGGTGGTTTGGCTGAAGGTTCCCCGAACAGGGTTGGCCACATGCGGGTGGTGGGATGCGACGGCGCTCCAAGACGGCGCGGCCACGTTAGTGGCAACGACAAGGTGGTAGAGGTGCAAGTGACGTGCGCAGGGTGAAGTGGAGGTGAAGGCTAAACAAGAGGCGTAGCTAGAATGGCCTAGAAAGGTGAGATAGAGGCTGCCCCTGGCCACGGCGTTATGCGGCCTAAAATGGCGCGGCGGAGAGGAAGCTCCCAAAGTGAGGCTCGTCGCGATGCAATTCAAAGCGGTGAGGTGGCGGTTGAGACGCTGGCGACCGGGCGCACCCACGAGTGTGAAGAATTGATGGCTAGTGCCCGCGCCCGGGCCCTCAGTGGCCGCGATGTGACTGCGGTGGGCAGGGGTGCAGCAGGGGAAAATACGGCGGCGGCAGTGGCGTGGTTGTGCGCCCTAGCGGGACGCGTATGTCACGATCGAGTGCTTCCGTCCAAGGCACAAACGACGAGCGCGCCCTCCACAACCGGCCAGGTGCACGCGCGAGACGGCAGGCATGGCCTGGCCCACGCGGCCATTGTGCCATTAAGGTGAGGCGACAACTCGAGCGCAACGGGGGCACCCCACATGCACGTCGGCAATGCGCGGCAGCGGCGTCGTGAACATCGATGAGGCAACCCGCAGCACGACACAATGAGCGTCAGCGAGGCAGAGCGGCCACAGCGATAGCAACACAACAGCAGGGCAGCATGGCAGCGCGCAGGGCGGGCGACAGTGCGGCTGTAGCGGCGGCCTCACACGGCAGCGCCCAAGGCTAATCCCACAGCACACGGTCAGCCTAGTGCGGCAACACGTGGGCGTGTGCGAGGCGCACCGACGTGGCGACGACGACCACTGACGCACGGTGACCACGCCCACGCGAGGGAAACAAACCAAAAATGTGTTGTGCACGGATTTTAAAGCTTCTACCGCGATCAACCCGTTACTCCTAAACATAAACGATCTTCACTACACTCAAGATGGTATATGAGGCTACTTAAGCAAGCTATAGCACTACATCGCTCTTTAACCCAATTCCTTAGAATAGTTTGCTAAACATAGCAATGTCTAACTGCCAACAAATTTCAAAAAATTTCTAAGTTTTGAGTTGAACTCTATTTCAAATTACATTTCTAAGCTATTGGAAATCTTAGCTAGTAATATTATTTTTCGACCGTAGGTACTTCATTGTCATCTACAAAGTTTATACTTCAAACATTATTTAAGTATCACATACATGTTCTATAGCATTTTTGCTTAATAAAAATTGGTTTTAAACCCTAAGTGATATAACATGACTATTGAATTAACTTTCATTTCACATTTCCGTTGATCGTTTTGAGTTACGAAAATTGATCTACACTCTTTATTACATGCATTAACACATAAACATGATGCTCATGACTTGTTTTAGTAAATGGTTTACAGTGTAACACCGAGGGTGTGATATTAGTCCCCATGTCTAGGTATCTTCCCATCATTTCTTCAATCCTTTCACCCTTCTTAGGCCTCTTTTCTTCCTTTTCTTGTTTTTTGCTTGATTTAGTAGTAGTAGTAGTTCTTCGCTACCCGCTTCTTTCAACAGCTACGACCTCATTTTCTTCATCTCGTGACAGAGACTCTCACTGTCCATTTCTTTCAATGGTTGCAGCCTCACTTGCTTGCATCTCAGTGATTGAATCATCATCTTCATCTAGTACCTCATGAACCTCAACGCTATCCAAGTCATCTACATCATGAATTTGTCGAAGTGGTGCTTCCTCTTGTGGTGGCTCAAGAGAAGTGAGATTATAAGTACCTTCAGCCAAATGACCTACACGATAACATGGAAATAGCTATACAAAGTGGTCTTTCCTCAGATGAAATTCAAGTATAAAGAGAACCAATATAATAGTTATGACAACTAGAAAGTGGTCTTATGGTACAATCAAGTTCTCAAGAAAAAAACTTTCTGCTGGTGAATAGTAGAATTCTTTCAAATGGTGTTGAACTCCTCAATATGGAGCAAGGAAAGATGGAGTATTTGCATACTCTCCATCAACCAGATAGAATTTGCCTGGAGGTACTTGGAAGCCCTTGCTCAGAGCTATTGTAGCACTCTAGAATCTGTAGCCGATCCCTCCCATCCACTAGATATGAAAGTTAAGTTGAGATCGAAATCACATGCCACCATCACATTAATGCTTAGTGTGCCCTTCCTATTTCTAAAAGGAGAAGCTTTCTCAGAGGCTATGGAAATAGGAATATGAGTTCCATCAATGGCACCTAGACAATTCTTAAAAAATGGATAGAATCTAGGATTATCTTGGATTTTTTGATGCACTTGATTAGGATCAGGAGCTTGAAGGTAACGGCGAGAGAGTGCGGGAATGACCACCTTGAAGAAGTGGTTGATGTGATGATGGAAGGTGTCATTGCTGTGCCCAAAGAACACTTGGAGATCCTCATACGAGGCGTTGTGACTTAACATGTATAGTAAGAAACCCAACTTCTCCTCCACAGTGATCCTAGTATCAACAACAAGCCTTTTGCTTCTAAGATAATTTGCCAATTCTCTAAAGATGCATGGTTCCATCCTAAATGCAACTTGACAGTTCTTGACATGTCCCTCGAGGAGTCTAAGAACTTTAACCTCGCCTGTTTTTCCAAAGTATGACGTTTCTTCTCTCCCCCCTCTAGTAGAACTCATAAGATATAAGGCGGGGAAAATAAATAGCATCATGTCATCGTCTTCTTCCTCCCTCCTCTTTCTAATACGATCTCGTAGTGAGAGACGCATTGCAGGACTGAAGCATATAATTTTATAGTCATATAGAAGCTAAATATTATTAACCACGTCATATAGAAGTTATATTATTGACCATATCATATAGAAGCTGTAATAAAGATTATAGTCATCTTATAGAAGCATATATAAACTTATAATCATATAGAAGCTTTTGGAGTACCTTCTGGAGTTGGTACCGGATCCCAAGAAGGCGGAGGTTCACCTTCCCCAACTCTAAATGGTGCTGGAGAGATCTACAAGTAACAAGAAACCATTTGGCAAATCAAGACATCATCTAGATAATAATACAAGTAACAAAGTGAGCTAATAGGCTAGGTATGTCAACTTTGGTCTTCACTACAGACTGAAACAAAGGGACATTCCTTTCATCCAAAAGAGCACTGGTATTGATGGACAAAGTCACAAATCTACTGAAAGGATAAAGTCACAAATTCAGTTGAGCATCAGAACATTTTGCTTACTCTGCGTGAGCATCAGAAATTTGTTGTGTCCTAAAAATTTGGGCAGTGCATCAAAATATTTGACATCTTGAATATTCAGAAGTGGAGTGATACCAATATGTTCATGTTGCAGGTTATTTCAGTATTATTCACAAACAATGAAGCACAGTCCTTATGCATACACAAACAAATGAACAAAGATACAACAACCATGGCAGCTGTCATTTTTCAGAGCATAGCACGCAGAGTTGCACTTTCCAAAATTCTTCTCATTAGTAGTTTCAGAACAGATTGTCGACACAGAGTTTTCGTCTCTGTGCTGAGGACACACGCAGCAAGCTAGAAGGGTCCGCTCGATGGAGCAGATCCGCCTAGCTTCAGCGTAAGGGTGGTCGATCCTGCGCAATCCTCCCGAGACGTGCCAGTCAATTTGACCCTGCAATTAACAAGGAGAGAAAACTCATCAGTAATTAAGGGTGGAACGTGCCGGTGTTGCCAGACAGTCCCGAATGTGCGGCTCTGAGAGCCGATATGAGAGGAGATCGACTAAATAGTCGATTCCAGCATATTTATAAGAATAAATCGAATAGAGCTCATGGGGTTGTATAAGAAGAATCGATTATCATTCAGGATAAATATTATTTAAGCAAATATTAATCAATGGCAATAAGATATCAATGATAATCGGTTTATACCGAGCCAGTGATTACAAGTAACCGAACTCCTTTTTATATAAAGAAACAATTCAACATCACTTAACCATTTAATAAAGATAATTCTAATGAACATGTTAGATCTTATCTATCGCCATGACCAGTGGGGCATGAGGCAGAATCATGTAGGCCGTAGAAACAACAATAGACTCGACGACCGTAATTGATTACTAATATCAGTGGGGCATGAGGCAGAATCATGCAAGCCGTAATACAATAATAAGATCATGGGGCTAACATATCTTTCAACTTATCTCTACTTTAATGATCTTGTAATGTGAACTGTTCGTGAAAGCGCTAAACATCGGCTAAACAGCCGATTCAGGCATAGCGCACAGTTAAGGTCATGCCTTCTCAGGAACGGATCTACCAACTAACGATCCCCACTCCACAGTGCTAACAGTGGGGTGAGAGGCAGAATCCCACATGCCATGATAGCGGGCCATGAAACGGTTCTCGCTAACCAATAGATCTACTCGAGATCGAACATGCCTTAACCGCACGCTATGCACGATTAAGATTGATATAAAACAGCCGATAAAACATAACTCATCGTTTAAGGTGTAGGTTAGATCAACTTTAGATTAGCAAACGATGGGTTAAATAAGATATAAGGCCGATCCAGATCAATCTCAATCGGTCAGAGTGATATTGCTGTAATTAGATAGACAATGAAAGCAATAAGCAATATCGGTAACTTAATGAATCTATCAAAGACTGCCATACTAAGATAGAGCCAATAACTTGACCTTAATCTAGTTCAAGCAGTGGGGTGTGAGGCAGAATCACACAGGCCATACTTGAACTAGGCAAGAGTCGATAACTAGCCTATACCAAAGCCGCAGTGGGGGTCGACCGGATCGATGCAGCCATATGAACAGAGGTATAAACCATGACGGTACTTACAAACAAGCAGTGGAGGTCGACCAGATTGATGCAGTCGTACTTGCTGAAGAACTCGCCGAGATCTACTCTACTCCTACTCCTAAGGGGTGGACGAAGCTGAAAAAAGTAATTGACTTGTATTTGATTGATTGATATTTTTCTTATAATAGCCGGGGTATGGTATTTATACCCGGAGCCTAAAAACGAACCTTACTCGAGTACGACTCAATACAATTTTGGCATAATGAAAGCTTTCCTAATTTAAGATAACTTGGACTCTAATATTTTCCTTTTTGTAGAGTCCAGCATGTCTTGTCCCAGCGCCGATCGTAGCCTCTGTCGTTATCTGCTGGCGCTATCTGAAGAAAGTCAATTCTAGTGCTGCGTCCGAATCAACCAGCTCCGATCTCCATGCAGTTGATTCCCTGATGACATGATTTTTAGGAGCTTCCAAATCCCTGCAGCTCTCCTTTGAAATTCTGGTGTAAACATATGCCCCCAATTTTGGATTAAAAGTAATTTTATTCTAAAATTATTATGTCTTCATCTTCGATGGTTCTGCAGTCACGGGTAGAGAATCTTGATCTAGGGTCTACTGTTTGTCGCCGCCTATGTCAGCCCATGAGCCCATGCTTCACAACTTTTTACAAGAGCATCATTGCTTCACGAGCATTTGGATTTATCCTTCCAGACTGGCTATAAAATGTCTACTCGCCCCCGGTGAGACCAGCTTAACGATTTGGTTATGTTTCTCTTCTACCTGCCCTCTCGAACTCTGACTTTGCCGGACCCTCTATGGTCCATCTTTTTGCTATGAAGATCTTGAGTGGCTAGAAGAATTCTTGTGTATAGGGTGATTGTGTCGCTCATTCTAGCGCCTTGTCAAGCAAGAGGATCAGCTATTGCGGCTAGAAGAAGTCTTGTGATACCACCTGAGTCTTCTCTCCATTCTCGCAAAGCTGTTCTAGTGTTTGCAAGGGCTAAAATGTGTGGACACTCTTCCCTTGTTTGCTTCATCAAACGCCTGCTGGGAGAGCCACATGCTTCTTTCCCACAGTTCCCGATCACCGAGAAACTAGTTAGGCGTCTGCCAAGCGGGCGGTCTTTCCCCTTCTCCTAGTATAATTCCATTATCCGGCCGATGTGACCTGGTTCATGACGATCTTCGGCCTTGTGGGGGCCTGAACTTCCTTCAATCCAAAGAAGTCTTGGTGGGTTGATTCTTAGTTAATGTAAATTCTTCGTATTAATCCCACGACGTTTCATGTCTGGGGAAGCAATAAGTCCGAATCTGTTATCTCTTCGTTATCTCTCCCCTGAAATTCTAGAGTGCCGATCCGTTTCCGTATCTGTTTTCAGTTTTCATACCCTCGGCGAAATCCATCTCCTCGCCTCCCCGGGCTATATATGGCTAGGGTTCGAAAAACTACCCGTCTTGTCTCAAACCCTCTGCGTCTTTAGCATATCCCCTGCCTTCCTATAGGTTTGAGATCATGGAGAATAGCAAGAGGCCTGCTGAGGAAGCTCTTAACAGGTCCGCATCGTCACGCCAGCGTCTTCATCGCCGTGAAGGTGCTACTCGGGATGTCTCCACCGCCCCAGAGCACAGAGTCAACTTGGTTCAATCTTCGAGATCATCTTCAACACTGATTCATCGCCAGCTTCCCAATTGTCCAAGGAGGCAAATCGATAATGACGATCTAATCGCTTCCATTGATCAGACTGATCAATGTTTAACCAACTGTCTTTTCCTCGCGGAGTTGGCTTTGGCCATGATTCAAATCCGATCGTCTTCCGCGGCCGATATGAGGGAATGGTTGGCTAGGGCTAAAGCTAGAATCACCGGTAAGACGGCTACCACAATCTCCTTCATTTTTTCTTAACTTTGCCTTCAAGATCTTCTTATCAACCCTTTCTTTGAATTTTTTTTCAGATCTAACTGCTCAGTTAGAAAGCCTTCGATCAGCCACAGATCACGCGGCGGGATTTGTCAATGCTAGAGGCGCCGTTCCGGTAGTCCATTTGCATGACATCCCAAACCGCGTCAGGGAGGTTGCTCTCCATGGCGTTCGTCATGGTGCTGCCACAGCGTTGGCTACTACACAAGCCCGCTCTGGTCACAATCTTCGGCTTCTTCCCTATGGTTTCCCGGATGCCATGCCTCTCAAGGATCATGAGCGTTTGATTGAGGAATTCTCTAGCGCCGCCAGCTCTGTAGCTTTCAATACCTTGGCCGATGATGTAGTGAGCAAATTGTTTTTCGGCCGTAGCTTGTAATAGATGATTTTCAGCAAACAATTCCCTCGTCTTGAATGTTTTTCCTTTGTCTCGTATCTTATATTACACGTATCACTTCATCCATGTTTGCTTTCCCCCTATAGGCGATACGCATCGTACCAGCTTCTGTTCCATTGGGTTTATTTTTTGTGCTAGAGGCGATACCCTTCTGATATCGGCTATTAGAGCTGTTGACCGAACAAATTAGCTAATCAAGTGTTAATCCAAATGCTGGGATAATATTTTTAGATACTTCCCATTGATTGCTCGGCCGAACTCTTCTTCTCCTCCTAGTGTCTCCAAAATATAAGCATTACCGTGCGCACAACGTTTGATCCGATAAGGCCCTTCCCAATTGGGTGACCATTTGCCGAACTTACTGTCCTATGACCCGATCGGTAATTTCACTTTCCACACCAAATCTCTTTCAAAAAATTGCTTATTCTTGACCCTTTTATTGTAATATTTTGCGATCCTCAGTTTATTGGCTTCAATATTTTTGAGAGCGCGCAACTGAAGGCAACTTAAGTCTGCTAAGTCGTCCATCATAAGATTTTTGTAGACTTCGACTGTCAAATCATTCTGTAACATAACACACCTCGATCCGGTCTGAACTTCCCAAGGAAGGACTACGTTATGGCCATACACAAGCTCATAAGGTGATGTTTTAATTAATCCATGATAGGCCATCCTGTATGCCTATAGTGCCTCATTAAGCGTCGAATGCCATTTCCTGGGTTGTTCCTCAATTTTCTTCTTGATCAGCTTAATCATGATCTGATTGGATGCCTCTGCCTGACCATTAGCTTGAGCATAGTAAGGAGATGAATTTAGCAGCTTGATCCCCATACTGGAAGCAAAATCTCCGAAATCCTCTGATGTGAACATGGTCCCTTGATCGGTAGTGATAGTTTGAGGAATCCCAAAACGATACACAATATGTTCCTTGACAAAATCAACCATGTTTTTTGAAGTTACCATTTTCAAGGGGACTGCTTCAACCCACTTGGTGAAGTAATCTGTTGCTACCAATATGAACTTATGTCCTTTGCTCGAGGGTGGAAAGATCAGGCTAATTAAATCAATTCCCCAGCCCCGAAACGGTCATGGCTTGACTATTGGGTTCATGGCCGATGCAGGCTACTTCTAGATATTACTAAAATGTTGACAGTCTTGACATCCCTTGTAATATTCAAAACAATCTTCTAATATTGTTGGCCAGAAAAATCCGGTTCTGTAGATAATCCATTTCATCTTATAAGCCGATTGATGAGCTCCACATATCCCTTCATGCACTTCGCCCATCAATACCTTGGCCTCTTCTTGATTTAGGCATTTGAGTAAGGCCCCATCGATCGTTTTGTAATACAGTTGATCATCCAGCAAAACATATTTAGTCGATTTATACCTTAGCTTTCTGGTAACCTTTCGTGATGGATTTCTAAGGTAGTCGACTATCTCAACTCTCCAATCATTATCGAAGGGTTCATTGCTCAAGATTTCTTGAATTACTCGATAACCTGATGCACTTTGAGCGAAACGGTTAGCTTCTTGATTTTGTGCCCTCGGAATGTACTGAAATGAGACATGAGGAAATTCTTTGAGCAACCTCTGACACTCGTCATAATATCTCATCAAAGTGTCTTCTTTGCACTCATATAGGCCGATCAACTGATTAATAATTAATAGCGAGTCTCCAAATATTTCAATTGCTTCGACCTTTACCTCATGAAGAAGTTGAATCCCTTTTAGAACAACCTCATATTCTGCTCGATTGTTGGTAACCATTGGCTCGGTTGGAAAGGCAAACTCAAAATTTGCCCCCCGAGGCGAAATAATAACGATACCAATGCCACCACCTTGCTTGCAAGATGATCCATCGAAGAATAACGTCCAAGGTACTGGCTCTACATAATTCATGCTTGGTTTACGATGCTGGGTGGCAAAATCGGCTATTACCTGCCCTTTGACTGCTTTAGCCGATTCATACCTCAAGTCAAACTCTGATAGCGCGAGAATCCATTTTCCCACTCTCCCATTTAGTATCGACATCGATAACATGTGCTTGATTACGTCAGCCTTGGAAACAACCGTACATTCGGCCGTCAATAAGTAATGCCTCAACTTGGTGTAAGAGAAATATAAGCACAAGTATAACTTTTCGATGGGAGAATATCTTGTTTCTGGATCTAGAAGTCTCCTGCTTAGATAGAAAATCACTCACTCCGTTCCTTCAAACTCTTGCATCAGTGCCGATCCAATTGTTTTGTCATCGGCCGATATGTACAACTTGTAAGGCTTACCCTGCTGAGGAGGAACTAGCACGGGTGGATGCTTCATATACTCTTTTATCTCTTCAAACGCCTTCTGTTGTATGTCACCCCATCTGAATTCTTGATCGTTCTTTAATTTCAACAAGGGAGAAAACGGAAGAACCCTTTTCGACAAATTTGAAATAAACCTTCTGATGAAATTAATCTTGCCAAGCAAAGATTGCAACTCTATCTTATTAGTCGGGGGCACTGCATCGTCAATTGCTTTCATGCTCTTCTGACCGACCTCAATCCCTCTCTCATGGACCATAAAGCCCAAGAATTATCCAGCTGACACTCCAAAGGCACACTTATTAGGATTCATCTTCAGACCATGTTTTCTTGTGCATTCCAGAGTCTCCCGCAAATTAGCTAGATGCTCTTTGTATCCTTTTGATTTTATCATCACATCATCAATGTAGATTTCAACAATCTTGCCGATCAACTTATGAAAAATATAATTCATTGCCCTTTGATAAGTAGCACCAGCATTCTTCAGACCGAAGGTCATCACAACCCACTCGAACAAGCCGATTACGTCGGGGCACCTGAAAGCGGTCTTCGCTATGTCCTCTTCAGCCATGAAAATTTGGTTATACCCTGCATTGCCGTCCATGAAGCTAATAACCTTGTGCCCGGCTGCTGCATCTACTAACATATCGGCTATCGGTATTGGATAACCATCCATGGGTGTGGCTTTATTCAGATCCCTAAAATCAATACAAACCCTTAATTTTCCATTCTTCTTGTATACAGGGACAACATTCGATATCCATTCTGCATATCGGCATGGTCGGATGCACTTTGCCTCCAATAGCCTTTCAGTCTCTTTTTTAATATCATTAAGCACGTTCGGATTGAATCTCCTTAGAGCTTGCTTGAATGGCCGATATCTAGGTTTGATTGGCAACCAATGCTCAACAATTGACCGGTCTAAACCAGACATCTCATAGTATTCCCAAGCAAAGCAGTCTTTAAATTCTTTCAATAAATTAATCAATTCTCGCTTATACTCTAGATCCAATTTAGCACTTACGTACATCGACCTAGGTCTGTCTCCAGAACCAATATCCACTTCTTTCAATTCATCGGCCGACGTGAGGCCGTGTCCTAGTTTACCATCTGTACCATCTATTGGATTATCCATTAAAACAAATTTTTAAAGCCGACTGCTTGGATCGGCTGTGGGCTTTCACTATTGACTCTGAATTCTGATGGCAATAGTAAAACTATTTGAATATTAGCCGATGGTTGCTTTCTATCGGCTATTTGCTTGGCACGCCATACTTGAGTTTTACTGGATGCCTGAGCCTGTTCCAACTCCTTATTCCTTAGGCGTTGCACCCTTCTCTTCTGGCTTCTTGTTAATCCTCTAGGGCACCATTGGCCTTCCTGCTAAACACGTCCCCTCTGGTTGCTTCCTTCTTTATGATCAGCCCAGTCCTGGTCAACAACTCTTTTTCCTAACAAATCATAAATACTTTTATTTTTTAAGCGCCGATCCATGTTACTATGATGATATGCACCCTGGGCATGGATAGACCAGCGGTTGATTTGAGATTGCCTGAACTCCCAATATTGATTGTTGCATTCTGAAGAATTATATCTGGTAGGCAATTTCAAACCTTCATTCCAGCAGTATCTAAAGAAAGGACAACTCCAGTGCGATTCGGCTTGCTTCCTTTCATACCCTTCTTCCAGTTGACGCTGGTATTTTTGATCTTCTAACCATTGCTGATAATCTTTCTCCTTCTACCGCCGCCACTTATTCAACAGGATCCAAGATGTGACTCGCGGCTTCATCACTCCATCCTTTGATGTTTCCCCCTACTCATATCGGCTCTTCTGCTGATCACGATGTTTTCTAATCTCTCTATATTCATCAGCCAATATTTGCATCTTGCGATCAACTGTTCTAGCTTCTCTCGATCTGGCCGATGTTAGGACCTTAGTCTTTCCTTTGAATATCCCAACATCAACCATATTTTGATCTCCTGGGAAAGGGTTATCATCAACTTTCATCTTTCGAGGTGTATCGAACTTAAGCCTCCCTTGCTGAATAGCCCTTTGTATATACTGCCGGAAAATTCTGCATTCATTAGTGGAATGAAAAGTAGCATTATGGAACTTGCAGAACTTCTTATTCTTCAACTGTTCTGGGGGCAACATAACATGATTATTTGGCAATTTCATCTGGCCCTTCTCAAGTAAGAAGTCAAAGAGCTTGTCCGATTTTGTGACGTCGAAGTCATAGCTTTCCTCGGCTCCTCTTCCCCAAGGATTTGTCACCATTATTGTCTTCTTACCCCAATTCCATTCAACTGCAGCAACCTCTTCTTCTTCATCTTCATAGCCGTCATCAATTGAGTATGGATCATAAGCTTTGGCTACTGTGGTGCTCTTCTTGAATCGGGTGTCTCTGCGCATACTCTAGAATTGGCTATTGAGCGCTGCTACCCGTTGAGCCAACAGTCCCAAGTTGTTAAACTATTGTCCTAGCAGCTTTTCTTTCCACATTGGCAGCATTGCTTGGACAGCTAAAGCAGCTAGCTGATCATCGACCAAGCTCAATGAGAAGTACAAGTTTCTAGTCTCTTGAAATCTCTGAAGAAACTTGTGGCAGAACCGCCTAATCTAATGCCTCCTAGGAGTGCTCGTCTTCCATTAGACACTAAGCACCCAAGGGAGAACACCAAATTACTCGGTTCCGTCGGACACACCCCAGGGGAGAACCCGAAAATCCACATTTTTGCCATCAGGATCACAAATGAGAGAATAAAGCTTACATCATTCGTAACCATTTCTTACATCACTTTTAATACATCAGAGTATAATATTTATTAATATAACAGCGGAATGAAATCATCTTATCAGGGTTATAAACAATTTAATTGAACAGCGGAATAGAAACATGTGAACAGAGTTACAGCGGAAATAAACATCTATTAATGACATGATGAAGTATTGATATATACACTACAACAACAGATTATGAACTTTCATTTATAAAAGCATTTGGTGAGAGTTATAAATAAAAACTACGATCGCAGCGTAAAGGAAATCCTCTCTGAGCCCACCAGAAGAAATCCACACACAAGAGTCAGCATTAGCATTCACCTGTCACCTGCAACAGGCGGAATAAAACCCTGAGTCCTCAATTGTACTCAGCAAGACTTACCCGATAGGAGAAAAGAAAAGACTCCAAGGATATGCAAGGCTATCTGGTTTGTGGGTTGCATTTGCAGAAAGCATTACTAAGCGTGCATCCTTATATTCGATTTTTATTAAAAGCCGCATTGGTTCATTAACTAACCATTCTATGTAAGCACCTGTGCTACTTTCAAGCAGGTGGTAAGCAATCAGATTTCCTTTGTCCATCTTCCATCTTTCAGTTCTTACTACGATGCTAAACCGTAGACAAGCCGTACCGGATAGCCCGGCGATTCGCGAATCAATGCCCCCAGCTGGGTACCCCGAAACACACGCCCCGCTTGTACCCCAGGCACAAGCAGGACCAACCCATCACTCTCCTGTCCCGGGTGTCCAGGTCCCCGTCCAAACTGGGACTCCAAGCCCCCGCCCCTGAGTCCTGGACTCAGTGCGGTGCAAGGACCTCCTCCACCAAAATAAAACCCTAACAGTCGGTCCGGAAAGAGCCGGATCCGCGACAAGAGAGCAACAAGTCTTTCAAGCGCCCATACACAAGTATGTGCTCGGGATAATAAGTCTGTGACCTGCCTAGAGTCATATGCAATGATCGGTCCTTAACCGACCAGACAGGGAAAAATGGTGTAACCAAGCTATGACCCGCCTCCGCGGCGACACAACTTCTTACACCCACCAATACCCAAACCACATCCCTGCCCGGTCACCATTTTTCCTTTCCACCATTTTATATATTCCAGGTGATAATCATATAGTAGCATATTTCCTATATCTCGCGAGTGACAGGCAATCACTCGACTTCTACCGGAGTCCTGTAGCATAGCAATCTACACGATCCTGTCATACTAGTAAGACTTATAGGATAAAGATATATATATATATATGCAAGTGGGTTTCATTCAACTCATTAAAACTTAATGCACAAATATAATTTAAACTACAGAAAGTAGGGGTTATGCACCGGGGCTTGCCTGGGTAAGATATATTAAAAAGTTAGTGCCTGCATCTTCAGATCATCGATCATCAACTGGATAGAAGCCCATTGCATCATCTCCCGGAGAGAATACCATTACACCATCTTTGGATTCCCAATCACCCTTCGATCGATCCGTTGATCCATCATCGTACCTATATGATATGCATGCGATGCAATGTAAAGATATAATTAATCAACTGCAATCGCGACTCGTAAAATACGACGTACGCCTCTCGAATTAACGGGCTAGTTCTAACGACGGCCGTACTTAGGCTACATATACACGTTGTCGGATAAAGCATTATTTCCCAATAATTATTTTAGTTATATAAACCCAAGTTACTTCTTTATCCCATTTCATATTTATTCGCAATAGAACATCATTATCTATTTAGCAAACTAATCATTCTGGAGCTATAAAAATTATAGGGAGTAACTAATATTGCTAGGAGCCTACTATATAAATTTCAAAATCAACACTATTGCCAATTTATCAGAACCATTCCTACAAGTTATCTTTTTAGCAATATTAAGCATTTTAAAGAATTAGAGCAACCCTAAAATATACTGAGTCTATGTGAACAAAATACACTACTAGATAGATCATGATTTTAGAAACTAACAAAACTGGTTTCATTATTTTTGGACGCCTACATAATTTTATTTAGACTTTACAAATTTTATTCCGAAACTAAATTAGCTAGATGTTTTTAGAAACTAAAAGGGCCAGCGGCCAGATCGGCCCAACGGTCCAGCACGCGGACGGTGACCACAGGCCGGCCCAGCAGCGCGGTAAGGCGCGGCGGCCCAGGCGGGTGCGTGGCCAACGGCCCAGTGCGCGAGCGCGAACGGCGGCCCAGCCAGCGCGGCGCGGCCCACCGACCAGGCGAGCGGCACGCGCAGCCCACAGAGGAGACCGGCGGCCCACGCAGACGGTAGCCGACCGGCCCAGCAGCACGACGCGCGTGGCCCGGCGGCGCAAGGCCGACAGCAGCCCATGCGACCAAAGCCCAAAGGTGCGCGCGACTAATGCAGAAAAGACCCCACAGTTTCTCTAAACCGATCCGCGGTCCCGAATACACTATTCACGTGAGTCACGTATTTCGCAAAAACAACCCTGTACAAAGCTTGCTCTTGGATTCATACCCTTCTTCCCCTTCCTCCAAAACAGAGGACAAACACGAGCATTGGCCGGCGGCGGAAAAAGGCGTGGCCGGGCCGGGGAAGGCACGGCGGCGGCGGACCACCCGCCGGCGAGCTGCCGGGGGAGCCTGCGCGACCACGACTGGCTGCGGCAAGGCCCGAGCGGGCCCCAAACAGCCTGCCCGCGAGAGCCGAGAAGGCGGCACGGGACCTGGGCGCGGTGACCGGCGGCCTCGGCGCGGTACATGGCGCGGACCGAGACGAAGGGGTGCCCTCGCGCGCGGTGGCTGCGGGACCACGAGCGCGCAGCAGTCCCGAGCGGACCGAGGAGCACACGCGGGGAAGGGATGGCACCGGCGAGGCGCTGCGGCTTGGCTGGTGCGGGCGTGGCAGCCTGACTCGGACGCGCGGAAGGGCAGCGCCGAGGTGATGGAAGGTGCAGCCATGGTGGGCGCACGCGCTAGCGCGGGGAAAATACCGGCTCCGGCGCGGACGGGCGGCCTGGTCCAGCGCAGCCCTGGAGCTCGCACACGCGCGTGAGGGTTAAAGGCAACGGCAATGCTGCGGGGAGGAAAAAGAAGAGGTGGCTGATGCGTGGAAGAGCAGCGCTGAGGAAGTTGCAAGACGCTCGAGCAGCAGAAATACAAAAAAAAAGAGAGGACAGCATCACGATGGTGGTACACGTCGTGGCACTGCGAACTTGACCTTGGCACAAAACAACAGCCAGCGCAACCAGGCCGTATTAATGCAAGGAGAAGACGTGGCAAGCAGTGAGAGAAAGCAAGCAAAGCCGTTCATGATGGCAGCAGCGAGGACGAGACAAAGGAGGCAGGACTGGTTCGGCCTAACGTGACCCAGCATGTCCGGTAGGATTTGGCATGAACACGACTGAGGCCGCAGAGATAGGCAATCAGAGAAACGGAGACGAGCAACGCATTGATGGTGCCGCAGCGATGATGCGACGAAACGGGCAGTCGAACGGTGACGGTAATAAATGCCAATCAACGAGTACATTGTACGTCAGAAAAATAACGAAGCTACAGTGTTCTCTCTCCTCCGTTCGTGCTTATCAAAATAAACCCGTAAGTATGTATAAATATATATGAGTTCTGCATGGACTTGTGTGGGTCTGCATTCGACGTGTTTAATATGATGACTGGTGTGGTTTCCACGGAGTTCGATTGACACGTGTTTAGTTTAGCCTCGTCATGAGCTTGGCGACGCTGCCAGAAGTCACTGAAGATGATGTGATCCCCCGTTTTAAATTGAGTATATATATATATATCGTTCCATCTATTAATGGATTTTATTTTATTTATAAAAGTTACTTTTCATGCTTAATCAATTAAACAAGCCGTTCGCTATTTATTTGCTAGAATCGTTATCGGACACTCCTAACATTTATATGCACTGCGTAAATTAACTTGAGCGTTTATTTACCCCACAGAACTAAACCACACAGGATTCGCTTATCGCCTCAAGTACGTTTAGATTAAAAATTCTGAAAAACTCGTTACGAAAATTTTTCTTAGGCCCTAATCGCGGTGCTAAATAAGATCGTAACACCGGGGTGTTACAACCAACCCCCCTAAAAAGAATCTCGTCCCGAGATTCAAAGCAAGAACCAGAAGGGGAAAACGCGATTACATTTCGTAGATCCGTGGTTACACGAAAGATTACACGACTTCGAATACTAAACCACACGGAGATCTAGGGATACCTAGTTAAGAGCAAACTAATACATCCGGGACTTAATCCAGAAGTCGAGATAGACGAGGACAATGGAGAAACAATAAGATGATGATTATCCAAAACATGGCGTAGCACCAACAAATCCAAAAACAGTCGACTGAGAAGTAAAACATTGTAAACCCTAAGATTGCCTACCCAAAAAGGAACTTGAACTTCTTCGACGAACCGGATCCTTTCTTCGCCTCAGATTACACCATCACCTCAGACTGACGAACCTAGCTTCACAACGTCGACTAGACTTCGTAGCTCTGCTGTGAATGCGAGGGGAATGGGGATGAAGAAGAAGAGCAAGGACCAAGGGTATCTTATAGAGGCGAACGGAGGTGGGGCACAACACACCGGATGCAGATGCGGTGGGGATGGGGCACATAGACGGTGCATGCTGTGGAGATAAGCTCGGAGACATGGGGCGCTTCCTGCGTGGGCGGCGGAGGGGGAAATAAAGGAGAGTAGAGGAGGTCCGCTCGACGAGGCAGGCGTGTGGGCGGTCGTGTCACCAAAAGAAGAAGGAAAAGAGGGGGAAGGGGGGGTCCGGTACGAGGGACGAGGCGTGAGAGTCGAGAGCTGACCGGATGCTGGGGAAAAGGAGCAACGCACAATGCACAAAGACGGCGAGCACTGCACGATGCCGCGGCCACGCGAAAACGGGGAGCTAAAGACCCGATACAAACAACGTTCGTAGGACACGCAGCGAAATTACCCAGCATGCAAAGCATGGTCAACTAAAAACAGGGTTTGGGACAAGACGTCCACTCTGACTTTTGCAATTACTCCCGACTGTCCATTGCTAACCTTCCTTTACTATTCTTCTTTTGCTTTCCTTCCTGGACCACATCCGTCTTTTCTGTAAACCCAGATCATATCATTCTTTCTTTCTCCAAACCATCTCTTGTTTACCTTGAGAGAACACTTTTGTATCACCCCATTGTGGATTTTCCCGTTTGAACACCTAAACATTTTCAAGGGAAAATTTTTAAAACAAAACGGTACGGCGGTGTAACTTGGTAAAGGTACGTGGTCAAAAACCTCGATACCAGTGCGTGCCGAGCAGCGTCACATGTGGCAGCTGTTCCACAGAGAGCTCTCGGTTTCGTCGCGGCACCATAAGCTTTTAACCAGGCAACTATTACCAACTTACACGCCATAAAGGCGGTGGGGTCATAGACCACAGAGTAAGAGGAGTATTACAACCAGGGATAAGGAATTCAAATCCAACGGCAGATTTGATTAAAAAAAATTCAAGTGTTCTATTGGGACATCCACAATTAGTCGATACAGTGTCCAATAACATCTAATCACGACTGATCTGCTGGCGTCTGAATGGCAACTTTTCTTGCAACCCGCTTAATATCGCCCTTGAAAACTTTAAGCACATCTAATGAAACTTTAAGGTAGATGAACGCAATAAACATAGCTAACTAATAAAATGCATGTTCCAACGGTCTTATATGGGTACATCATACAGGCATTGAGCTCCATTCTCGACATAGCATTCACCTACGGTCGACGACGATCTCAACAACTACGGGCGACGAACAACAAGTAAGAGTACAATACCGGGGACAAAGAACGAAAAACACTACTACTACGGGTCTGACATCCCAAGGCAACTACTCTACATCTTCTTGTGGCAATGGTTGAGTGAGAGGAATCAAGGGCTCGCTTCTAACACTTCCGATGGTGGAGGTGTCTTTGGCGGTTCTGCATCACCGGTTCTTCTTCTCTCTCGACGGGTGGAGAGGGATCCTTCCAAGATCGGGGCATCTGCCTTCCATCAACCAAAGCGACCTCCGCTTAGCCCTAGTGAAGCAGATAGGCCTCACCTAGTCGATGGACATGCCGATCTTGACCTCCTTCAGAGATTCCTCCATGGTAGCCTCTCGGCTCAAGAAATGCAGTGCTACGGCATGCGCTCAGCGAGCTGCACTGGAGCATCCGGTTGAAGACCTCGGCTTCCTCGCTAGCGCCAAGGCACGCCTCAGCTCAAGGCTTGACGGTCGTCTTGCTCATCCAGGCGGCAGTGCACGTGGTCAAGTGCACCATGGTGGGACTGTCCTCTTGCGCATCCCGCCCTTACAAAGCCTCCATGCGAGCCCTCCATGCCCGCCGGTTCCTATCCAAAGGTGGAAAGAACCGCATGGGGGTACAGGCAATGGGCTCCTCATAAATCTGGCAGAGGTACCGCAAGGCTTTGCGGGCCACAACCTGGTAGGTGTCGGTGAAGCTAAACCCGGTTGCGGTCACACTCCAGGCTTCGGTGAGGTTAGGGAACTCTTCACTCTTCCCGATGTAGACTGTAACCTCACACCGCTCGGTGCCATGCTCCTCATACTCACGACCCTCATACTCGAGGCGATCATTGACTCCGAGCTTTTGTAGGGTGGCATGCAGGATTTTGGGAAACCCCTCAACATTCAGGCAGTAGGTACTAACCCAGGCTCCTGCCATCTTTGGCGGTGGTTGCAAGGAAGGCAAAGCGAAAAACTGGCTCAAGGAAAAGCTAAGCGAGCTAAAGTGCGCCGAGTGGTGATACCAATGGCTAAGCCAGGCTCTACTTATAAAGGCGGAGCATTCAGTGGTCCTGGCGCGGTTCACCAGGGTTCCTGTGCGAGATCACTATGGCGGATCGACCAAATTCCACGAGTTCGAGACTAGCGACGTGCGATGCCATTACTGACTAGTACGACTACAGGGCAAAGGTCCGACAAGAGCGCAGAAAAGGGTATGGGGAGACGTGGGTCACGACCGGCGTGAACCACGGGCAAACGCGGAGAACGAAGCCACAGTGCAGACCTAACTCTAGAACAGGAACGAGTTAGTCGTGCACAATACGACACGTGTGACACCTATGGATGGTGTATCTACCAGTAATACGAGCGCTACAATGCACCAACGGAATATGCATGAATGCACGTCCTATACGTCCTTCCACTGTTGCCAACATATAGGGCAACCGTCCTCAGATTTTTGGCACATCGTTCTCTCCCAATAACTAGTCGATACTATCGAACTATGCTCGAGTCAGTGTACCTGCAGAAAACTTGATCCAGCCTATCTAAGTCAGCAGAGTGCCATCTATCCTGGATACATAACCATAGTAATAGGGTTACTTATATAACTTCGCATATAAACGTCCTAACTTTTTGCAACATTGGGTTGCCAAATTTTAGTTTAGAAAAGGTTTTCGAAGCTTTATTTCCTCATTTATGCTCTGATACCACCTGTGGCAGAACCGCCTAATCTAATGCCTCCCAGGAGTGCTCGTCTTCCATTAGACACTAAGCACCCAAGGGAGAACACCAAATTACTCGGTTCCGTCGGACACACCCCAGGGGAGAACCCAAAAATCCACATTTTTGCCATCAGGATCACAAATGAGAGAATAAAGCTTACATCATTCGTAACCATTTCTTACATCACTTTTAATACATCGAGTATAATATTTATTAATATAACAAATGAATGAAATCATCTTATCGGGGTTATAAACAATTTAATTGAACAATGAATAGAAACATGTGAACAGCGAGTTACAAATGAAAATAAACATCTATTAATGACATGATGAAGTATTGATATATACACTACAACAACAGATTATGAACTTTCATTTATAAAAGCATTTGGTGAGAGTTATAAATAAAAACTACGATCGCAGCGTAAAGGAAATCCTCTCTGAGCCCACCAGAAGAAATCCACACACAAGAGTCAGCATTAGCATTCACATGTCACCTGCAACAGGGGAATAAAACCCTGAGTCCTCAATTGTACTCAGCAAGACTTACCCGATAGGAGAAAAGAAAAGACTCCAAGGATATGCAAGGCTATCTGGTTTGTGGGTTGCATTTGCAGAAAGCATTACTAAGCGTGCATCCTTATATTCGATTTTTATTAAAAGCCGCATTGGTTCATTAACTAACCATTCTATGTAAGCACCTGTGCTACTTTCAAGCAGGTGGTAAGCAATCAGATTTCCTTTGTCCATCTTCCATCTTTCAGTTCTTACTACGATGCTAAACCAGAGACAAGCCGTCTTAGGATAGCCCGGCGATTCATGAATCAATGCCCCCAATGGGTACTTGAACACACGCCCGCTTGTACCCTGTGCACAAGCAGGACCAACCCATCACTCTCTGTCCCGGGTGTCTGTGTCCCCCGTCAAACGGGACTCCAAGCCCCGCCCTCGAGTCTGGACTCGATGCGGTGCAAGGACCTCCTCCACCAAAATAAAACCCTAACAATCGGTCCGGAAAGAGCCGGATCCGCGACAAGAGAGCAACAAGTCTTTCAAGCGCCCATACACAAGTATGTGCTCGGGATAATAAGTCTGTGACACCTGCCTAGAGTCATATGCAATGATCGGTCCTTAACCGACTGCAGACAGGGAAAAATGGTGTAACCAAGCTATGACCGCCTCCGCATGGCGACACAACTTCTTACACCCACCAATACCCAAACCACATCCCCGCCTTGGTCACCATTTTTCCTTTCCACCATTTTATATATTCCGGTGATAATCATATAGTAGCATATTTCCTATATCTCATGAAAGGACAGGCAATCACTGACTTTCTACCGAGTCCTCAGTAGCATAGCAATCTACACGATCTGTCATACTAGTAAGACTCATAGGATAAAGATATATATATATATATGCAAGTGGGTTTCATTCAACTCCTTAAAACTTAATGCACAAATATAATTTAAACTACAGAAAGTAGGGGTTATGCACCGGGGCTTGCCTGGGTAAGATATATTAAAAAGTTAGTGCCTGCATCTTCAGATCATCGATCATCAACTGGATAGAAGCCCATTGCATCATCTTCCGGAGAGAATACCATTACACCATCTTTGGATTCCCAATCACCCTTCGATCGATCCGTTGATCCATCATCGTACCTATATGATATGCATGCGATGCAATGTAAAGATATAATTAATCAACTGCAATCGCGACTCGTAAAATACGACGTACGCCTCTCGAATTAACGGGCTAGTTCTAACGATGGCCGTACTTAGGCTACATATACACGTTGTCGGATAAAGCATTATTTCCCAATAATTATTTTAGTTATATAAACCCAAGTTACTTCTTTATCCCATTTCATATTTATTCGCAATAGAACATCATTATCTATTTAGCAAACTAATCATTCTGGAGCTATAAAAATTATAGGGAGTAACTAATATTGCTAGGAGCCTACTATATGAATTTTAGAATCAACACTATTGCCAATTTATCAGAACCATTCCTACAAGTTATCTTTTTAGCAATATTAAGCATTTTAAAGAATTAGAGCAACCCTAAAATATACTGAGTCTATGTGAACAAAATACACTACTAGATAGATCATGATTTTAGAAACTAACAAAACTGGTTTCATTATTTTTGGACGCCTACGTAATTTTATTTAGACTTTACAAATTTTATTCCGAAACTAAATTAGCTAGATGTTTTTAGAAACTAAAAGGGCGTGACGATCGATCGCTCTAACGGTCCAAGACTGACGCGGACGGTGACCACAGCCGCCAAGCATTGTGATAGGCGCTGGCGACCAAAGCGGTAGTCGCGTAATAATGGCCCAGTCTTGTGAAGTGCTGAACGGCGGCTCGACCTTGACCAAGGGCGCTGCCCACCGACCAGCTGGAAGGCGCGCACAGCCTACGAGAGGAGACCGGCGGCCCACGCAGACGGTAGCCGACCGGCCTAGCAGCACGACGCGCGCGGCCCGGCGGCGCAAGGCCGACAGCAGCCCATGCGACCAAAGCCCAAAGGTGCGCGCGACTAATGCAGAAAAGACCCCACAGTTTCTCTAAACCGATCCGCGGTCCCGAATACACTATTCACGTGAGTCACGTATTTCGCAAAAACAACCCTGTACAAAGCTTGCTCTTGGATTCATACCCTTCTTCCCCTTCCTCCAAAACAGAGGACAAACACGAGCATTGGCCGGCGGCGGAAAAAGGCGTGGCCGGGCCGGGGAAGGCACGGCGGCGGCGGACCACCCGCCGGGCGAAGCTGCCCGGGACTGCGCGACCACGTTGGTCATGCGGCAAGGCCCGAAGAAAGGGCCCTAAACAGCTTTGCCCGCATGAGAGCCGAGAAGGCGGCACGGGACCTGGGCGCGGTGACCGGCGGCCTCGGCGCGGTACATGGCGCGGACCGAGACGAAGGGAGTGCGCTGCTGCTGTGGTCATGGGACCACGGAGGCAGCAAGCAGCCCCAAGCGGACCGAGGAGCACACGCGTGGAAAGGGATGGCACCGGCGAGGGGCCGCGGCTTATTTGGTGCGAAGGCGTGGAAACGACTCGGGACGCGCGAAGGGCAGCGCCGAGGTGATGGAAGGTGCAGCCATGGGCGACGCGACGCGCTAAGCTGGGGAAAATACCGGCTCCCATGGACGGGCGGCTTCTGGTCCAACAGAGCCACTGGAGCTCGCACACGCGCGTGAGGGGAAAAGGCAACGGCAATGCTGCGGGGAGGAAAAAGAAGAGGTGGCTGATGCATGGAAGAGCAGCGCTGAGGAAGTTGCAAGACGCCGAGCGGCGGTGAAATACAAAAAAAGAGAGGATGACATCACGATGGTGGTACACGCCGTGGTACCGCATGAACTTGACCTTGGCACAAAACAACAGCCAGCGCAACCAGCCGTATTAATGCAAGGAGAAGACGTGGCAAGCAGTGAGAGAAAGCAAGCAAAGCCGTTCATGATGGCAGCAGCGAGGACGAGACAAAGGAGGCAGGACTGGTTCGGCCTAACGTGACCCAGCATGTCCGGCAGGATTTGGCATGAACACGACTGAGGCCGCAGAGATAGGCAATCAGAGAAACGGAGACGAGCAACGCATTGATGGTGCCGCAGCGATGATGCGACGAAACGGGCAGTCGAACGGTGACGGTAATAAATGCCAATCAACGAGTACATTGTACGTCAGAAAAATAACGAAGCTACAGTGTTCTCTCTCCTCCGTTCGTGCTTATCAAAATAAACCCGTAAGTATGTATAAATATATATGAGTTCTGCATGGACTTGTGTGGGTCTGCATTCGACGTGTTTAATATGATGACTGGTGTGGTTTCCACGGAGTTCGATTGACACGTGTTTAGTTTAGCCTCGTCATGAGCTTGGCGACGCTGCCAGAAGTCACTGAAGATGATGTGATCCCCCGTTTTAAATTGAGTATATATATATATATATCGTTCCATCTATTAATGGATTTTATTTTATTTATAAAAGTTACTTTTCATGCTTAATCAATTAAACAAGCCGTTCGCTATTTATTTGCTAGAATCGTTATCGGACACTCCTAACATTTATATGCATTGCGTAAATTAACTTGAGCGTTTATTTACCCCACAGAACTAAACCACACAGGATTCGCTTATCGCCTCAAGTACGTTTAGATTAAAAATTCTAAAAAACTCGTTACGAAAATTTTTCTTAGGCCCTAATCGCGGTGCTAAATAAGATCGTAACACCGGGGTGTTACAAAACTCAGTGCCCGATTCATTAGTCCTCTATCTCATGGTTGTCAAATCGGTTATTTTCTTTTCTCCAGTCCCAGTATAAAAATATGTATGAAACTTTTTCTTTAGGTCAGCCCAATTGGCAATAGAGTTGACTGGTAGTGATGAAAACCAAGTGAAGGCTGACCCTGACAGGGACAAGGAGAAGAAACAAACTCGATGGACATCCTCAACTGATGGTTCGCCCAATTGTGTAAAATACCGACTAACATGTTCTATCGTGCTTGTACTGTCTTGACCAGTGAACTTGGCGAACTCTGGGAGCCTGTAATTTGTAGGAAGAGCGACCAAATCATACCACTCTGGATATGGACGTTTGTCTGAAAAGGTCAGTCCCTTTGGCTTCAGACCGAACTGATTCTTCATCATCTCGGTCACCTTCAGCAACAACTCGTCATCTTGCGGAGTTGGATTTCTTGGTACTTGCTGACCCATCTACGGATTGAAATCCCACATGCCTTGATATCCTAGATTTGGCATCATGTGGAGGGTGTTATAATCCGTGTCATAATGATAGCCTTGTGGAATCTCAATCTGTTGGGTCATTTGCTGGCTTGTTGCTTGAAGTCTCTGATTATAGACATAAGGATCTACATCTCTACGGATCCTTTGAATTGATGGTGATATTTTTTGAGCTGACGATGGTATGGGGCCTGATGTGCCAAAATTGATCATCTGGTTCTGACTTTGCTCCGCCGGCTATTGCACATGCTGTAGTGACGATGCAGGATTGTACTATATTTGATTCGTGGTAGTACCCGAAGTTTGTTCAGACGAATCTTGAAGTGCCTGGACGTCACCATTACCAGCTGGTGCTGCCTCTTGATGGCTGGTACCGACTTGATTAGTCCCTTGAGTCGACGGATCTGGAATGTTGTAACAAGTCGATCCAACCCGACCAACTAGAATTCCATGAATCGCCTCTTTCATGGTGTTGTGAAATCATCAACGAAAGCTTCATTGCGGCTTGATATGGCATCACGAACAGATTTGTCTATAACTTCCGTAAAGAAACGCCTGTCTTCAGCTTCGACTGTGTCTGTCTGTCCATGTAGTAGAACTCTTGGTAGTGGAAATTTTTGAATAATTGTGTTGTCACGTGTTTTGGTGTAGGACAACAAACATTTCATCTAAAATTATTCTGTAGCTTTGCTGATGGTATCCTTGTCTTCATCAGGTAGGTCTTCATAGTGTACCATAAGGATGTTGTTGTTGTGAGCCACCATGATGATTGTGGGGTCCCACCGGGCATGCCAGAAACGTGTGTCGACACAGAATTTTCGTCTCTGTGCCGAGGACACACGCAGCAAGCCGAAAGGGTCCGCTTGATGGAGCAGATCCGCCTAGCTTCAGCGCAAGGGTGGTCGATCCCGCGCAATCCTCCCGAGACGTGCCAGTCAATTTGACCCTACAATTGACAAGGAGAGAAAGCTCATCAGTAATTAAGAGCGAAACGTGCCGGTGTTGCCAGACAGTCCTGAATGTGCGGCTCTGAGAGCCGATATGATAGGAGATCGACTAAATAGTTGATTCCAGCATATTCATAAGAATAAATCGACTAGAGTTCATGGGGTTGTATAAGAAGAATCGGTTATCATTCAGGATAAATATTATTTAAGCAAATATTAAACAATGGCAATAATATATCAATGATAATCGGTTTATACTGAGCCAATGATTATAAGTAACCGAACTTCTTTTTATATAAAGAAACAATTCAACACCACTTAACCATTTAATAAAGATAATTCTAACAAACATGTTAGATCTCATCTATCGCCATGACCAGTGGGGCATGAGACAGAATCATGCAGGCCATAGAAACAACAATAGACTCGACGACCCTAACTGATTACTAATATCAGTGGGGCATGAGGCAGAATCATGCAGGCCGTAATACAATAATAAGATCATGGGGCTAACATATCTTCCAACTTATCTCTACTTCAATGATCTCGTAATGTGAACTGTTCGTGAAAGCGCTCGACATCGGCTAAACAGCCGATTCAGGCATAGCGCACAGTTAAGGTTATGTCTTCTCAGGAACGGATCTACCAACTAACGATCCCCACTCCACGGTGCTAACAGTGGGGTGATAGGCAGAATCCCACAGGTCGTGATAGCGGGCCATGAAACGGTTCTCGCTAACCAATAGATCTACTCAAGATCGAATATGCCTTAACCGCACGCTATGCACGATTAAGATTGATATAAAACAGCCGATAAAACATAACTCATCGTTTAAGGTGTAGGTTAGATCAACTTTAGATTAGCAAACGATGGGTTAAATAAGATATAAGGCCGATCCAGATCAATCTCAATCGGTCAGAGTGATATTGCTGTAATTAGATAGACGATGAAAGCAATAAGCAATATCGGTAACTTAATGAATCTACCAAAGACTGTCATACTAAGGTAGAGCCAATAACTTGACCTTGATTTAGTTCAAGCAGTGGGGTGTGAGGCAGAATCACACATGCAATACTTGAACTAGGCAAGAGTCGATATCTAGCCTATACCAGAGCCGCAGTGGGGGTCGATCGGATCGATGCAGCCATACGAACAGAGGTATAAACCATGACGGTACTTACAGACAAGCAGTGGAGGTTGACCGGATCGATGCAGCCATACTTGCTGAAGAACTCGCCGAGATCTACTCTACTCCTACTCCTGAGGGGTGGACGGAGCCGAAAAAAAGTAATTGACTTGTATTTGATTGATTGATTGTTTTCTTATAATAGCCAGGGTTCGGTGTTTATACCCGGAGCCTAAAAAACGAACCTTCCTCGAGTATGACTCAATACAATTTTTGGCATAATGAAAGCTTTCCTAATTTAAGATAACTTGGGCTCTAATCTTTTCCTTTTTGTAGAGTCCAACATGTCTTGTCCCCGCGCCGATCGTAGCCTCAGTCGTTATCCGCTGGCGCTATCTGAAGAAAGCCGATTCTAGTGCTGCGTCCGAATCAACCAGCTCCGATCTCCACGCAGCCGATTCCCTGATGACATGATTTTCGGGAGCTTCCAAATCCCTATAACTCTCCTTCCAAATTCTGGTGTAAACACAGATACATGGTAATTTGTTGCAATACATAATAGGAATTTTTTAAAAGACAATACTAGTATTTCTAGTTCTACTACATGCTGTAATTGTTGATTTCTCACGGTTCCTTTTTTTCGGTTACGCGTGTTCGCAAAAAAGAGCAAATCAAAATAAGCTTGCAATGTGAATTCACTCAAAAGGAGCAGAGGTGTAGCTCCATATTTACTTGCATTGGCTGACTACCCTACTTTTCCAAGGTTTTCCAATAGTTTTCCATAAGAGTGCAGCATGCTCTTTTTTTCTAACAGATAGCTAATGCTACATCAAGATAGCAGTCCAACATCAGGAGCAAGCTAGCACCTCCCTACAGCAGTCCAGAAGCAACAATCATAGAGAATGCGTAAATGCTACAATCGACAAGAGCACAAAAACAGACACCAGAAGTCCAGAAATACATCCTGATCGTCACTAACTTGGTATTTCACTACTAGTACTCATGTTTACAAACGTGGTCAACAGTCATCGCCCATCCAAGAAACTGCAGCCCAGGGTTGCATTAGAGCAAATGATGTAGTAGCAACAAGAGATGAGGCTTCTGTTTAAAGTTAAAATTCGCAATAAAATTAATCTCTCACATGACCACAAGCATATAGAGCACATAAAGAAATAAGCTATCGCCAGTTGCTGCAGAGTTACCACTGAATCAAGCATAGTAAATACTGTACGTACAAGAAGTCATGAAAAAATATTATAGATTCCAATTCCTCCAGTCTATGACTGTGAGGCCAACACAGAGAGGAGAGTAGAGAAAAGTAAGTGCAAACCAGGGGTGGAGGAAGGTAGAGCTTGAGCTGTTGCCAAAAGCTACAAAGTCAACGGCAATGGGTTCCTCCTCCTCATCCGAGCTGCAAGCCAGCGCTTTTTCCCTGCTCGTCCTGCTCCCCTCCTTTACATCTCCTACCACCTGACGACCAAGAAGAAAGCCACCACCCACGGCCTCACCGCACACCCGCTCCTGGCGTTCCTCAGAACTGCCACCGCTTCCTCGACTGGTCCACGGACCCCATCATCGCCAGCCCAGACCTAGCGATGGATGGAGCGTAGGCAAGCAAGAACCCTAGCGCCAGGGAAATCATGGGGCAAGGGAGACGAGGGCGATGTGTTACTAGCGAGAAGGAGGCGGAGAACACGGACATTCGATGGGAAACGATCGTCGTCGCCTCGTGCTGCGCCGTCGTGTCCCCTCGCGATGCTCCGCGCCGTCGCCTCATGCCGCACCGTCACGAGTCACGTGCCGCGCCGTCGCCAGGATAGGTTCCAGACGTAGGAGGGTCCGTCTCCATTCCGGGCCAGAGAGGGGGCGGGAGGCCCAGATTGACCGGTTTGCATTCCGAGCCGTATCTAACCGAACGACCATTCTTGATCCGGCCTGGCTTTGAACCGGGCCTATTCGATCCGGGCGGATCAGGCCACGATCTAGGCCGTTCTGAGCCAAAACGAACAAGCCCTTATGGTAGAAGCCTGAGGTAACGCTACAACGTGCGTGAAGAGGCCAGGGAGAAAAGAACGAGCGACTCCGACGAGAAGAACCTGGTATCAATGGTATGCAGTCGCCGTCGCTACATCATGGCCCTCCATCGATGTGGAACCACGCTCGTCACCGTTCCAAAGCCCCGCTTTTCTGCTTGGAACTTCTCCCTTCGTAGTTCGCACCATGACCCTGCGCTGTCAGCTGCCTGCTATCCTGCCCTCCACATCGGTGCTTTGGTCGATGTACACTGTACAGCGACAGATTTCACTTTGACTAGCATGGCGGCGAAGGGATAACAATAGCTAGAGAAAAATCGTTAGCGAGAGAAGGGTGAGATTTCTTTTTCATGAGTAGGGTGAAATAGTACATGATCGGTCCTTAAACTTGTCTAGAAGTCTCATGTCAGTTCTTATGTTATTTTGCTCCTTAAACTTGTCAAAGTATGTCATGTCATATCAGTACTTGTACTCTCAGGGCCTGTTCAGCTGGTATTAAAGCCGGCTGATAAGTCGTCTGAAGCTATTTTGTTGTGAGAGAAAGATACTGTAGATTCTGGCTGATAAGTTCAAGTGAACATGCCTTCAAATTACATTGATTCAACCCTCAATCTTTGTTTTGGTTTTAATGGTCATCCAAACAAATCTTGATACATGCCTATGCACCAATGTAGCATGTTGAGAGGGTGTTGACATGGACTCGACACAAGGGGCGGAGCCAGGAAGTTGATTTTTTTTTAAATGTTAGGAGGGCTAAGAGTGTTAAATTTTCAAAATTTATTTGAATAAAAAAACAGTGGGAATTTCACATTAATAGGGGGCACTCCGCCCTTGCTCGACACACATGTGACCTCCATCTCTTCCCCTCCACCTCACGGCCATCGACGATTGGCCCATGCTCCTCGTCTTCCATTTAGGAAGGGAGAGGGGTGCGCCAATCTTGCCAACTAGGCGACTGCTTGCGGTGCTAAGCAGGGGGAGGCGATAGGTGTATGCGTTGGTGGGAGGTGGAGATGATAGTGGAAATGTTTTAAGTGTTTCAAATGTTCCATACGAATGTTGCAAGTGGTTCATAGACGTTGCAAAAGTAGATTGAGATGTTGTATATGTTGCAATGGTTGTACACGTTTGTTTCAAACTTCTATTTTCAATGTTTTATCTATTTTTCCAAAGTTTCACACATATGTTGCATGTGTTTCATCTGGATGTTGTGTATGTTTTGTAATGGTTCTCAAGTGTTTTCAGATGTTTCTACGAGTGTTTCAGATGCATGTATCAAGTGTTTTATCTAACTTCATACGTATGTTTCAAATATTATATCTAAATGTTTTAAAAATATATAGAATATTGCATTGCAACGCGACCCACCTGACGTAGGCACCTGCAACAGTTGTTGGGGGCGCCGCGGGCGGACACAGATGAGGGAGGGGGCGCGAACGGTCCCACGCATGGTCTAGCGGCGTGGACGCGCAAAACGCAGGCGTGGCGAGGGCACGCTGGCACAAGGGAGAGTGCAGGCGCACACGGAAAACGAAACGCGGACGGAGGCGGAGTGCAGGGACGGGCGTGTTCATCCGGACGTCACGTCAAGGCGCTAGCCTTCCGCTTCACCAATCCTCTTGGCGAATATAAGAGCGACAGAGTCGGGCTCCTCTGCCTCCCGCGCGTCTCTCTCCCTCCCTCCCTCCCTCCCCGCGATCGCGAGCGGACGCACTGCCCTCCAAACCCGCACGGAAAACGGATCGAGCCAGCGCGATGGGCGAGTGGCGCTGCCGGGGGCACCCGCCGCTGGCAGGCGGCGGCGTGTGCCCGCACTGCCTCCGCGACCGCCTCCTCCGCCTGTGCCCCGACTGCGCCTGCCCGCGGCCGTGCGCCTGCGCGTCGTCCCCTTCGTCCTCGTCCTCCGGCGCCAGCGCGCTCGGCCGGGTCCACAGCCTCATCGAGCGGGAGCACCGGGTCGCGCGCTCGCGCTCCGTCGCCGCGCACGGAGCCGTCGGCGTCGGCGTCGACCAGCGGCGGCCCAAGTCCGGGGTGTGGGGCTGGGTGTCGTTCCGGAAGCCGCCGCCGGCCGCGGCCGCGGGGTGCAGGGACTTGGAGCAGGAGTACGACGACGCGGTGGCATTGGCGAGGTCGAGGTCGGTGTCAACGACGGCGGCGGCGGCGGCGCCGGCCCCGGAGGCCAAGGGCGCGCCTAATAAGGCGGTACGGTGGGGGAGGCTCATCCCAGGGAAGATCAAGGCGCTGCGGAGCCGGAAGCCCCGCCCCGCCGGCGATTGGCGAGACAGCATGAGATGAAACCGATCGCGTTGTAGCTCGGGTCAGTTTGTTGTTCATTCCTCGATTTAGTAGGTGGTGTTGGCTGATCGATCGAACGTGTGCGCAGCCGCTTGCTCTAATTTGCTGATTCAGTCTGTTGTTTTGTATTCTTGTATTCTCAGTTTTTTTGGTACTGCTAATTGCGATCACAGAAGCTGTAAATATGTTAGTGGTTCCCAATTGTGCATTCCTCTGCTTATCACAACGAATTTTGATTTTTCGACCTTTTCGTTGGAGATATGATATGATCATATGAATGAATATATTATTATGAATCCTAAACGCACACACGGGACGCAAACCTATCTGACGCTTCAGTGGTTTGCGCCCGTGTCTCTTGGGCAGGGCAGATGCTTGTTGTCTTCCGCTCCTAATCATGGATCCTGGCGCAGATGCTTGGTTCCCATCGTCCGCGGCTTCGATCCACGACCACGGTCCGTTTGGTTTGGATCCGTCGATGCGTTCGATGGTGCTGCTGTGCGTCCCGAGCGATGGTGGGAAAAATGTTCCGGTCTCAGAGAGCGAAAGCGTTGGCATGCACGTCAGCCCGTTCGGACTTCGCAGGGCTTCGCGAGCCTTCCGTTTCGTATGTTTCTGCATGTCACATCCGCTGCCCCGGCAGGGCAGGAGGGCACGTCGTACGCGTGGGTGGTCGGCCGTTAGTGTCGAGTGTCGACGATTTGTACGGGAGAACGGGGAAGAAGGCTTTGACTCTGCAGCACCCGCGCACGAGTGGTACGGTGACCGGTCGTGTGTGACTCGGTCTCAGCGCGTCAGCAGTGACCGCAATCAGGTCGGCGTCGGCACCACTGCGTGAGGTTATCTCCAACAATGAATACCCACCCAAAAGCGAGACTCATTCCACGGTATAGGTCACGCACAGTAAAATACATCCTGCACCTAAGTCTTGCATCTCCAACAACAGACGCAAAAGGAGGTGTGGCACCATGGAGGACAGGCAAGACGGAGCCGAACTCGAGGACGCCGCCCTTGCACGGGAGGAAGACGATGGCGCGGATGCCATCTTCGGCAGCCTCGCGAGCGCCGCCTCCTCCCCCGCGACCCTCTCCGCTTCCCCACGCCGCGCCGGAGGGGGCCCGTCATGGCTCCCCGTCGCGCAGCTTCTCCGCCTTCGGCGTAGGCTCGGGCCCCAGCTCCGCCTCCGCCTCCGGCACGCGGGAGAGACGAGAGCGAGAGAGGGGCAGCGCCGGCAGTTTGCGTCGCGCGTGGAGGACGACGCAACTCCTCTCTCCTCAAACGTAAATTGCGTCTTGCGTATTGGTCATCGGTTGGAGGCCGATTCCGGTACCAAAACACCATCTAAGACGCAAATATGTGTTTGGAGCGCGGTGTTGGAGACCGTCTGAGTTCTTCCTACCAGTACTACTAGGACTGTAGTATACACATTGGTTGCGTGCTGTGCTCACGTCGAATCACGTACTACCGAGGAATGAAGGAATCGCTCGGCCTGATTAGTTGGCAACCACTTTTTGCCTAACTAAAATTATTATAGGCCAAAACTTAGGCTTGTCAAAATCAATGTTGATAAAGTTAGGGTAAAAAAATATAGACGTGCATTTGATTGGCTGCTAAAATCAAGGCTTACTAATTTTCTCTTTTATATGCAGTTTAAGAACTTTCTAGAGACTTATCAAAATTTTGACTATCATAAATTTCCAGTCGGAGTAGTATTTTTCTCTCACATAAATCGGTCAGCAGTACTTCTTCACGAACCAGTAACGAAACGAATCAGCCAACCGAACAGGCTGAATATTGGTGTGTCAATTCTTTGGTAATAAACCAATTGATAATTATAAATTTTGGCTCGGCAAGAATTCGAAGCCAGGCCCATCATCTCCGGTTGCAGGACGTGGATTGGATAGCCTTGACAGTGCAGGGATAGCGCCAAGCGTAGACTGACGAAAGCCAATACCAATGGTGCGGTGGTGCCAGGGCGAGTATTCTTCAGGTCGTGTCCATTCCATGGCTGCTGGACAGCTGGAGTCTGATGAGTCTCCGGTAAGGGCAGGCACGCACGTTCGCAAAGACAAAAATGGACGAAGAAGGGCATGGCATGTGCCAGCATGCGACACCATATATAAATACTGGAGTACAAGAGTAAGGGTTACTCTCCAAAACGTCAAATTTTTTAAGATTCTTCGTCATATCGAATCTTTAGACGCATACATAAAGTATTAAATATAAATAAAAAATAAAACTAATTATACAGTTTAGACGAAATCTACGAGACGAATCTTTTAAGCCTAATTAGACTATGATTAAACACTAATTATCAAATAACAACGAAAATGCTACAGTATCGTTTTGTCAAAATTTTCGGCAACTAAACTAGGCCTAAACGAGGAAATAGGACCCCAAGAGATGGCTGTCACCAATGTGACCCCACACGTGCTCTTTCCGTGCTCGTTACGCGAGACACCAAAAAACTAATTCGAGTAATTGACGAAATCAACAAAAAAAAAAAAACGAAGCGTGCTGTAGTATAGTACTCAAAGGTCAAAGATCGTGCACCTCGCGACAACGAAGGAGCTGCGGCATTGGCAGCGCCCAGACGGAAGCCCACGGTTTCAGTTTATTTTCACGCCCGTTTTATGCGTCCACGTGGGGACCCGCGCTGATCGGACATCGTCCGTCCGTGTCTGTGTTTGGCACGTCCACGTGGGGGCTAGCTCCGCTCGAATGTCATCCATGCGGGGATGGCTCGCGCCCCCTCCTGCTTACCGGTGCATCCCATCATGGGCGGATCCAGCAGTGGGGCGGGGCTCAAGCCCCCCTACCTATCCTATCCTGAAACAGTGCAAATTACTGTAGAGCTCCTATTAATTTTTAGGCAAAGTTCTATAGTGTAGGGGGCTGAGACTTAAAATCGAGCAGCAGTGTTGTTCAGCCCCCCTTAAAATATTTCCTGGATCCGCCGCTGCATCCCATATACAACATATGATCTATTTTTAAAATATTTTAGATACAACACCAATATACAAAAGATGACACACGAAACACTTGCAAAAACAACAGAAAGCACTTGAAAAACCATGCAAACATACACAACATCTAGATAAAACACTTACAACATATGTTTGAAACATATGCAACATCATGATAAACAGACTTGCAGCATACGTCTGAAAAATAGATAAAACATTGGGAACAGACGTTTCCAACATATGTAACATCCCGATATATTTTTGCAACGTCTGGACAAAACACTTGGAACATACCTCTGAAACATCTGAAACACTTGAAACATACGCTTGCAACATGTGCTTTCAGCACATCTCGCTGTTCGGGAGAATAGAGGCTCGTCGGCGCGGAGCTTGACACCAGCACAAAGCTTGATGCCGCGGAGTAGCACACAACTCCAGTGGAGAAGGCTGCTCCGGTGGAGAATGCGACCGGTACGGTGGAGAACACAGCGCCAGATGGTTGGCCCATGGAAAGGAAGGATGGCGAGGCGGGCGGCAACGTTGGAGCGCAATTGAGAGAGAGGATGGCAGCCGGCGACGCTGGAGCACGGTGGAGATAGAGGATGGCGGCCGGTCGGGCACGGTGGAGAGCGTTGCGGCGGCGTGGTTGCGCTGGAGCACGCGCGCGGCGGTGCAGACGCAACGATGCGGTCGAATGGAGAGAAACGGACGACGGGGCTCACGAGCGGATATGTTTAGAGCGAGTAGATAAGCAAATGATCTGTCTGCTGGGTGGTCGAGTTTTTTTTTGGGAGAGCGGACACACGGGTGCTGAACGCCACCTGCACACTCGATTGGCAACACAAATTAGAATCAAGTGTTTCTCAATCAACCATCACTCGATCCCATGACCATGGGATCCAGATCAAATGACCCAAAAAATTCTAAGTAATACAAAAATATTACACAAATAAAACAAAAAAAATTAGCCAGATTATTTCATGGAAGCCAAATTAGAAGATTTCAAATGGAACCAAATAAAATATACAGAAAATAAAAGACAAAAAATGTTCAGGTAACTGTTCGAATAATTCTAACCATTTTTATTTACGAATAATCAATTCACATCAATTGAATATAAAACTTACATCAAACAGAAGTTGTAAAATATGGTCTAATAAGATATACTCTATTTCTATTAAATGAATGGGTTAGGGGCTAGCCGGCTAGGTGATGGGACGGGGACCACAGCAGGCTGACCTGATTGCAACAGCTTGCATATAGTCCTGCGCATGAGATCGGCCACGCGAATCGAGCGAGCCGAGCCCAAAAATCACCCGGGTGAACGTAAGCAAATACGCATGTGATGAGTGTTGTGGTCGTGGCCACCTACAGGAGCGTTCGTCCGTCCAGATGGTTTTCTACTGCACAGCCATGCGCTTTATGTAGTTTTAATACATGATTTTTTACACCATAGGATTAAGATCCAATAGCCTCTATCCCTCTTCTATCTCCAGCCTCCACGGATCATTTTTTTTCTATGAAAGGACAAATCACAGATCTGCCGCCGCCGCCGCCGCGAGCTCACCGGTCGTCGGCGTCGATGCCGGTGGTCACCGGTGAGAAAGAGATTGGGAGAGAGATAAAAAAAAATCAATGTGTTTTTTTTTACTAACACGTGTGTTGTATAGCATTTGTATTTTTTTAGCACTGCATTACCGAAGGAGCTGTGGACGGCTGGACAGGGACGAGCGATACGCCAGCGTTTTGCCTGGGCAGAGAGAAAAGAAATCTGGCCCTTCAATGTGGGCCGTGGGCGCGAGAGCTGATAGCTGCTCATGTGCTAAGACAGCAATCTCGGCCAATTTTGATTGTGGGCTACCTAAATTTAGATGGGCCAAGTGGACCACATCTTCCACCTCACTGGGCGGAATAGTAAAAGGGCCGCAGCAGTACGTCCCCCCGAAACTGCCCCGTCTCGGCCAATTTGGATCGTGGGCTCGTGGCCATAATTAAAATGGGCCTTATCGTAGACGTTGCCAATCAAACACAACAGCGCCTCCTGGCCTGATTTCTTCTCCAATCCGAAAACATAAAACCTCCTGGCCTGATGAAATTCAGTGTTGGCATGCATCTCAGATTCTCAGTTCTCAGTACAGTGAATTCAATTTAGTAAACCCCTTGGCCATTTTCGAAGCAAACCTTATATTTGTACTCAAAATCTATAGCAAGGAAGCAACGAAAGGTGCATTCATCAAACTGACGACAAAGCCAAGCCAAGCGCACAGGCACAGCAGCTACTTGAGCACGGCGAAACCACCCAATCCGGCAACGACGACCAGGGTAACGACGGACACCCACAGGACCCGCCGGCCCCAGCCGCGGCGGCGGTCCGGGTCCCCCGCGACCCAGAACCCCACGGCCACCTCGAGGCCCCCGAAGAGCGCGACGGCCGCGAGCACCCCGTAGTAGGCGCAGAGCAGCGCGGTGCCGCCGCGGAGGAACACGCCGGCGGCCGGCGGGGACCTGGAGGAGAGCGCGAGGAGGAGCACGGCCGCGGCCTTGGCGGCGCCGCCGCCGACCAGGGCACGCCGGAGCTTCTCGTCGTCGTGCCCGGCCGCCGCGGCGTCCGCCATCTGCGCCGCGACCTCCGCCGGCGCCGTGGCGGGCATGTGGACGCAGAACGAGTCCATGGGTCCTCGGGTGCCGGTGCCGGGAAGCTGAACTTCGGAGTGTCTCTGATCGCTCGCTCACTGGCACGTACGGTTCGTGCTCTCAGGCTGCTCTGATCGCTGTGGCGGTGTGGAAGAGTGCTTCCACTTATATATAGGAGGGAGCACCACCGGCCCGAGGCCCGAGCCGACGGGCACGAGCAAGGCAGAGGCAGGCAGGAAGGCGTAGGCGTAGCCGGGCCGCCCGTCCGACGGCCCGAGGCCCGAGCGTGTGGCAGAGGACGACTTTCTGCTTCGGGGCCCGGGGGCGTGATGTGACAGCGAGGGGCCCGAAACAGAGCGGGCGAGCCCGAGCCCGCTGGCAGTAACAAAGGCGGGCGGTGGGTGTTGACGAAGAAAACAATATTTAGCAGTTAATAATTAACGACGGGAGGGAGGAACATAAATTTGAGCGGAAAGCGACGGCCCGGGCGCTCAGCATAGTTACTCTGCTTTCTGCGTGGGTTGATTCATCGGGCTCGCCGGGCTCAAGATTAACCTTTTTCTTTTGGTGTAGTTTAGGACAATCTCTCGAAGTAAAAACCGACAGAGCCACAGTATACCGAGGGAAAAATCATACTAGCTGCAGTGGCATTTTTCTTCCACAAAAAATGTCACGGCAGTTTACGTACACCTACGTCAATTTACACTTCGGCATTTATTGGTTGCAGTGGTATTTTATTCACAATAGGTTGCCCAGCTTTCGTGAAAAGAGATAACAAAGTTCAGTAAAAAAGCTGGGATACCGGCTTAGAACAGAGCAATACTCCTAGTCCTACAAATCATTAAGCATCAGCTGCGCCACGGCCAAGCTCAAGCTGTAGAGACAAAAGACTGCTACTCACTACTTTTCAAATTATAAGTCGCTTTGATTTTTTTTTCATCCATTTTGCTATGTATCTAGACGTAATATTATATCCAGATGCATTGTAAAATAGATGTATCAAAAAAGTCAAAGCGACTTTTAATTTGGAACGGATGGAGTACCAAATATATGTAGAGTGGCATTCACTAAAATGAAGGGCTTTTGCTTCGTATGTATTACAGGTAGCCAGTAAATTGGGTTTGTGCCGATGCAGATCCATGACACTCGATAGTCTAGTGGGGAAATCTTATGCCGGGCCGCTCTGTCTGCACCGGCACCAGAGCGCCATCTCATCGGTCAGCTGATCCCCTCCAAAGCCCGTTCGTTCCCGTCCCTCTCGAACTTCAGAATTCATATACCAATATCACGGAACAAACGCATGCAAGTAAGAGACCAAATTTATTTGAAATTGCCAAAATGTTTGTACGCTCGCTATATATAATCACAACATGTAAATAAAGCACATTTCTCGCAATTCACGATTCGGCGAATACATGGTACTCCGTACGTATTATTCAGTAACATATCGACATATATCGGACAGCATGGAACTATGCCATTGCCATTCAAACAAACCCAAGAGGCCAAGACGGTGTACGTTGCAAACTTGCAAATTGCAATATTGTCACTTCAAGACCGCGAACCCTCCGACTGCAGCCAGTAGGAGCAGCGGCAGGAGCGACGCCCAGAGCACCGCCACGCCCACCGCGCGCCGGCGTGGCGGAGGAGGAGCAGGGTCGTCGTCGTCGTGGGAGAGCCAGAGCCCCGTCCACGCCTCCGCCACCCCGGCGAGGACAATGGCAGCCAGGACGCAGTAATAGGCGCGGAACAACGGCCCGGACAGGAGGAACAGCCCCGCCGGCGCCCTGAACAGCATCATGTACAGCGCCGCCGCGGCCTTGCCGACGCCGCCGCCCACCAGGACCCTTCGCAGCTTCGCCACGTCGTGCGTTGCCTCCACCATGTCGCCTGCGGCGGCGACCGCGTCGGCGCTGATGGTGATGGTGTTGCCGCCGGACTCGACGTCGAGGGGACCCATCTTTCAGGCGATCTTGGCTTCTGAAGTGAACCGCAGGAGCTGGATGCGGCGGGAGAGAAGTGCAGCGGATGCTGGCTGGTGAACTGGAGGGCGATGGTGGTGGTCTGTGTGCGATTTATAAGCTGGCCTTTGGCCCGTAAACGTTCGCCGACGTGGATGGAGACATGGCCGGGCGGGCCTCTAGCTAGCCCGAGGGTGCAGTTGAAGCAAAGCCCGAACGAAAAACAGAGCAGGCAGAAGAAGCGCGGGCTACCATTTCTTATTGAAAGGAAACGATCCCAGTGGTCAGTGGAGCTATGGTTCATTCGGGCACTTGGGGCCGGCGCTGATGTGGTGTCCCGGACGCTGGAAGCCCGGCGGAAATTTCCACGCGGAGGCCCGGAGGCAAAGGGGAATAGACTACGAGGGAAAGGAAAATGAGCTGGCATGCCAGTAAGAGGGAAAGATGTAAACCAAATTCCACTCTGATCAAGGTTTATATTTCTATTTTTCAACAGATTTTTTATATATGCAAGAAGAATCACCATCATTTTTCAGCAGCTGCAGTGCCCGCCCAACCTTTGGCGTACTGCGGCGTGGGTGTTTGGCACTTGTGGCGAAGCGACCTGTGGCGCGCATCGGGCACGAGTCAAACAGGCCCTTAATCTTTTGGTTTGCATAGCATGTTCATAATTATAGCTCGCCGGACGTGGTGATGAAGTCAAGTTGAGGATGGAAAGAAACATGTTTTTGCCACGTGATCGCGTAGGTCCATGGATGCGACATGGCGGGCGTCAATGCCTTGGGTCAATGGACCGTGCATGCTCCGAAGCCATGGGCGATCCACATGTCATGTAGTAGAGGGTGCATGAACACATTGAGCAAAGGGAAAGGTGCAGTGTGAAGATGGTGTTAGCCATGTTTAAACCAGGCATCAAGTTTAAGTTAAGAGGTGGCCTAGTGGCGGGAGTGCGAAGCATTTCAAAGCGTCTTCTTTGATCAATAACCAGGCATCAAGGCTGAGGATGAGCCAGGACACTGCAATCATGGGTCACGACTACACCTATACTATTTTCATCGATGTAACTCTTATTAAGAAGATCCTATTTGCTTCTTCTTTGATCAATAACCAGTGAATTTTCCACCATGTTCATAATTCATAGTAGTATATGCTGAAGCAGCCCAAGTGAAAGCTTTGTTTAACCATGTTCAGATTTCAATAGACTAATAACTTGGACACGGGATTAGAAAATTCCACCATTTTCCCACCTGCTGCTTGTAAATTAACTGTGTGATCAGTCTCATCCGTCTAAGATAATCCGGTTTAATGAGTGCTTTCCATTTTGGAATTCCCTTTCCAATCCATCCCAAACTAAAGAGTTGGACTAGAAAGCATACTTTATGCGATTTCTCTAAAGAAGCTAGTGAAGGGGCAGTTCCGAGTCATGCAATTCTTTCTTAGTTATTACCTTTAAAAGAAAGCGGTAGCGATAGGAGAAGAGCATGCAATTATATAAATTGGAGAATAATGATAAACACGTCGTCAAAATTGTGCTTGCTCAAGGGCTAAGTGACTAGCGCCAAGTCATGCTTGGAGAAATGCACGGGTTGGTTTTCTCAGGTCACATTTGGTACAACTCTACCTTAGTGGTGGAGTTTTTTTTTCCTTTTGCTCCACGAGTGAAACTGAAACTATTTTGGTAAAACGTTTAATAAAACAACTCCCCATGGTAGATAAAATAGTGAAATATCCATAATGTCCTTATACTTTTCTTTTCTCTTCCTCTTTTTTCTTCTCTGCTTTCATATCCCTTATCCAATTATCCACCTGTGAGGCCTCCTTGTCTCTGGCTTCCTACATACCAAAGCCTCGATGCCCCCGCGCACCCACGACTTGGTGGCCCCACACCTCAGTGGCTCCGTGGCTCTCCTCCGACATCCAACGCCCTGGTGCCTCGCCCACACAGAGGGGCGTTTTGAGGAAGTTCCGCGTGCACGGGAGGAGTTGGGTGAAGCTGCTTTTTTGGGGCTTCCCGGATCTCATCTAGCTTTAGAGAGTGGAAATCACGGGAGCGGAGTGGCGGCCTTTGGTCTCATTTGGTATGCGACGGGGCGGAGCTGCTCCTAGAACAATTCCAGGAGCGCTATCAAATGGTGCCCTTAGTTTCGCCTCTCAAAATGGAATGGAAGTTTTGAGGGACATGTGACACCATCACAAGACTTACATATAGGCAAAGTGGTGAATATGTTGGGTTCAGATAAAACCTAAGAGTATCTTCAACAGATTATCTATCCCTTCTCTCTTAGAAGAATGTATAAGAGACCTCCTATTATTGGTTCTCTATGTTTTTCCCTCTCTTCTAAGAGATTATTTAAAACTAGGCCTCAATATCCACCTAAACATGTGGCTCCTACATGTCAGTGTCATGTTTGTTTTACTCTCCTTGTCCTCCCCAAATCTCTTTTAGTCCCGCACCCTCTTTCCTCACTCTAATCTCCCTCTCTTCTCTTTGTTGACGACAGTGCTCCTTTCTTCCTCCTCAGCCGACGACCCAAACCAGGATCCTTCCTCCTCCACCTATGCTCCTCCCTCCCTCCTCCATCGGTGGCTCAAGATAGGATTTTGCCTCCTTCCTCCCTCTTGGCCAACAGCTGAAGCCCTACTCCACCAGTGCTCCTCTCTCTTCTCCATTGGCAGTCGAGCCAAGATCCACAGAGCCACAGAGGGCGGGAGCGGAGAGCTGAAGAGGGAGGACCAGTAGCAACAACAATAGTCGTAGCGGTGCTAAGAGTTTGGCCAGACGTCAGAGCTAGACATAGCCATAGGTTTGTGGACCATTGACACCCCTAGGTTACAAAGCCCCAATATGAGGAACCTGTGTGTTGACTCTAGATTGAACTTCATGAGGGAACACCAGATCCACCCTAAGGACCATTGTATCTAGCTACCTCAGTGTAGATCTACCCGCACGTGTCGGTGTTTCGGATCATCGGCTAGTAAATTTTGTGATTTGCGTGGCTGACCCGGATGGCTATGCTCGGAGGACACAAGGATTTATACTGATTCGGGCAGAATGTCCCTACGTCCAGTTCGCTGCTGCTCGTGTTACCGGCACTGGTTTGCAGTAGGGGTTACAAACAGGCGAGAGAGGAAGCGGATCCTAAGTCTCTGGTGGAAAAATCGAATGAGGTTGATGCTGAGATGTTTAGGTGTTATCTCCTATCGTCTCTTGGAAGCGTCACTTTCAGGGGTGTCCTGCTTCCCCTTTTATAGACGAAGGGGAAGATACAGGTTACACGAGAGAGAGAGAGATAAGCGAGGGGGAAGAAGGCTTCCGACGTCATGGCGCCCTTTGTTTCCTTCATGCGGGTCCCACCGACCCTATAGATCACGACGCGGATGGCTCCATGTCGTTACTCTGTTCATCACTAGCGCTGTACGTTGATGTCGTCAACTGGTCGTGGCGCTCCATCCCGTGCGGGGGGGGGGGCATGGTTAACGTACACCCCCGCCGGAGGCTGTACATGGATTAGGTAGCACAGCGCCGGCACGCCCTATGCTGTTAGCGATGTGTGTCCTTAGGTATGGCCCGTCGTGGCCGTGTGTCACGTCAGGACGCGCCTACTCCCTTTCCGGTGTTAGGAGTTTGACCCAGCGTCCGTACTCTAAGACCAGTAGTGGTTGGGGGCGGTACGGACCCCGTCGGGCGAGATGGAGTCCCCCTTCGTGGGGTCTGGCGAAGCAAAGTCTCTGCCCGAGGGACCTGACGGAACGGAACCCGCGTCCTCGGGGTCGGGCGTGGCGTAGCCCGCGCCCTCGGAGTCAGGCGAGACGGAGCCTGCGCCCTCGAGGTCGGACGAGACGGAGCCCGTACCCTCGGGGCTTGGCGAGACCAAGATACGCTCTTGACCAGCCGAGGGAGTTAGCGTTCGCGACCATCAGCTTCCTTCTTCCCTATCCTCATTTCTCGCCAATTATTTCTTGTATGCAAAGGAAAGACCAGCCGCTCTTTATAAATATATAAAGGGTGACAGCCGATTTGATGGATCCAACATCCAATCGTCAAAAACACATCTATTATTTTTATGATCTGTCTCATGCTCTTTCAAACCCCTGCTATCCGGTGCATCTCTTGACGAGATATGTTGGCGTTGTAGGTGGTCTTGCTAATCCTAGAACACCCCTATCGTGCTTCTCCTCAGCGGGTCTTCCCGGGAGATGTTCGCGGGTTTATCGGGTGAAGAACTAGTGTTTGATCGGCTTCGTCGACCTGCTGGTCGGCCTCGCCGTTAGGATCTCCCTCCGCTACATGTTAGGTCGTGTGCAGCCTCTTGGCAATCTAGCGCCTAACCCGAATCGATGTCAACAGACTTCTTATTAAGTCAGTTACTTTCGTACTTCTTCACTCCTATAGCTCCTTCTTCAGGAAAACATAACCTAGACAAAAGGACACAAAGAAAATCCAATTGATCGTGAAAAATATAAAAAAACCATACGTGCAAAAAAACAGAGAAAAGAAAAAAGAAACCAGGATAGACACGTACCACGACTCTGATGGATGGAAAACCAACGTGGAAAAAAACAGGACATGTGTTTTGTGTGCGGATCCATGAAAAATAAAATTGAAACTCGATAAGAAAAACAAAAGAGCCTATAAACTCTTTGTGGCCTTTTTATAGGGAAAATGGTGTTTTTATCCTTGTCCAGTAAGCTAATTATGATTTTACCCTTCCTTTTTCAACTTTGTGTTTTTACTTCTGTTATTTTAAACTGAACGTCCGTTTGCCCTTCTGACGTCCGTCAGATGGACATGAATTAAACGAATTAAAAAAATTCTTAATCTGAAAAACAAATGCCAAATAACCATAGTGCCCCTTATCTTGTCTCCTCGTCTCAAACGCATACGGCGTCGTCGCTCACATCGGTCTTGGCGCGCGGCTTTTCCAGCGGCGGCGCTGCACAAGCACCAAAGGAGGGGAGGCCACGACTCCAGGTTCGGGCGTAGGGAGGGGCTGCTTCCAGGGCGCGGGGCTGCCTCCCGGTGGCGGCTCTAAGGTGCGGGCGCGGCCTTCCTCTAGGCGCGGGGAGGCCGCTGCGCCCGCCCGCGGGTCGGCGGCGGCGGCGCCCTGCCGCTGCTCACCGGCGTCGTCCGCCTGCAGGTCCCGGCGGCGCCCGGCCGCGGGTCGTCTTCTTCCTCTGGGCGCCCGGCTTCGTGGCTGCAGGGGCGGGCGGCTCCGGTGCCTGGACGCGGCTCCCGGCGGCGCCTGGCAGCGGGTCTCCGCGCCGCCTCCGCTAGCTCGCTCGAGGCTGAAGGACGGGACCAAGCGCGATTGGCCACCGGGCGTCGGAGCAGCCCCAGCACGGGCGGGGTGCGTGCGCGTCGTTCCCGGTGACCCTGGCGCAGGCGAGGTACGGGCGCGGCGACCCCGGCCTCTCCGGTCTCGGACATCCCGGCGCGGGAGGAAGCCCCAGCGGCCCCTGCGACCCCGGCGTGACCGGCGTTGCGCGCGTGGCGGCTGCGGCCATCCTGGAGCGGGCGGCGAGCGCAAGCACGGTGGCTGCGGCCACCCCGGCGCGGGCGTGAAGCTCGAGCGCTGCAGCCACGGCGGGCCCCCCCCCTCCCACAGCGACCCCGGCGCGGCGTCCCCGTCGGTGGAGCGCTCGGCCAGGCGGAAGCGACTGTTGCCGTGGAGCTCCACTGCCACATCCGCTACTCAATTCGCCCAGCGACGTAGCCGCGTTCTCCCGCTTGCACGATGCTCGCCCGAGCAGGCAGGCCCTTCCACTCTGTCTTTAGGGGATTGGTACGAGGAGGGGAACAAGCAGTGGACTCCCTGGTCGTGAGCAGTGTCTGCACATCGTGTGCTCGACGAATTGCCCATGAGAACTCCAGATAGTTGAAGAGTGTGAGAAGGCTCGGTCTAGCAGCACGCACGGGAGCACGGCCATGGAGCTGATGCTTAGCCTGGAGCTCCAAGCGGTTCAAGCCACAATAGATGCAGTAGACCATGACGAGATGATGCCCGTATGATTATTGGGTCACGTCATTTGTTTGAAATCTCAAAAGGTTTGTTTGCATCATTATATCCATCGTATCGTATTTCTGTTTTCCTTCAATCTTGGTTGACGTGTTTATAACAACTTAAATAATGTTTTTGCAGATTGTACGGAGCTATCACAAAGTGAATGACTGCAATTTAAGTATGTACAGGTACCGTTCTACCACTATAACATTAAAGTTGATCCAAGACACATTTCTTTAGTATTCTAACCAGGCTGAGAATAGTCCTAAGATTGCATCTGTCTCCTAGTATGTTTAGAAATTAATTTGATCTTATTGTCATTCATGAATTATTGTGGGAATTTCTCCTAGGATTTGGAAGAGAGCATCAGGCAGAGACAACTGGGTGTGCCAATCATCTTTGTACAGGCAAATTTTATGACAACCTTGTGATTTCCAAGTTAGATATATCATGGAAAAATAAAACTACACTCAAATTTGGAGTACCTTTGAGATGAATACAGGCTAACACAAAGATCTGAAAACCTTGATTTTAGGTTGAAATTTGTTGAGGTAAGACTAATACTGTGATGTAGAACATTCCATGGTCGAATGATTTTCTGTTAGGAATGTTTTACTGCATGTATTTTGAACAAGAATCTGGTGTTCATCTATTTTTCAGCATAATTTAGTTAGATTCAACCAGTGATTAATCTAGATGCATAGGCTGGCCCTCTCCAAGGAGGAGCGCGGCAACCGATAGATGCTCGTGGTTTCTCCAGTCCTAGGGTTTTTTGTGCTGCAACCGATGCTATCTCCATCTTGTTTCAATTATTCACAATTGTCCCAAAGAATTCATGTTGTATGGTCGATCATGATGATTCACAATTGTCTTTTTATTCATGTCATTCTCTTCTCTTTTCCAATTTGGTTAGTAAATACATGTTGTAGTTTTAGTGCTTGTAGTGTTACATGAACCAACTTGTATGGCGGTTACTTTTGCTGAAAAAACATGTACTGTATGGCATTCCTATGTGGTAAGGCACTAAGGTTATCAGTGCATGCATCTACTTATACAGTTTGTTATCCGATGTTCTACATGCATTCTTATACATTGAAGATTTTTTGGTCCCACACAAAAGATTATATCGAAATATTTCTTATGGCGTTACATCTGTCATCATTATGAACCTTTTGGTCCCAAAATTTTGAATATTTATCAATATTAAATCTGAGTTCAAATAATTGCAAGTTGTGCCAAATATGTTTGACCAAATTTAATTAATTGTCAGCATACAATAAAAAAAGTATAATTCCAAATCAAGGTAAAATCACAATTAGACATAACAAACAGGGGCAAAATCGCATGGGTATTCGTGTTCTTTTGTACAAAGTTTAACACCGTTAGGGGTGGATGACGGAGCAGGGGCAAACTAGTGCTTCGTGAATGGCACAGTAGGGGTAAATTCACAAAGTCAAAAAAATAGGGGCAGAATCACAATTTCGGAACAAAACAAGGGTACAAACGCAAGAGTCCCTTTTTTATATTAGGATAGGACATAAGATTAGGGTAATTTCTATTCTTATCCTTTTCTATTTGGAGTTGAATTTGGATTAGGATCTATATAGATATAGATATAGACTAAAGTTATGATATATATATATATATATATATATATATATATATATATATATATATATATATTAGGAGTAATTTTTTTTGTGCCTTATAATTGATAAACAAATCAAGGTTGTACTCTCTCTATTCTAAATTATAAATCATTCCGGCTTTTCAAGATCTATCGACATAATATATATACAAGCGTAGCCTAAAAAGTCCAAACAACTTACGATTTGGGACAATAGGAGTATTTTAATTCGTTATAGACTTAATAGGACGTTGCCATATTATTAACGATGTTAACTTTATTATGGATGTCATGATCCTCATAAAATAAACTATAGTCATTAAAATTTTTGGAAAAAGGTAAATAAAACATAAATAGGTATATAACATTTTTGTCCTTATTTTCTATTAACGTCTGATAGTTTTTTTTTCTTCTCCCGTTGCAACGCAAAGACAAGTTTGCTAGTAACTATTAAAACCAGACAAAATATTATCTTGACCATTTTAAAGTGGTTTCTTGAGTGCTTTTGCTGACGTGATAGTGGAGCCCACATGTTATGTGGTCTCTCTTTTTCTTATACTAGCAAATGTGCGTGTGCGTTGCAATAGAATATATAGCTTGTTGTCGCCGCGTCATTTGTCCAATACAACTTGGAATCAGACCCTATACCATCACAAGACGTGTCTTGAAATCAAACTCTATCATTGGACACATGTTGTTCTAACTCATACGAGGATAGGTCATTGTTATAACATGTATGAGGATAGATCGTGAGTCTGGGTTACGTACATACGGGACAAGAAGGGGCACAAGACAACTTTTCACCACTATTTTTAGAGTTTTACATAAATATCATGGTTTTATAAAATACCTTGATTTTGAAGTGGTATGAAGTATTTGGACCCAACTTGAAAACCATAGCATGCTAAAATTGTAGGTTTTTTGTTTTAGAAACTCCACCCTAGACATACTTTTTTTTCTTCTAAACTATGGTTTAAGTATCTATGGATTCTAAAACTGTAGTTTCTTAATATTGCGACATATTAGTATTTGAATCCAAACAACGCCCCGCATATCAGCATGATAAAAAAATAACATGAAAAATTCATGAAAAAATCCGCTATAATATGGATGGATAGATGATGCAATAATGTACCTTCCTGTAGAATTTGAGGTTGAACAAAATTTGTACAAGGAGGAACAACAAAAAGAAATTCAGCATGCTATTAGGTACTCCATCCGTTTCAAATTATAAGTCGTTTTGATTTTTTTTGGTACATCCATTATCCCTCCGTTCCAAATTATAAGTCGCTTTGACCCGTCAAAGCGACTTATAATTTGGAACAGAGGGGTAAGGTATACCATATACTACTTGTATGAATCCACAACCCAACGCCAATTCATGTACTGATTTTATCTTTTTTCCCCTCCCAGCACGAAATTTTATTCAAGCTCAAAGTTTGCATGAACATCGACGACTGCATCATCTATATCAATTCATTTTTTTTGTAGAATTTTTCATGCACTTTTGTATGTGAATTTCTTTTCTTTATTCAAGGTGCTTTTCATTACTCATTCATACCAGCCAAATCGCTGGTCACCGCATCCTCAACCTCGTGAGGAACACCCTCCCAAGTGGCATTCTGTCCACTAGGAATTTTACAACCAAAAGCGGCCAACGCATGTGTCACACTATTACAGACATGATTACAGACACTTATGCTACAAAAAGGGAAGTCCGTAGCTAACAGGAATTTCATCTCAGCTATGATACCCCCTACCGCTGATAACCGGTAGTCATCCGATTCCAGAGCTGCTCTGATGAGGGAAGCAGTTTCAATGCATCATCGTGAGATCCCCATCCGAGCAGCTTCCTGCAAACCCGCAGCACAGCCCAACAATTCAGCGTGGAAGGCGTCCAGTGAGGACTCCTCTCTACCAGCGCCCGCTTTGATCACCCGGCCTCGGTCATCTCTGATCCGCCATCCTTCCTCTCATTACTGAATGCACCGTCAGAGTTAAGTTTCAGAACTCCCTCAGGTGGATTCTTCCATTTGGGTCTCTGACGATTTTCCGGCAACAGCGCACTCTGCGGGGTTTTCAGATAATTGGCAGCATAAGCTGTTGCCATGTACGCCACCTCCGTAGGCGCCCGGCTTCTTCCCTCTTCCCTTCTCTTGTTCCTCTCGCCCCACCATATCCAAAGCAAGAGGATAATAGTGAGTTGCTCCTTCCCTCGTAAGCACAAAATTGACTCCATAACTTCTCTTGCTGAACTGGCTTCCACCAGTTTACATCGGATACCTTCAAGATTCAGTTCGCGCCATGCAATTTTCACTTCTTTGCACTTGAAGAACAGATGTCCTCCATCTTCATCGAGCATGTTGCAGATGCTGCAGTGAGTTTCAGTCTTCTCACAACCACTGACAAATGGGACATGTGTGTTAGTGACTCTCCCTCCCTCTTTCCCTTTTCCTCTTCTTCTCGTTCTGCCGGCGCCGCGAGTGGGAGATCAGGAGGAGGAAGGAGCGCGCGGCCAGGGAGGAAGGAGCACGCGGCCGTGGAGCGCCACCGCATCCGCCGGAGGAGCGCCGCCGCGTCCGCCGGAGGGGCCTGCGCCGCTCCTGCACCCGCGCGTTCGCCACGAGCCGTCGCGGCAGAGGAGGCGTGGATGGGCTGCTCCCGCGCGACTGGGGCCGGCTCGCCGGCCGGGGAGGAGGGAGGCGGAGGGAAGCGCGGCGGAGTTCGCCGATGGAGGGAGACCGCGCGGTGGATGACGAGCGCAGGGAAGGAAACTGTGCCAGAGGCTGGGTGGAAGTCGAGGGGAGGGCAGAGGAGGGTCGCCGGGCTGGTGGAGGAGGGTCGCCGGAGTGGAGCAAGTTGCCGGAGTGGAGGAGGTCGTCGGAGCGGAGGGAGTTGCTGCGAGCGCGCGTCGAAGCTGTAGGATGGGGGCCGGGTGTTGGCCAACCAGAATGTGGTGTGACGGGAGGATTTTGGTGTCCCCATAAATTTGAAGTCTGTATTAAGGGCCTCGCTCTAGTTTGGATTCTTGATCTTAGGCTTCATATTTAGCTATGGAAGCATAAATAGGAGGCCGCAACGGAAGTACGATCGGGTGTGAGGTTGTCTCTACTGGTGTAGTTTTGTGTCCAAAACACCCGATATCAAGACATTAGGGGTTTTTGATTTTTTTTCTCCTGGACACAAAAGGAGGGGAAAGTGACGAGCATTATTATGTCCCTATAGTAGCTTCATGTAATGCATAACTTTCGTAAAGATCTTGAAAGTTGCACGATTGAAAAAATAGAGTATTGCCACATTCTGCAATTTCAGATGTATTATAATGTGTATATGGTTTTTAAAAAATAACCTACAGATAAGAATATAGTATTTGTTTATTAAACCACATGTTTACCAACCAAATAGACCAAAGAATGACACTCACTCTCACGCAAATATGACATCTTAAATTATGTTCTACTCGATTATCCATAACCAAAAAACTCATCCACGTTCCTTGGTGGATGTGTAAACCAAAAGTGACCCGAACCATTCTCCAAACAAATCTTGCTACATGGTAATAAAAAAAAGAGTTAAATATATTGACGGTCCTTAAGCTTGTAGTGTTGTGCCATTTAAGTCCACGAACTCTCAAACTCGAAATTCGACCCTCTAAACTTATCAAGTAGTACACCATAGATCCATATCCCTTTGGCAGGCGCTGACTAGGATAAACTTTTACGAAAAGCACCCAGCATGTCCACCACGTGCCCTCACTCGCTCAGCGTCTCCAGCAGCCGGACCAGCCCGCCGTGCACGGTGCACCAGCCGCTCGATGGTGCCCGCCGAGAACCGGAGGAACCACACCGAGTGCACCTCCGCGCTAGCGGCCTTCCACTGCGCGCGACACGAGTCACCGTCGGAGCTGAAGATGTCATCCCCGAGCAGCTCCACGAACAGCTTCCCTTGTTCTGTGCTTCGTCTGCGACCCCGTGTCCGGCGAGTGCGCGTGCGCAGGCCGCGAGCCCGCCTAGGCTGGCGCCTGCAAGGGCGGACGAGCGTGACCGTTTTCGGAGCCGGTCCGTGCACTGCGGGTACCACTCCCTCTCCCCATTCTACGGCCGCCGTGTGCCCGCCCTCGCGCGACATGACTAGGATGTCGAGGCCGCCGCCGGCATCTCGGAGCTCGTGCGTGGCCTAGCCAGGCGACCATGTCTCGCCGCATCTCCGTGCAGGCCTCCTCGGCGCGGGCGCCGCGCTTATCATCCTCATCGCGGCGCTAGCCTTCTTCGTCGATCGTCGTCCGCGACATCAAGAGGTGGAAGCGACGGCTCGCGTGGATCGAGGAGCCCGGGAAGCTCACCTCTTTTCGGCCCCTGAACTTCGGCGAGGCCTCCATGCTGCGCGTGCTCGCCAACGATGGGCCTCCGTGCTGCGCGGGATCTGGACAAGAAGCTGTAGTGCGAGTTCGCGTCGGAGATGGACATCGTCGGCCACATCGTGCACCGCGACGTCAAGTCCAGCACCATCTTGCTCGACTCGGTGCTCAATGCCAAGGTCACCGACGTCTAGTCCAAGGTTGACGAGGACGAGCTCTTTAAGGCCCGCTTGCCTACCGGAGAGCAACGCCAGCATTTGGTCCAGCGCTGTCGTGGTCGTGCACGGCTTCACCACCGTCGCGCTCCTCGACATCGGCGTCACGCGAGCGCCTCTGTAACGCATTATGTCACCGTGCATCACCGCGCCCACCACGTCGCTGTACTCTGCCCACGCCACTCCACTCCCAACGCCGTCTTGACCTCGGTGCGGTTCAGGAACGTGCCCACGGCGTCCGTCGCGTAGTCCCGCTACTTCGCTAAGTCGTACAGCGTCGCGAGCCCAGTCATGTTTTGCAGCTGCGATAGCACCCGCCCCCACACATTCGATGCCTCGCGCCACCACTCGGCTCGTGCCCGCGCCTTCGCCTCCGCCTACAGAGCCTCTAGCTCCTGCGGACACCGTCGCGAGGTAGACGGACGGACGCGGACGCCGCGCGCGAGGGAGACAGACGGCCGCGGATGCCGCCGCAAGCGAGAGACGGCCAGCCGCGGACGCCGCCGCGCGCGAGGGAGACGGGCAGCTGCGGATGCCACGGCCGGCTAGAGGTAGAACATGTCTACAACAGGGGGCTTTTTATAAAAAAAGATCATCCTAGTCGGTGCCTCCGAAGGAGTATGGACCTGTGGTGCACCACTTAATAAGTTCGGAGGGTCAAATTTCGAGTTTAAGAGTTCGTGAACCTAAATAGCACAACGCTACAAGTTTAAGGATCGCTAGTGCATTTAACTCTAAAAAAACAAGCGTTGGATTGGCCTTAGAGACAAATACTACCACCGTTGCAAATCATGTCACTTTACCTTTGTTCTAATTTAGAACTTTCCAACTTTGACCAAATATTTAGAGAACATGTTAATGTCTACTATGTTTAAACGAAATTTAATGAAATTAATTTCATGTTGTAGATGTTGATGCATTTTTCTTATAACTTTAGTGAAAATTAGAAAGATTTGACCTAGATTAGAATAAAGCTAAAATTGCCTATAATTTGAAACGACGGGAGAGTCCATAAATTTGCATTATAACACAACAACCTAAATCAAACGTAACAGTGTCTCTGAGACGAAATTTTATGGTTCTTATTGGTTCAGTTTTTTTTTCCACGAATATGCTTGAGCACATGTTTCGTTAAGAGAAAGAGAGAGTTACACCCAACAATGATCCATGATCTAGCAAGTCTAGGCTTACCACGATCATTGATCAGAAGGCAAGGATGAGTCTCACAAGGATTGCGATTATTGGTTGAGATTGGAAAACTAAATCCAATTGTGTACGTGTACCTCGGCCAAGGGTTGATATTAACATAACCAAGCATTGTTGTTTTAGTAATGCTCGTTTCAATATATATTTTTCGAAAGATCCGTTACCGGCTTTCATTGATACTTTCTATATCTTTGTATGTAGCTTTGTATATATTATATTATGATTGAGGTGAAAGGCCTTCGAAAATAAATTTGTCTTGTCAATTTATCCGGGAATATATTATGGTCAAGAACTACAAAACTAATATCATTTGGGGATGTATATGAAATGTGTATCTAGGTACAACTTCAAGTAATAATGTGTATATAATTTGAGAAAGTATGTCTTTTCTTAAATTCTAATACACTCTACATTATATTATACATTAGAAAAGAATACATGACAATATATTATTGAAGCAATACAATTAGGAAATAGAAGTTTCAGTAGGTTTCAAAATCAGATTGGAGAAATGGAGAAAGAAACTCTATTTCCAAATCCAAAACTTAAACAATTCATGGCCCAAATCTGAAGCAAATTTACAAGGAGCTGCATATAGGAAACTCGAATATTCAAACAGATTGAAGGGATAGAGTGTGGTGGCTGGCTTACCATTGAACAACTAATCTGAATCTGAACTTGAAACTATTCGAATTTTGACTACACCACGCGCATCATCGTCCTCGGAATCTTCTGAATCATTCTCAGAAACACTACCCCAGCTGCGTTTTCTCCCGTCGGTCCAGCCCATTCCCCTCGGCCCCACGTCCTCCGTCAGCAGCAAAGAAGTATCCCTCGCGTGGCAGCGAAACCGTCTGGAGAGAAGTCTCCGGTTGGTGGGGCACCGTCAGGAAGCTAACTTGTGCTTTTTGCACACACCAACTGCACTCGCATGCGCTTTCCAAGTGTCTTTCGCGCCCAGAAATTGGTTGTGCACGCTATCGCGGACCCGTCTGGCCCACCAACAGAGAGAGAGCAGATGGAGCGAATTATTTGGCCACGCGTCCAACGCCCTGGCAACTTGGACTCCCGTGACCTTATCTGCTACTCCCCTCCCCCAAATTCTCTCTCCTCATGCACAACCACAGGCGGGCCCTGTTTGGTAGAGCGTTTCCTATATAAACTGCACGAATAAAGTAAAAACGGCGGTCAAAATAAGCTGGTCTCATTCAGCTTCTGCTTTTTATACAAATGAGAGCCGTGAGAATAAACGTGGCTAGAATAAGCTGCTGAAAAGCGTAGCATTTCGCTGTTAATTTTGGCATATTTTAGCCATAAGCAGCTTATAAGCTGTAACCTCTGCAGTCACACAGACCGCCGCCAGTCTCTAGCGCCGCTGCCACCCAGCCACCCGCGCTGTGCGCCGCCTAGCCACCATGCCATTGCCTCCCACCGCACCTGCCTCCAGCGGCGGCTGCCGCCCTAGCAACCGGTGCGGCACCCAGAAACCAGCAGCGCCGCCCGCCGCCCCCATCCACCACGCCGTCGGCCTCAACCAGCAGCGCGACCAAGCCTCCTGCAGCAGCTCCCTTCGAGGCCCCAAGGTGCTGCGACTTCGATTTCGATTTCTTTCCCAGCGATTTTGCCCTGTTTAGATCAAAAATCAAATTTGCATCTTGTAATTAAGTTGCTTCCGCCCTTGTTGATTGATGCTCTCATCTGATTTGTCTCCCATTTCGACTGCTCGCTTCGGGGCTTCTTTGCTCTTGTAGCAGCGGACGTCTAGCGGGAGCAACCTGGACTACCAACTCTGACACCCCCATCTGGTAAAACTCTCCTGTCACTGTCAAACAGCAAGGTCAGACCACGCTTTGTCTCTCCTTCCTGGTTTCCTTCCTCCCTACATGAATTATTATCTAGCATATATGTTCTTCATTTCTGATAGTCTTGCTATGGTGAATTAGCTGCTATTTGGTTGCTAGCTGTTGTGATCTGCTCTATTTTGCACAAATTTAGATATAACACAATTTTCAGTGACTAATTTTGCTTTTGCTGCTCTATTTTTGCATTGTGGTTCACTAGTTATGGTGTACTAGATAGAAATTTGTTATTATGCCTTTTAGTGTTCTATTACTAGCTGTATATGAAATTTTATTTTGTTTGACTGAAGTAATTTGTGTTATGTCTGAATTGGTAACATGTTCCTCACTGTGATCTGGTTGCCTGTTGCTGCTTTATTTGGTTTTGTCTGTGAACTGGCCTCGAAGTCTTGGACAACTACTATGACTCTGCTAGCTACTGGTTAGCTCCTGTCTTCTGACTCAAGTTGGCAGATAAGATATGACAGATTGTGGGTGGATGTATAGTGGTTGGAAGCATGGTAGGCTATCAAATGAATGGGTTGACAAAACAAAAGAGTTTTTGGATCATGCCTTCTCAATCCCTGAATTAGTTGAGTCTGATACAATTAGGTGCTCTTGTTCCATATGCCGGAATGTTTTAGGCATAAAAGGCCTAGGATAGAGTTACATTTGTGCCACAATGGGTTCAAGGAAAATTACCAAACTTGGACAGCACATGGTGAGAGGCGGGGGAATCAGAACCTTGAGATTGGTTCTGAGGTACAACATGAGGGGTTTGGTGAGACAGATCGGATGGATGCTATGTTAGTTGACTTAGCTGGTGAGCATCCACCATTAGATGATGAAACACCAACTGGTTTTGCCGAAGCCTTCTATAGAATGGTTGTTAGTGCAGATGAGCAAGTACATGAGCAAACCTTGCATTCTAGTCTCTCTGCTGTTGCTCGTCTATTGGCCATTAAATCATAGTACAATCTTTCAGTAGCATGTTATGATGATTATATGGAACTGATGCATGAACTCCTTCCTCCTAATTCTAAGATTCCTAACAACTTCTACCAGTCTAGAAAACTGCTAGAGGGCCTTGGTATACCATACCATAAATTTGATGTCTGTGATAAAAACTGCATGTTGTACTATAAAGATAACAAGGATAAGGATAAGTGTGACATATGCGGTACCTCCCGCTATAAGGATGGATCAAACAAGGTTCCTCGTAAAGTGTTGCGCTACCTGCCCATTACAGATAGGTTACAAAGATTATATGCACATGAAGGCATAGCAAAACTCATGCGTTCACACAAAGAAAATCTAGCAAGCTCTACTAAAATGTTGCATCCATGTCATGGAGTGGCATGGAAGCAATTTGATGCTGATTTCCCAAACTTCGCAGAAGATGCTAGGAATGTAAGACTTGGTATTGCAACTGATGGGTTCACACCATATAAATTGAATGCAGCCTCTTAATCTTGTTGGCCAGTATTTTGGGTTCCCTATAATCTTCCACCTGGTGTTTGTATGAAGCCTGAGTATATATTCCTTGCTATGGTCATCCCTGGACCAGAACACCCTGAAAAAAAACTAAGTATCTTGCTCCAACCTTTGGTAGATGAATTGATAGAGCTATGGGACGGGGTATGGACATGGGATGCTTCAGTGAAGTGAAGGTTTAAAATGAAAGCATCATACTTATGGTCTATACATTCTAAGGGATGATGAAGAAACCCCAGCTGATCGTGTGAAACAAGAGTTCTGGGTGAGTATATAAATTATGTCATAGTAATGCATTAAAAAACAGTAAGAATGTAGTGGCTGATTTATAGTAGAAATAGCATTAGGCTCCAAAATGAAAGTGTTGTTCACCACTATTCATTTTAATGCTTGATTGTTGTTTCTTTCGCAGAGCATATATTCAGTTCCTAAAGAACTTGAAGATGAAGCAGACCGTGTATTTGAGAAATATGCACAGACCCAATGCAAGAATATGATGTACCAAGCTCGTCCAGATGCTGTCAAGTACTACTATCGGGAAATCATAAAAAGCCCAAAGTCTGATTCATTTGCATGTGCCAAATTACTGACTTTTGAAGAATACATTCAATGCAAGCTTGATTGGTTCACCGAAGAAGCTTGGGAGTCCCTTTGTAAGTATTGGTGCTCTGCTGAATACTTGAAGAGAAGGAAGCTTGGGCAAGACTCTCGAAAAAAAAAACCCTGATGGCACTCAAAACAGGGGTGGTTCTAGGCCATTAGTTGAGACTCAACAATATCTGGTAATCTCTTTTTTCACAATCCATTTCTGAATAACTTGAAATTTTTCAAAAGTATTAACATTGGTCACTTCTTTTATGCCTTGGAGGAAGCAAAGCATGGATCTGGGAAGGGCACTCTAATAAACGCTTTTTCATGCATGAAATCCGGCCTTAAGAATTGTGATGCCAATGGGAATGCTGGCCCAATTCCAGAACGGACAAAGAAACTTGTATGTAGCAGAACTTTCTATCTAGTTTCATGCTTTTCCATTTGGAGCTTGTGACTAATAATTATTGTTATTTCTAGGATGACTACAATGAAGCATTGCAAGAAAAGTATCCAGAGAACTGACAAGAGCAACCTTTTGATGGTCAAATTGCATATAATATTGGTCGTGGCTTGCCCCATGGTCGTCTTGCAATACGAGATGGTGCTGTCAAGAAGGGTACAATAATTGATGCTGCTAAGGCAAGTGGGAGAAGGCCAGCAACCTCAAGGGCTTTTCAAAATCTGATGGCAAGATATGAGGAGTCAGTTGCAACCGTTGATCGCTTAACAAAATGCTGCCTTGGCTCAACAAAATGCCACATTGACTCGAGATGTGAAGCGTAATGGTCATGTACTTGAGGTACAATTTTGTTTTGGCGCACTATCTGTCTGCGGTTGAAGATAAAAAAAACTAATCATGTTGGTAATTCTTCACTTGCAGCTCATTATTAACCAAGTACAGATAGAGATACCACTGGACCTGCTTCGAGAAGAAGAAAATGAGATGGTAAGATTAAATCTTAAACTGTTTTCACTCTATCCAACTGAATAATCATGTTTTTTTTTGTGATCTGTATGTTCCTTTCATAGTGAAATGTTTCTAGCCTTTATTTGATACATATGGGCATTCATTTTCATGATCCATATTAAGTTATCACATTGTCATACTTTAAATATATGTTTTTTTTGTTATCTGTATGTTCCTTTTATAGTTAATTATTTCTGAAATTTATATGGTCAACATATTCTTATGAATGGTCCTATTTATTTTGTTTTGGATATAGTGAGGAGCTATAGATGGATCCTCTCATGCTTCAGCCAACCTGGACAACAGTGATGACCATTGATTTGTGTGACGACAGAAAGTATTTTGTGGAGCTGTAGTCTTTTGCTCATCGGACTACAGGTTATGGCAACATCCAGGGAGGGGCTATAGATGGATCCTCTCATGCTTCAACCAACCTGACAACAGGGATGGCCTGATTTGTGTGATTGCAGAAAATATTTTGTGGGCCGTAGTCTTTTCTTCATCAGACTCCAGGTATGGCTACTACCAGCAAGTTGGAAGGACATGTGTTGTGCACAGAGGTATTTTGGTCGTCACGCAACAAATGTGGATTCTGCATTTCTGCTATTCAAGGCATGTGTCCAAGACTGCTAGTTGTGAAGTAGCAGCTACATATTGTCTATGCACCGCATGTATGCTCGTGTAGAAACAGCTACATATTGCCATCAAAGCTGCATTCTGGTACCAGCAGATTGCTAGATACCAGCAGATGGCCTCCTGAAGGGTCAAGGCATGTCATCTTGAAGCAATAGGTGCCAGATTACGTATTGAAGGCATGTGTGTTTGTGTAGCAGCAAGTTGTGTTGGGAGCTAGATATTGCCTTCATAGGCGCCTGTTAGGGAACTGCCATTTGAACCTGTGGCTCTTAGGTATCTAACTAGGAACCATACTTCAAATTGTGCTAGCTGTTAGGTACTTAACTAGAAGGCTAACTAGCTGGCAGTAACTATAATTTAGCTTTGGATTGAGTTGTATTTGTTATGAACAACTTGAATGATGTTTTAAGACCATCTGTAATATTTATATTACTTGAGTATGGATGAATGGTTGAATGACTTGCTATATAATATTGTTGCATTGAGTGGTTAAATCAGCTACTGTTAACAGTAATTCTAATGGCTCAAATAAGCTAAATTTTTTGAATGTGCAAATTGGTAGGCAGATTATTTCATGTCAGAGATACCCTGACGGTACGTAACTGACAGGGAAGACAATTTTTTTCCTGACGGGTTACTATCCGACAGGGAAAGTTTGAATATATCCTGACGGTAAAGTAACTGACACGGAAGTTGGAAGCATCCCTGATGATTTTATACCCGAAGCAACCGTCAGACTAGGTCTTTCCTGACGTTTTAACCCGTCAGGGAATAGTTACTAACGGTTTTCCGTCAGGAAAAGTCCACTATCCCTTTCAGTCTATCCCTGTTGGCTCAACCCTGACAGTTACCGTCATGGATAGTCTTCTCTGACGGTTTTCGCCGTTTTCCCTTACCGTTGTGGCCGTCACGGAAAAAATGGCTGGGGCAGTGAAACCACATCCGAATCTACCGAATCCAGCAGCAGTGGAAGTTTTATCACGTCCTGCACGTCATCAGGCAGCTTTCGCATGATGGATACCAAGAACTCCATGAAGGAAACGGTGTCTAGAATTGCCTTGGGGCCTTCCCTGCTGTCTTTATCATGGATAGGCTTCAGGGCCTCCATTATATCTTTTGCATTTGCATTGTTGCGGCGCCTCTCCTCGTCTTGGCTGAGCTCAATTATGCTCTGTGGCGACACGAGCGTTGGCTTGTAGCCCCAGCATAACGCATAGTGCGAATCATCCGGCACCAGGTCACACGGCAGCTTTGCATCGAGCATCTTCCGGCCAGTGGCGAGCTGGTACAGACAGAGCTTGTTGTTGGCGACGGTAACGCCCTGGATGTGCACGGCGAGCACGCCGCCGCAGTCCCAAACGCCGGCGATTGAGCAATCATACGTGTCTCCATTGGAGTCGTGGTAATAGACGCTGCCCTGCAACTCGATGACGCACCTACACTCCCACTGGCGGCGGTCAGCCGTGAGCAGCCACAGGCCGGCTTCGTGGTGGTGCCCATGGTTCGTTGCCAGGAACAGGCGACCCTGCATCTCCATGAGCCTGGACCTTACATGCCGTGGATGGCCCCGGTCGCGCTTGCCGGGCAGGCGAATGATTGTGACAGTCTCATCGTCGACATCGAACGCTAGGATCACTGATCTGTCGACGTCGAGAAGGTAGACCGTGCCATCCATGTAGAGTGACTCCTGGCTCTGGATTGCTCCGTCTATCCTCGGCGGCGATGATACGGCCGGTCTTAATCTTGGTTGCCCGCCGACGAGTGCGTACACTTGCAGCGAGTGCTTCCAATGCGTGTAGTCCATGCGGAACAAAAGAAGCTTGTACGTTTTACTCCGGCGGCCGTAACCCAGCCCCAGCACTAGATAGCTAACGTTACCGCCCTACATGGACGGATCTGCAGGGACGGTGAACTCCCGCACGACGTCGGCGACGGCCGGGTTCCAGAGGACGCACCTGCCCAGGGGGGGAGTAGTCGTTGGTGGCAAGGAGCACGACGCCGTTGCACGTGTTGACGCACCTGTAGCCCAAGTAGCTATCCCCGAAGATCGCGCTCATGGGAGCGTTGCTGCTGCTGATCCCGGCGCCGGCGCCGGCGACGTGGAAGCCGTGGAACTCGCTGACCCGGCCCCGGTATTGTTTGTACCGCAACGACGCGGCCGCGATGTAGGCGATGTGCGGGCGGGGAAGCGGCGCGCCGAGGCGGCAGTGGAGGCTCCGGAACTCCGGGCTGCGGATCAGATCGCGGTGGCGCTTCGAGAGCGCCATGCATCCGATCGCGGTGCGGGCCGGCAGGTAGGCGAGGATGTTGCCGATGACGTCGTCGCACAGGCATGCGCCTGACGCGCCATCGACGGCTGACCTCTTTCTCGATGAGGTTGATGCGCTCGGCGCCGCCCTCCCACGGCCCTCCTCAACGATCTCGTCATCCCCTGCCTTCTTCTCCATCTACCTTTTTTTTTTATAAAATTCTTCTCCATCTAACAGTGTCGTGGAGATTGGGTAGATCTATCGCAAATGCCGAGCATCTCTAAAGTTTCCAAAACCCATTCCCAATCTTAGTTTTTTTTGGTAGGATTGAAAAAAACTGCTCTACAGCAAGTCCTAATCTTTTTGCTCTTGGGAAAATAGATCCGATCACGTGCAAATATAGGATGTGAAAAGATATGGGAAAGAATGAGGACTAGGATAGGGTTCTCAATGCAAATATACAAGAGAGAAAGAAATTATAAAAATAATTAGGGTGATATAGAAATATTCTAATATTCCTGATGTAAAATTCTAATTGTTCTTTTTTTTGAACTATCCGAGCTCTTATTTATTATATGAGGATTTGCTAAGTATTGCACGCTACGTTTTATGCTTCCGATCTCTAAGTATGCAGAGGGCTGTATGCGGTTAATCCTTCCCAAGAAGTTTGACATGGATTTTGACTTCGGACTAATTTGAAAACTTCAATCCTTCCCAGATCTCGGACTTTCCCCAGGTGGGTAATTCATAGAGATACTATTTAGTTAACATCTCAGTTTTACATAAAGGGCTTTCCATCCTGAGTTTTACTCCCCTTTGCTTCCAAAATAGGCTAGGGAAATAAAATCTCTTTCAATCCTCTACAAATCTCGATCAAACCGAACTAGGACTCATGGTTAGCAAACTACCAGAACGAAACTCGTCAACCCTAGTCAGCTAGTCCCTACTCCCTCCTCCGAAAATAAAGTAGTACTGCAACATCGCAAAATCAACCATGAAACATGGAAATGGAAACATCTCAAATCACCTTTCAAGTGTTGCAACATTTGAAAAAGGTAATTTCAACAATTAAAATCGCTTGCCACAACACGTATAAAAAGTTAAAACTCACAAGTTGCAACATTAGGGAAAAAATACAATCCCAACATCAGAACTCCCTCTTTGCAACACATGAATCACCTATTGCAACATTCGAAAATCATCTGTTGGAACATCCAAAAAATCCCCTTGCAATACGGAGAAAACAATGAGGGAGTGCTCGTCGGAGGGAGGAGGGAATAGGACCCCAGATCTCGCCGGAACCCTAGCCACCGTCGCGTCCCTCAGATCTAGAGGAGGAGGAGGAGGCCTCAGATCCAGAGGAGGACCGACCTACCTTGTCGGAGCCACCGCCGTCGTCCTCGTCTCCGGTGGGAGAGTGGGAGCGGGGTCGCTGGGGGCGTGGGGTAGCAATGGAGGGCGCAGAGGGGAGAGGGAGGGAGGGAGCGCGAGCGGGCGCGGCGGCAGCGAGCTGGGCGCGGCGCACGGCGTCCGTCCCGAGGATGCTAGCAGGCTCGGAGCGTGGCGCGGGCGGGGCAGCAGTGAGTTGGGCGCGGGCGTGGCGTAGAATGGAAGGAGCGCTGTGGGAGTGAGCGGTCGAGGAAAGGATAAGGCGGGCGTGTGGCATGGGTGGGTCGGGTTAGGGCGGGTCGGGTCTTTCCGCCCGGACACCAGCTGTGTATCATTATCGTTTAACATAACTGTACCTCATAATGCTTATCTTAGACCTTATCACTCCTGCTCTCTCCCTCGGTTCATCGTCGCGTACTCCGCTTTGAGTTAAACCTTCGTCTCCGTATTACCACTCCTGTCATGGTATGGCTGCCCGAGGGCATATACATGTCACGGCACACTTGCAGGCATATGAATGGTCTTTTATCTTCTTTTAACTCGCAACAAGTGCACACAAAACATAAGGATTATTTTTTGTTACACTAATATTTATTATGAACCTTGAAATTTATTTGTTTGAGATTGGGATAATAAGCCCATTTTTTTTTACAACAGATAATAAGCCCAATTAAGTCCAACAAAAATAGGTAGCTCATTGTTATTGTCATGAGCACTAGAAATAAATTGTACACACTGTTAAACGCACGGGCATGTTTCTAGTGTATTAAAAAACCTTAGCTTAATCATCAAACAGTACATTCTCAAAAGTGAAATCTGGATCATCTGAATCCGTCATCTTCATCTCCAGCACTTGCTGCATGTCCTCGGGTAGCTTCTGCATGATGCGGACCAAGAAATCCATGAAGCACACGGTGTTGAGCGTCGCTTCCTGGCCTTTCCTCCTATCTTGCTCAGCAACGGGCTTCAGGGCCTTCATTATGTACGTCGAGCATTCCCGGCACCCATCACTACAGGAAACCAGGACTTTGCCCAGTGCTCAAATCTTTGCCGAGTGCCAAATATCGGGCACTCGGCAAAGGCCACCTTTGCCGAGTGCCGCACTCGGCGAAACTTGGCACTTGGCAAATAGGGCTTTGCCGAGTGTCTGGCACTCAGCAAAATAAGACACTCGGCAAAGCTAAACTTTGCCCAGTGCTAGACACTCGGCAAAGTTGGGCACTCGGCAAAGAGGCGCCCGGGGATAACGGTACCCAACGCCGTCCTCTTTGCCGAGTGCCTTCTGTTTGGCACTCGGCAAAATATTGGCTTTGCCGAGTGCCTAGGGTTAGCACTCGGCAAAGCACTCGGCAAAATATTCACTTTGCCGAGTGCCAAACCTTGGCACTCGGTAAAATATTTTTTTTGTTTTTTGCCACCAACTTTTTTTCTTAGATTTGTATTTGTACCATGAACAACATGTTCAAATTTGGTACAATTTCATTGTTGTTTGCTATATTTCTTCACTTTATATCGTTTTCTTGCAATTTTTCGAAAAATGTAGGTTTGAACTGCAGGTGCATCGAATAATAGTTTTGATCTATTCCAAAAATGTTATTCTTGTTTGTTAGTGTCACTTTATGTTAAATCTAGGAACTGTCTCCAAATTTCGATCAACGTGCTCACGGGGCAACGTCGCGAACTTGCGTGCGAGTGGTTATTTAATTCTATAAAATTCAAACGAATCCTGAAAATCATGAAACTTGGCGAGATGTCGTGATATCACATGCATATGCGGTGGTAAAAATTTGAAAACGTTTGGAGGACGTCATCACGTATGGTGTTCACAAACCAGGACATCATCCCCGGCCCGCGCGCCCGCGCGCCTCGGCCCCGCGCCCGCCGCACCCGCAGTAGGAAGGAGGAGGAGGTAGGAGGAAGAGGAGGAAGGAAAGAAGGAAGGAGAAGAAGGGGAGGAGGAAGAAGAAGAAAGAGAAGGGAGGAGGAGGAGGAGAGGAAGAAGGGAGGAGAAGGAGGCAGGGGAGAAGAGAGGAGGAGGGGAGGAGAGAAGGAGAAGGGGAGAAGAGGAGAAGAGAGGAGAAGAAAGGTGCCGCCTCGGTTCGTCGACCCTCACGCCGTAGCGGTCGTCCCCGTTGTCGTCGCCAGCCCTCGGTCTTCGCATTCTCGCTGGCAAGGTATGCCCTAATGTTAGTATTAGTTAGTAAGTAGTAGTGTTAGTAGTAGTAGTTAATTAGTAGTGTTAGTATTAGTTAGTAAGTCGTAGTGACAGTAGTAGTTGTAGTTGTTGTTCATAGTTTTAGTGTTAGTAGTAGTTATTGTTGTATGTATGTGGTTGATGGCCTTCGTGCCTATGTTTGGTATACATGTGGTTGTTGGCCTTCGTGCCAATGTTTTCTGCAGGTTTTGGGAATCTCTCCGTGCAGGGGAGGTGCTGCTGAAATTTTTAATGGAGTCTAACCATTTGCCTTTTCTTTGCAGGACGAGGACCGTTGGGAGGCACTCGGCGACCCCGATCGTCTTCGTCGGCGTTCCGGTTCTGCCTGCACCGCGTCGCCTCGCCACTGCAGCAACTCGCCACCGCCCCACTAGCCTGACCTCACCGACACCCTAGGTATAACCCATCTTCCATACTTGTATCTCGTGTAACCCCAGTTAGACGTCTCCCGTCCGAAAGAGATACGGTCGTTGGTATGCAGATCTTTGCATACCAAATTCCGTACCTGTTTCGGATTGTCCACGTTTTTTGGACAGCCCGCGGATGCGTAGATGGGTTGGTTTCCGTGGCCCGCTCCTGTACGAGACAGAGTTTCGGCACCACCTCCTCGTTGTTCTCCTAATACACAATCTCCCTGTCAGGACGTGTATCGGGAGAACAGCGGGGAGGTGTTGCTGAAATTCTGTCTTGGATAGGAGCGGACCATGGAAGCCAACCTCATCTACGCATCCTCGGGTGGGATTAGGACCTATCCTTCACCTATTAGATGTATAGTAGGAACGCCTTGTGGATTTACCTGCAGTTTTTATTACTCGCTTACATATGCATGTGCCAGAGGATGGATAACCGTGAGTGGATGTACACGGGCCACGCAAGTATGACCCCAGAATGGATGACCAAGACCAATGCTTTCCTGGAGCATGCATTTGGCAAGGCTGCTAAAGGGTCAGCTCGGATGCCGTGTCCGTGCAGCAGATGTGGCAACAAGAAAAGAAAAATTAAGAGGCTCGTGGTGGAAGATCTTATCAAGTATGGATTCACGGCAAACTATACCCGCTGGATCCACCATGGTGAAGCCGATCGTATTAGAGAGGAGGTGGTGAGACAGCGTCTCGAGGATTATGATGGAGATGGCGGGGTAGCAGACTGGATGGATGACATTCAGCAAGCTTACCGACTACGCCTCGGCGGCCCGTGAGCGGCATGGGGAGGACTTCGACCCCGCCACCCAACCCCTTGATACCGACCTCGTGATGAGGCTCGAAGGAGGGAAGCAGCACGGCCGGTACTGGATGGCCTCCAACATGGTCGACTCGACCTCTATGCCCAACCTCGCCCAGATCCGAGCACAGAGCACGAGCTCCTCCATCCCCATTCGACCTCGGCAGGCGAGCACACTGCAGCAGATGGCGGCACTCCAGGTTAGTTCTATTTCATTCGCTGTTCATTACTTTTACACATGTACCTTGCATTTGCATTGTTTAAACGTTGGTGATTGAATATTGCAGGCCACTGTGGAGAGGATGGAGGCCGAGAGGGAGGCCGAGAGGGTCGAGAGGGAGAGGGAGAGGGAGAGGGCCTAGAGGGAGGCCGAGAGGGCCGAGTGGGAGGTCCTGAGGGCCCAGAGGGCGGCCAAGGTGCAGAGGATGCAGGACATGTTCTCATTCATGTCGAGCCTCGGCACCACTCTCCCGGGTGTGGTGGTGCCCCAGTCGCTGCTCGCTCCAGTTGTGCCTCCTACTCCTCTGGCTCTAGGCACTCCGGTGAGTATATATATATGGTTGATCAAGTCCTTTAGCTTGTGTAGATACTAATGAATTCAATTCTCCTTTGTGCAGCAACAGTCGTCGGGTTCGAACCCGACTCCTTCGCCTCAGCACACACACCCCGGCTGGACAGGTCCACCACCGCACGGAGGTGCCCCTTCAGGCTCCCACTGTGATCAGTGGCAGTAGGTGGTGCCCTTTCATGTTTCATTGACTTTTCTTGATCTAGGACTTGTGTTGGATGAAGACTTCTTAGATGTTGTCATGGATTTGCACATTGGATGTGCGTGTGATGGATTATGCAGGAGGATGTGCTTATGATGTATTATGGATGTATGTGATGGATTATGTATGCGTTTTGTGTGATGCTAAATGCCCGTGTGCTGTCTCATGTATTATATATGAGTTTTGCGTGCTTGCTTTCGAAGGAAAGCAACAAACAAAAAAAATAGCAAATTTCTCAGCTTTGCCGAGTGCCAACACTGGACAAAGAAGTCTTTGCCGAGTGCCAGAGGTGTGGCACTCGGCAAAGCTGGAAAAAATGCTGCAAAAACAGTCATTTCCTCAGTTTTGCCGAGTGCCACAGCCCGACACTCGGCAAAGAGGTCAATTTTGCCGAGTGCCAGGTGGTACCACTCGGCAAAGACTATTTTTAAAAAGATTTTTTTAAAAAAAAAATGGTTTCTTTGCCGAGTGCTGAGCCCTGGCTCTTGGCAAAAATTCAAATTTTGCCGAGTGCCAGTCCCTAGGCACTCGGCAAAACCGGCGTCAAATGTTGACGGCAGTTATTTTTTTGCCGAGTGTGGGCTTGGCACTCGGCAAAAACTTTGCCGAGTGTCGATTTTTGGCACTCGGCAAAGAAATTTTTGCCGATAAAATCTTTGCCGAGAGACCTTTGCCGAGTGCTTGGCTGGCTTTGCCGAGTGCCCCCAGCACTCGGCAAAGAGGGCGTCTGCAGTTGTGTTTTGTTGAGTTTGCCAACGACACTGCTCGGTGCCTCGAGCGTCGGCCTGTAACCCCAGCAAAACGCGAGGTTTGATGACTCTGAACACTTTAATGTCACGACGCTCTCCAAATTTTCCATGAACATCTTGCCGGTCGTGAGATCGTGCAGAAAGAGCCTGTCGGCATTGTATAAGTCGTCCCTGTAGCATAGGACGAGCACGCCGCCGCAGTCCCAGGCGCCTATGATTGAGTCAGGATAGATGCGGTGCCCCGAACGCGGCTCGCCGATGAGGCACCTCCGTTGCCACTGGTGATCTACAGAGAGCAACCACAGAGCACAGCCACCGCCATACTCCGTTACCACGCATGGACGGCCGGACAACTCCATGAGCCCGGACGTGTACCCAAGTGGATCGCGCGCGATCGGCAAGTCGATGGAAGTGACCGTCTCATCATCGACGTCAAAAGCAAGGATTCCTGCTGGATTTGTCTTGCTGTGCCTGAGGAGGAGGTAAATTTTGCCGTCCATGTAAAGCGAGTGCTGGCTGATTGCTGCGTTCCCCCGTACAGCCGGTAGCTCTATCTGTGTTGGTTGCTTCCCAAGGTCAGCCAACGCGTAGGTAACCAGCGAAAAATATACAGTGCCATCCTTGCGCCCGGCCGCGAAGGAGCGGTGGCCTCGACGACGACGAGCTGCTTCTGCTTCCTTGCGGCAGCGGCACAGGAGTATAAGCTTGTAGGTTTTACTCCTCTGGCCGTAACCCAACCCGAGTGCGCGATACTCATTTACGTCTGTCGAAGCATCTGCATCTGCACCTGGGACGGACACCTCCTCCACGGCGTCTGCGACGGCCGGGTTCCAGAGGATGCACCTGCTCCGGGCAGAGTACTTGTCACCGGCAAGGAGCACGATGCCGTTGCATGTGTCGACGTATCCCACTTCCGAAAGCCTCCGTCCCGCGAGCGCACGCATCGGCATTGGGGCGTTGCCGTTGAACCCGCCGGCGCCGGCGCCGGCGACGTGGAAGCCCTGGAACGCGCTGGCGGCACCTCGTCCTTACCGGCGGGTCGCGTCCTTACGGTCGCTGTCACGAGGTGCGCGATGTGCGGGCGAGGCAGCGGCGGGGCGAGCCGGCAGTGGAGGCTCCGGAACTCGGGGCTGCGGATCAGCCGGCGGTGCCGCCTCGAGAGCGCCATCGACGCCACCGCGGTGCGCGCCGGGACGCGGGCGAGGATGTTGCCCACGACGTCGTCGCACAGAACTGCTACGGCATCGGTAGTCGGGCTCCCGCTCCTCCTCTTCTTCCCGTCTGGCGTGCCCGCCGCCGCCGCCGCCTTCTCTTGCTCCTCGGTCTCGCGCTCGCCTGCCCTCTTCTTCCCCATCGTGTCGTATCGTATCGTATCTAGGACGCGCACGTTCGTTGCTGTTTTTATTCCGAGACACCAACTGTCTTCGTCATTGGGAAGATTTACTCCTACCTTTTGTGATTCGGAAAAAAAAACCTTTTTGAAGGGTGCACCGTCGTGGAGTCACAGTTGTATCTGGAATGCATCTCGGCAACTTGATTTGTACGGATCTACGGGAGCTTCGAAGTTGAGGGACGGACCTGGTATTTTGTTACTCCACGTCACGACCACGGGGACGACCGGAGGGAAGGAAGAGGAGGAGAGAGCGTGGGAAGACCCACGAGAAGGCAGCCGCGCCGCCGGCATCGTACGTAGGGGAAGAAGAAGACCGGGCCGGGAGGACATACCGACGACGCTAACCAACCATGGCCTTTGGCCTTGCAACACGGTTACACGGAGGAGTCATCCTCCCTATCCCTGAAGAATCTTTAGCGTCCCCTACCCACATCGTCGACACCTCGTCTGCCATTAATTGTCGGCGGCGAGGAGAGTGGGAACATGCATTTTCCTGCAGACGCGACGCCACAAGGTTGTTTGTCACACGTCTGGAGCTTTGTAGCGTTGCGTGGGCGTGGTGGCGCGACGTACCGAGCAGGGCAAGCAAAAGAGCTCTCGCGGTCTGCACTTTGCAGTCTGCACCCTCAGCTCCCACTGTGCCCCAACCCCCAATGCAAGTAGCCGATGCCCGATGCGCGTGGTGCTGCCGGGGCTCCATGCAAACATCAGCAGCGAGTCGGCTTGCATTGACGGCATCGGCAAAGCTCTCTATCGCTCCTCGCCGACCACTCAACCAGCGCTCGTGATCGACGTAGGCGGTGAGACTACTGTAACAGCCATCGAGTTGCCGGGGGATAGAGCGCGTCGCCGCCGCGCGCAGAGAAGAGATCGAGGCACGAAGTCGAAGCTGATGATGGAAATGTCCGGCCTCCTGTGTGCATGCATGGCGACCGTCCGCTGTTGAGTATGTATGGGGCTACCAGCCAATCGACGCTTGTGTCTCCGGGGATGGGGACGGGGAGCATAGCATCGTCGACGCCGCATCAGTGTAGATGCGTCGTGCCTCCGCATTGAGAGATTATTTTAAAAAAATGTATAGTGTAAGCACAACGGGGTGGCTGTGCAGTTGGCTAGCGCGTAGGTCTCGTAGCTGAATTGAGTTATCCTGGGGTCGAGAGTTCGACGCTCTCTCACCCCAATTTTTTATTTCCTTCCTCATTCTTTTCCGCCCATTCTGTCGATGGGCCTATTCCGCCTCGATCTGTCGAGCATGCTGCCTTTCCTGCCGAATTCGCGGCCCCCTGCACGCAGCACCACCCTTTTCTTTATCCTTTTTATATTTGCGAGATACTAGAACAAGAACTCATCGTAAGACTGTCTCCAACGGCCAGACCTAAAAACGAGACGCATATCATGATTTGAGTACCGCACAGCGAAGGGTCGTGGACGCAAAAAATCTCGTTTTCCAACAGCCGACGCAAACGAAGCTCTCGTCGCCTCCCCATCCTCTCTCCCTCTCCCTCTCTCTTCCGAGGTGGCGGCGCTGCGGCGGGTCCCGAACGCGGCGGCCTCCCTGCGCTGCAGCGCGGGCTTTCCCACTCTCCCTCTCTCATGTTGTGGCCGCTCATGGTGCTCAGCGGCGGCGAAGGTGGACCCCGCGGAGCCTCCTTAGCGTCGGGCGGGCAGGAAGGGGCTGGGCGGCGTGGGGCCTCAGATTCGGCCGAGCCTGGGCGCAGGGTGGCCGTGACGGCATAAAGCAGAGCCCGACGGCGCTCGACGCGGACGGCGGCGGCAGCCATGCCGCACACGCGCGCGCGCCCTCGCACGGGTGAGTCGCGGGGTCAGGCCTGGGAGGGGAGAGGGAGGAGGAGGATGGGGGGAGGAGGAGGGCGCCGGCGCCTGGGCATTCTCCGACGCGGCGGCGAGCGGGCCACCTCGGCGGTGTGGAGGCGTGCGCGGGTGAAAGGTCCTAATGGCTAGAGGGGGGGGCGAATAGCCTAATAAAATTTCTACAACAACACTTAATCAAAATGGTTAGACAATTATAAGACGAAGTAAGTGTTGCGCTAGCCTACTTAAAATGCAAGCCGCCTACCGCAATTCTTAGTTTAGATAGTATCTAATCACACAATAGTTATGACACTACTCTATGTTAGTGTGCTCTCAAATGCTAACTAAAGAGCCACACCAACCAAGCAAACAAGCTCTCACAACTAGCCACACTAAAGAGCTTGACAATTAGTTTGCGGTAAGGTAAGGAGTAAGCAAGAAGGTTATACCGCCGTGTAGATGTATGAACCAATCAATCACAAGTGTGAATAACAATGAAGACCAATCACCTCGGAATCAATATGATGAACACAATGATTTTTACCGAGGTTCACTTGCTTGCCGGCAAGCTAGTCCTAATTGTGGTGATTCACTCACTTGGAGGTTCACGCGCTAATTGGCCTCACACGCCAAACCCTCAATAGGGTGCCGCACAACCAACACAAGATGAGGATCACACAAGCCACGAGCATTCCACTAGAGTACCTTTTGGCGCTCCGTCGGGGAAAGGTCAAGAACCCCTCACAATCACCACGATCGGAGCCGGAGACAATCACCACCCTCCGCTCAACGATCCTCGCTGCTCCAAGCCGTCTAGGTGGCGGCAACCACAAAGAGTAACAAGCGAATCCCGCAGCGAAATACGAACACCAAGTGCCTCTAGATGCAATCACTCAAGCAATGCACTTGGATCACTCTCAATCTCACAAAGATGTTTAATCTATGATGGAAATGAGTGGGAGGTCTTTGACTAAGCTCACAAGGTTGCTATGTCAATGAAAATGGCCAAGAGAGTGAGCTTGATCCGGCCATGGGGCTTAAATAGAAGCCCCCACGAAATAGAGCCGTTATACCCCTTCACTGGGTTCTGATCGGGCTGACCGGACGCTCCGGTCCTACTGACCGGACGCTGGTCCTCAGCGTCCGGTCGCCTGATGGCGGCCACGTGTCACCTGCATTCAACTGTGAACATTTGATCTCAACGGTCGAAATGTTGACCGGACGCTCCGACACTGTTGACCGGATGCTAGACCCTCAGTGTCCAGTCGTTTCCAGTAAGGGTTCAAATCCTATTTTTGCCGACCGGACGCGTCCGGTCACGCTTGATCGAACACAGCTCAGCGTTCGGTGCTTAACCCTAATCACTGTGCCGTCTGACAGCTTGACCGGACGCAACCTTTTAGTGTCCGGTTGCTGAGTGACCCAGCGTCCGGTCAGTAGACCGACGCCAGCATCATTGTGACCAACTCCATTTCACCTCTAACTTCTTCACCCTTGCTCAAATGTGTCAACCACCAAATGTATCACCTTGTGCACATGTGTTAGCATATTTTCACAAACATTTTCAAGGGTGTTAGTTCTCCACTAGATCCTAAATGCATATGCAATGAGTTAGAGCATCTAGTGGCACTTTAATAACCGTATTCCGATACGAGTTTCACCCCTCTTAATAGTACGACTATCAATCATAAATGTGATCACACTTTCTAAGTGTCTTGATCACTAAAACAAAATAGCTCCTACAGTTTATACCTTTGCCTTAATCTTTTTTATTTTTCTCTTTCTTCTTTTCAAGTTTAAGCCCTTGATCATCACCATGCCATCACCATAGTCATGCTATGATCTTTATTAGCTTCTCCATTTGAAGTGTGCTACCTATCTCATGATCACTTGATAAACTAGGTTAGCACTTAGGGTTTCATCAATTCACCAAAACCAAAGTAGAGCTTTCAGCGGGCGGGCCACAGATTTGCGTAGCGATGAGAGAGGCGATGCTTTTTTGCGTGTTGTTTGGGCTCGTACCCAAAATGGGTCATGTATTTGGGTTAGCCGTTGGAGAGGGTTTTTGGTACCTAAAGCACTGTGCGGGACGTATTTTTGGGTTTGCGTCTCCCCGTTGGAGACAGTCTAAGCACATGCCGAGTTAGAGTCGCACGATACTTTATTAGCGAAGACTTCACAAACATTCTCTTATCTATCTGCAGGGATCAAAATTCATATCGTTATATATATACTTCCCCAGTCTCAAAAATAGAGTCGCTACACGAATCTTGTTGTTCAAATTTTCTCAACTTTAACTAGGTTTGTATAAAATACGTGCAATATTTATATCTTCAAATAAGTTTATTATAAAAGTATATTCAACTATCTACATAATGATACTAATTATGTACCATGAATATTAATATTTAGTTAAATATATTTAGTTAAAGTTAAAAGTTGTTGATTTTTTTAAAGCGATAATGACCCTCTATTTTTTTATAGAGGGAGTACGCATTTGCCTACAGTATGGGATGATTCATGATTGCAATGCACGGGCGCCGTCCTGTCCAAAGTCAATTCGCGGCTGACCAGGGGGCATCCACCGTGCGTGCTGCGCGCCGACCGCCGGCGCCCACATGGGCGACGCCCGCCCGACGGAGACCATCCAACAGAAGCACGGCCTATATGCTGCTGCGTACTGTACGGGCGCGCGTTCGGTGGCGTGGTGCGCATCACGTCGTCGTCCCATGCGGATGCAGCAGGAAGCAGAACCACAGCTGGAACGGAGTGGAGTGTGGACGGACGACGTCGACCGGTTTCTTGGTGGAGCTTCGGCGTCAGGAGGGAGAGAGAGGTTTTGACTGTCTCTGACTGTACTCCAACGGTTCCACCTGCCAGTGGTTACTGTTGTTTAGTGCACGAGGACTTCTACTTCTATCTGCGTGCCATTTTTTCTGCGCCTGCCTGTGTCTGCGGATCAAGGCGGAGGTTGTGGTTGTAAGCTGGAGGGAAGAAAAAAAAAACGTTGAGATCGATGTTTCGTGCTCTCGGTCCCAAAATAAATGTAATTTCAGGACTAGGCACATAAACCAATGTTAAGTGTAAAATTATAAAAATGTCTCGTCTTTTTGTGACGAGTGGATGGTAGGTTGTTAGCTATTTTGTGTGAGGGGGAATCTGTGAACGAGAAGCATCCGGACACTGTCTCGTCTTTTGTGGTAGGTGTGTCAAAGTAGTAATTTTTGTGGGACAATTTTTAAACTCTAGAGTTACAATTATTTTGATACGGAGGGGTATTTATTGCTGCTCACTCTATGTTTTTGCGACTGTTTTTATGGCTTTGGCTGTTCTCCCTGCCGTGTATGCCAACGAGAGTCAATGATTCCACCATCAAGTTACTGACGTTAAGGCATTGAAGAAATATATTTGGGGCATCAAAATCGTCAAATGAAGTAAATGAAAATTGGGCACTGTCAACCAATCCTGACCAGATTCCCAAACTGATCTGACCGGTATATCTGTGTTCCATTTGGCAACACAGTTAAGCCCCATGAAAATCGACTAGGCAGCTTTCCAGAACCGGCCATGCCAATTTTCAGAACTGGGACAGGCCGGTTTTACTATTCTAAGTCCGGTTTATTTCCAAGATTTTAATCAATTTTTGCCTATGGGAAACTCCAAGATTGTGTCTAGACATGTTTTCTACTGTGATAAGACAACTCTCTCTGTATATATGAGAGGATCATGGCCGATTAAAGAATCCAACTTGGAATCATCAAAAAACACATCTACTACTTCTTTTACCCTAACTTTTCCACCACCTGGTGTTCGTCATGTCTTTCGACAAGATTTGGCAGCATTTTTAGGTGGTCTTGCCAATCTTAGAGCAACCTTGTTCTTCCTCTCCGACGGGTCTTCCTGATAGGTGTTCAGGAGTATACCAAGCGAAGAACGAGCTGACTTGCTAGTCGATCTCACTGTTCTGCCATATTCTTGTTGGGTGCTAGATTGTGTGCGACCTCCCCTGCTTAGTGTATGACCCAATTCGGCGTTAACAAGCATATCTAACCTATGCATTAGTGCATCTCCAATGGCGTTAAAAGAGTTAACTTATAGAATGTTTTATTTAATAAAAAGAAATGAGAATGTCAACTAGCTCTTTATAAAGAGATAAGCTCATACATTTTTCTATGTATGTTTACACATTTTTTATACTAGCATGTTAAGTTATTCTATTTTATTTTTTTAAGATCATATAAGCTAACGAGTTGTTTTTTAAGACCGAGAGGAATGTTTGTGTTCCTCTTTCCTCACAGAAAAGGACTACATTGACGTCTCATCCTCTAAGGTGCCCAAGGCGCGACTGTTCTCCCACCCAAGTCCCAACACCATCAGTGCATCCTATAGGGCTCATATTTTGATCACAAAATAAAAGCTGGTTCCTTGAATATATTTTTTATAAGAAAAACTCTTTCCATAGTAACGTTTTTGGAAATTTGTGATGCCTAGAACCGCAGCATTTTGGAGGTACTGACACTAAGGTATACTTTCCCCATGCTTAGAGTTGGCAGTAATTCAGGTTGGTTTTCAGAGACGAGATGGAAACAGGGAAATAGCCACACACTCTAGTCCCATCTCTAGTTTGATAATAATATAATATAAGGTTGATGCCACTAGATTCGTTATGAAAAATATATTACATAAATTTTGTTCACAATCTAATAGAAATTCGATACACCTGCTTATGTTGTGAACTGCTTATATTCATTGTTTTTTTCTCGAATACGTAAAAAAAAAATTGTGCATCATTCTAATTAAGAAGAACAATTGAAGCATACAAATGACACACTGTGACGAGCTTATATTCATTGTTAGATTAGAATATAAGCATGTAGAATTGATCTTTCGATTTTGGATGGGTGCTCATATCTTCAAAAATTTACTTTCAATATGTAATGGTGTTACCTTTCAAAAAGAAATGTGTAATGATGTTTTTTCAGTGATAGACATACTCATTGGCACTAAGGACACTCGCAACATTAGAAACTATGTAGCAGTTTCTGTGCCACAGGTGGACACTGTCCATAGAAACATGTTCTCCAGTGCAGACCCGATCATTTGTTACTCCTCTCTCCCATTCTCCTACTGCAGCAGCGCTGGGACAACCGCGCGAGGTCTGCTGGGCGAGGCTGCATGAGGTCCCGTGCGGGCGGCGGTGCAGGGCGACGGCATGCGCAAGGTCGGGGCGGCGGCCTGGGTTGAAGCCGCGCGCATGCTACCAGGGAGGGATTATTTTGGATTGGATTAATCGGGAAGCAAATGCAAAGCAGCAGCACCACAGGCGTACGCATGTTAGCTTTTGACGGATCAAGTCTTTCGATTCGATCTGAGGGGCGGACGGCTCCATCTCCACCTCCACTTTGCCGATGGGAGACGACGGCGGCCTGCGAGCGCGCGCGTGCAGGAGAGCTGCGGTGCTGGGCAAGCGGCCGCGCACGATCTGGACGACGGCCTACGAGCGCGCGTGCAGGAGTTCGCGACAGGGGGCGCCGGGGAAGAAACGGGCGCACGGGATCGCGACAGTGCGTGCGGGGCGTTCCAGGGACATCGGTAGGCGTGACTCGGTTTCTTGAGTTTTGGCTTTAATAAATGCAGCGTCACATCAGCGAAATATAATAAATAAAAGAGTACTAAATGATCATATAAACCACGATAATGAAAGTGCCTGAAAAGTCTATATATGGTAACTTTAATAAGCTTAAGACTAGTTTAAAGTTTGCGTGTATTAAAAAAAGATTACTAGTATAGTAGTAGTAGTATTCTTTTGTCCTGCCTGCCTAGATCTTAAAAAACTGTCTCTCACCGTTTCGCGGAGTATGTATAGAGAAGTGTGTGTTTAAAGGACCGAGGTGTTAGCCTGCCACGGCCATTTTTTACCACTACGGTACATAATAGAGTATACAGTCCCACACCAACGCCAACTTCCGAGGTTGAATTTGCTCGTACTACGAAAATCATGCTGCTGTCCTTGGCATTTCAGGAACCGCATCGCAGGCGGTGATTAATTACTCGCCGGAACGAACTGTAAACTACTCCAGCTAATCATCGATGACCCGGCCGGGCTCGTTCGTTCCTTGAGCGCCACGAGTTTCCAGGAGAACCCAAGGAGCAAGACGACACACCGACCTGGGAAAGCCTCGCCGATGCGAGCCGCCGAGCGGTTTTAAAACAGACAGCCAACCGGATCGTTGCACTGACCGACCGACGATTGAACATACTACTAGTATGTGTCCAAGTATCAAACACCGTACGACAGTACGTGCATTACTGCAACCAAGGTCCGGGTCAGGGACAGGGCGCGATGAAACCATGCGTGTCCAGGGTCTGTTCGGCTGGTATTAAAACCGGCTTAAAACTGTTTTGTTATAAGAGAAAAATACTATAGATTCTAACTGATAAGCCGACGGATAAACTCACGACAGATCTTTCTCTTCTTCCTCGAAAACAACAGGGAATCAGGGACCACCATGCTGCTTCCTTCATCATTATGGAAAAACTAACACGCCAAGGAAAGGGGAAAAAAAGAATCGGCAAAGGATTGCATCTGCTTCCGTAGGATAGATAGAGAGAGAGAGATGTTCTCGCCAAAAAAACAAAAAAGATAGAGAGATGGACGCAGCGAGACTGCGAGAGTGACGTGATACTGATACCACAGCCGCAGCCCGCAAGCCCGTAAACGTGTAATAACCAGTGAAAGAAACGAAAAAAAAAGACGAATTCCATTCCAACCCACCCGTTCCGTTCCGTCTCCCTGGACACCACCAGCCCAGCATGCATGGCTGTCCTGTCCGGTGACCCGGCCACTTCGCCTGCGTCCCGCTCTCCCTCTCCCCTCTCCCTCTCTGTCCTCCAATAAAAACCTGCGAGGAAAATGTGAAGACCCACGCGACCCAACAGCAGACCCACAGGGATGATCGGAGACGGTGTCTTCTAGTTCTAGCCGCAACGCAACCGCAGGCCCGCAGCCGCACCGCTCCGCCCGCGCCCGTCCATCTTCTTCTCCAACTAGTGGCAGCGCGGCCGCAACCGCTCACCCACCACTCCTTCCCCCAAATTTCTCCGCATTCATAGCGCTCCACCTCCCTGCCTGCCCGTTAGAGAGCGACGCCGACGCACCAAAGGGACGAGACGAGAGAGAGGAGGCCAAGCCAAGCAGCAGCAGCGGCAGAGACAGACAGACGCAGGCGCCGCAATGCAGGGCTCCAAGACCAAGTAAGCGTCCGTCCGTCACACCCCTCCTGTGCTGGTTCTTGATCACTGCGACTCCGCCCGCGCGAGGCGGATCCCCGCCGCGGCCAGCGGCGGTGGATCCTTTATCCGTTCGTCATCTGACGGTGGTTCCGTTTCTTGGTTGGAGAGCAGATCTGGCTCGGCGGAGGCGAAGAGCAACGGCAAGCCGAAGCCGGACAAGGAGAAGAAGGGCGGCGGCGGCGGCGGCACGCCGCCAACCCCCAAAGACAGCAGGCCGCGGAAGCCGGCTGTGCCCAAGGCGAGCGCCGCCGGCCATGGCACGCCGCGCTCAGCCGACAAGTCCCCCGGCTCGGGGTCGGCCGACCGCAAGGCGCCCACGCCCAAGGCCGCCGCCGCCGCCTCCCGCCTCGCCACGCCTCCGGAGGTATGGCGATCCGCGACGACTACCGTACCACCACCGCCTGCGGTTTGCGGGCGCGGAAACCCGCGTGCTTTTTCGCGGAATTCAGACTTGTTTTGATGGTTTCAGAAGCAAGGGGGGAAGCCCACGAAGCCGTCGCAGGAGCAGCAGCAGGCGGCCAAGCCTGCTCAGGAGCTGCAGGCGCAGCTCGCCGCGGTCCGAGAAGACCTCGTCAAGGCCAAGGAGCAGTTGGTGGAGAACGAGAAGGAAAAGGGCAGAGTCCTTGCGGAGCTGGAGCGTGCCAAGAAGGCGGCTGATGAGGCCAATGCCAAGCTGCAGGAGGCGCAGGGGACTGATAAACTCCCTGCCGGCGAGTCGGAGCAGGCAAACATGCACGGCCAGCAGGAGGCTGATGCTGCTGCGCTGCGGTCGACAGTGGAGCAGCTTGAGAAGGCCAGGTATGAGCTGGCCGACGCACTCGATGCAAAGAACGAAGCTCTGAGCCAGGTAGATGAGGCCGTTAGGGCTTCTGAGGTGAAGGCTCTGGAAGTTAAGCTCCTCACTGCAGAGGTTAAGCGCCTGAAAGAGCTGGTTGATTCCAAGCTGGATGGCAGAGGAAGAAGACTGCAGAGAGGATTCAGAATCTTGAAGCAGAGAACTCTGCATTAAAGCTCAAGCTTGAGAAAGCAAAGGCTGCTGAAGAGAAGGCAATTCAATTGGAGCGCATGGTTAATGAACTTAAGAGTGATGCTGATGATGCTAGGAAGTCTGGTTCCAAGTCAGAGCAGTTAGCTGATGAATGGCAGAAGAAGGCAGAGCTGCTCGAGGCCAGGTTGGAAGAGGCTGATCAGTCTAATATTTTGAAGGGTGAGTCTTTGAATTCAGCAATGGAAGAATTGGATTCAACAAGTAGTTTGCTTCGTGATAGAGAATCTGAAGTTGCTGCTCTTCGGGACAAAGTCAGGTTCTTGGAAGATGAGCTGGCAAAGCTCAAGAGTGATATTGATGTTTCGGGCCAACGGACCAATGCTGCAGAGAAAGAGGCGGCGGATCTATGGACAGAGGTTGAAGGGCTTAGGTTGAAGCTCCGTACAGCAGAAGAGAAAATTGAGGCTCTGAACAGTGATAAATATGCTAGCTCAGAAATAGAGACCTTGAATGAACAGAAGAACCAGCTGGCTGACGAGCTTGAAGCTACCAAAGATGAGCTTGAGAAAGTCAAGAAGGCAATGGAGGGTCTGGCCTCAGCCTTACAGGAAATGTCAGCTGAATCCAGAGAGGCGCAAGAGAAGTACCTTCTCAAACAAGATGAGATTGAGCGTGCTCAGGCACAGGTAGAGGAGCTTAGCTTGAGTCTGAAGAATACTAAGGAGAACTATGAGCTAATGCTTGATGAAGCAAACTATGAGAAGGTTTGCCTTACGAAATCAGTTGAAAGGCTAGAATCTGAAGCTAAGGGTGCGCATGAGGAATGGCAGTCCAAAGAGCTAAGTTTTGTCAACTCTATTAAGAATTCAGAAGAAGAGATAGGTGCTATCAGAGTTCAGATGGACAGGACCTTGGAGGTTGTTAAGGAGAAAGAAAATGAAAACACTGAGTTGCAGGAGAAGCTGCAGCAGCTTGAGTCTTTGCTGATGGAAGCTAACAGAATCAGGGAGCAAGCCAACGCCGAAACTATCCAATGGAAGGAGAAGGTATTGGACCAAGAGAATGAATTGCAGAACATAAAACAGGAAAATGACGACCTGCAGGCAAAGGAATCAGCTGCTTCTCAGAAGATTAAGGAACTCTCCTCCCAGCTTGCAAATACAAAAGATGGCACGACAAATGGTAACGCCAAGGAAGGAGATAATGAGAAGGACACTGAAGATGAGGATGAACCTGTTGTGGTAGTTTCCAAAATGTGGGAGAACAGCAAGTTTGCTGACTATGATTCATCTAAGGAGAAGGAGAATGATGGTGACTCACAGGTTGATTTGGAATCAAACAAGGGGGATGCAGGTCTTGACAGCAATGGGTTGCACTCAACTAAGGATAACAGTGGCAGGACATCACCAACTAAACAGCACCAGCAGCATAAGAAGAAGCCTTTGCTGAAGAGATTCGGTGGTTTGCTGAAGAAGAAAAGCGAAAATTAGCATAAAACCATCTGATGATATTCTTTGTTCTATCCTTTGTGACATATTTCTTTGACTAGCCATCTAGTTCCTGAGTCTTCCCCCATGTTATGGTAAATCAAATGATGGATGCTTCAAAGAATACATAATGTCGACTGTATTTACATAATTGCATCCGCTGAGTTCATGCCTTACATTGTGGTATGTTTGATTGGTGATCATTTGTATGCCAGCTCTTGTAATTGTTCATTATATGCTTTGTAAATGTTGCTGTTTGTGAAACAGAGATTTTCTAATCAGTCATACTATCTCGGTCCACAAAAGAATGCAATTATAGGTTTCGTGTCGGTCAAACTAGCTCAACTTTGACCCAAATTTATAGTAAGTAGGATTAGTATTTATGTCTCCAAATAAATTTATTATAAAAATATATTTTATTACTAATCTAATGGTATTTCTTTTGTATTATGAATGTTAGTACTTTGTTATATAATTCTAGTCAAAGTAAGCTATTTGACTTCTCGAAAAGCGAGAATTGCATTCTTTTGTGGACGAAGGAAGTACAGCTAAAAAATCAAATAACCTGTATGAGCAGAAGTGACGGTCCCCATGTTCCTGAGCTGACATTACAGAGTGATGATAGCAACGGGTCATGGTGCGTTATTGGACGGAAAAGGCCTGTTAAACATGTTAGAGCCAGTAGGGTTCTTGATGAGGCTGTTGGCCTTCAATAATCGATTTGCTCCGGGTACCCTTTTATTTTTTTCCCCTTTGGCAATTGCCCCCACTCCCCTAAAGTTAATATAAGGTGCTACTCCTACCAGCCTGTTCGTTTCGGCTGGATTGCTCGTATCTGGCTTGTAATCTATGGCTTGAACAGTATTTTTCTCTCACACCAAACCAGCCAGCAGTACTTTCAGCCATGGCTTATAAGCCCATCCAACCGAAACGAACAGGCTGTACATTATAAGGTGTATGCTGTTTCCAAATTATTCAGTTGGCTCACAAGGACCTGGAGTGATGTGCCTGAATAAATGAGCCCATAAGCAACACCAAAAGTTCAGATGAGCAACTTCCGCTGCTCACCGCCTTATCAGTTGAAACTTTCAGGAATGCATGCCAAAATACGTGAGTTAAGATGGGATGGATATCGATACCAGTAATGCCAGTATGAACAGGTGAAGCAAGGACCATGGTGCAGAGGGACCACCGCACCATTCTTCTACTCTTCTCAGTGAAACCATGTGAAGCTCTGGCAGCTCCCGCGTGAAATGAAACGGTAGGATTCAATTTCTCAATGTCGACGGTTGACGCCTTTTTGTATCGTGTCCTCCAATGTTTCACAGTTCACTGCATTCTGCACTCTGCACTCTGCACTCTGGTGCCCCAGCAGTAGTAATGGTAAAGAGGCAACGGTGTCCGGTAAAGTGTTGCCAGGAACACAGCACCATGATGGAGAGCAGTTTTTGGACCTTTTGGTTGTTACCGATTCTACATAATAGTACAGTCTGATCTCTTCAGCTCACAAAGTCACACGTGACATGAATATACTGAAAGTTTTCAACTTTCTGCTGCTTAACAAAATTGACTGAAATGGAAGTGCACAACTGCACAAGCCAATTCATGCATGAAGGTACTAGCTACATTGCGTCAGTACCCACGCACCAGGATGGGGAAAGATGTAAGGTAATAGAGTATTATTTTTTAATTGAGATAGAATGGGATTCCTAACACTTCTTAACTCAAAATGTAAACCTATGTGACTATGTCAGTAAAGATACATGTCCACTGCAACCTCAGAGTATATCTCCTAGAAAGAGAATTCCTCGAGTAAACATTTGCCAAACTTGCTGGATAGAAAGTTCCTGTACTTCCCCTTGAGTTCCCCAACTGCAACCAAAGATGTATTTCTGTCGGTTAAAATTGGACTGCACTTTATGGATATCACTTACCAAGATATTGAGTATGTAGGGCGTCAAGAACTATTTATACCTCTAAAGTCTTTAGTTTTGATGTCAGGCACATTGTGAGATAGTGCCAGCTTTAATAATTTCATAAACCCATTGTCTGTCACACAATATTTGTCATCTTAGTGTCCATTCCAGGAAGGCAAAGTGAACAATACAAGAAAGGAATGTGATGTTATATTACCATCAATGTACTTTCCAGAGTGCTTAGCATTGATCAGATATGCTGGTGTATCATCTTCTTTCAACTGCAAAGGCAGCACATCAATCTTTAGAGCCAATACCAGAAAGACAGTAATGGGCAAAAGGTAGAGAGCTAACACCAGTTACTAAATAACCAGAGAGAAAAAACAAAGAAATAGAGCCACCTACATGTGAGAATAAGGAACTTGCAAGTGCAAGTGGGTCAGCAGGAGAGGGGGCTCTGCTGTATGCTGGGACAAATTTTCCATCGTGGTATCCAGCCAAGAAATGGTAAGCAGCCTGGCCAGGAGAGAGCTTCGATACAGATGGTATGGCACCAGTGCTGAAAGTAAAAAAGACCAATACATTGTTAGCAAACTTAGTCCTATTCTTTCTTGTCACAACTATAAATCTTTTTTTCATTTTAACTATCATAATACAAGAGACATTAATGTTCCTGTTTAGCAAAAGAACTGTTGTAACACTCCACATGCTGCATGTTTTAGACAAGACAAATCATGTCACCAAAGCATGGACTCTTCATTACCTATCAGATGACACAATAATTACGGCAGTTGGTTTGGCAAACAATTTTGGCTCCCTTCTAGCCTTTGTTGGGAAAAGCACAGTAGACCCTTTAGAAGAGATGACTGCACCACAGTCAGTGGACAATAGAGCATTGTGGATTTCTAAGCAGGACATCATGATTTCCACCGGAGCAAACAATAATACAATAGAACCACCAAAGCACATAAGCCTGAAATACACAATATGGAAGGAAAATAAGAACTTCATAGAAACAGAATAAATGAAGAGTAATAAGCTGACTTTACCAGCCTGGAACCGGGAGGCCTCCTCTTGCAGACAATATCGGGGCTGTCATAGCAGTAAGTGCATCTTTCACAATAGCTGAATCAGCGAATGCTTTACCGCATAGGATTAGAGATGACCGTTCAATATCCACTGCTGCAAATCCATTAGCATATTGTGTTCCAGAACCAAGAACAGTCTTAACATTGTTACTGCTTCAAACATTCACAATCAAGAAGAATATAACATATTAATTAGCCTTACACTGTAGCCAACTACAGACTTCAGTTCTTGTTGGAAAAGATATTACTTGAATGAATGAAGTCAATGAACAAGTTAAAATCATATGTAAAAGAATGAAAAAGGTAATGTACCTTATTGAACTGGTAGCATATATAGTCAAAGGGGATGTGTCATGGGAAATCGCACGATCCGATATTTTCCAAAGGACATTGGACAGTAACATAACAGCAGAGGGGTTATCACTAATGACTCGAACCTTTGCATCACATTCTGCTGAGGAACCAACGGCGCCATCTTGAACATATAGACACGAGATGGATGAAAGATGAAACATCACCTATACAAGCAAGCAGTCTGTCAACAAACAGGGAGATGATATGACTATAAATTAAAAAAAAAGGGGGCGTACCCAGTGCAGAGAGCTCCCGCTCTGTGCGGGGTCTGGGGAAGGGTGTTAGTGGCAAGCCTTCCCCTCGCCTGTGCAATGCGAGGAGACCGCGACTCGAACCCGGGACCTTCCGGTCACAGGCAGTAAGACTCTACCGCTTGCACCAGGCCCGCCCTTCATGACTATAAATTAAGAAGAGTAAAAAATTTTGGATGATGAAAAAGAGACTAACAGTACTTCATCTCCATTCATGATAATCATCATTGAATACCATCCCATTGAGGGATGAAGCCAAGACTTAGGGCACCCGCAATGGTATAAACCAGTTACTAGCTCTAAACCAACCTCTCAAATAGTGCTAGCTTTTAGCAATGGCTCATAGTATGATTAGGCCCACATAACACTCTCACATGATCTTGGAATATGTGTATGAGCCTAGCTCTTGATCAAGAGCTAGTTTTTCTCTCTTCTATTAAAATATGAAAAAAAATGCTTAGAGCTAGCTTATGAGTTAGCCATTGCGGATGCCCTTAGAACCTACCAGTTTTAGAAGCTTTGCAAATTGAGCTTTAGAAACACCAGGGACACCACCAATGACATCTCCTCTAACATGAAGTGGAATACCAGACAAAGAGTCTGCATGTTCCAGATGCAGTCACAGAGTTACATGTCATATATCAGTTGTACATACACATAAGTACAGGACAACAACAATTTGCACATACCTGGGTAAGTAGCACCTCCTTTCTGAAGCTCCGATGTTTCCAAGTTATGGAAGACCTTATCTTTCACAATGACACCTTTCCCAGCAATAGCCCACTTAAGACCATATGAAACTTCTGGGTCTTCTCTGTGCAACAAAGGGTAGATCAGAATATTGCAGATATTTTGAAATGACTGGCCAAATAGAATAAAATGAAATATCAAGCTTGACATAAGAAGCAGTAAGTGACATAGGCATTCCTCAAGTAAGAAAGTTTAGGGTGCATGCCATAGTTTGTCGTTTGGGAGACCCATACTTAGGTATGAGTCTATGAGAAGCTCATAGGCCTAAACAAAGACATTAGATCAAGAAGCAACTAGGAAGAGTATAGTATGGCCATTGACCACACTTACCTTGGTGGATAGGTGATAATCTCTCATTGCTTCTATGGTAAGCACACTGAAACTGCAAAATTTAGAAACCAAAAGTTTTGTCAGGCTTCAAACAGAGCACAATCACAACGAGCAGACAGTCATAGTCACAGATACTCTGTTTGAAGCCTGACAAAACTTTCAGGTGATTGTGCTGTTTACACGGAAACCTCGTTTATTTCACCGATACTCGTAACCAGCTCTTAGACAATCCAACCGCGCGTCACCTGAAAGTGCAGCACTCTAAACTACGGCCATCTATTCGAGTCGTTAACACTGAACAACACCTCCCTCTCCCTAATAATAAATTCAGTATCAGAGCTACACGCTTCTGGATCCTCAGGATGTAGGACGGCAAACCACAGCCGATATCAGTGCCGGTCGCGGAAGGAATGCAATGAGTGGCAAGCAGCAGCACGCGCCCTGAAGAGTGGAATCGGACGCACCTGTCGGAGGCCCGCCGCCGGCGACGACGCTGCGGCGAGGCCTGCGCGGCGAAGAACCCCGAGCATATGCGGTGCGCCGGTGCTCCACTGCCCCTCCACCGCTCCCCGGCCTGGCCGTGTTTGGCAGCGGCGGTCGCTGCCTGCTCGCCGCAGCGGCGGAGATGGGGACGATCCCAGTTCAACTTGGGTAGCCCAACAGGCCAACAGTGCGGCTGCGGGGTAGCCCATGTAGCGTCATCAAACCGTGACGATTCGCTTGACTGGTACGTGTTGCCAAAGGCCCAACAGTAGTTTTTTTTAGCAGAAAAGGCCCAACAGTAGTTAGCACTTGGGGTGGGTGAATCCCAAAGACGAATTGCACGACACGTTGGCCCAGCTAACAGTGGCTATCAACATTTCTTTCCTTTAATGACACAACGTTTCAATTCAACATTCAAATGTTCTAGCTTTAAAAAATTCTCGGTTTCACGAGAAAATTGGTCCGTTTCAAATAAAAACTTTAGCTTAAAAAACTTCACTAGAAAAATGAAGCATTCTATCTAAAAAAGTAGAGACACTATTGCAAGATCATCGGAACTAGCAAACTGAGCGCAGGATCAGCTGTTTATACTGATGGTGAAAAAATATTTTAGAATTTAACGACGTTATTCTTTTAGTAGTGTGTTCATCGTGATAAGTGTATGTACACGCATGCAGCGTGTGTACTGTGTAGTGTGATTAAAAAATACGAACCAGTTTTTGTTAAAAACTGTACGTCGGCTAGTGCCTCTCCCTTCATGCTCACCAAACAAAAATAAACGCCCGATCATCATAAACAAGCTCTACTGTTTCCTTTTGCAAGTTGCCCATTTGACGACCGCATCACTTGGCATGGAAAAGGAGGAAACAAGCTCTACTGTTTCCTACCGACAGGGAAGGAAGGCATCATCACTTGCCAAATGCCAAAGTGATGCGGACAAGGCATTTACAACAGAACCAGTAGGCCATAGTCAATCAGGCACAGAAGGGAAACTAGAAATGGAGCAAGACATTCAGGAACACATCAGCCGGACAGGGCATTATCTTTGAACCACTGAATATGGATTGAATGAATCTGGTCAATATATATACAGGGATTGGACTAAATGCCTGTCCTATCCGAACAGCATTACTCGTTTACACATCAGAGCAGCTTGTCTAACGGGCATTCTGCTTCCCAGGTTCATTCATTCATTCATAATGTGGTGAATGGCCACCGGATCATGTTCTGATGATGGCAACACAGGTGCCTCTGTAGGGCGTAGGCCGGCAGTGGACGGAGTTTAGGCCGAGGTCCTGCCAAGCTGTGCAGCCATGCGAACCATTTTTGTCATCCAGCCACAAGGGCCTGTCGATCCGAACTAATGAAGCCACTGCATGCTGGATGTTGATATATACAGGTGAGGTGGACAACTCTCGGTGCTTTGGTGATCATGACGTGCCTACTGCCATTTCTGATGGTTTTTCTTGTGCCTTGTCCTTGCCCAACAATGCTGGTGTGACTGAAACAACACCGATCAGGAATAGCAGTGCTATCGACTGGGTGTCGTAAAGGTCACTCAGCGAAGTTAACTCTCCGAGAGCAATTCCAGCCTGAATGCATGACAGTAGGGGGGGAAATAGCAGAACTGATATTAGCACAAAAAGGGGACACTAGATGGCAACAGGTAAACAAGCATGATATCTGACAATAGAACTTACCCTGACAGTCACATAAGCAGCTGGGATAAGACCAATGAGAGTTCCCAGTAAGAATGTATGGTAGGGGACATCTACTATGGGTGAAGCTAAGTTGATGAAGGTATTTGGCAATGTTGGGGTCACCCTGAGGAAAAGCATGTAATTCAACAGCTTCTCTCTTCTTTTAGCAACCTGAAATGAAAGACAATTTACCTCTCAGTTATGAGATACATAGACGAGGGACTTAAATCAAATAGCCTGACTCAAGCGTAGAGCAATTCAGAATAAACAATTTAAGCCTGATACACAGACTTTAGAAACAAAACTACATTTGGTGATTTTGGTCTTTAGATACCTGTCTCTGGAAGAAACTGAGCTTATCTGGCCACAGTGTGAACACCAGTGGCTTCCCAATCATCTTCGACAGGAAATAGCATGAAGAAGCACCAGCAGTGGCAGCAAAGACCACCAGGGCCAAGCCCCGGAGTTGCCCAAATAGAGCACCAGCAAGCAGAGACATGAATATTGTCCCTGGGATCATGAAGGTCTGCATGAAGATGTACACAACGCAATAACCTACTAACACCTGTAGGGTGTAATCACTAGTATAGTTCTCAAGATGGCCACTGCAAAGAAACAAACTAGTGGTTAGAAAACAAAGGAAATTTCCATTTCAGTGGTACTAGCAATTACTAAGTACTGTACACACATCTGAACTTTCATTTCGGCAATATAAAAAAACAAAGGGCATGTCCAATTCGGTAGTATATCAAGAAACGAGAAGGCCATGTTCAAACGGCAAACCATTAGTATGGGAAACAAATAGCTGACGTGTGTAGACAGATCAGATCCTGTGTGATTATCGGCTCAAGGCATATGGAACACGCTTCGACCAAGTCCAAAAGCATATGGCAATTGTGGCTGGCACGAAAGTGACATGGTAATTATTAGGAAAAATAAAGTGACATGATTAAGTTACCCTTTTAAAAACTTTACCCAGAGAAATGTAGATTTGAATTGGAACACCAGGATGTAATTCAAGTTGATCGGTTGCCATCAGATCTAAAATCATGGTTCAACTAACAGCACAAACACACTAAGCAAGCAGTACTTGAAGATGGCACCGGTCTTACTTTTGAGAAATCTAATCTTCTAATCTTCCCAATTTGAAGGGAAACTCATAATGGTCCAGAACACAAACAAATCATCCGTCTGTAATTTCGAATTAACACAAGGGGCAGCAAATTTCACCAGATCCATGCTATACGTCTTTCAGAATTCCCACCAAACGAACGTTGAGATCCATTCCGGATCACGAGATAACCGCCAACTAATTCCTTGCAAAGCTGCCACCACTACCAATCAACTGTTTCATTGCGACAAACGCCAGTGTCATTTGGCATTGAAATCGCAGACAAAGAATGAAACGCTTGTCGTGCACATTATTCATCAATCGATCCACCAACACAGATTTGCCTTATACGTACAGGAAGAAAACAGAAATGAAATCGATTTGTGTCTTGGAAACTACTCCATTTAGAGCATATAGACAATTTGCGTGCAGAGATCAACTAATAATCATAGGGAGGGAATCTTGGCATCACATCACAGAAAAAGAAGAAGAAAAAGGCTGAAGCTTTCGTGAACAGAACTGACAAGGCACCAATTCACCAACCGGAACAAGAGAAACGAAGAGCTTCTTATTAGGGGGGGCAGGAGAAAGGAAACATACGTGAGGATTTGGAGTTCCTCGAGATTACGTGGCAACTTGAGGAAGCTGTAGTCGGAGTCCGGCATGGAAAGGTAGACCCCGACGAGCCCAGCGGCGAAGGCGGCGGCGACCCCGGCGCCGAGCGCGGCCTCCCACACCGGGAACCTCTCGTCCCGCCCCATCCCTCCTCTCCTCCGCCTCTCTTTTCCCCTCTCAAAAACCGGGGGAACCGGGCGAGGAGGACAGAGAGACAAGAGACAGAATTCGAGAGGAGGAGGAAGAGGAAGAAGAAAGAGAGCTTTCCCTGGCTCCCTCTCTCTCTCCCCTACCTTCCACTTCCCTTGCCTTTCTCCTCCCTGCCTTTGCTTTTCTTGGCCGAGTTTAATACGGGAGGGACGAAGGGAGGGAGGAGATCAGCGCGCGCGCACAGAGAGAGAGAGAGAGAGAGAGAGCTGGAATAGAATATTCTCTCTATCTCCTGTTTATTTAGCTGATTGCCTTTGCCTGAACAATTTTCTGCCCGTCTTCGTGTTTCTTGCTTGGCTTGGCGTTGGTGTCAAGATAAACATGCTTTTTGGCCAGGTTTTGTTCGGTCTGTGGCGTTTTGGCAACTTTCAGTTCTCGGCCCATTTGATATGGTTGCTTGCTCCTGTTTATCTTGCTTGCTTGTTTTTAGCAAAACTGCAGCCAGTTCATAAAAAATAAACTTCATTAAAAAAAAATCGTGTGTGTGGGTTTGTTTACGGACGGTGTCGTTTTGTTTCGGCGCAGACGTTGTAAACCAGCTAACCAACAGTGTTTTCCTCTCAAAAAAACCAGCACCAGCCAGCCCAAATCAGTACCAGCACCAACCAGCGAACAGGCCCATGGATGAAATGTTGCTGATGTGACATCGCTTAGTAGGAAACAGAAAGCACGTCGGTTTTATCTCACTTTTTAGCCAGCTGAGTTGAATACAAATGGACCGTTGCGTTGCTTGGACGTAGCCTCCGCCCTCCGCCCATTTTCGAAATATATAGCCTTTTTTTGAGAAATCGAAATATATAGCTGTGCTCCCGTTTAAAAATGCTCTTTTGCTTGTCTCGTTGGTTTGGGGGGCTTTGCCGCTTTGGCTTCCGATATTTTCCATCCATCGGTGTCGTCGCCCCGCCCGCTGTGACTGTGATTGCCGCTTGGGCACACCACGACGTGGCTCCTCGTGCTCCTGTTTCGTCGACAGCAGCAGCGCGCGCTGCACCACGTGATGTTTTGTTTACATAAATAAATAAATATAAACCGCAGCCTTGTGACAACTCGCAGCCACAGCTACAAATTGAACCGCCAGGTTTTGAGGATACCTTGCGAATTCCCGGCGATGAATTTGTTTGGGGGAAATGATGAGCAGACTGACCACATCACATATGAGATACTCCCTCCGTCCGTAGGTCTCACCGTTTGACCCGCCGGCTTTGCCATGTGTTGGTTCGTTTACAGGGCCATGTTTAGATTGTAAATTTTTGTAATCTGGACACTGTAGCACGTTTTGTTTGTATTTGACAAACTTTATCCGATCATGGACTAACTAGGCTTAAAAGATTCGTCTCGTGATTTACAACCAAACTGTGCAATTAATTATTTTTTTTACCTACATTTAATGCTCCATGTGTCTAAAAATTGATGTGATGGAAAGATTGAAAAAACTTGAAATTTTAATGGGATCTAAACAAGGCGCAGGTACCTGACGGTAGGCATGCAGTACAGTACCCACCACCACCTCCCCACTAACCGCTAACTGCCACTGCCGTGTTCAGTCGAGAGAAAACAACGAACTCCCCCCATTTGTGCATGTGCAGCACGATCGCTGTAGATCGGAGGAGCTCAGCGAGAGCAGGACTGTGCTCCCGTTTGGTGTCGAACGCTTACAGATTTCAGACAACTTGACGATCGAAACCATAGAAACAACAAATTAAACATGCAAAATAGACAGATTGCAGATCTCAATCTCATGTGGATACATGTGTTTGTCACTACTCCTACCTAGGAATTCCAACTTGACGAAAACCAAAGGTGGTTGGAAATTCTTCTGCAACGGCAACGGATCTCTCGCCAATTCGCCATGGCAGGCAGATCTAGCGCTTGTGCAAGTCAGCAGTGACTCGGAACGCGATCACGAGAGACAGACGGAGGGAGGGCGCACTGGATTTGTACCTGCCCGTACTGCACGCACCTGCTGGAGAAGCAACGCACGCAGCTATGGAGGTGGAGTAGGACTGACGAAAAAGGCTCATCGCCGTCCATCACACCGTCACAAAATTTCAACACGGTAGGCGCACGCCGCAGCGGTGGAAACTAAGGGTGTTATTAGTCGGGGAGGTGAAAATATTTAGCTGTCATATCGGATGTGTTGGAAGGATGTCGGGAGGGAATTTTGGATATTAATAAAAAAATAAATTACAGAACCCATCAGTAAACTGCGAGACGAATCTAATGATACTAATTAATCGGTCATTAGCATATGTGGGTTACTGTAGCATTTAAGGCTTTTCATGGACTAATTAGTCTTAAAAGATTCGTCTTGTGATTTTGCCGAGAACTGTGCAATTAGTATTTTTTTCGTCTACATTTAGTACTCCACACATGTGTCCAAACATGCTCTTTTACTATATGAGGCAAAAAATTTTGGAAACTAAACAGGACCTAACCCGCAGTTATTACTGTTTGTTGGAGATCTGATCCGCAAGGAACAAAGTTTTACAGGTAATTAAGTAGTAGAACATGAAGGAGAGTGATTACTCAACGCTCCACCACTGCCGTGGCACGCACATGGTTCCCGTCAGATTCACCACGGTCAAACTAATCCCACGCGCCTTTTCCTACAGATCGAGCTCTTTGATTAGCCTACCGATGAGATGACCATGCAACGGACGAGCTTAACTTAACCATCGGGGATGCTGTCCAAGCAAAGCTGCCACCACACCTGTTTTTAACTGCGGTGGCTGCCGGCCTTTCCGCGCGTCCACGTGCAGGAAACGTGAACCAACGCCGTTGTGTACCAACGACAACAAGGCGCATCAGAAACGTCCGGTGCCAAAAAAAAACATCACTTTCTGATTTTTTTTTTCCTACCACTACCAGTATTGCTTTCGGTACACAACACAGCGTGTGTACGTGCTGCTGCACACCACCGTGAAATCGACACCAAAGACGTCTGTTTCATCTAGAACAGCGCATTGTTTGTTCGTTCATTCATCTGTAAACGAGGATGGCCGCCCGTGCTTGTCTCATCGTGTGCCCTGTTCACTGAAAAGGATTGTTAACTGATTTATTAAAAAAAAAATTATTTATTGACTGAAAAAGTTAAGTAATCATTCGTGACCGTGGACGGTGGACCAGCCTCGGAATCTCAACAGTGAAAGGCGAATTTTTGTGTTCTTTTTACCGTCCGGGGCAGTGTGTCTCTCACATCACATGGTGGACCACCAAACTTTGGCCGCTGAAATTTTACCCGCTGGGTGCGAATGCGATTCCGCAGGCTGCGGTCGGTTTTACGACGAGGCAAAGAGGCGTAGGCGTTGCTTTAAAAATTGCAGTCTTTCAGAGTTTCAGAGCAGGTGGTCTCTGATAGACTCGCAGTCGCAGTATTTGCAGTTCGTCACAACGCGTTCCGGGTGTGTGTTTGCTTTCATGAGTTGAGATTGGCTTGGGAGCATATCGAAAAGAATATATGCAATATGCTTGGGTTGGATCAATGTATTGATTGCTTTTGGAGGAAACCATCAGGTGGCGAGGTCAGTGAGCTTCAGCAGTTAAGGAGAAAGCAGCGACCACTGATTGGTGCATGGCATCTTCTAACATCATGTTCCGTTCCGCCTCGCTTACGCTGAAATGTTACGAGATAAAAACACCGTTTCATAGCTGAAAAATAGTGTTTTTCTCTAACCGTGTTTTTAGCATGAAACTCTCTCACAACATTTCAGCATAAACCAAATTTCAACGTAACGACTCGCAGGCATCTTTCTCCTTGTAAATGCCACGTACACCTGTCTGTCCAAAGGCTGAAGCAACGAAGTTTTGTGGATTGCGACTGACGAAGATGGACTGCTTGTACTGAGCCAAACAGCAAACCACGGCAGCGCGATTTCTAATTAGCACCCACACTGATACAGGAGCAAAATAATCCAATACAAAAGATGAAAAGAATAATAAGAAAGCTACCGGTATTATACTACCAACACAGGCCACAGCAAAGTCCTTACTGAATACTGATAAATCATTTAATCAGTCTGTTCGATTGTTGGTTTCAGTCAGCCTAAATCAGCCAGTCAACAGTGTTTTTCTCTCACAAAAAACCAACACCAGCCAGCCCAAACCAGCACCAGCCCCAACCAGGGAACAGGCCCAAATATGTCAGTGCAACGAGAAACACGGATGACCCACCTCAAAAGCCGCCGCATTCGGTACAACCACTAAGTGACTGTTTAGTTTCCAAAATTTTGTAAAATTTTTCAAGATTCTCCGTCACATCGAATCTTTGGACGCATGCATGAAGCATTAAATATAAATAAAAAATAAAACTAATTACACAGTTTAGACGAAATTCACGAGACGAATTTTTTAAGCCTAATTAGACTATGATTGGACACTAATTATTAAATAACAACAAAAATGCTACGGTACCATTTTCCAAAAAATTTCACCAACTAAACCCGGCCTAAAAACCCTAGTGTCAAGCGACAATGAATTGTGCAACGCCTCGCGGACATCCAGATCGCAGATCCAACAATTACAAGTGCAGTTATTGCTGGGCGTGGTACTGCTTCGGTATCACACCCAACACATGACACATGGGAAACAATCACAAGGGAAAACCAACCCGGACTGTGTGGTAGCTGTAGCAATCAAACACTGTAAGAGCAATCAACCCTGTTCGCTCGTAAACGATCGTAAATTTCCAGTTGGGAACAATGTTTTTCTCTCACACCAAACCAGCCAGCAGTAAATAATCCACGATACGATACGGCCTCCCGAACAGGCTGCAAACACTCGACAAAGGCCCTGTTTGATACTCTAGCACAGCTAGAGGTTAGAGTTAGTTTCTAGCTCAAGACTAGCCCTGAACTAACTCTAGCCTAAGAGATGTTTGGATACAAAGGTTAAAATGATAATAAATGTGCTTTCCAAATCATTGGTGCGGGTGAAAGTAGAGAGAAAACAGTGGACCCCACCTCAAATAGCTCCAACTAGCCCAAATAATCACCTCTTTGGGGGGATAGTTTTTTAGAGTGAGCTAGTTGCAAATAACCCACTCTAACCCTCCTATTTGGCTACTTTAGGGCTAGTTGAGCTCCAACTAGCCCAAACTAGCTCTAGCCCATGGATCAAACAGAGCCAAAGAATGTATTTACTACATCTGAAGTGATTCGTGTCAGCTGAAGTGCTGAACAGCAGCTACAAAATTGGAGGCTCGCGTAAGCGAAAGCCGGATATTCTAACTACCTATTCAGGCTTCAACAGAAACATCATTGTTGTGTCCAACCGAAGCAACCTTCACCTTTTTGCTTGATTTGCCGGATTTTTCTTTTCTTGCACTTCTGTGGTACTATAGGTGAAGCAGACCGAGGCTCTGCATGCTCACCGTTCTCCACAGAAGCACAGACGAACCATTAATCACATCTTTGATTGGATGTACCGTGGACATTCCAGGCCTCATCTCATCTTTGATTGTGATTGACATTGAAATTAGATGTTTCAAAATCTATACTACTTGCATTGGCCTTGTGCAGGCCACTAAAACTGGCTGTTTACACTTCGTATAACAAATATGTCAAGTTTTGTGAGATCGAATGATAATAAATTATTTTTTTCTATTGCGCATCGAAATAGTGAACGTTACAACGACGCGCCACGAACGTGGCTCAGCCCTCCCTAGCAGAAAGTGATCATAAGCTATTACTCGCTAATCACACTACCTAGCCATCACCGGCGATCAGACACGCCGCCTTGCGCGGCGCCTGGGCCGCTCTCCCTGTGGGTCCGAGAAGAGCTATCACATTGCCTCAGCATACGAGGGGTTGAGCTGGTCGACAAAGATGCTGTCGTAGGCGTCCACAACTGTCGTGGACGGCCTCGTCTAACCGTCGAGGAATCCCATCCGCTTCATTATCAGCACCTCTCCCCGTTTAGAAGCTAGGACACGTGAGAGCGGTTGTGCGGCGATCCTCCTGCTGCGGGTCGGCAACTTTGGTTGTGCCTCCACAGTCGGCTGAGGCAGTGGCAGCAACAGCGATGGCGCCTTACACAGGATCTTCTCGATGAATCGCTTTATCCTCTTGACGGGCGGAGTCGGTGATCGTCGAGGGGTGGTACGCATCCGCGCTGTGGGGGTGGTCTTTGGGGCTTTGTCTTGGCGCCCTCAAAGCATCCACGGACGTCGTGTTGTCCCTCTCGAGGTGGTAAGCTTTGTAGACATGCCTCGGCATCCACGATGCTAGATCGCTCCGCTTGCGCGACGTGACCTCGCCCGCGCACAGGTGACAACGTAGGCGAGCCCATCACCAACTTGTCCACCAATGATGCTTCCTCTTCACGAGTGGTAGTCACCCTATTTGGTCGACCCAAAGGCGCAGCGAGGCGGCGAGCTCCTCTAGCATTGGGTCAACCCGTGGGAGGCCGGGGCTCGCGCACAGCTCCGACACAAGTGGATCGCACGTGAAGGTGTGTAGCGATGAGAGGTAGCGGCGTTGTCGAAATAGTCGCCAGACACGTCCATCTTTGTCATCCTTTGCCAACTTATTTCGCCGCCGCCGTCGCGTCGTCTCGATTCCACTTTATCGCCGCCCCGCGGCATCTTGCTTGGCCCCAATCGAGCATGCTAGGAGGCTAGTGGTGCGTGGTCACGCAGCGGTGTGCCGTGACCGCCGCCACCATTCGCCTTCTTTGGCGTAGCAGAGACCTAGGCCGCTTGCAATCCACAGCGAGGTGGCGGAATTCGTGATGCCTTGAGCAACACCGTGGCAACCGGCAAGTCGCTACTCGGTGCGAGTAGGAGAGGCAATTGAAACATCTATCGTGAAGCTCTGCGGTGATCCTTCGAACTGCGAGGATGCTCGGGCGAGGCTCAACCGAGGCGGCCGCGGTCGCGCTTCTAGCCGGGGAGAATCTCCACGGCACCCATCGGCGATGGGAGCGGAGACTTCGTCCGCGATGGCCAATGTGTTGGTGGCGAGGAAGCGGCCATCCATTGGTGGATTGGATATGCCGCACACCAGCCGTGGGTGCGGTACGCCCACGCTTCCTCCGGCTTGCGCCGTGACCTGTCCCGGCGTCCGCTCCGCCATGGCTCGAGACCACAATTGAACGAATCTAAGCGCGTGGCGGGGACGCGCGATTTGCCGGCTTCACCGATCGACGAACAACATTCGTGTAGGTCGCGGGGTGGTCATCGTCGGACTCCTCGCCGTCGTCATCATCGCCCATCGATGATGGTGCCGTGCGCCCTCTTGAAGGTAGAAGGAGCCGCGACCGATGAGAGTGAGCTGCCGGAGGCGGCGGCTGCGGGAGTGGGGCGGCGTTGGGAGGAGGCGGGACCGGGAGGTAGTCTCACGGAGGCACTCCGGATGCCGACGCCCGCTGGGCGATAGTCTCGGCGCCATCATTGCTTTGGAGGTGGTGGCCCTAGGGGGTGCGGCTTCGGCGTCGTCACCTGCGTGAACGGGGAGTTGCTGTTGTTGTTGGTCGCGCCGCGACAATGAGCCCGCGTCGTCGGCGGCAGCCGAGATGGAGAGGGAGTCCGCGGATGCGCTCCGCCTTGGATCCGGCGTTGGTGGGCTCGGCGGCGCCATGATGTGATCGCCCCAACGTCGGTGGCGGCGTGGCTTGGTCGAGCTCCTGGCTCTGGTGGAGGCACGAGTCGGCGTCGGGGCGGGAGTGGAGGGAGGTGGTGGGGAAGGAGATGCATTTGGCGCCACCGAGCGGACAATGAGGTTGAGCTAGGGTTCCACTGGGCGGGCTTAGTGGAGCTCTCAAGGCGGTGCTTGGGGTTGGGAGGAGAGGGAGGTGGATGAGGAGGAAGGAGGAGGTGGATGGGGAGGAGGGGGGGGGGCCGACCGTGGTGTGGTCGGGACCCTCGGTGGTGCGAGTCGGGGTCGGGGTGTGGGTCTCACGGATTCTCCACGCATAGAAAATTAAATTTAAATCGAGATTTGGCTAAGTGCTCCTTACTTGTCATGCTCATGAACTCACGTAGTTGGCGAAACGTACGTCACATTCTGTAGTGTGGCGTGCGCAGGTTTCCCAATGTGTGAAGTCATGGACCGCGAAAGATTATAACTTGTTCCTTGACAAATCAATATGACTCTCTCTTTTCAAAAAAAGAGAGAGAGAGAGAGAGCGGCGCAACAAAACTAGTTGTGCTAGTTTGGTACTTTTGCCACACCAAGACATGTGCCATCTCTGTCAAGAAAGAATGCAATTCTTGTGTCAAAGTTTTAATATCTTAATTCTTAAGTTTGTCCAGTTATAGAAAAAATATCAATATTAATGATATCAGACAAATACTATTAGATTAATTACGAAATGTATTTTCATAATAAATTGATTTGAAGGTATAAATATGAATACCATCTACTAGAAACTTGGTCAAACGTGAATCACTTTGACTGGTACGCAATACATAGTTGAATATTTTTGGCTCAGGAGTGCTACCTCTGTCTCTTTTCATTTGTCGTTCTTATTTCCCGAGAAGTCAAGCATACTTGATTTTGACTGAATTTATAAAATAAAATATTAATATTTATAGTATATAGCTAGTATCATTAGATAGATAGTTGAATCTATTTTTATAATAAATTATTTAGAGATACAAATGTTGCTAATATTTTTTATAAACTTAAATCAAATTTAAAGATGGATGTGCGGGTGCTCGGACGTCCGATAGGATAGGATTCCGTCGGACGGCCATTTCCCGCGCGCGCCTACGTAGCCTGCCCCTCGTCTGCTAATTCGCCCTACCCGCATGCGCATCGCGCCATCATCGCGTTCGTACAAGTCGCTCGCAATCCGCGGCGTCCGCTTCAATTCGACTTGCCCCTATCCGAGCACCCCATCCCCATCCGTTCGTCCCGCCCCGTCATGCCTCCGACCATCGACCCCCAGTGCGCCGTGCGCCACGTCCGCCGGCCACCGGCTCGTCACGCCCCATTCCCCGACGCCCGCGCCGTGCCACCATCACTCCCCCGCGCCCTTGACTCTCTGAACAGCATGAAACACACACAACATGAAACACTTGAATGCAAACATACGTCTCAAACAGATAAAACATCTGAAAAATACACTTGCAACATATGTTTGCAACATATGTGTGAAAACATATGCATTATCCAGATAGAACACTTGCAATTTGCAACATGAAAACACTTGCTACAACAGAAGACTGAAACAGATGAAATATTTGGAACATACTGCTGCAACATATTTGTGAAACATATGAAATATCCAGATCAAAACGCTTGCAACATACGTTTGGAACGGATGAAAAATTTAGAACAAACTGTTGCAACATGTCTTTGAAACACTTGCAATATATGCAACATCCCCCAATCTACTTTTGCAACATTCATATGAAACAACTACAATATACCTCTAAAACGTCTGAAATATTTGAAATATATATTTGCAACACAAGGAAGGGAGAGCGCCTGTGCTAATCAATTCCGACCATCAGGGTGGGAGCCGGCGGTGAGTGGCGGGGCGCGAGCACCATTAGCATCTAGCATCAGTGGCGTGCACGAGCATTGCTGCCACCAGCACCGGGCTTGGGTTGGCTGGGCGAGTGGCGCGCGATAGGCCGAGCAAGCACCACTAGCACTAGCGGGTGTGACGGGAGGGAGCGGGCGACGCACGTGACGAGGATGCGAGCGAGCAGCAGAAGATGGGCCGCGCGGTAGCAGCGAGGGGAGTTCGCGTTCAGGACGAGGCAGCCGCAAGGCGCTGGACAGGTGAGCAGGAAACGAAAGGGAGAAGGATGGGTAAACTTTTTTCAAAAAAAAACTTGCGGACGGAGCGAGTGGCGAGATAAAAACACAAACAAGCGATGAGAGCGTCCGACGATTCGCTACGTCCGACATAAGACGCTTAGCATTCATTTGACAGGCATGCATCTCACGGAGAGAGTAGTACACAACATGCTTTGGCCGTGGTACGCGAGCAAAACGGGTTAGGTCTGAAATAATTTTTGGATAGGTTATTTTTAAAATATTGATTGAAATAGGTTAATTAAAATAAAAATTCGCCTACCCGCCCGGCCACGACAGCCGACGACAGCCTCGGAACCGACGACAGCCGCCGCGGAGCCCACTCTCTGTTCCCTTCAACCACAGAACGCCTCCAATCTCCATCCCGCGTCCGCGTCCCGTCTCCCGTGTAGTTGAATCAAAGCTAGGTTGGAAATTTTCTCCAATCGAATCTGATCTTATTCACATTTTGTACGATTCTTCTTTTATTGGTTACTAAGTTTAATTTGTCCTAAAGTTTTGATTTTTGATATCCGCTGCGGATTATAAAAGCAAAAAAGTGGCATCCGGCTCCTGAAGGCTACATGGATAATAACGGTTCTAAGAACAAGACTAGAGTCAAGGCTCTGCGGCTTCAGCATCTGCCTCCTGTAAGTCCTATCGAATCTCCTCTCCTTTCTGGACATTGATTTTTGGTCGAGACTGAGTTATACGCTATGCTCCACAGGATATCCTAAGTGATGTATTGTCACGGCTGGAGTTCAAAGAAGCTGCTCGAATGAGCATACTGTCTCGTAAGTGGCGACGCCTTTGGAGATGCTACGAGAACCTGGTGTTCACTAGGGAGACGATGTTCAGCAGCGGCAGCAATGCAGTCAGGAACCGACAAAGGTTCATCAGCAATGTTAACAGTGTCTTGCGTCAGCTAAGGTCTACCATTCTGAAAAAGTTTGTAGTTAGATTCAAGCTCCGCAAACGACAGACCCGCCATGTTGATAGATGGGTTAGCTTCGCTGCAAAGTCGAAAGCGAGGTACCTTATCTTTGATTTCTCTCGGGGGTCCTGGGGCGATGACCATGACAGCAGGTATATCTTTCCGCTGCATAATTTCAGCGGTTCCAGTGGTTCTTCTGTTAGATCATTGTGCCTCATGTTTCACAAATCTCAAGAAGCTCAAGCTCGACGGAGTGTCGGTCCCTGTACATCTCCAGTGCCTGTTGCCAGAGTGTGCCGTTCTTGAGTGGCTAAGCATCGTGCGTTGTACCCTGCACGGCCTGCAAACGTCGCAGCCATTGTATCGGTTGCGCTACTTGCGCGTGCAACATTGCGAAGGGATGCAAAAGGTTGAGATCCAAGCTCCAAACTTTGATGTATTCAAGTTTCACGACAGTCCGATGGCAATTGTGCTCAATGGATGCTTGTCCCTAGCAGAGGCAACTGTTGCGCTGCTAGCATCGTCTGATTGTTTTAACTATGCCTTCACAGAGCTTCCAAGTGGTATTCCTCATGCGCGGAAACTCAACATGGAACTTATCATGTGCGGAAACACCAAGGTTTCCTCAATGCTAATGGAGATTTAATACGTTTTCATGTGCTTTAATTATAGATTCTCTAAATGACTGCCCTCATGTGTCAGATGCAAGAATTTACAAAATGCCCTACCGTGTTCTTCAACCTCAAGCATCTTGTCTTAACCATGGAGATGTTTAGACATCATGATGAGCACACTGGTGGTATTATTCGTCTTGCTTACCTTTTGGAGTTGGCTCCAGTTTTGGAAGAACTGGAACTGCATGTAAGTTATCTCTTCAGCAATATTCTATTCATGGTTCCATTGAAGTTTTTGTTATATATACCATCATAATGTTTGTGTATCATTCATGTGTTATGGCGGCTTAGCTGTTGCGTAACCTTTTTTTTCCATTTTATGCAACTGAATACTTCAAATTTGTGAAAGTTTAGCTTGCACTTCTATACTGCTATTGTGAAAAATGTCCTCCATGGACAGCTTGCTGAACATAAATTTAGCCATCTAGGTGGTTTCAAAGGCGTTTTTTTTGTTTTTTTTAAAAAAAAATCATAACTAATTCATTTTAAATCAAAATATATGAAACTAATACCAAAATATTTCTAAAAATATAATCTATCAGTTGCCAGTTTTTGTTGTTTTCAGAAAATACAAAACCACCTTTTAAATAAACCAGCTAGATTGCTAAATTTGTCTGGTATTGATAGGTAGATGGTAAAAAAAATGGGTTTAGAGTTGTATGGCTGAAATAGACTTTCCCTAACTTTTTTATGATGTGGTTAGATGAGAAATAATTCTGCTAATTGCAATCTACATATAATTACTAGTCCATATGAAACTAATACCAAAATATTTCTAAAAATATAATCTATCAGTTGCCAGTTTTTATTGTTTTCAGATAATACAAAACCACCTTTTAAATAAACCAGCTAGATGGTCAAATTTGTCTGGTATTGATAGTTAGATGGAAAAAAAAAAGGTTCAGAGTTGTATGGCTGAAATAGACTTCTAACTTTTTATGATGCGGCTTACTCTTAGATGGGAAATAATTCTGCTAATTGCCATCTATGAATAGTTACTAGTCCATATCAAAACTTTTTGGAAATATTTGTTTGCAGCTGGAGTGGCATGGCACGGGGCAATTTATCCTGTGGGACTTGAGGACATACTGCCCCAGAGCCCCCGAGGCCACACAATCATCTGAAGGTGCTTCGGATGACTGGAGTGTACAGCTACAAGAGTCTGTTTGATCTTGTACTTTATATTGCTCGCAATGCCACTGCACTCCAGCGCATGGTCATTGATCCAATGGCGAAAAAAAAATTATGCTCTCAACCGTGATGAGGAAGCACAATTTGCAATCGGTTGGGGCCGGAAGATGGCGAAACAACACCTCCAGGGAAAGGGGTTTGATGGCATCCTTACTATCTTGTAATGAGGCAATATAGTACTAAAGACAACAAATAATTGGAGAACCTATATTATCTAATAATTTGTTAAGATAAAAGGGAGACGTGTTCTTGTGCTTACTGCCATTTATTTCGAATTTATTTGTTGTCCTTATTTCTCCAAATAAATATATGTTCTCAAAATATATTTCACAGAGAATTTAAAGAAACTAATTTATGTGGTAGAGATGTTTTGTATTTTCTAGAATCTTGGTAACCAAAGCGAGCCTCTTTGTTAGGCGGTATGCATTAACCAAGTTTTTGGCAGGCATTTGGTTTGCTACCTAAACTTGCAACATCTCACATTTGGCTTGCCAAATCTATGTAAAATATTTTTGTCCAATTTTTAGCAACTTTTGCTTACCAAAACCTTTGGCATGGCAAATTTTGATAGCAAACCATACACTCCAATAAGTTGAGAAGGAAATTTGGAACAGAGAGGAGATGCCTTAAAGGCACTGTGGTCTTCTAATAAACGCAGCAAAAAAAAGCATTTACATCAGATGCGATTCTCTGTCATTGGGCGGCGTCAGTTGCAACAGCAGCTACAAAATTGGCAGCACGCATAACCAAAACCAGATTCTCAGCTAGATATTCAGGCTTCAGCAGAGACATCATTGCTGTGTCCACTCGAGGCAACCTTCACCTTCTTCTCCTTGCCCTTTTTACTTGATTTCCTGGATTTTCTCTTCTTGCTTGACTTCTCTGGTACAGGTGAAGCAGGCCGAGGCTCTGCAAGTTCACCGTTCTCCACAGATGAACCATTCATTTCATCTTTGATTGTAACCGCATCTACATCTGGATCTACCACGGACATTCGCATCAGTGTATAGTCCAACAGAAACGTGCTTCGGACTAGTCTATCGACTCTGCTGAAATGCCTCTGCGAATACGGAATAAGGCCCTCAAGGAGCTCACTGATGCCCTTGATCTGCAGAGATAAAAGCACAAATCATCTCATGAGAAGCAAACGTTTGTAAGACCATGAACACATTCTTAATAAATGTTAAAACGCCTTAGGAAGAGGGAAAATTTATTACCTCCAGGATATCAGTGGGAGAGAAACTCCTCAATACCTGAAAAAGAACAAACTGTGCAACATGACAGAACTTGGGCTTCGTATTCCATGCACGGACATACTCAAGAAGCACGCGGAGGCCATCCTTTGGAAGACCAAGAAGAGCCTTTTCTATTGGATCCTCTGCATCAGCTCTCCTGCAAACCCAATGATGTATAACATCATGTTAATAATTTAAAGCGGCTGATTTCATTCGAATCAAGAAATAGTACCTGGCAAGCTGTGAGAATAAATCTAGAAGCCTGTGTGGTCTTCTAAGCTCAAATGCAAGTTGTATTGCCTTTGCATAGTCAGAATCTGACACAGCATTTTCCAATTCCTGGCCTCTTAAAACCTCTTCCTCCTGCAGCAAATGATGAATTTGAGTGAGTGTTGCAGATGCCTGACATAGTGACATATGCCTGTATAGATCCCTAAACCCAACAAACAGAGGCAAAGATGAATATATCAAGAATATGGTAAACTCACAGATATATCATATGCCAATGATATACAAGCCCACATCTTTACACAAGGTCTAACGTCAGGTATTTCACAGTTTTTCTTCCAGCAATATATATTACATAAAAGCAAGCACATCTTGTTTGCAATTACTACATGTCCTGAAAAGAATGCAGCTATGGTATGCGCGCCAGTTAAAGTGCTTCACATTTCTAGTAAATAGTATTCGCATTTATGGCTTCAAATCAATTTATTATGAAAATACATTTCGTAATTAATCTAATGATATTTATTTGATATTATAAATATTTATACTTTTTTATCTATAATTGGTCAAACTTGGTATACTAAAACATGACACTTTTCCAGAATTGCATCCTTTTGGGGACGGAGGGAGTATATATTATGCTGAAAGTGTAACAGAAGGATTCACTTGCCTTCTTACGGAAATCTTCCTGCTTATCTTCCATGGTGCAATCATGCCACAGGTTGAGGACAGAATCAGTTCCACCAGTAGCAACCATTTCAGTTTTCATGCCAACAGCCAATGCCCAGACCTGTGGAAAAAATAATAGTGAGTTTTGAGTCCCCTCCAGCAATGAGACAGAAAAAAAAAACTCTACCCTGATGCATGGCAATGATATCATACCTTCCCATCATGCTTATCATAAGTAGCAATGCATTCATTTGTCTTGATTGTCCATAACTTCACTAGACCATCACTTCCTGAATTAAGGAACATCAGAAGAACAGAGTCAACAAGACTCCCTAAAGGCTAAAGATAATAACTTAGATAAAGGGCGTACACAGTGCAGAGAGCTCCCGCTTTGTGCGGGGTCTGGGGAAGGGTGTCAGTGGCAAGCCTTACCCTCGCCTGTGCAATGCGAGGAGACCGCGACTCGAACCCGGGACCTTCCGGTTACAGGCGGTAAGACTCTACCGCTTGCACCAGGCCCGCCCTTCTAAAGATAATAACTTAGATGAACATCTTATTTTCTATTACCGCAAGAAACAACTTGAGTTCCACGTGAAAGGAAAGAAGTTCGCAGAACACTTGATGTATGACCCTCAAATGTCTTCAAGCATGAGCCATCAGCAACGGACCATATTTTGATTGTTCTATCACCAGAGGATGTCATGACACATTGTTCAACAGGAGAAAACTCAACTGACCAGATTCCTCTTTTGTGTCCCTTAAGGACAATAGAGGACACTAGGTTAGGGAGTTTCCATATGCAAGCAGTTCGGTCCTACAAAATAAAGGTGATAATATATAATGAAAACCACATGATGTAAGCTAGATAAAAGGATGTGTCACATCAAAAAGAACTACACCCTCCTTTCCAAATTGTAGGTCATTTTAGCTCCGTCCTAAGCCAAATTTATAAATTCTGACCAAGTTTTTAGAAAAAAATATGTTAGCATATATAATACCAAAAAAAGTATCAAGATATATTTTATGGTGGATTTGATGAAACTATTTTAATGTTGTAGATATAGTGAATTTTTCAATAAACATGCTCAAAGTTAGAGAAGTTTGACTTAGGACAAAACCAAGTGACCTATAATTTGGAATGGAGTATCATGCTACCATCTTACCTCAGAACCACTGCAAACAAGGCCATCATTAGGTGAAACTGCCAGAGAATTAATATCTTTATCATGTGCAGCTACAACAGCCTTAGCTTTAAGAGGACTTCATCTTCAGCATCACTAAGTGTATCGTCCCAGGTCCATACCTTGATGGTTCGATCGCTAACAAAAAAGATAGTCTGATTTCAGAATAACAATTTTGGTGTCACTTCAGGCAAACAAAGATTACATACAAACTGAAGAGCAAACCTGCTGCCACTAACAAAAAAGTTCTTTGTTTTCTTTGAGAAGGCAACAGAACCAACAGCTCCCAGATGGCCTTTGCCAATGCCAATACAGCTTTTTTCTTTCAGCATCCCATAACCTCACCTGTGTACAAAAGGTCACACTCAAAAATAGGAAAAGCAGCACAAGAATGCACTCGACAGCAGTGAGGATTATCAAAAGAAACCACAAACAAAAACGTTAGGGTAAGTCAACATAGTTTTCAGTTCCAGACATCACAACTTACAGTATTATCCTTGCTCCCAGTTACAACAAGTGTCTTCCCGGAAGCAGAGACACAGGTGTCAATGCAAACAACTATTTCGTGTGGCCAGCAAGTACATAAGAACATGACATCGACGCAACATCATAAACACGGACCTGAATATGGAGGTAACAGTTGATAAGTTTCGAGTACATTAGCCAACAAGAACTGTGCAGACATCATTTATGAATAGCTCACCTGCTCCAAGTTGGTAGCTACAGCAAGATATTGTTCCTCCTCCCCAACAAACTTCAAGTCAAGAATCTCATCATTATAACCTATTAGTCGTCTATATAGGGACAGTTCAAAGGTCCCATCATCAGTTCTTTTGGGACAATAGAACAAAAACTGCTGATCAGCAGTAACACATAGTAATCCTTGATCATTTGGCAACATAACAGCAGATGTAAAGCCCCTCCTGGTTTCCTCGTTCTCTGAGTTAACAGTTACATCAGATGTTTGCTGCTCGAACACGCAAAGAGAACTGTAGAAGACCAGAAAAGCCATTGATTGCATGTACTACAGAAATATGCAAAGAACCAAAGAGGATGTAAATGCAAACTAATGTACCTCTCCAAGCACCAGATGCGCACGACCCCACGTTCACCAACTGTAAGAAAATAACCGGCCGCTTTCTCCTTTATATTTGCCAGTTCTATGCCCAAACAAGCCAAGAGCTCACTTCCTGATCCAATGAAGAAAACAGCTTCTATCATTTCATATGTCGGTATTGTCTTCTTTGAGCTGTACTTACGAATATCCCATGCAGTAACAATCTGCAGATGTTCCATACATTCAGAATAACACACAGAAAATGCACACCACAGTAAATGCCTACGTTAGAAATATCAAAATTCAAGCAAAAAGGGTACTCCTATGACCACCACTTTTTGAGCACAAAGGTCAACACACAAAATGGGAGGAAAAGCTTCAACTTCTGACACTTCCAGCAAGTTTTGATTGTTTTGAGCCCCTCAACTTACTCTATATAGTTCTGAAGAGCCCATGGAGCCCTAAGAATATACTACCTCCGGTCACAAAAACATGTCGTTTAAGACAAAATTTGGTCAAACCTAAAAACCAACAGACATCAATAACTATTACATTATTCAGTTTGGAAACATGTGTAGATTAGTAATCAAATGCCTGCAAAATCTCTTAAATTTGAAGGATTTTAAGAAAAAAATTGCTGGTCAAAGATAGACATCAAAGACCAAGCAAAGTCAAATTTGACAAGCATTTTTGACCGGAGGGATTATTAATATATTCCAGTACAAGGGAAGCATAGATGTTTCACTTTAAAACATATGTAATGATAGCAGAATGAAAGCTCTAGAATGAATAATAGACATGAAACCATTCATACCTTATCCCTCCCAGCACTGAGCAATGTTTGTCCATCATCAGACAATGTCAATGAAGTGACTGCCGAAAAATGCTCTTTAAGCACAGCAACACATTTTTTGGTTTCAAGGTTCCACGCTCGCACGGTGCCATCTTCACTTCCTGAAAACAACTGGAGATCCAGCACACATAGGTTATCTTGGGCTCATCAAAAGGAAGTGGAATACACTGCATAAAAATAATGCAGTGATTTGAACTAGCAAGCTCCCAGAGCCATTTTCGGTGATCCAGTTCAATAAAAGCACAATTCCTTATCTTCAAATTGTCCTCACCAGAAGGCGCTTTGGATCTTTGTGGAACATAATGGTCGTCACAACGCCTGAATGGCCTCTAAGGAAATGGGTGCAAAATCCACCATCGACATCCCATACACAGACCTTCTTGTCTGCTCCAGCAGTTGCAAGCAAACCACCAGAAGCATGGCATGCCATGGCCATGATAGGACCATCATGTCCCTGTACGGCATAAGTTAAATACATTAGTTTACCTCACATGGCAGTATACTAGCATAGTATTATTAACATAATGGCATGAGCAAGTTTTAATTGTAAAAGATGTTAGCCTGTAGTGGTAAATCAGCCATACAGTCTCTAAGTTAACTAATTAACACAACAATCAGTATGGCAGGATTAAGATCAAACAATGAAAAATTGAAAAGCTGTGCACATGCTCTGTAACAAATTAGTATGTCTGATTGTAACATCACGGTGGTTAGTGGAAATAACAACGGTATCCTCTATCTTTGCAAAATTAAACAGAAAAGATAAGAAGGTAACACTAAGACATGACAATACAGCATCACATTTAATTTACAGAAATGCTAATGGATGACCGAGTGTTTTAGAGTCCGGTGACACACGAATTTCTGGCCGTTGGATCTTACGTCGCTCGCATCTCGCCCACCCACCCAGCTGCATCGCTCGCACTGCACCCAGGCCATCGCTCGCACCCGCACAAGCACGCGCCCGCCGCCGCCGTCACCTCGAAGGAACCCCGCCTGGCCGTTGCTTCCCCGCCGGCCGCTGCTCCCTCTGCCGCCTCCCCCAGGTCGCGCCCTGCTCCCTCCTCTTCCTCCACCTCCTCTTCTTCCTCCTCCTCCTAGATCTGTGTCGACTGGAGCCAAAGAAGACGGTGGCAGTGGCTAGGGTTCCGGCGAGCCTCTCCCCCAAATTTTGTCCTTGTCCTTTCGTAGAAAAAAATTGTTTCTTGTGATTTGTGATTTGTGCCAAGGAGAAACCGGGGGAGAGGCGGGCCGCGCACCGGCGGCTAGGTGAGCGCCGGCGGCGGAGCGCTCGCCGGGCAGCGGGGGCCGGAGCTGGAGTGGCACTGGAGGTAGAAGAAGAGCTGTAGGCGTTGGATCTTCATGTACGGTCAGAAAAAAATAATCATGTGTTGGAACTGGATGAAACACCCGAAAGCCAGGTAGACAGACTCCTAATTTAACTTCGCACAAATCACAATTTATGAAAAGCAGTGCATGAGTTCTGGTATTTTAGACGTGTGCGACAAAATGCTTTTTGTAAGGAAACTACTAGAGTCTCATAGATTTATTGCAAAGCTCTTGAAGAGCTTCAAAAACTTCAATCCATTTAACTTCCCACGGTTACTACACAATGACCCCTATCCCTACCAACACACTGTAACCAAAACATCTAACGAATAATGTTACAGGTTGAAGAGCTGAATAGCTTAGAATATGTGCAGTTGACAGTTCTGACATTCACACAAGGATACAAGCTTCCTAAGCTCGTGGCAACTACATTTGAGCTATCTTTCAAACTGTCAAACCACTACCAGAACTCCGAGATTTTTGTTATGCCGTGAATAAGCTCCGGGTTACTTTATAGCTAGATACAGGGTCATCTAGCAGCATTCACATAAAATTGCTTTCCTGTGGTCGAATTCACTAATCCGTGCACAGCAATGTGGATACCAGGGAGCACCACAAAACACAGGACGGCTCAATACTCACCTTCCAGCTGCGTATGCAAGTTCGGGACGCGAGGTCCCAGACCCTAATAAGCCTGCTGTGCCCCGCGGCGAAGATGAGCCGTGAGTCGGGGGACAGCGCCAGCGCGGTGATGGCCTCTGAGTCGCCGTCGACGGGCTCCCCTATGGCGGAGGCGTCCGCGGCGGACACCACGCGCACCTCCCACCGCATGCGCACGCGAGGAAGGCCTCAGCCTCGGCGCCGCCCTCGCCGTCGCCGCCGGGGGCGAGCCCGACCGCAAAGGGCCCGCCAGTGTAGAACTGCTGCAGGGAGCGGTTGCAGCGGTAGTTCTTCTTAAGAACATGCGTCGAAGCCATGGCTGGTTATGGTGACCGCGGCAACGGCGGGGGGTCGTCGGAGCTAGGGTTTTGCGGCGGGGGCGGCGGCGCGGGAGGAGATGAGGGAGAGGAGGAGGGTTTAAGCAAAGTCAAGTGGCCGGACCGACTAGGGAAAGCGAAGGGGCTGTCGCCGAAGTGTGGGTCCCGCCGGCAGCGAGACAACTTGGGCTCGACGGAGCCGCGGTGCGTCTCGCCGCCTCCTCTTTGGAGTTTGGACAGAGCCACAGAGGACGACAATCAGGTTCAGGTGGAGGGAATTGGGTTGCTGGGCCGCTCTCTGCTGGATAGGGCAAGCCTCCAACATCGACTAGAATGTTTTGGAAACTTTTCAGTTTTTCTAGATATTTGCCTTATTTCCTATAACTAAATGTATTTTTTAGAAATTTGTAGAGATACGTTCACGTTCTATAAATATCTTTTTTGTGTTTATTTTGTCCTAATCTATTTCTAGATTTTTTTTAAAAAAAAGACGTTTAGAGGCATTTTTCGTGCCTTAAAAACCTTATCAGGTAGGGGCTTACTAGCGCCCGTCCAGAGCGGATGAGCGCGCCCCGCCTCCGCACACACACCGGCTATGCCCACCACTCCTTCTCCATGACCCCCTCTTCTCTCTGCGCGGGCGAGACCTGAGAGCCCGGACAAGGACGAGCATGCCCCGTCTGCAGGACCCAGGCGCATCGTGCACCCCATATGCCGGCTCCCGACTCACCGCGCCTCTTCCCCTAACGTCGGCCCGGGCGCGTGCCCCCATGACTCTATGAACATACCTATGAAACACGAAACACTTGCAACATGCAACACTTGAATGCAATATAAATCTAAAAGCAGATGAAACATATGGAATATACACTTGCAACATATGTGTGAAACATATGCAACATCTAGATAAAAACACTTGCAACATGAAAACACTTACTGCAACATAAGAATGAAACAACTGAAACATTTTGAACATACTCTTGCAACATATGTGTGAAATATATGCAACATCCAGATCAAAACGCTTGCAACATACGTTTGAAACAGATGAAATACTTTGAACAAACGCTTGCAACATGCCTCTGAAACACTTGCAGCATATGCAACATCCCGATGTACTTTTGCAACATCCGTATGAAACACTTGTAACATATCTCTGAAACATGTGAAACACTTGAAACATGCGTTTGCAACATGCTTACAAGCGCTTTTAACGCAACATCTCCTTGTTGCTTGGCAATGGAGGCTCGTCGACGCGTGGAGTTCACCGGTGTAGAGCTCGTCGGTGGCGCGGAGCTCGCTGCTCTGGTGGAGAAGCCTGTGGCAAGTCCCATGGAGAAGGCTGCGGCGGGTCTGCGCGTTGGAGAAGCCCGCGGCAGGCGGGAGGCGTGGTGGAGAGGGAGGAAGGCAGGATGCCATGCTCTGGCACGGAGGAGATGCTGGTCGGCGGAGTGGAGGCGCGATGGAGAGGGAGGAGCGGTGGAGAGGGAAGCGAGGTGGAGAGCGCCGTCGCCGAGGCGGCACGGTCGCGGAGAGCTGTCGCGGCGCTGCGGTGAGTTGAGTTGGTTTTTATTAGAACGGTTTGGGAGCAGTGGATGAGCAGATAAGATGTTGTCGTTGGGAGGCGTGTCGTGGCCTACCATCGACACCGTCTGGGCGGAGGGACGCTTTATACCCAACATTATCGTATGAGGTAGCATGAATTTGCCCTGAAACCCGCTTTCTAACCTGAGTAGAATGTATGTAAGTGCGTGGCTTTGAAGTTTAATTAAGGAACGAAAATCAGGTAGCATTCAAAAAGGTAAAAGGGATTATTCTTTCTCTTTTTTTTAGCACTAACGAACGAGACCAACTTTTTCTTCTGGCCTTCGCCCTATTTACTTGGTTTATAAGCTGTACTTTTTCTCTCACAGTAAATTAGCCAACAGTATAACAATGACTTATCAGTCAAAGCGAACAGGACACTTGAAGAACGAAGAGACGCATCCAGATCCTCGGGCCTGGACGCCTTTCTGTCGAGTCAAATCGACTCAAACCGGACAGGAGCTCTACTGCTCCAACTGAGGAAACAAATTAAAGATTATTGAAAAGTTGGAGTCCATGACCTCACAATTGATCTGCTAAAGTAAACATGGCGTTCCGTTTCTTCTCGGTCTCTCTCTCTCTCTCTCTCTCAGACGTATTACGAGTACGACCGAGGCTCCAGCTTTACATATATGGTAGATCTACTTATTAAAAGCTAAAGCTTCAGTCTTTGTGATCCATCAGGCTGAAAACGCGGCGCACCATCTGCTTCGGTTCCACTTCTACCGCTCGTCTTCTGCCTCCAAACTCCAGGCCGTGACGCGCGACAGCGTGACACAGAGGGGGAGAGACGAAGGACGCCCCTGTCCCGCGTTTACGGGGATGTTTGGGACTACTCTGCTTCACTTTTTTCAGCTCTGTTTCAACAACTTCATCATAGAGCAGCTCTCTTGTGGAGTTTCTTGGAGCAAAGTGGACCTGTTTGTACTGCAGTTTAGCTCAACTCTGGAAACATGAGGTTTCAGAGGAAAGGTCTACTATGCCCCCGATCGATGTTTGGTGTATGTTACATTGTGTATGCAGTATGTGTAATTGAATATTTTTTTTACCAATTCAAATATGGTGTAAATATTATAATCTCATGTAATTGAATATTTTTTACCAATTCAAATCATAGAATTCCATGTTATTGTGTCTCTCTCATCCTTAATCTGTTTAAATAGCTTCAACCCTCTTCCAAC